>CAWUFW010011105.1:0-640707 GCA_963921515.1 Calotriton arnoldi
AGAGAGTTATATGGGCCCAGGTGAGTATATGGTAGTGGAGTAATCTGTTGCTAGTACGCCGCTGGATCAGCGTGACCCGGCGAACAAACTTTGGATATTTGGGAAACTTGAGGGAAAAGGAAGAAAAAACATTGCTGCGTGGAGAATCCGGGGTTACGGTCAAGAACTCATCGAAATTTGCCTAATTATGGTGATGGGCTCAGACAGTTGTTTGCTCTGGCAAACCTCCCCTCCCAACTGACTCTGCGCTATGTTGCTTTACAACCTGTCGGATCTTGTGTGTGGTGTGGACGTTATGGGGACGTCTTTACTATCCCAAGCATATGAGAAACCTATCTCCCGACACTGGAGGACAGCTTTGTATTGGAACTAGAAAAAGGGAGCCTCTATTTGGTTGAAGGCTTCTAGTTTTTTGGAGGCGCTGTTGGGACCACATGCCATGAAGGACCTGGGCACCTGCCTTTAAGTACTGGTCGGTGAGCTGCCCTACCCCCCTCGTCAGACTGTACTCCCCCTGGGGTGTGGCAAGCCAGACCTGTCCTGGGGGACCAGAAGCAGAGTGGGGCCTAGGCTCCCGTAGGTTCCCAAAATGGCAGACTCTAGTGAGGATACCCGATCGTCAAAACACATGCAGCAGCCCTGAATTCCTGAACACAAGTAAATGCTTGAATTCCTAATATTGTCCCATTGGTCCTTCTTTTGATTTTTGATACAGCAAGCTTTGAGGTGTGGGTTAAATGGGTGGTATGCATTTTGTGGTTTTAACTTACTGCCCATTTGGGTCTTCGTTTGTGTGACGGCATTACCTCCCCAGACAGTTACCCCTCCCTGCTGCGGTTACGGCCCTAGTCCCTGTGGCCTGGGTTCCCTGTCTGTTGTTGCTGTTACCACGTGTTTGTCCTACTACCTAATCCCTGTTGTGGTGGTGCGGTGGCTGACTGACTTTCCTGCAGCTGAGTGAAGTGTGCATTTGGGTTTCCCTGGGCTTGGTTTTGTGGATGGAGATTTTGTGGGGACTGGCCCTGGCTCATCGACCTCTGTTCATGGTATGCTTTGAGCCGGCATCTGTCTCCCATTTAGCCTATTCTGGGGCAGTAGTAACATTCTCTAAGGCCTGGTTGCTGCCAGCCTCCCTGGCCTCTGCTGCTATAGCTATGTCGAAATCCTCCGGTGTTTGGAGTGTTTGGAGGTGAAGCCCCCTTTCCGAGCAAGTTCACACAACTCAAAAAAATTATCCATATATTCTAAGACCGCCTCAGCGAAGGAGGTCTGATTGGTGGGCATTGACCTCACCTCTGTACATATGATGTGGGAGTCTTTTAATGGTCCAGGTGAGGAGCAGGCTATAGTCCCGTCATCAGCAAACTGGAATGACAGTTGTAGCAAGGTCATCAGGTCTTGCCCTAGTATGTTAGTCTGGGATGAGGGAAAATACAATAACTTTTCCCTCATACTATTCCCTCCTACCTCTAGCTTGAGAGGTTCTGTGAAGGGGATCCTTGTCACTGTACCCGAGAACCCTTGTATAATTGCAGTGTTTTTTGATAAGGGGACTATCCCTTCCCTTAGGCATGACCTAATCACCCCGTGTCTACTAGGAAACTGTATGGTGCATTGTTCACAAGTACTGTGACTACTGGTTCTTTCTGTGATAGGTCCAGGGTAGACAGTAGGGTGTGTGTTTTTGGGTGCCTCTTCTGCTTTGGGCATCGATTCCTGATTTTCCCTCTTGGTTAGCTGGGATAACCCTGTAGCCTAATTCCTGCCATCGGATCCCGGGGGACTAGGACCCTCTTCCTCATCCTTGCTGGTTGTATCGCTGTCCAGAACCACTATGAATCTCCCTGTTACCCAAGTATGTTAGCCTGAACCGGTGGGAGTGCGTGTTCTCTGCGCCGCTGGGGTTCG
This sequence comes from Calotriton arnoldi, assembly GCA_963921515.1. Lineage (NCBI taxonomy): Eukaryota > Metazoa > Chordata > Amphibia > Caudata > Salamandridae > Calotriton > Calotriton arnoldi. The sequence goes on from CAWUFW010011105.1 coordinate 1,909, forward strand.
GGGTGCTTTGTATTGGACTGGGGAGGCGCTGGGATTGTCTGGGCCTGTGGGCCTGTTAGACTCTCATGCCTGGACCTTACAGTTCGCTGTTCGGTACAGGACCCTCTGGCTCTCTCAGCTGGCGGGTTGGTGTATCCTAATGCAGAGAGAGCAGGCATCAGGGAGAGCACCTCCATACCTGCGTATGGCGGGGGAGGTGCCGACGTCTTGCTTGTTGTCGGTAGGATAGGATTATCGGTCGAACAATGGCCCACAGTTCTACTAGCGCCTCTCTCCTGTCCTGTCTCTTGTCCTTCTGTCCTGCATATTTGGTTCGTATGCGTGTTCTCATGTGTTAGATTGTGTTAGTGTCAAAAGCTCCCTCCTCTGGCCAGAGAAATGCGTTGCCTTAGTGTGTGCGTGCCATTCTTGGCAAAACTTGTTACGTTTTTTAGCCTGTATGGGAAACCTGGTTTGCATGTGTTTTAGTGGCGACTACATGATTAGTTGGGTAGTTTTAAAGGACAGATGTGCCATAGTTTCTCTAATTTAGGGAATCTTTAGTTTTGCTCTAGTCGTGGGGAAAATATATATACAGGGGTTTACTGGTCTAACTACTTACTATGAGCTCAATTCTATCTAGAGAAATATCAACATGAATATTTCACAAACACAAATAACAATGCATATGAAGGGTCAAAATCTAGAAGAAAGTGCAATTGTTAAGCAAGCTACATGAAATTTGGCATCAAATAACAAATTTTGACTTTGGCATAAAATAATTTTTTTTTTGCTTTGGCATCAATTAACGATTGTGAGAAATAGCAGCACCTTCATATACCACATTGAATCATGGACAAAATACAACACTTAAGAAAAAACACGGTTGCATTGATTACCAGCACCACAACATCAAATGTACCTTGCATCGATTTCAAACTATAATAAGAAAATAGTGACAGAGAAAAGATTATAACTTTGTAAAAAAAGTTCTTAGCCCACTCCTGGCACATGCTATCCTGTGACTAGGGCAAGCTCTGCGCTGTACATGGGACTAGGTGAGCCTGATAATATGTAAATATCGGCTCCGGGACAAAGATAATATTACATTTTTGCGGGGAAAAGGAATAACTCAAGAAAACACTGACCCCTCTTGGGCAAATGCGAGATACACCTAATCCCCCAGATCCAAATATTTTTCCCTAACGTCCGAATCACACCTTGTATCACACCCAGGGGCCAAGCGTAGAATCTATGTCACGCCCAGCTGTCCAAGCGAACAACACCACTCACTTCTTTCAGATACCAACAGTGTTAAAAAACCAATAGCACTGAGAAAACCCTTTTAGACTTAAAAATAAGATTGAGGTGCCGGCCCTATATCACACCCAGGGCCCACGCGTACTATCTGTATCATGCCCAGCGGTCCATGTGGTGAGGCCTCAACCCTGTATCACACCCAGAGGACAAGTGTACCATCTGTGTCATGCCCAGAGGTCCAAGCGACAAACCATAATCACCTTTCCTAGAGTGCTGACTATCCAAACAAACATTTGCAATGCAATCGGTCTCGCCTTTGGGACCTTATAAGTATTTAGCCATGCAGCACATTATACTGGGCACTGCAACATCTACTGTTCTTTAACATGGAATTCTTCCCATAGTTGAATGCCTTGCTATTTATGGCAGGGAAATGTGATTGGCATGAAAAACGGGGAGGAAGAAAATAGTACTGTGGTCAAAGATCAGCACCTGAAGATCTTATTTTCACAGGCAACCTTTCTACAGTTGAGTTCGCAGTGACTGGTATTTTTGGAGGATCTGTGTGCATAAAGCGAGTGGGGTTCAGGAGTGACCAAAATAAACACATAAACACAGGCTGGTTCCTATAAAATGAAGAAACACAAGAAGAGGGAATGCTAGAGTAAGGCAACTCCAAAATAATGAGCAGCCCACCCTTCCTTGGAGACCTTGGCCCAGGTGTGCAGGAGAGAAGATGCTCCTGAGTCATGAAAGTAACTTATCCATGCAACATCTGAGGTGCGTACCTTTAACAAAGAAGGAGGAGGGGAAGGGAAATTAGGACTGACCCCTCATGTCACCAGAACACTAAAAAGGCATTACCAACCCCAATCGAGTCTCAGCGTCAGCTCAACATCCTGTGATTCTGGGCAAATCACTTAATCTACAACACCCAGAATGCACTGGGCTATCCAGAGTCGGCCTATGTCAGGATACACTTGGGGCGGAAATAAATTTGGCGCCCTCCGTGCTGGTGAATGCAGTGGGGTGTCCTTTCTGTGTTCCTAGTTCAGCCCCTCGCTGATTGCATCAGAACAGTGACTGATCTCTGAACACAACTCTGCACCCCTTCATCTGAATTATGCACAGATTGGTATCTCACGCTGGTGCCAAATTGTTTGTTGGGTGGGTAGTAGTGTGTGACATCAGGGGTGAGAGTTGATAGGAGTATTTGATTTGATTTGATTTGTGCATTTATAAAGCGCACGAATGCCCGGGGGTGTCTAGGCGCTGATACCAGAGAGTCCAGTAAGGTTGCCGATGTAACTGTAGATGACATGTTAGTTGGCAAAGTGGCAAGTTTTTAGCGCCTTCTTGAAAGATAGCAGCGTAGGGTTTTTCTTTATGCCGACCGGGAGTAAGTTCCATGTCTTAACTGTCCTTAAAAGAAAGCTTCTTTGGCCCCACCTAGGCGTTTGTAGAAGTTTACTATGTGCCGATCTTAGACTTCTGGAAGGCACATACCAGTTCAGATGTTTCCTTAAGAATTGAGGACTGGCACCATGCAGTGCTTTGAAAGCTAGGCATTGGGATTTAATCTTGATCCGCTTGTCCACTGGGAGCCAGTGCAGGGCTCTTGGACAGTGGGAGACAGGCTGGGACCTAGGAATATCCAGCAGTAATCTAGCTGCCACATTTTGAAAACGCTGCAACTTCTGTAGATGCTACCCATGTACAAAGCGTTTCCATAGTCCAGTCTGGACAAGGCTAATGCTATAACCAGTGTTTTTAGGGAATCTGGCAGGATAAAAGGGCGAACTTTCCTGATTATTTTCAGGGTGAAAAAAATGGTTGAGGTGAGGGTACTGATCTCATTTTTCAATGTCAGTTTGTCATAAAAAATGAACCCTAGGTTTTTGACCTTTTGTACCGGACCTGGGAAGTCGCCCAAACTGGGGGCCCACCATCTAGGTGACCAAAAGGATGTGTCAGAGCCTCCGTCTTTCCATCGTTCAATTTTAGGCAGTTAGACCGCATCCACAGGTTTACCTGTGTCATGCAGCTATTAAAACGATCGGCTGTCTCTTCAGCGTTACTTGAAACTGACACCACTAACTGGGTGTCATCAGTGTATGAGACCACTGAGAAGCCGAACTGTCTGATGATTGTAGCCAGAGGGGTGACATATAGATTAAAAAGCGTGGGGCTCAGGGACGAGCCCTGTGGCACACCACAGGGGAGTTTAAAGTGCTTGGATGAAAAAGCTCCCGACTCTACTGAAAGAGTCCTAATGGAGAGAAATTATGTCAGCAGCATAAGAGCGGTGCCTCTGATCCCTAGCTCAGTTAACCTGTTGGCTAATATTTCGTGCAAAAAAGCAGGGTGATGGGTTGTTAAATACAGCGCCTGCAGCACTGGAGTCAAGTGACTCTGCTGTCTGCATGACGGACAAGCTCCTTACGCCCCTCTGAAAACTGGCGCTCTCTGCCTGGCCCCAGCACGCCCATGCCAGCAGCCGGGCCTGGGACTATCAATGAAATCTTGGTACTGGAGCTATGGAGCAATGTGGCACCCCTCCTAAATGAAGAGACCATGGAGAAAGGCCCGTTCACACAGTTGTAAAACTTCCTCACAGCACCTTTAAGGTGACTCAGCTCCTCTCGAAACTGACCACGTTACATAACCTGTGGTTCTTCTTGTGACAGGCAACAAGGATGCGTTTATGACACCGACAGCTGCACAATGGGAACTTGGGCCAAAGCCAGAAAATGCTGGCACTATCTAGGTTCACCGAATAGTTCAGGCGCTTTATTATTTCAGGGGTGGCTTGGCTTAGTTATGGATGAGAATGGCAGGCAGATGGCATAAAACGGAGCGTGCAGTTAACAAAGCTCGCAGCGTTAACCATGAAGGAGGCGTAGGTCTCGAGGGGGCGTGGTGCATGTGACACAGGGAGAATTGGATAGGGCATACGTAAAAACTTACACTATGAAATGGAGCCAGCATTACAAGGGATGCCGGCTTAGATTTCAGATGTAGGCAGTGGCAACATACATATGATGCCATGCTGCCCTTTTAGGGTAATGCCGAGCCCCTTCTTATAACTGGAGCTCAGAATGGAAGCGGCCGCTTGCGGGAGGCGCCTCTTTCACTGCTGCTCAGAGAGAGCAGCTGATGGCACGCGCACAAGCCTGCTGCTGGATGGCAGAAGTAGCGTGCATCACACGGGTCCCTCCAATATAATGTCCGCTCTACTGAACACAATGTGTGTGCATTTCTGGAAGAGCAGGGCTTGCGTGAGATTTTGAAGCTCATTTAAAGACACAGAGACTTATATTTGGTCATGGACTACGGTTTCACGGTGTACTTTACTTAACAGTTGAGACCGGTGTAGTGTGCCACAAAAGGATGCCCCTCCAGGCAAAATGAAGAGAATTACCAAAGTTTCACTCACATGGCAGCCTCGTAAATATATATATTTTTTAAATATTTGCAATGCAATAGGTCTTGCATTTAAATGCGAGACTTAAGGCATTGGAAAGATGTCCCAGCTGCTTGGAAAGTGAAAGCGCACATGGCACGCTGAATGTAAGCAAAGCACATCGTGCCTGCAGGAAGAGAAACTCAATTAAGAAAGTAGTGCTTACAAGACTATTAAATAACACATACCATGTAGCAGCCGAAGTTAAGAGGCCAGTAGCCATGGGAGGTTAAAAATGAAGATAAGGCGGTACTAAGGATGGACTAACAAGCCTATTAACCAATCAGAACCCTGCATTTACGAAGAACAACGGCACACGCCAATGACAAATATGGACGGAGAGTGGGCAGGGCTTCTATTCCATACTTCAGTACAGCAAGACTCACAGAGCAGCGCATGCGCGCTGACTCTAGGCTTGACCTAAAAAGGTGCCCTCCGCAGGAACGCCTCTGGGTCCGCCTTTCAACTACTCAGTTCAGACACATAAAATAGGTAACATGCCAGATTTCTGTCAGTGGCAGGGCGCTCAGGATACATTTTTGCTCTTCTTCCTAGTTTGCCATATGCCAAATGCTGCGACTAAGGATCTGATGTTGTCTCTTACCCACTTTGACGGCGGCTTCAGGACGGACCTCCACCCGTGGATTCAGCAGAACTTGCTCCTTGATGCGCAAATGTGAATCAGTCCAGGTAGGGTCCCCTTCCTTCAGCTGCAGTCTGGTCCGAGGTACCAATCACTCCTATCTTGCTCACCAAAATGTTGCTCAAATATGAATTTTATGTCAAGACCCGGAGGATAATATTATGCAATAAATCCTTTATTGCTACCACTCAGCAGCATGTTAAAAGTTTCTAGAATTTAGAACTTCGAACAAACATTCAAAACATAATAAAACCCCCAGCAACCAGTCCTCTTCCTTCTTTTATTGCTGCTGCTCAATGAGATAAGTATAAATTTATGGCGTTCATTTTAACTTTAATACCGCTTGATTATTTGGTATTTTAAGTGCGCTTTGGGTGGGAAGACATCTCGTGTTTGCCACTGAGCTATGGATGTGTGCAGTTTTAACTGTTATAACTTAACGATCTTAAGTATATGGATGAAGAATTCTCTGTTTGTTATACTCTGGTCATTTTTGGAACCGGATTTGTTTAGTCTTTTCCCTGCCTTTCCTACGAAATCTGGTTGGAATTGCCGAAGTTCTGTTGATATTTTATTTTCTCAGTGCTATTTAAATTGGGCATAATCAGCCTTGCCGTGCCTCGCCCTAACCGTCTTTGGATTGGTGAGAGCCCGCGAGGACGTAGTCATGGTGACACTTCTGCACAGGCTGACTCCTCTGATGTTTGTGACGTGGTAGCGGAGCCTGCTGCCCTGCGGTTGGGACTCCGCCCACGTCCAGGCATTCGGATTCCTGTGGAGATGGCCAGCGCACTCTACTACTCGTGCGTCTGACGTTGCTTCCTGAGAGCGAACGAGCACACGAGTCTCTAGACTGCAACACTCTGTCTTTCTATCGTTTTGGCACCACAGTGAGCCCGTAGTGGCTGCACTGTTTAGAATGTTCGTGTGGTGACTGGATTTTACTTCAGTCAGTTTTTTTGGACATCGGAGAGACGCGTTGTCGTTTAGGGCGTTGTGAGTCTAGTAGATTTATTGAAAAGTCCCCCTCTGGGAAGGTAATTTTACTTTGGTTAAGCTAACCATTGTTCTGCCTTTAGAGTTCCCTTTCACTTACTAAAATATAAATATTTTGGTTTGGGATATGTACATATATTTCTGTTGGCTCTTGCATTTTGGAAGAATTTAAGCAAATTCATTGTGGTGAAATATGGAGCAGGGTGAAGGATCACTGGATTTTTCCTTAGAAGAGAAGCTAAATAAGGCAATTGAGAAAATTACTACCGAGATGTCTATTAGGATGGAAAGAAAACTAGAGTTGCTGGCTTCAAAATCATCCAAGATGGATGAAGAACTCTTTTGGTCCGCACCTGAGGCACCTGAGGTAGAGGCATCTCGGAAGAGAAACCATGTGACTACCAGTACTCCACTGGGTAAAAAGGAGAGATCTACGTTGGTAGAACATGTTTGCTGTGTTGACAGGCAAGAGGAAGATGCTGCGGGCATCAAGGATGGGCAGGCGAATAGGCCCGCATGTTAATTTGGCAAAGAGATCAAAAGAGCGTAGACACAAAGCGGTGAAATGTGACGAATCCTCCGGTAGTGCGGAGGTGGAACTGAGTTGTACATCTGACTTTGACTCAGAGGAGGATGAGTCATTTAGCAAGAAGTTGCCTGCGGAAGGCATTTTGAGTAAAGAGAATGGACCTCTTTTAGACCCTTTGGGGAAGAACATGTTTGATCCTTTACTAACTAAAATCCCTCTCTCTCCTGAATGGTGACCTTTGGACCATGTAGCTGAATACATTCAATATTGGATACGAAGGAAGATTCCCAAAGAGGTGCGTGTAAGGTTGAGATCCGAATGCCCTCGGCCTTCCATTGATAAGAAGGTGTTGATGACACCGGAACTTGATGCAAAAATTATTGCATTTATTGCGAAGGGGGGACGTGACCCCAGGAAGGGGCTAGATAGGGGTCTCAGATCCTGTCAGGACAAGTTATTAGATGTGGTTGGGCCACTGACAAAAAAATTTGACATGGCTGAGGAAGCGTACGTTTTCAAGAATAGCATTGATGTTGAAGAACTACGTCAATGGGTTCAGAGAGCGATTTGTCTGATAGGTAATGCCAATACAGCGCTCTCTAACGAAAGGAGGAAAAGTATTTTACTAAGATTGGTGGATCTCGCAAATAAAGAGGAAGGCTCATCAGCAAATGGTCTCTTATTTGGGGAAGCATTTATTAAAGACCTTTCGAGGTATGTAGGTGCTTTCAGCTCGCTTCAGAAATCTCAGAAAGAGATTAAGAAAGTTTTTAACAAGCGTGTTTTTGGATTGGCCGGGAGAACAAGGAGACGGTTCCCCGGCCGAGGGCAAGGTATCAACAGAGGCTCCTTCTCACGTGGTTTTAGAGGATACCAGAGACAACAATCCTTTCTCGTAAGCGGTTTTTACCCCCAGAGACAGAGGGCCAGGGGAAGATATAACTGCGGGGACAGAAGGAGCAGAGGAACGACTGGTAAGTCTAGACCCTTCTGTTACCCCCTTAAAACTGGGCGGCAGACTTGCCCAGTTTTATCAAGGATGGTTGCGGATCACAAGGGATCCTTGGGTTTTGAAAACTGTGCGCGGGTTTCACATAGAGTTTGTAGATTACCCGGTACAAGACAGCATGCCAAGAAATCTCGTTTTTCCAAAAGATCAGATGACTCTCACAGACATAGAGGTATTGGAGTTAATAAAGAATGGTGCAATTGTGAGAGAAGGAGATCGAGTGGATGGTTTTGTAAGCAATATCTTTCTTGTAGAAAAGAAAGACAAAGGTATGCGTGCAGTAATAAATTTGCGAGAGTTGAACGACTGTGAAGTTTACCATCACTTAAAAATGGAAGGGATTCATTTGTTGAAGGATGTACTGCTGAAGGGAGACTGGATGACACGCTTGGATCTGAAAGATGCCTACCTTACAGTCCCAATATGGATAAGTCGCCAGAGATTCTTGAGATTCATATGGAAGAGAAAGATGTGGAAGTTTGTATGTTTGCCTTTTGGCCTGTCGTCAGCACCCTGGTGCTTTACGAAGGTCCTTTGTCCGGTGGCAGCTTATCTGAGACAAAGGGGTGTGCGTCTGATAATTTATTTGGACAATATTCTGATTATGGAACAGGACAGTAGAGTATTATTATCAGATACGAATGTAGCAGTGGAGTTATTGGAATATTTGGGCTTTGTAGTGAACTGAACAAAGTCGCAATTTGTGCCAAGTCAGCAAACCCAATTTTTAGGGTTTGTAATAGACACTGTGGAGGGTGTCCTGAGGTTACCAAAAGAAAAATGTAAAAGGATTCGAAAGGAAATAAGAAATACTCTCAGTTCAAACTGTATTTCCTTGAGAATGTTAGCCCGCATAGTTGGTCTTTTGTCGTCTACAATTCAAGCTATCTTCTCAGGACCTTTACATTACAGGGCTTTACAAAGACTAAAGGCTTTTCACTTAAGGAATGGTTTGAAATATTCACAGAATATATGGCTAACTCAGGAAGTGAGACAGGAGTTGAATTGGTGGCTAAGAAACATGGAGGCTTGGAATGGGTGAGCAATTTTTGCAGTAAATGCAGATTTGATTGTGGAAGCAGATGCAAGCTTGGAAGGTAGGGGTGCATGCTGTGGATCGCAGGGAACTGGCGGTCGTTGGACAGATCAGGAAAAGAATTTGCATATAAATTGTTTGAAGTGGTTAGCAGGTTCTTTAGTGATAAAATGCTTTGGGGAACAGACTGCAAAATGTTCTGTAATATTAAGAATGGACAATGTCTCTGCAGTAATGTATGTGAACAGGTTGAGAGGCCCTCGTTCAAAGGGCCTGGCAGATCTAGCAAAGGTCTTCTGGGTTTATTGCATGGAAAGGGACCTATTTGTTCAGGTGGAACACATTCCGGGAATGTCAAATTCAACAGCAGATTGGTTCTCGAGGAATTTTTATGATTCCAGCGATTGAATCTTAGAAAAAGGTGTGTTTATGAAGTTGAATCATTTGTGGGGTCCATTTCAGATAGATCTATTTGCGAACAGAGTCAATGCTCAGGTGAAGAGTTCCTTCAGTTGGTACCTGGATCCGGAGGCGGCCGGGATAGGTGCTTTTCTCCAAGATTGGAGAGGACTCCACCGCTATGCCTTCCCTCTATTTGCCAAGATTAGCAGAGTGACAGGGATGATTCGCAAATGGAAAGAGACGGTGGTGGTGATCACCCCGTTCTGGAGTTCTCAGGCATGGTACCCTATAATGTTAGAGATGAGTATGGACTTCCCGGTACTTCTTCCGATGTTTCCGGAGATCTTACAGGGACCTCAAAGAGAGGTACATGGTCTAGTAGAAACAGGCCAACTCCAACTTGTGGCATGGAAACTTTCAGGAGAGTGTGGAAAATGCCAGGACTTTCATCAGAGGCTTCGATACTCATTGAGGAGTCCTGGGCACCTGGAGCTAGCAAGACCTACAGATCGGCCTGGAATAAATGGAATAGTTGGTGTGTGGAAAGGGATCTGGATCCCGTATCAGCGGATGTAGTCTAGGTGTTAAAGTTTCTAACTGATTTGTTTTCAAATGGCTTAGCATACAGATCAGTGAACTTAGATAGATCGGCTATTTCAGCGGGTCACATTTTGGTGAATGGCCTGACCGTTGGTCAAGATGTGATGGTGAGGAGACTGTTAAGAAGTATTAGGTTGGCTAAACCTCCAGGTACGAGGTATACTACCCTCTGGGATGTTTCGCTTGTTCTATGTTTTCTTGAATCATGGAATGATAATATGAATTTAAGTTTAAAGGAGTTATCCTTCAAAGTTATGATACTGCTGTGCTTGCTATCTTTCCATAGGGTCTAAGATGTACGTGCCTTAAAAATTACAAGTAGGTGTTTTACACCTGAAGGTATTTGTTTCCATATAAAACAAACAACAAAAACTAATTCCTCAACTATATTCTACCCATATTTGGAAGAAAAGGAGAAATTGTGTGTGGTGCATTGTGTGAAGGAATATGAATGTAGAACTACATTGTTAAGACATCCTGGGGTGGAACAATTACTTAATTTGTTTAGACACACCGACAAGGTTGTTTCCTCACCCACTCTCATGAGATGGGTAAAAGAAATGATGATGAAATGTGTTGTAGATATAAGTATGTTTGGGGTGCATTTAGTTTGTACTGTGGCTGCTTCTAAAGCTCTTTAGACCACAGAATACGAAGCCTGAGGATGTAAGAACTACTGTACGAAGCCTATGGGGGCCTACCAGAGGTGACAGGCCACCACCCTTGCAGAATCCGCAGTGTCTGTCACCTGACCAGAACAACGAAAATCCTGAATTTAGAACCAGGCAAAACATGGAGACTACGCAGACATAACAATTGCAGTTCATCAGGTGTGGTCTACCTTATCACGTGCTCCTGTGGATTTCGCTACGTGGGGATGACCACGCGTAAAATTAAGACCCGAATTTATGAACACAGGAGCAACATAAGATGCAGAAGGAGTACAACGAAGATGACAGACCACTTCATCAATCAAGGACATACTCCCAACGATATGACCTGGGTAGTAATAGAACAATTGATCACTGGAGAAAACTTGGAAAGCCTCCTCTTCGAAACGGAACAAGGCTGGATTTATCAGATGTCAACACAAAAAACAGGCCTAAATGACAACATTCCTTGGAACAACATCATTTAGTACCGGACCCACATGACCTGACTTCTCCACAAACAAAAAAAACCCGGGGACATGAAGAAAAAAAATTACCCTCACAACATAACCTAGAACTGAAGTATTGCCATAATTATGGTGCAGCGCCACACGGAGAAATTAACACAAAAGGCGGAAAAATATTTAGAACACCCGATCTTCACATAAATAAAAACCCAATAATGGCGAATACTGAAGTATATGATCTCACTTCTCCTCAAACCAAAACCCGTAGATATGACAGGGTACAGACATACCCCGACTCCCAGCTCATCCTCTCCCTCACCAAAGACCCCACCACCGCCAGACTTAACTTACAGAAAGGAATGCAGGACGTCGCAGTCTGGATGACCAACAGCTGCCTAAAGCTCAATGCCGAGAAGACAGAAGTCCTCGTCCTCGGAACCACCCCTTCAGCATGGGACAACACCTGGTGGCCCACCGCCCTGGGTAACCCTCCGACACCCTCAGACCACGCCAGAAACCTCTGCATCATACTCGACACAGCCCTCACCATGAACCAACAGGTCAACGCCGTCGCCTCCAGCTGTTTCAACACACTCCGCATCCTCCGTAAGACGTTCAAATGGATCCCCCCCCCGAGTCAAGGAAGACAGTCACCCACGCACTCATCACCAGCAGACTGGACTATGGAAACGCACTCTACGCCGGCATAAACAAGTCCCTACTCCGCAAACTCCAGATGATACAGAACACCGCATCCAAACTCGTCCTCGGCATCCCTCGTCACAAGCACATCATCCAACACCTACGAAAGCTCCACTGGCTCCCCGTGGAGAAAAGAGTCACTTTAAAAATCCTCACCCACGCCTACAAATGCCTACACAACACCGGACTCAAATACCTCAACGACAGAATCACCTTCCACGTACCCAAAAGAAACCTCCGATCAGCCAACCTCGCACTGGCCAAAACCCCGCGCATCCACAGAGCCAGAGCAGGCGGAATATCCTTCTCTTACATTGCGGCCAAAAACTGGAATGAGCTCCCGGCAGACATCAGGCGCGCCCCCACCCTGACCACCTTCAGGAAGAATCTCAAGACCTGGCTCTTTGGCTAAGCAAATCTGCTGACCCTCCCCCCCCTCCCCCCCAGCACCTTGAGACCCTCACTGGTGAGTAGCGCGCTTACAATTCCCTAATTAATTGATTGATTGATTGATTGTTTGTTTGATTGATTGATTGACTATATAACCTAGAAGTGAAATAATTCCATAATTATGTTGCAGAGCCACATGGAGAAATAAATGCATTGACCATACCCTTGCCCCTTAATAATAAAAAAATTGGAAAGACGTAACAACCTCTAACTTGTCCCCACATCGAAATGGAGAACATAAGCAATGCAATATATAAGAGGGCACATATCAAGATAGACCACCTCTAGGATGTAATATAAATTGAGTCATTATTAACGAAGGAGGCACCATAAATCAGAGGCCAATACAATGTTAGGTTACGAACTGATACGTTCCCATGCCTGGATAGACCACGTGAGGTCTGGTGAAAAAAACTACAATAGAACCATCGAGTAGTACAACCGCTGGTCAAACCTTTACAAGGAATACTTTGGTTCTGAATATATGATACAAATAAGTAAATAGGGTAAGAGCCATATACACTCAGAGCATCATGCAGGTGCATTCGGTTACCTTGAAACAGGGAAAAACTACATTGACCACCTGATTCATGTTGCAAGTTCACGGATGAGCCCGATTCATGGTAAGATCTTGCCCTATGTTAGCAATGAATACTTTAACTCTAACATTAATAGGGGTAGACACAGTCCAGGGGATATACAATTAAGAGCCATACACACATAGGGTTTCTTGCAGCAGCCTTTGGTTACCTTGGCAACAAGGATAAACTGCATTGTTCTAACTAAGCCTGGGCGGAGCTGGCGTAGTGCCTCTACGCGGAGTTCCACCGAGTTGGAAAAAAACTCAGTGGAACTCCGCTCCGATCTGCTCCCTCCCCCCTCCCTAATTAATTATAATTAAGAAAAAAAGGCACTTCCCTGCTGTGGCTGCCTCCTCCTCGCCATGGCCGCTCTCCTTCCTTGTCCTTGCCGTCCTTGACTATTGGAAACCCCTATGTTGTACGTCTTGCACACACAAGGCCCTCCCCTGGTTCTCGTCCTTCTTGGCCGATCAGTCTTTCCAGGTCTCTGCTCCCCCTTTTACCTCCTGTGCCCACCCTCTCCGCTGTGGTGTGCCTCAGGGATCGGCCCTGAGCCCCACTCTATTTAATATTTACATACGTCCTCTGGCCCTCATGACCAAAGCCCGAAACATCGTCCTGGTATCATACGCTGATGATACTCAACTGGTGTTTACCTTCTCCAGCAATTCCAACCAGGATCAGGTGAAATTCCAAGAAGACCTCTCGGCCTTCTCTGAATGGATGGCGAACAACTATTTACAACTAAATTCCACCAAGTCAGAGGTGCTCTTGGTGGGCCGAGACACTCATCTGTTGGGCAGTCAATGGTGGCCCGCGGACCTTGGAACTTCCCCTCACCCCAAATCTGTGGTCAAGAACCTGGGAGCTCTGGTAGACGGTGCCCTCTCGTTTGAGGGGCACGCTAAGGCAGTGGCTGGTACTTGCTTTGGTCTACTACGCAGCCTTAAGCCCATCTTGGGACTTTTTGACGCACCTACTTGACAGATAATTGTCCAATCCACCGTGCTGTCAAGGCTAGATTACAGTAAGGGTTGCTACTGGGGGTTAATAAATCAGTGACTAAAAGACTTCAACGGGCACAGAACACGGCTGCCCGCGCACTCTTTGCACTACCTAAGTACTGCCATGCTTCAGACCTTTTTCACCGGCTTCACTGGCTACCTATAGAGAAGAGAGTCTACTTTAAAGCCCTATGTATGACTCACAAGATCTCCTATGGCCTGGGTCCTCAAATCTTGAGGGAGCTGTGCTCTTTCTATGTCCCCGCTCGAGCCTTGCGCTCCGCGGATTTGCACGTGGCTCGTGTACCGCGGGTGCGCAGGACAAGAGCGGGGGGGGCGCTCGTTCCGGGCACTGGCACCTGCCCACTTGAATTCCATCCCTCTGGCTGTCTGCAGCACGCAAGACCACTGGACATTTAGGAAAATGATCAAGACTTGGCTATTCTCCAGTCACTAGCTCCCTTGTCCTTTCCGCTTCTGCTAGCTATAGCGCTGGAACGCCTTGATGCTGGGGCAGCCTTGCGTTTTATAAATCCGGTTAACATAACATAACATAGTATTTGCACTGCACGCATAAAGCTGATGCGAAAACCGTCAATACAAAAGCACTAGGAAGGGGGGTCGGAGCTAGCTCGAGACCAAGATGGACGCTTGAGTCTCGAGCTCCGCAACACCGGACACATATCCTGAAGTTATCCTACAGCCTGCCGCCACCAAAATACCTAATTTAGGTGGATTTGCCCATCGGAGCACAGCCGCAGTTCAGTGTGCAAACCCCGACCTCCCTAACCCCAGGGAACCCACAGAAGCGGCCGTGGAATACGGGCGAACCGAAGGCCGCTGAGCCCCGGGCTGAAGTGGGTGAACGGCGGAGTCACGTAGTAGAGCGTGCCACGCGGGGCTGCGGGCATTGGCCGGCCCCCCGTGATAGAGGAGTCCGGCCACGATTGTGGCTTGCGCAGACCCGAGGAGCCGTCGGGAAGGTTGAGGAGTGCCTCTCGCGGTCGCGCAAGCCTGGAGGCACCACATCGGCGCTGGATTGCCCAGCGGGGAAATCGGAGCGAGGCTCCCGGGCAGATTGAACACTGTGTCGGCCGCGGTTCGAGCGGCCTGCTGGTGACCCGGCAGACGAGGAGGTGAGAGCAGGGGACATCCCAGAGGGACAGATTGTGGTGGCAATGGCAGAGGACCCGGGCTGCGGGTCAGTGCGGCGCTAAGCGGCTGGGCAGGGCTGCCATTTTGAGAGACTCTCCAGAGTGCAAGGGAGAGCGGTCCCTGAGGACTGACGGCGTTCAGTGGGTCACGAAGCCAACAGTGAGGTATGGAGTGACCTTGATCCTGGGAGCATGCAGTTGGGGCCCCTGAGGATTCTGACTCACTGTGCCTGCTTGGCGGTGCTGGGGAGCCTCCTAGATAGGAGAGCTTGTGACTGCTTCAGAAAGGGGAGGTTCCAGATTAAAAGACATGGCCAGGTCGCCTGCCACTTCTCCTCTATTCCCACATTGAACAATAGTCTGGCTCTTCGCCTGGACAGAGGCAAGGACTGGTGATTGCCTTCCGAGCTGCTTTGGAGCCTCACTGGAGGCTCTCTGCCGACCGAAGAGACCTGACCGGGAGGTTCTAGGCACAAAACTGGCTAGTCCCTGCAGGGAAGTTGACGCCGGGGCTGGTGGCGGCACTGTGCGGCAAGACTGCTATTGGGAGTGAGGCGGCAGTGAGTCAGTGGTGGTGCATGAAGAGTCCAGCTGGGTGTTCCACGATTGGCGCATTGGAAGCAGTCTGGAGGGAGGCGCACTCCTCTAAGAAAGAGTGACTAACAGCTGCGTGCAGTGCAGGGCAGTGCTGGAAGCTGTGAACGTCTGCTCGGCCACTACTGGACCAATAACAGAGGGAACACTGAAGATCGCACCTAAACCGCGGACGCACCTGGAGAAGAAAATGGGCAGGACGGACAGGACGCAGTCCAAACTCACTTTCGAACAAAAACGTTCTAAGTCTCATGACACGGCGACGGAGGAATCTGGCAGGACGCCGACCCCCTTAGAGGACGAGACGGACATACGGAGTATGCTGCGTTCAATGGAAAAGGGCCTACAAGGCGGCATCACCGCCCTGGGTACCAAAATTGACGCCCTCTCCTACCGGATGGACAGAATGGGGGAAAGACTGGATAAACATGCGGAGTGGTTAGATATGTCAGAACGGAGGCTCACGGAGGTAGAAGAGGCGCAAACTACTATGGACTCTGACCACAAACAGCTCGGGAGGGTCATACGTGTATTGCAAGACAAAACAGAGGACTTGGAAGCCCGCTCGAGACATTGCAATTTACGAATAACGGGCCTGCCAGAGACGACGCAAACCGGCAATATGGAACATTTCGTGGAGAAGCTGTTGGTAAACCTTCTGGGCGCTGAAGTCTTCTCAAACATGTTCGTCGTGGAGAGGGCGCATCGCTCCTTGGGACCTCGACCACAGCCGGGGGCCCCACCGCGCCCGATAATAGCTAAACTGTTAAATTACCGGGACAGAGACGCTGCTTTGCGGACGGCGAGGGACAAACTAGCGCTGGTATATGAAGGTTCGTCCATCTCACTCTACCCGGATTTCACTGCCCGAGTGCAGGAGGCGCGCAAACAGTTTGTACCCATGAAAAAGCGCCTACGTGAACTAGGTCTGGACTACGCTATACTGTACCCGGCGAAACTGCGTGTGAACAAACAGGGTCGTTCCCACATCTTCACTGACCCAAAGGTACTCCAGATGGCATTAAAAGACTGGTCGAGAGAACAGCGACAGAGCCCAGAGCGGCAGCTCTTGGACGAGGCGGCTGGAGGATCGCTCGAGAAGCAGGACTGAGACTATTCACCTTATGCTCAATAGATAAGTAACATGGGGACGGGGGGAGGGGGGGAGAAGGGAGTTGTGATGAGTCAGAATGGGCTGGAGTGATTTTGCTGCAATCCTTTTATTATTCCTATATCTATGCAAATGTGACCATTGTCTGATGTCGAATGTATGACAGGGTTGGGAGATACTCCTGAGATCTCATACTGGACACAGTGCTAATGGCAGGGAAAGTCTGGAAGTAGACAGTCAATTGACACAAGGATCGAGGTTGGATTGCGGTATGTGATCTCTAGCGGGCCTGACTGGGAAGAGCACTATGGTGGGGGCTGTGGTTCTATCAGCCGGTGTGCGGGGGTCGGGATATGAGAGTGACTGCGTATAACTTCTTGCTCCCACAGAGCGACCTCTGACCACGAGTGCAAAACACCGCTACTGTTATTTGAGTTCGGGGGGGTGGTGGGGTGAACGGGTGGGAGTTATCGGGGATGAGACACGACCGAGTTGTGGGTGGTCAGCTGTGGGCGGGGGGAGGGTGGGGTTGGGCGGGGGTGTGGATGTTGTTTTTGTTGTTAGAGATGTCAGCCACAGCGTTACGAGAGACATGCATTGCACTTAATTGGCACGAGTCAGGACACACTGCTATAATAGACAGACATGATGGCAACAGCTAATGGAGCCACTGCCCCAAGAGCTATAGACTCCCTCAGAGCTCTGTCGTGGAACGTCAGAGGACTAAACGACCACCGCAAATTGCGCAAAGTGCTACACTATCTAACTAGACATAATGTAGATGTTGCCTTGCTTCAAGAGACCCACCTACCACTACACAGCCCAATGATGCGCTACAGGGGCCTGGTGGGTAATGCGAATGCTTCGGGTTTCACTTCCCACGCTAGAGGGGTAATGACTTGGGTGAACCCCAGATCAGAGTACACGATAAGACAGATGGCAGCGGACACGGAAGGACGATTCGTGATATCCAAATTCCAGGGGAGGGGGCTGGAATTGCTCCTAGTAAACGTCTATGGCCCCAACTATGACTGCCCGGAATTTTTTGCAACATTGGCGAACACGATGGCTGGTTATGCGCCGACACAAATACTCTGGGGCGGAGACTTCAATTTGGTTAGAAATCCTGACTTGGACAGGTCTGGGGGCCCGACGAGAAGGCCGGCGCTGGCGGCTAGGACCATAGAAAGTGTTATGATTAGTGAGGACCTTTCAGACGTCTGGAGGGAGATGCACCCGCTCGAGGGAGGTTTCACACACTACTCGGCTTACCATAACTTACACACACGAATAGACTACTGGTTGGCGTCGACGTCCCTCATGTCTCTGATTCGTACTTGCCAGGTCTTGCCACGTACTTTGTCCGATCACTCGCCGCTTCTACTGGTCCTGTCCACACCTAGGAAAACAGTGCCACCATTTACATGGCGTTTTCCCCCTTTCTCGCTACTGGACCCCCTCTTCAAGGAGGAGATGGCAGTGGCGATAGATACATTTTTCGCTAGCAATATTGGTTCGGTGGACAGTTTCCAGACGGTGTGGGAAGCCTTTAAGGTGTACATCCGTGGGGTGGCCATGACTAAGCATGCGGGGGTACTGCGCTCAATCCGACAGAGGTTGTCGACTTTGGAACGGAAACTTGGCGATCTGGAGGCTCGTCAGACGGCTGGGGACGATGGGGACATTGCAGGAGCTATTAGGGACTCATTGGCAGAATATCAGGAGGCAGCGGATAGTGAGGTGAAACACCTGGGCAAATATGCCACAGCGCGGGCATATGGTGAAGGTGACAGGCCGGGATCGGTACTGGCTCATATGTTGAAAGCTAAACGTAGTAAAACACTGATCACTGCAATCCGATCGGAAGAGGGTGACATGCTAACAGAGGAAGAGGACATTGCTAATCAGTTTAGACAATATTACTCGGGGCTGTACGCTTCCCGCTCTTCGGAAATGGATGGTGAAATCCTAGACTACCTAGAACACATCCAGCTGCCCTTCCTGTCGGACACTCACAGAGAGTTTCTCATGCTCCCCATTGAAAAAGATGAGATAGTGGAGGCACTCTCGGGAATGAGAGCAGCCAGAGCCCCGGGGACAGATGGCCTCACGGTGGGATTTTACCAAGCTTTTATTGATATGCTGCTACCCCACATCTCAACACTCTTTGACGATCTATGCGTTAAGGGCAAGATGCCACAGTCTATGAGAGAAGCGATCCTAGTGGCCATTCCCAAACCAGGTAAACCCCCAGAGGAGTGCGGCTCTTATCGGCCGCTCTCTCTGCTGAATGTGGACACCAAGTTGTTTGCAAAGATTCTGGCTAACCGCCTAGCCCTATTGACCCCGGAACTAGTTGCCCCGGAACAGGCGGGGTTTGTGCCAGATAGGAACCTCACTTATAATCTCAGAACGGTATTCGGAACTATACAACATGTCCGACAAGATACGAGAGCCATCGCGGTGTTCCTAGATATGGAGAAAGCATTTTATTCGGTGGAGTGGCCTTTTATGCGACACCTACTGACCAGAATGGGACTCGGGCCCGTGTTTCTGCAAATGATAGGCGTGTTGTACAACGCTCCCACAGCACACATCCGGCTGGGGAATCTTATCACTGGGGCCATTTCTATGTCCAGGGGTACACGGCAGGGATGCCCCCTGTCCCCAACGTTATACGCCATGATCGCTGAGCCCTTGGCGTGTGCGCTCAGAGAATATCACGGACACAGAGGGGTCAGGTTCCCTGGGTATGAGATAGTGGTCTCAACGTACGCAGATGACACCCTGTTATACGTAAGGGACCCAGAAAACAATCTCTCCCCGGTCCTCAGAGAGGTGGTACACTTCGGTGCACTATCTGGGTTGCGGGTCAACTGGACGAAGTCCATAGCTTTTCCGCTCACCCCGGCGACTACGCAATTTGAGATGGAGTACCCACTGCAATGGTCTGATGACGCGGTCAGGTACCTTGGCATTAGATTGCACACAGACCCGGATATTGTGTTCCGTGAGAATTACGGTATCGCCGTGGCAAAATTGGAGGAGGACATTGAAATCTGGATCGGACTGCCATTATCTTTAATTGGCAGGGTCTCTATCATGAAGATGGTGGTGCTCCCCAGGTTCCTTTTCCTGTTCGTAAACATACGAATAGTGTTGCCTCGCTCCTTTTTTGTTAGAATAAATAAATCGCTGATACGATTAGCCTGGGCAGGCAAGCAGGCGCGGGTACAATGGCGAGTGCTCACCCTACCATACCACTTGGGCGGGCTAGGCGCACCAGACCTGGAGTTATATTACAGAGCGGCGCAGGGTGCACAAGCACATAGCTGGGTCCACGGTGCGGATAATACACCATATCTACGACTCGAAAAGCTCTTTGCTGACCCTCTCCCCCTCCCGGCAGTTATTCTGGAGCCGGTCGATCGCAGGACAGGCATATTGGACTCGCTCAACTCGACGAGACACGCATGGCACAGCCTGTTACAGCAACAGGCAGGGGCATTATTGTACTCCCCAGAAATGCCAATAGACTGGACGGTCTGGTTGGCCCCCTGTAGAGAATGAGGGGTCATACGAGCGATGCAAGGGTTGGGTATACACAAAGTAGGTAACCTGTTCTCAGATGGCGCTGCCAAAACGCAGGACGAGGCCTCGGTCCTCATAGAAGCTCCCACATTGCTTCAACGCTTCCAGTTCCATAGAGTGCGCAGTGCACTGCACCAACTTCTGGGGGAAGATCTGTGCGAACCCCCCGAGGTTAAAGAGCTGACGTATGTTATTAAAACTAAGTCCCCCCGTAGGCTAGTCTCTAACATATACATGTTAGCAATGTCTCATAGAGCGAATCAATACACAAGGGCCAGGCTGGCCTGGCAACGCGATCTGGACATGACTATAGACGACGCCATGTGGTCTTATTGTTGCAATAACACGAAACGCATATCATTATACGGCAAACACAGACTTATCCATTTCAAATACATTAACAGAGTCTATTATACACCGGAGAGATTACATAGATACGGGCTCAGAGAGGAGACGACCTGCGATAGATGCTCTTCCCCAGTTGTGGATTTCATACATTTGGCGTGGGGCTGCCCGGGCGTCTTCCAGTATTGGGATAAGATATTCCGGGAACTGAGCACCATAGTTGGTTTCACGATTGCCCCGGACCCTGCTGTGGCACTGTTGAGCTATTCCAAACAGTTACCGAAAGCAGCCCGTAGGCTGGTGGACATGGGCCTGCTGGTAGCGAAGAGAAGGGTGGCAATGTGCTGGATGAGGGCCCCTTACCTACAGTGACTCAGTGGTCACATGATGTCCTTTATTGTTGTACGCAATCAGAGAACTTTAGTGAACTGCTTGCTCCGCGAAGCAGACCAAAGAACTTCTGGGGTTATACACAACATACTTGAACAGTAAAAGTGAGACCTCGACTGAAGGGGCATCGACAGAACCCGTAGCAGGAACTAACACCAACACTGCATAAGGGATAATACAATATCTCGGACCAGCACATACAAGACCTGTGGGGTCCACAGTTGAGCTCAACCTACACAGGAGATAGTTGGTATGGATGGGAACTCTACTAGCACCGGTGATACTCAGGGGAGGGAATAGGTATAGAACTGCAGTCAGATAGGGGTTACATGGCTGTATGTCACTGCATAGGGTATCGGTCCTGACAGCGGTAAGTGGCGCTGACATCTCTTAGTTTGTAATGATTAAATGTGTTATATTTATAATCATTGTTTTACAGTGGATACACTTTCAGCAGTAACAAGAGCCATCATTTTTACATGTGATGCGGCCCTACCCCCGGGATGTGGGCGATAAGGCTGTGTGCAGGGCCTTGTTTTGTTTTTCTTTTAATATGCCGCCGGCCCCAGGGTTGTAGGCGAACGGCTGTGTATTTCCGTGACCTTCATTTTATTTTATTTTTCACAATAAAAAATCTGTTAAAAAAAAAAAAAAAAAGCACTAGGAAACGATCGAGGCCCACACTTGCCTATGAAAAAAAGAAAAAAAGAGCACTGCATGTGGGGATGTGTTCTTCTTGGTGTACACAATAAGAGAAATACGGATTACTTGAACAAATTATATGTATTACAACTTGGGCTCTCGCCCATTTAATGTGCACGACACGGTGCACAGTATGACTCCAAAAAATCCAAAAACGACAACCCGGTTGTGTTGTTACACCCCACCATTTTGGGGGCTCAAATTTGATCATTGGGCCTTTACAGCAGTTACATATATATACTTCTTCTTTTTGTGTAAAAAAAATTATGCATCTATCACGTGATCCTTGATTTCTTGAACCATTCTGCCAGCCCAGAATAGGGGCATGTTTAATATGAATGCGAGCGGTCTGCTCGAAACACGGTTCCATCACATTGTTGGATGTATGAACTATATAAATGATTTATATCCAATAATTTGGGATGTCAGCGAGTAAAGCACTCATCTGACCCCACGATATGAGAATATTACTACCTATATGTCTAACATACCCCCTTTTTTATGATTTTTTATGTTACAGGTTACGATACAAAATGTATTACTATCGGACTCAACAGGGGTTTTGTAAATACACACTACAGACACCCTCATATTGCATGCCTTAGTAACCGTGCAAGCACTTTGAACTTGGTCCTGAAGAAAGCCACGTTGACCCAGATGGGCTATTGAAGGTGGCTGAAACATGTAGACCGCCCCCAGGTTAAGTGGGACCAATTTACTATCCCACAAATATCCACCACTCGTTTTTAATATTGACAGAGAGTCCCACGAATAAAATCACTACCAAAATAGGGAATCTTGAGACAATTTTAATCTTCACTTCACATAAACACCAATATAGTGATCAAAACAACCAGCTCTGCTGTAATCAGGCGTCGCAGCACACCCTGGGAGCATTCGGCAACCAGGGTGGGAACCCAATGATGAAGCATGTCACCTACTAGGTAGGTGAGTGAGGGTTCATTATTAACATTGTTATCGACTTTTTCAATATTAACAGAAAAAAGCTTCTATGTCCCAGGTTTCAGGAGATTACAGGAGGATTACGCATTTTGTGTGGTTTGTATGTTTCATGTACTGCCCTAAGTGGCATGGATATGCCCAGACGAGGGTCCCATGCTCACTATGTTACTGGAACCAAGCTGTACCAGGCTCATGAGCCCATCACCAGAGCGAGACTGGTCCTTGGTTGCTTGTTATGTTAGGCAGTTTTTAAAGCGCATGCTTACCCAGGGCTGTCATGGCACTAGCAGAGATATGCTATGCAATCGGTCTCGCCTTTGGGACCTTATAAGTATTTAGCCACGCAGCACATTATACTGGGCACTGCAACATCTACTGTTCTTTAACATGGAATTCTTCCCAAAGTTGAATGCCTTGCTATTTATGGCATCCGGCAAAGTATCCTGCAACGGGGTCGACGACGGAGATCCGAAGCAACCAAGTAGGTTATTACGAGGGTCCGGACCAGTGACAAAAACTCACCGCCAGACCCCGTTGCCGGATACTCATGAGGTTCACCTTGTCAATCACAAGAGTAGATCTCGGGAGGGCATTAACCCTCTACCTATAATGCACCTTAGCGAGTGCAGCACATAATTGGTCTTCCTTATTTGATTTGTTGACCATTCACTTTATGCACATAGGTCCTGAAGAAAGCCAGAGTAGTTTCAAGGCCTGGCTGAAACATGTCGACCACAATGGATGTAGGAGACCATTACTAACTCCAGATACATCCGCCTTGTTTTTATTACTGCCAAAGGCCCACTTATTAAATAATCCCCGTGGGTAAAGGGACCCGAGGACAGTTTTTAACTCACACTCTCACACAATCACAGCACACTCACTTCTCAGAAACCAGCTCCGCTGTAAACAGGCGTCGTAGCACACCCGGGGCACGCTCGGTGCCACCGGGTGGGGCCCGATGATGAAGCATGCCACCAACTAGGTTGGTGGGTGAGGGCTTTCATAAGAAAAAGTTTTTCTTTCCCAGACAAACCACACAGCTCTTAAACATTAGCTAGTTCTCCTTGATTGCATTTATATTCCTCGAGGAAGGGAACTAGCCTCTCTCTTCCTCCCTCTCTTATTGATACTCAATAAATCCTTTCTTGCCACAACTCAGCAGCATGTTAAAAGCTTCTAGAATTTAGAACTTCGAACAAACATTCAAAACATAATAAAACCCCCAGCAACCAGTCCTCTTCCTTCTTTTATTGCTGCTGCTCAATGAGATAAGTATAAATTTATGACGTTCATTTTAAGATTAATACCTCTTGATTATTTGGTCTTTTAAGTGCGCTTTGGGTGAGAAGACATCTCGTGTTTGCCACTGAGCTATGGATGTGTGCAGTTTTAACTGTTATAACTTAACGATCTTAAGTATATGGATGAAGAATTCTCTGTTTGTTATACTCTGGTCATTTTTGGAACCGGATTTGTTTTGTCTTTTCCCTGCCTTTCCTATGAAATCTGGTTGGAATTGCCGAAGTTCTGTTGATATTTTATTTTCTCAGTGCTATTTAAATTGGGCATAATCAGCCTTGCCGTGCCTCGCCCTAACCGTCTTTGGATCGGTGAGGGCGCGCGAGGACATAGTCATGGTGACACTTCTGCGTGGGCTGACTCCTCTGATGTTTGTGACGTGGTAGCGGAGCCTGTTGCCCTGCGGTTGGGACTCCGCCCATGTCTAGGCATTCGGATTCCCATGGAGATGGCGAGCGCACTCTAGTACTCGTGCGTCTGACGTTGCTTCCTGAGAGCGAACGAGCACCCGAGTCTCTAGACCGCAACACTCTGTCTTTCTATCGTTTTGGCACCACAGTGAGCCCGTAGGGGCTGCACTGTTTAGAATGTTCGTGTAGTGACTGGATTTTACTTCAGTCAGTTTTTTTGGACATCAGAGAGATGCGTTGTCATTTAGGGCGTTGTGAGTCTAGTAGATTTATTGAAAAGTCCCCCTCTGGGAAGGTAATTCTACTTTGGTTAAGCTAACCATTCTTCTGCCTATAGAGTTCCCTTTCACTTACTAAAATATAAATATTTTGGTTTGGGGATATATATATATATTTCTGTTGGCTCTTGCATTTTGGAAGAATTTAAGCAAATTCATTGTGGTGAAATATGGAGCAGGGTGAAGGATCACTGGATTTTTCCTTAGAAGAGAAGCTAAATAAGGCAATTGAGAAAATTACTACTGAGATGTCTTTTAGAATGGAAAGAAAACTAGAGTTGCTGGCTTCAAAATCATCCTAGACGGATGAAGAACTCTTTTGGTCTGCACCTGAGGCACCTGAGGCAGAGGCATCGCAGAAGTGAAACCATCTGACTACCAGCATTCAACTGGGTAAAAAGAAGAGATCTACGTTGGTAGAACATGTTTGCTGTGTTGACAGGCAAGAGGAAGATGATGCGGGCATCAAGGATGGCAGGCGAATAGGCCCGCATGTTAATTTGGCAAAGAGATCCAAAGAGCGTAGACACAAAGCGGTGATATGTGACGAATCCTCCGGTAGTGCGGAGGTGGAACTGAGTTGTACATCTGACTTTGACTCAGAGAAGGATGAGTCATTTAGCAAGACGTTGCCGGCGGAAGGCATTTTGAGTAAAGAATATGGACCTCTTTTAGACCCTTTGGGGAAGAACATGTTTGATCCTTTACTAATTAAACACCCTCTCTCTCCTGAATGGTCACCTTCGGACCATGTAGCTGAATACATTCAATATTGGATACGAAGGGAGATTCCCAAAGAGGTGTGTGTAAGGTTGAGATCCGAAAGCCCTCGGCCTTCCATTGATAAGAAGGTGTTGATGACACTGGAACTTGATGCAAAAATTATTGCATTTATTGCGAAGGGGGGGCGTGACTCCAGGAAGGGCCTAGATAGGGGTCTCAGATCCTGTCAGGACAGGTTATTAGATGTGGTTGGGCCACTGACATAAAAATTTGACATGGCTGAGGAAGCCTACGTTTTCAAGAATAGTATTGATGTTGAAGAACTATGTCAGTGGGTTCAGAGAGCGATTTGTCTGATAGGTAACGCCAATACAGCACTCTCTAACGAAAGGAGGAAAAGTATTTTACTAAGATTGGTGGATCTCCAAAAATAAAGAGGAAGGCTCATCAGCAAATGGTCTCTTATTTGGGGAAGCATTTATTAAAGACCTTTCGAGGTATGTAGGTGCTTTCAGCTCGCTTCAGAAATCTCAGAAAGTGATTAAGAACGTTTTTAACAAGCGTGTTTTTGGATTTGCCAGGAGAACAAGGAGACGGTTCCCCGGCCCGAGGGCAAGGTATCACCAGAGGCTCCTTCTCATGTGGTTTTAGAGGATACCAGGGACAACAATCCTTTAGCGTAGGCGGTTTTTACCCCCAGAGACAGAGGGCCAGGGGAAGATATAACTGCGGGACAGAAGGAGCAGAAGAACGACTGGTAAGTCTAGACCCATCTGTTACCCCCTTAAAACTGGGCGGCAGACTTGCCCAGTTTTATCAAGGATGGTTGCGGATCACAAGGGATCCTTGGGTTTTGAAAACTGTGCGTGAGTTTCACATAGAGTTTGTAGATTACCCGGTACAAGACAGTATGCCAAGAAATCTAGTTTTTCCAAAAGATCAGATGACTCTCATTGACATAGTGGTATTGGAGTTAATAAAGAATGGTGCAATTGTGAGAGAAGGCGATCGTGTGGATGGTTTTGTAAGCAATATCTTTCTTGTAGAAAAGAAAGACAAAGGTATGCGTCCAGCAATAAATTTGCGAGAGTTGAACGACTGGGTGGTTTACCATCACTTCAAAATGGAAGGGATTCATTTGTTGAAGGATGTATTGCTGAAGGGAGACTGGATGACACGCTTGGATCTGAAAGATGCCTACCTTACAATCCCAATATGGATAAGTCGCCAGAGATTCTTGAGATTCATATGGAAGAGAAAGATGTGGAAGTTTGTATGTTTGCCTTTTGGCCTGTCGTCAGCCAGTCAGTCGTCAGTTACCAAAAGAAACATTTTCAAGGATTCGAAAGGAAATAAGAAATACTCTCAGTTCAAACAGTATTTCCTTGAGAATGTTAGCCCGCATAGTTGGTCTTTTGTCGTCTACAATTCAAGCTATTTTCCCAGGACCTTTACATTACAGGGCTTTACAAAGACTAAAGGCTTTTCACTTGAGGAATGGTTTGAAATATTCAGAGAATATATGGCTAACTCATGGAGGCTTGGAATGGGTGAGCAATTTTTGCAGAAAATGCAGATTTGATTGTGGAAGCAGATGCAAGCTTGGAAGGTAGGGGTGCATGCTGTGGATCACAGGGAACTGGCGGTCGTTGGACAGATCAGGAAAAGAATTTGCATATAAATTGTTTGGAGTTGTTAGCAGGTTCTTTTGTGATAAAATGCTTTGGGGAACAGACTGCAAAATGTTCTGTAATATTAAGAATGGACAATGTCTCTGCGGTAATGTATGTGAACAGGTTGAGAGGCCCTCGTTCAAAGGACCTGGCGGATCTAGCAAAGGTCTTCTGGGTGTATTGCATGGAAAGGGACCTATTTGTTCAGGCGGTACACATTCCGGGAATGTCAAATTCAACAGTAGACTGGTTCTCGATGAATTTTTATGATTCCAGCGATTGGATCTTAGACAAAGGTGTGTTTATGAAGTTGAATCATTTATGGGGTCCATTTCAGATAGATCTATTTGCGAACAGAGTAAATGCTCAGGTGAAGAGTTTCTTCAGGTGGCACCCGGATCCGGAGGCGGCCGGGATAGATGCTTTTCTCCAAGATTGGAGAGGACTCCACCCCTATGCCTTCCCTCTATTTGCCATGATTAGCAGAGTGACAGGGATGATTCGCAAATGGAAAGAGTTGGTGGTGGTGATCACCCCGTTCTGGAGTTCTCAGGCATGGTACCCTATAATGTTAGAGATGAGTATGGACTTCCCGGTACTTCTTCCGATGTTTCCGGAGATCTTACGGGGACCTGAAGGAGAGGTACATGGTCTAGTAGAAACAGGTCAACTCCAACTTGTGGCATGGAAACTTTCAGGAGAGTGTGGAAAAAACCAGGACTTTCATCAGAGGCTTCGATACTCATTGAGGAGTCCTGGGCACCTGGAGCTAAGAAGGCCTACAGATCGGCCTGGAATAGTTGGTATGTGGAAAGGGATCTGGATCCCGTATCAGCGGATGTAGTTTAGGTGTTAAATTTTCTAACTGATTTGTTTTCAAATGGCTTAGCATACCGATCAGTGAACTTGCATAAATCGGCTATCTCAGCGGGTCACATTTTGGTGAATGGCCTGACCGTTGGTCAAGATGTGATGGTGAGGAGACTGTTAAGAAGTATTAGGTTGGCTAAACCTCCAGGTACGAGGTATACTACCCTCTGGGATGTTTCGCACGTTCTATGTTTTCTTGAATCATGGAATGATAATATGAACTTAAGTTTAAAGGAGTTATCCTTCAAAGTTACGATACTGCTGTGCTTGCTATCTTTCCATAGGGTCTCAGATGTTCGTGCCTTAAAAATTACTAGTAGGTGTTTTATGCCTGAAGGTATTTGTTTCCATATAAAACAAACAACAAAAACTAATTCCTCAACTATATTCTACCCATATGTGGAAGAAAAGGAGAAATTGTGTGTGGTGCATTGTGTGAAGGAATATGAATGTCGAACTACATTGTTAAGACAGCCTGGGGTGGAACAATTACTTTTTTTGTTTAGACACCCCTACAAGGTTGTTTCCTCACCCACTCTCGTGAGATGGGTGAAAGAAATAATGAAGAAATGTGGTGTAGATATCAGTATGTTTGGGGCGCATTTAGTTTGTGGTGTGGCTGCTTCTAAAGCTCTTTAGACCACAGAATACGAAGCCTGAGGATGTAAGAACTACTGTACGAAGCCTTTGGGGGCCTACCAGAGGTAATCAAAAGGAGCTAGCTGTACTATAAAGACTCATGTTGTGTGTGTCAGGAAAACAAATTTGTTTTTTATGAAGGCCCTCACCCACCAACCTAGTTGGTGGCATGCTTCATCATTGGGCCCCACCCAGGGCACCGAATGTGCCTCGGGTGTGCTGCGACGTATGTTTACAGCGGAGCGGATAGTGTTTAGTGAGTGTGCAGTGATGGTGTTAAGGGTGTAAGTTTAAAAACTGTCCTAAGGGTCCCAAAGTCCACAAGGGTAATTTATTCGTGGGCCCTTGGCAGTGTTAAAAGCAAGGCTAGTGGATGTGATTGGAGAAAAACTATGGGCTCCCACATCCAGTGTGGTCAACTAGTTTCAGCCAGGCCTCGTGTTAAATCCTGCTTTCATCAGGACCTATGTGTGAAGGGTGAGTTAAAATAGGGGCTTAAATGAGTATGTATAAGCTCCTATGTGACGCACTCGCTAAGGTGCGGTAAGTGTAAGAGGATAGTTTCCTCTAAGTTTGTACCTGTGGAGGTAAAAAAAGACAAACAGACAGACACACAGATGAGAATCAGGCTAGGCACTGTTATCTTAAGTGACTTAATTTCGTCGTGCCTTAGTGATTTAGCGGATTAATAGCGGAGGTGTATGGCGGTACATGTCGGCTCGTGATTCTGAATTGCCGAAATGAGCGCTATGCGGTACCGTGCTAAATACTTAGATGGCGGAATTACAGTACATATTCTGTGGCCAAGGTGCTGAGGGAGACATTAATAAACAATAAATGCTTACTCTCATGTTCAAAGGGACAAACTTCATGAGTCCCTGGAGGGGGTCCGGCTTATTTGTACCACTCTGGTAGTGATTAGAGAAAAGGAAAGTAAGACGTGGCCATGCCAAAAATCATGGGCGCCATTCATACGGTAATTAGAAGCAAAGTGACTGTGTCAGAGTCATGGGCGCCGTTCACATGGCTTCGGGAAATGGACTGGATAATCCCCCCGTTCCCTACTTACTTCGTTACTGCTCAGGACCCGCGTCTCAACCTACTACGGCCAAACAGGAACTCCGTCGATGTTCCAAATGCTTTTCGGCGGGCGTTATATATCATCCTGACGCCGCAGCTGTTACGGATTCCATGTTCAGCGCGTGTAGCGTCTCTGGAGCGCGAGTAGCGTCTGCAGGAGAAAAGATTAAAAACAGACGACAGACTGCACATGTGTGTAGTGTCATCGGCGTTTCTTGTCTTTGAAAAAAATTTATTAATCTCAGTCAATAATATCCGGAATATAGTTTAAAAGGATAAATAAATCTGGGCCAAGTTGGTTACTGCTACATGTTAAGCCCGATTTTTCCCGTCCAGTGGGTTGGGAAATGTGGGTGGTCAAAAATAGAGAACAGACTATCAGGAGGCATTTTCAGAGTAGTATTTGTCCAATCGCGTAGTGGGGACAAAAGAGAGCCCTTTATTCAGTACACTTTCTTCCATCGGTGTTAGTGGAATGGATGATAGGTTAAATACCAGGGATGCTGGTTGTGGGTGTTGCGTTACTAGCGATGTCCGCTCAGTCCCGGTTGTGGTTCTCTCATCTTGTTCCTGGTGTTGGCACTGATTGGTCCGTCTTCTTCTGCCCAATGGACTTGTTGCTGGTTCCTTCTGCGGCCCCTTGATCTCCGGCCTTGTCCTAAAAAAGGCGGCCTTTGGTTATGCGGGAAATAGGCTTGAGGTACTTGGTGGTATAGGGGAGGCCATCCAAAGTATGGATTCTGTGGTGGGTGCGGAAAAGTTGGCGGTCCAAAGCTCTGGCCTTGGTGTTGTAATGCGCCCCACGGTTGTTGCCATCGTGGTGTACGTCCTCTGCCTCTCTGTTTGTAGGAGCCCGTGCTGGAATCACTGGAGATAGAGGTGTTGTCTCCAGAGGTGTCAGACGATCTGTCCTGCTTCTGTGGGGCTATGTAATTGTCATCAGTGTAGGGGTATATTCTTGTATAACAGAATTTCTTTAAGTCTTTTTGAAACTTAGTGATCTTTGCCTGTGTGAGATACTCCTTGTATTCTGTCATCTCTTTATTCGATTCTTCCAATTTCTTCTTGAAAGATGTAATGGTAGTCTTAAAGTGGGTCTCTGTGGCATGGATGTCGATGATCATGGCATCCGAAAGTCGTTTGGCATAACCATATAGGTTGCACTCCAAATACTGAACCTCATATGGGCACCTGACAACATCTCCCTACCTGGCTCTTAAGAGATTACATTGCTCTACCTAACAGCTGAACCGGGCCTCTACCGCCGTGCTGTATATGCTACATATGGGATATATTCCCTGGGACACACAATCTTCATGTGAAGAAAGAATACACCTATATACTTGGCGATGAGATATCACACTAATTAATGCTTATACACTCTGAAAATGCCTCCTGATAGTCTGTTCTCTATTTTTGACCACCCACATTTCCCAACCCACTGGACGGGAAAAATCGGGCTTAACATGTAGCAGTAACCAACTTGGCCCAGATTTATTTATCCTTTTAAACTATATTCCGGATATTATTGACTGAGATGAATACATTTTTTTCAAAGACAAGAAACGCCGATGACACTACACACATGTGCAGTCTGTCGTCTGTTTTTAATCTTTTCTCCTGCAGACACTACACGCGCTCCAGAGACGCTACACGCGCTGAACATGGAATCCGTAACAGCTGCGGCGTCAGGATGATATATAACGCCCGCCGAAAAGCATTTGGAACATCGACGGAGTTCCTGTTTGGCCGTAGTAGGTTGAGACGCGGGTCCTGAGCAGTAACGAAGTAAGTAGGGAACAGGGGGATTATCCGGTCCATTTCCCGAAGCCATGTGAACGGCGCCCATGACTCTTACACAGTCACTTTCCTTCTAATTACCGTATGAATGGCGCCCATGATTTTTGGCATGGCCACGTCTTACTTTCCTTTTCTCTAATCACTACCAGAGTGGTACAAATAAGCCGGACCCCCTCCAGGGACTCATGAAGTTTGTCCCTTTGAACATGAGAGTAAGCATTTATTGTTTATTAATATCTCCCTCAGCACCTTGGCCACAGAATATGTACTGTAATTCCGCCATCTAAGTATTTAGCACGGTACCGCATAGCGCTCATTTCGGCAATTCAGAATCACGAGCCGACATGTACCGCCATACACCTCCGCTATTAATCCGCTAAATCACTAAGGCACGACGAAATTAAGTCACTTAAGATAACAGTGCCTAGCCTGATTCTCATCTGTGTGTCTGTCTGTTTGTTTGTCTTTTTTTACCTCCACAGGTACAAACTTAGAGGAAACTATCCTCTTACACTTACCGCAC
The DNA here is from genome assembly GCA_963921515.1 of Calotriton arnoldi. Taxonomy (NCBI): domain Eukaryota; kingdom Metazoa; phylum Chordata; class Amphibia; order Caudata; family Salamandridae; genus Calotriton; species Calotriton arnoldi. The sequence goes on from CAWUFW010011105.1 coordinate 33,828, forward strand.
CTTAGCGAGTGCGTCACATAGGAGCTTATACATACTCATTTAAGCCCCTATTTTAACTCACCCTTCACACATAGGTCCTGATGAAAGCCAGATTTAACACGAGGCCTGGCTGAAACTAGTTGACCACACTGGATGTGGGAGCCCATAGTTTTTCTCCAATCACATCCACTAGCCTTCCTTTTAACACTGCCAAGGGCCCACGAATAAATTACCCTTGTGGACTTTGGGACCCTTAGGACAGTTTTTAAACTTACACCCTTTAACACCATCACTGCACACTAACTAAACACTATCCGCTCCGCTGTAAACAGACGTCGCAGCACACCCGAGGCACATTCGGTGCCCTGGGTGGGGCCCAATGATGAAGCATGCCACCAACTAGGTTGGTGGGTGAGGGCCTTCATAAAAAACAAATTTGTTTTCCTGACACACACAACATGAGTCTTTATAGTACAGCTAGCTCCTTTTGATTATTTCTTTAATCCTACGGGGAAGTGAACTAGCCAATCCTGTTCCTCTCTCTCTTTTTGATACTGATCGGCCTACCAGAGGTGCCAGGCCACCACCCTTGCGGAAACCGCAGTGTCTGTCACCTGACCAGAACAACGAAAATCCTGAATTTAGAACCAGGCAAAACATGGACACTACGCAGACATAACAATTGCAATTCATCAGGTGTGGTCTACCTTATCACGTGCTCCTGTGGATTACGCTACGTGGGGATGACCACGAGTAAAATTCAAACCCGAATTAATGAGCACAGGAGCAACATAAGGTGCAGAAGTAGTACAACGAAGATGACGGACCACTTCATCAATCAAGGACATACTCCCAACGATATGACCTGGGTAGTAGTAGAACAATTGATCACTGGAGAAAACTTGGAAAGCCTCCTCTTCGAAAAGGAGCAACGCTGGATTTATCGGATGTCAACACAAAAAACAGGCCTAAACGACAACATTCCTTGGAACAACATCATTTAGTACCTGACCCACATGACCTGACTTCTCCACAAACAAAAAGAACCCGGGGACATGAAGAAAAAAAATTACCCTCACAACATAACCTAGAACTGAAGTATTGCCATAATTATGGTGCAGCGCCACACAGAGAAATTAACACAAAAAGGCGGAAAAATATTTAGAACACCCGATCTTCACATAAATAAAAACCCAATAATGGCGAATACTGAAGTATATGATCTCACTTCTCCTCAAACCAAAACCCAGAGATATGACAGGAACAGACATACCCCGACTATATAACCTAGAAGTGAAATAATTCCATAATTATGTTGCAGAGCCACATGGAGAAATAAATGCATTGACCATACCCTTGCCCCTTAATAATAAAAAAAATTGGAAAGACGTAACAACCTCTAACTTGTCCCCACATTGAAATGGAGAACATAAGCAATGCAATATATACGAGGGCACATATCAAGATAGACCACCTCTAGGATGTAATATAAATTGAGTCATTATTAATGAAGGAGGCACCATAAATCAGAGGTCAATACAATATTAGGGTACGAACAGATACGTTCCCATGCCTGGATAGACCACATGAGGTCTGTTGAAAAAAACTACAATAGAACCATTGAGTAGTACAACGGCTGGTCAAACCTTTACAAGGAATACTTTGGTTCTGAATATATGATACAAATAAGTAAATAGGGTAAGAGCCATATACACTCAGAGCTTCGTGCAGGGGCATTCGGTTACCTTGACAACAGGGACAAACTACATTGAACAAGTGATTCATGTTGCAAGTTCACGGATGAGCCCGATTCATGGTAAGATCTTGCCCTATGTTAGCAATGAATATTTTAACTCTAACATTAATAGGGGTAGACACAGTCCAGGGGATATACAATTAAGAGCCGTACACACATAGGGGCATATTACCAAGAAATGGCGATAACTATCGCTAACCTAGGTTAGCGCTAGTTTTCCTATCGCCGTCGATCCCTGCAAGTTATCGCCCTGTTAGCGACGTATTAGCAACGTTTTGCTAACAGGCGATAGCTTCAGGGATCTGCGGCGAAAACCACAGCTAACATTAGCGCAATGGCGTTAATGAAACCGGCGATAGCGGGTGGAATCCAGCGATAAGCCCTTAGCAATAGAAAAAGGCACGCTAACCTGCAAGTTTGGACTTAGCCTATCTGTCCACCTCCAATATAAAAGATGCACACAAAAAATTGAAAAATGCAGATTTGAGCAGCCAGGGCATAGTGCAGCACAACCCCCTCAAGCCACCCAACATCCTGGTTGACCAGGATGAGATCCTGGTACCCACGCAGGACCTGCGTCTGGTTCCTGGATCCCTCGCTGGACCTGCGTCAGGTTCCTGGATCCCTCACTGGACCTGCGTCTGGTTCCTGGATCCCTCGCTGGACCTGCATCCTGTTCCTGGATCCGTCGCAGGACCTGCGTCTGGTTCCTGGATCCCTCGCTGGACCTGCATCTGGTTCCTGGATCCCTCGCTGGACCTGCGTCTGTGGCCTGGATCCCTCGCTGGACCTGCGTCTGGTTCCTGGATCCCTCGCTGGACCTGCGTCTGTGGCCTGGAGTGGGATGTGGAGTAGCTGTGGATTCGATGAGCCGTGGCGGGAGACATTGATGTGCGACGATCGCCTGTACCTGGTGGTGAAGTCTGGCAGGTCGCATGGAGACACACTGCTGACCTGTGTGAGAAGCCTGCCTTGCTCACCTTGGTGCAGTCAATGGTAGAGGTGATCCTGCGCACCAACGTAGTGAGGTCCGCTTCGCATACTATGATCCACCACTACACCGGGGTGCACGGAGGGGATTACCAACGGTGGGTGCCGTCTCGCTGCATCACAGGACGGATGATGTTGGGCTGGCCGGACGCTCTGGAGGGTGAGGCCCCTGTGCTACGCCGAACTTGTGTGGACTGAGCGCTGCAACTACACGCCTAAGGGAGCCCTGCTGCATCAACTGCATCGGGTGGTCCACCAGCGGACTACACGGTGACTGCTGTACCCAGCCCAGTGAAAGCACACCTGGCTCAGGCTCCTGCTGGCTGAGTCACAGATTTGGAGAGAGTGCAGTGCATTGCACCACGGGGTCAATGTCCAGGTAAGGAGAAGGTGGGACGCGTAGCGCAGGAGGGCCGGGGGGGAGTCGCTCATGCCTATCACACGTAGATGAGGCACCCCCAGTGCCGGCCCTACCGCTATGTTGGAAGAGCGTTGCCCCACCACCTCAAGCAGTGCAGAAGAGGAACAATCATCACATGATGATAACTCAATCAATCAATCACCCAGGGGAATTGTAAGCGCGCCACTCACCTGTGAGGGTCGCAAGGCACTGAGGGGTGGGGGGCCGCAGATCTGTTAGCCGAAGAGCCAGGTCCTGAGGGTCTTCCTGAAGGTGTTCAGGGAGGGGGCACCTCTGATATCTGCCGGTAGCTCGTTCCAGGTATTTGATGCAATGTGGGAGAAGGATCTTCTGCCTGCTCTGGCCCTGTGGATTCGCTGGGTTTCGGACAGTGCGAGGTTGGAATATCGGATGTCTCATTTGTGTACGTGGAAGTTGATTCTGTCGTTGAGGTATTTGGTTACGTTGTTGTGTAGGCATTTGTAGGCGTGAGTGATGATTTTGAAGGTGACTCTTTTCACCACGGGGAGACAGTGGAGTCTACTTAGGTGTTGGCTGATGTGTTAGTGCCGGGGGATGCCGAGGACGAGTCTGGCGGCAGTGTACTGTAATGTCGGTAGTTTGCGGAGTAGGGACTTGTAAATGGCGGCGTAGAGTGCATTTCCATAGTTCAGTCTGCTGGTGATGAGTGCATGGGTGACTGTCTTCCTTGACTCTGGGGGTATCCATTTGAAGGTCTTGCGTAGGATGCGGAGGGTGTTGAAGCAGCTGGAGGTTATGGCGTAGACCTGTCTGTTCATGGTGAGGGATGGGTCGAGTACGATGCTGAGGTTTCTGGCGTGGTCTGAGGGGGTAGGTGGGCTTCCGAGGGTGAAGGCCAACAGATGTTGTCCCATGCTGAAGGTGTGGTTCCAAGGACAAGGACTTCTGCCTTCTCGGCGTTGAGCTTCAGGCAGCTGTTGGTCATCCAGACTGCGACGTCCTGCATTCCTTTCTGGAGGTTGAGTCTGGCGGTGGTGGGGTCTTTGGGGAGGGAGAGGATGAGCTGGGTGTCATCAGCGTAGGATACGATGTTGAGGCCGTGTTGTTGGACGATGGCGTCGAGGGTGCCATGTAGATGTTGAAGAGGGTCGGGCTCAGAGATGAACCCTCTGGGACTCCGCAGGTGATTTACGTGGGATCGGAGAGGAAGGTTGGCAGTCTGATCCTTTGGCTTCTTCCTGGGAGGAATGATCGGATCCAGTCGAGGCCTGTTCCTTGTATGCCGGCGTCGTGTAGTCTGGCGACTACTGTGTGGTGTGAGACGGTGTCGAAGGCCGCTGAAAGGACGAGTATGATGAGGGCTGCGGGGTGGCCTTGGTCCAGGAGTGTGCGGATGTCGTCTGTGGTGGCGAGTAGGACGGCCTCGTTGCTGTGGTTGCTTTGCAATCCGGATTGGGACGGGTCGAGGATGGCGTTGTCATCAATGAATCGTGTCAGTTCCCTGTTGACTGTTTACTCAGCAACTTTGGCCACGAAGGGGAGGAGCAAGATGGGCCGGTAGCTCTTGAGGTCGGTGGGGTCAGTTGTGGTCTTCTTGAGAAGGGGCCAGACTTCTGCACGCTTTCAGTCGTCTGTGTAGGTGCCTGTTTTGAAGGTGGTGTTGATGATGCATTGCAGTTTGTGTGTGATAGCGGCCGCTGCTCTGTGGTAGATGTGGGAGGGCATGGGTTGGTGGGGGCCAACGAGTGGATGCCTTTCATGGTTGAGGCTGTGTCTTCGGCTGTGACTGGCGTCCAGGTGGAGATGGTGGGCTGGCTGGTGTGTCCGGGGCCCGGGGTGTCTGTAGACGAGGGTTCCTCGGAGTGTGGAGTTGTGGCTGGTCTGGATCTGGAAGTGCAGGTGTTCAGCGGAGGGGAAGGTTTCGCTGGAGGTGGTGAGGCGGAGGGTGCTCATGTGGGCAATGGCAGGCACTCTCCCGGGTGGTTGGGGCGGTCCTTCCTCTGGATCTTGTATCTGTCCGGGATGGCGGTGTTGATGTCGGGGGCGGAGGAGGCGTTGGTCCAGGTCTCCGTGAAGAAGGCGATGTCGGGCGGGAGAGAGTCGAGTAGGTTCCAGATTTCCGCGGCGTGTTGGTGCACGGAGCGCCCGTTGAGGAGGATGCATCCTAGGGTGTCGCCGGTGCTGGCGTCGGCTGAGTTGGAGTCCGGGGTGGTGGTTAAGCTCTGGCGGTAGTGGAGGCAGGAGAACTTGCCGTGGGTCGTGTTTGCCAAGGCCTGTTGTCAGTCTCTGACTTTCCCGGGGTTGAGTGCGTGGAGGGTGGCTGTGCTGTAGCAGTGGGTGGCCCGTGATCCAGGCTTCCTGGCACTGTTCGCGGTTGGGTTGCAGACGTGCGCAGACGGGCTTGTCTTAGGCGCGCCTTCTGCGCACCAGTGGCGCGTGTCCGCTGAGCAATCGCGCAGCATCCGCCATTACGTAGGGGAGGGTGGAGGAACGATCAGCTGGGAGGCAGGAATGTGCAAGGACAGGGGTGCGGGGCCGAAGGGGCAGCAGCGGCGGGAAGTGGGTGGTGCGGGCTCAGAGAAGCCAATAAAACAGTTAAAAAAAGGGAAATACGAGGGATAAATAACTGATGTAATCATGCTATGTATCCTCAGGGGGTGGGCGGGTGGGTAGGACTGCTCCAAACACGGAGCAGGTAATGTGCGGATTGGCATGCACACTCAAGTGCACAATGACTGTTTGGTCGGCCCACTCAGGCCGCCCAATGCAGACATGCGCACTTCTCTGTTCGCAATGCAGGCTGCATTACAACCTGCATGGAGTACATGCCCACCCCTCCGGCCCCTGGCTGCATGACTTGTCCCGTTGCCAATTACCAATCCCACCACCGCATCGCAGCGTTGTGATTGACTCAGGGGAGGGAGCCTGGCTGCCTACTTCCTTTTCCTGGAGGCAGACGCAGGAGAGGAGGAGCTACGAAGACACAGGACACAGCTTAGAGGTAAGACTTCCCTAAATAAATCTTTGACAACACACGCTCACACACACATCCCCACGTCCACACACCATCCAGTGTTCTTTACGGGGTTTACCACCTCACAGCTGTCCAGACACCCCCCGCACTTCTCAATGGTGGCCGCTGTGCACCCATGCACAGCGGGCATACCACTCGTGTGCCAAAGGCACATACGTAGTTGCGACGCATGCCATAACATCGCATTCCATTCAAATGCATACTAATACTAGGCACATTGCAACAGTAGAGTAGGTGTTGCATAGCGGATACATGAAGATCACTGTTCCCACTTCAGTGAGTGCAACCCAAAACTAACCTTTGCACCACAAACTCAACCGTGAAGCCTGGAATTCCTTTTTGAGCCCCCACAACACACCCAAAAATCTCATTTGAGACAAAGGCACACCCCATTTTTCATATCTTAGCCCAAAACACACCCCATTTTTCATATTTTACCCCAAAACACACCCCATTTTTCATATTTTACCCCAAAACACACCCCAATTTTAAAATTTTACATCCAAAACCCATACCCACCCGAAAAACTATAAATTACCCCATTACTGACCTCACAATGCGTTGTATTCAAATGCAATGTTAAGGCACCTGCGTTGTCAGAGTTGCGTTGTTAACAATGTACTGCCTGCGTTGTAATGGTCGTCTCCCATGCATCCATAGGCCACGCCGTTTGCATATGTCTGCCCCTGGACCGCGCTCAGCACCAAGGAGCATTCCTCTTGGACACTCCACCGATGCGACGCCAGCACCCTCCTCGCCATCAACCCTGGACCTCGCCTGCCAGGACCAACCTCTGCTCCGTACCGGACATCGCCTTCTCCATCACTGACGGCTGCAGTATCACCCGCAAGGAGCAACCCGACCGTCAAGGAGGAGGCATTGCCATCACCTACAGAAGCACAGTCCGACTGACCACACACCCTAATGACCCAAGGGTGACCATGGACCATGTCAACTCCCAGATCCGGACCAAGACCAAGACCATCCTCTGCTGCACCCTCATGTGCAGGCCCCCCGGGACATGGCCCCCCATTGTCCAATTTCATTGTAGACCTCATTGCACCCCAGGGTCTCCCATCCACCGACGACATCCTACTCGGTGAACTCAAGTTCCACCTGGACAACCCCAGTGACCAGGACACCACCCCCTCCTGGGGAAGGTCCCCTACATCAGACGCAAGCAGCAAGTCACCGCAACAAGCCACATAGCCGGACACACGGTCGAGCACGTCACCTCCGCCAGCGGGAACTTCGACTAAAGCCACAACATCATTGGTAACATCATGTCTTCACCTTGCCCACTGGATGCCACCGCCATCATCGCACCCCCTCGCAGCTGGATCAAGGCCAACGTAGAACGTCTTGTCAACTCCCTCCGCACCAACACTCCACCAATGCTTCAAGACGATGACACCGCAGCGCGCAACCACCACGGATGGATCTCCAATAGCGCCGACATTCGGGCACCCCTCATGAACGGCACTGCGTCAGTACCTTCCGCCTGCCTGATGGCAGGCATGATGGTGAGGCAGTGCCATAGGGATAGGCTGGCCCCATGCATTGCTGGAGTTGCGTCATGGTTGTGACACGACTGCAGCAATGCATGACTTTAGCGCAGACAGATACGTCAGGATTCCTGACGTATCTGTCATTACTTGTGTCATGGAGCGCTGTCCAGTGACTACAGCGCATCCATGCTGTTGCGACGAGGGCGTAATGAGAAGTTTTGCAACGCTGTCTTGTCGCGGCGCAGCAACACTTTTCATGACTGGGGCACAGGAATGTGCACGACCTTATTGATGGTGCGCATTCCTGCACTGTACTTTTGTTGCAGGGCAGCGCTCCAACATTGCTTGCAGCGCTGTCCAGAACAAAAACATGCATACATGTGGGCCCAAGTCTTATCCCCATTTTTAAGACCAGGTATTTTCTGGTCTTAAGTTCCTGCAGCTAACGGGCCTTAGCAACATTTTTTTTATCGCTTCGCGGGACCGGGCCATCCTTGATAATAGGGCGAAGTGGTGTTAGCGTGGGCTTTTGTGAAATTTTGAGAGGGAACGCCTACCTTGCATGTCATTAGCGATAAATATCGCTGGCATGCAAGGCGATGGTAAGTCCGGCCGCGATCGCCAGAAAGCTGTCGCTAACACCTGTTAGCGACAGCTTGCTAATAGGGTGATTAAAAAAAACGCGTTAGCGGCAGGAAAGTGCCGCTAACGCGGCGATAATAGGCTTGATAACATGCCCCATAGCGTTTCTTGCAGCAGCCTTTGGTTACCTTGGCAACAAGGATAAACTACATTGTTCTAACTAAGCCTGGGCGGAGCTGGCGTAGTGCCTCTACGCAGAGTTCCACCGAGTTGGAAAAAAACTCAGTGGAACTCCTCTCCGATCCACTCCCTCCCCCCTCCCTAATTAATTATAATTAAGAAAAAAAGGCACTTACCTGCTGTGGCTGCCTCCTCCTCGCCATGGCCGCTCTCCTTCCTTGTCCTCGCCGTCCTTGACTATTGGAAACCCCTATGTTGTGCGACTTGCGCACGCAAGGCCCTCCCTGGTTCTCGTCCTTCTTGGCCGATCAGTCTTTCCAGGTCTCTGCTCCCCCTTTTACCTCCTGTGCCCACCCTCTCCGCTGTGGTGTGCCTCAGGGATCGGCCCTGAGCCCCACTCTATTTAATATTTACATACGTCCTCTGGCCCTCATGGCCAAAGCCCGAAACATCGCCCTGGTATCATACGCTGATGATACTCAACTGGTGTTTACCTTCTCCAGCAATTCCAAACAGGATCAGGTGAAATTCCAAGAAGACCTTACGGCCTTCTCTGAATGGATGGCGAACAACTATTTACATCTAAATTCCACCAAGTCAGAGGTGCTCTTGGTGGGCCGAGACACTCATCTGTGGGGCAGTCAATGGTGGCCCGCGGACCTTGGCACCTCCCCTCACCCCAAATCTGTGGTCAAGAACCTGGGAGTTCTGGTGGACGGTGCCCTCTCGTTTGAGGGGCACGCTAAGGCAGTGGCTGGTACTTGCTTTGGTCTACTACGCGGCCTGAAGCCCATCTTGGGACTTTTGACGCACCTACTCGACAGATGATTGTCCAATCCACCGTGCTGTCAAGGCTAGATTACTGTAATGGGTTGCTACTGGGGGTTAATGAATCGGTGACTAAAAGACTTCAACGGGCACAGAACGCGGCTGCCCACGCACTCTTTGCACTACCTAAGTACTGCCATGCTTCAGACCTTCTTCACCGGCTTCACTGGCTACCTATAGAGAAGAGAGTCTACTTTAAAGCCCTATGTATGACTCACAAGATCTTCTATGGCCTGGGTCCTCAAATCTTGAGGGAGCTGGGCTCTTTCTATGTCCCCACACGAGCTTTGCGCTCCCCGGATTTGCACCTGGCTCGTGTACCGCGGGTGTGCAGGAAAAGAGCAGGGGGGCGCTCGTTCCGGGCTCTGGCACCTGCCCTCTGGAATTCCATCCCTCTGGCTGTCCGCAGCACACAAGACCACTGGACCTTTAGGAAAGGCTATTCTCCAGGCATTTGCTCCCTTGTCCTTTCCGCTTCTGCTACTTCTGCTAGCTATAGCGCTGGAACGCCTTGATGCTGGGGCAGCCTTGCGCTTTATAAATCCTGTTAACATAACACAACATAACATAGTATTTGCACTGCACACATAAAGCTGATGCGAAAACCAGCAATACAAAAGCGATAGGAAACGATCGAGGCCCACACTTGCCTATGAAAAAAAGAAAAAAAGAGCACTGCATGTGGGGATGTGTTCTTCTTGGTGTACACAATAAGAGAAATACGGATTACTTGAACAAATTATATGTATTACAACTTGGGCTCTCGCCCATTTAATGTGCACGACACGGTGCACAGTATGACTCCAAAAAATCCCAAATCGCCAACCCGGTTGGGTTGTTACACCCCCATTTTGGGGACCCAAATTTGATCACTGGGCCTTTACAGCCCAGTTACAGATATATACTTCTTCTTTTTGTGTAAAAAAAAATGATGCAACTATCACATGATCCTTGATTTCTTGAACCATTTTGCCAGCCCAGAATAGGGGCATGTTTAATATGAATGCGAGCGGTCTGCTCGAAACACGGTTCCATCACATTGTTGGATGTACGAACTATATAAATGATTTATATCCAATAATTTGGGATGCCAGCGAGTAAAGCACTCATCTGACACCACGATGTAAGAATATTACTACCTATATGTCTAACATACCCCCTCTTTTATGATTTTTTATGTTACAGGATGCAATACAAAATGTATTACTATCGGACTCAACAAGGGTTTTGTAAATTCACACTACAGACACCCCCATATTGCATGCCTTAGTAACCGTGCAAGCACTTTGAGCTTAGTCCTGAAGAAAGCCACATTGACCCAGATGGGCTATTGAAGGTGGCTGAAACATGTAGACCGCACCCAGGATAAGTGGGACCAATTTACTATTCCACAAATATCCACCACTCGTTTTTAGGTCTCGCCTAGGCAGCACGCATGCGTTGCCCTAGGAGATGACCTTTAGAAATTGGTCAGCTCTTTTTCAGCACTCGTGCTTGTGCTGGCATCCACCTTGCGGGAGCGAGCAGCGGCGCGCGCGCTAATTGAAAACATATGCGCCGCTGCTCGCTCTCGCAAGGGGCATGCCAGCACAAGCACGAGTGCTTGAAAAGAGCTGTTAGAATCTTGTGACGAGGGCTCTCATCTACTCCCCTAGCTCTGGGATCGCTGCAATGCCCTTAGGGCTTGATCGCGTGATGACTGCTCTCGACTCCTCCCCTAGCTCCGGGATCGCTTCAAGTTTCTTAGAGCTTGTTTAGCTGTGTCAAAGGCCAGCCACGTGCTCATCCCCATCGAAAGCCTAAATTTTAACAGCGACATGATCACAGAGCAGCTTGTTAACCTAAAGGACTGCACATTAGCGATGCTGAAACCCAGCGTCACGCGGTATTTCATCTGTGCGGCACCCAACACTTTTTAAACCACAGGAAAGTTATCATCCCGGTTAAAGCAAAACAAAAGAGAATCGCCATCATACATGCCAATTGAGGGCAGCCTCCACCCTCTCACAAAATTCATGGCCAAAAGGCCAGGATGCTCAGGCCTTCAGATCGGAGAGTGCCATGTGCTGCTTTCCTGCAGGTGGGCGCAGTCATTGTGCTTGGGTGTGTGGAAATCAGTTTTGCAACCCACTTTTCTTGACATTTTTAAAATGTTATTTTCTTTATTCTCTAAAACTGGTCGAGACAAGGTTTGAAATAACGACAGTTGAAAGCCCCGGGTAGTGCTCTTGCCGTAGAAAGCTGCAGGACTTAAGCACTTAAGACTTTGGTGATGATTCTTAAAAACCTTTTTATAAAGAAGGTGCCTAACAATAAGCTTGTACTTTTAACAGATTTTAAGTAATGTGATGCCGTGTGACTTCTATTGCTTGTAGGAATATAGTAGCTTACAACTTTGCATACAATTGTAATATTCAAACAAAGCGATAGTGTCATAAACCGCTTTATCTGAGCGGGGCGTGCACTCTAGTCTTGAAGTGATGCGGGCTACCCTCTGGTAACCAAGCAGGGGGTGGGAGGCAGACGTCCGGACTCTGTCGCTTTTAATAAAGGGCTGCGTACCATTTTATGTAAAATAAATTTTTTCTCTGATGCAGTCTGGAAATTAAAGCTGGGATGGTGAAAGGGGTTTTTCCGCACAGTGAATCGATGTTAACGGTCGCTCCCAGCCTGCGTTTTTGAAACAGTGATTTACTTTTTCGTGAGAGGCATAGGAATTGAATCGCCCAACGGCAGTGCTGCTCTTGTGGTTCAAAAAAAAAATTGTGCAATAAAAGTCTAAAGTGCCCGAGATGTGACAGTGACTTAAGACAGGGGCACAGTCTCTTATCTCGTTTTATTCTCGCAAATGATTGTAGTCAAACAAGAGGCATAACTTGAATACCCCCAACTTCTAGAAGGAAACTGTTGGCCCTTACACCATGCTGTCTATTTTCGACTAGTGACAATGGTGCTGAAAAAAAGACAATAATGGGTTTAATTAGCAAGGTCAGGCGCATCATTCTGGTTGGTACATTCTAATATCTTCGAAGTGGTGGGTCGTTTTTGTGTAGGCAAAAAATTAAATTATCGTACCCCTTCCTTTCAGGGTTCCAGAAACTATTTATCCAGAAGTTTTTCTCGTTCACCACAAGAGGTTGATGCTCCAATTCCAATACCTTTCAGTACAGTTTCTCTGTTTTTCTCTATTTTATTGAGCTTCACTTGATATCAGTTTTCAGATGATATACTAACGTTGGATCATATATACAGAACTACCTCACCTGGTCTTATTATAGGATGCATAATCTTTTCCCATTGTGCAACTCTATAGAACTAGAAAAGAGGCTCGTAGTATTCTTACAGAGCCAGCACTTCCAGTTATAGAACTATACTTACAGCCAATAGTTACAGTAAGCCCCTTCTAAATCATAGCCCTCCGTGTAGCGACTTTATTTTATGTATCTTCGGGGCTGAGGGATAGGTGTGCATAGGAAGATACTTACGCGGTTTTAAGTGTTTCCAAGTTTTAAAACAAGCATTGGCATAGCCAATAGGTCTCGCCTTTGGGACCTTATCAGTATTTAATTATGCAGCACAATATCCTTGGTGCAACATCAACTGTTGCATGGCTAAACACTTATAATGTCCCAAAGGCGAGACCTATTGGCTATGCCAATGCTTGTTAATATTGACCAAGAGTCCCACAAATAAAATCACTACCAAAATAGGGAATCTCAAGACAATTTTAATCTTCACTTCACATAAACACCAATACAGTGATCAAAACAACCAGCTCCGCTGTAATCAGGCATCGCAGCACACCCTGGGAGCATTCGGCAACCAGGGTGGGAACCCAATGTAGAAGCATGTCACCTACTAGGTAGGTGAGTGAGGGTTCATTATTAACATTGTCATCGACTTTTTCAATATTAACAGAAAAAAGTTTCTATGTCCCAGGTTTCAGGAGATTACAGGAGGATTACGCATTTTGTGTGTTTTGTGTGCTTCATGTACTGCCCTAAGTGGCATGGATATGCCCAGACGTGGGTCCCATGCTCACTGTGTTACTGGAACCAAGCTGTACCCGGCTCATGAGCCCATCACTAGAGCGAGTCTGGTCCTTGGTTGCTTGTTATGTTAGGCAGTTTTTAAAGCGCATGATTACCCGGGGGTGTCCTGGCACTAGCAGAGATATGAGCACAACTGAAAGACCCTAAATTAAATTTAGTTATTACAAATACAGGATTTTAGTCCCTTTCTAAAAGCAAGCAGTGTAGGAGCAGCCTTAATATGGAGTGGAAGCAAGTTCCAACCCATGGTTGCTCGATAAACGAAGCTGCTACCGCCCCACATAGACTTCTTGAATCTAGGAATTACCACATTTTTCCTCTCTGAGATCGCAGAATTCTACTGGGCTTTTAACACTTGAAGGATTGTCTCAGGAAAAGAGGGCCTGTGTCATGGAGAGCCTTGTAGACCAAACAGAGTGCCTTAAATTTTATGTGATTTCTGATCGTTAACCAGTGTAGATCTTTAGTGACCTGAGAAACCGATTGAAACTGATGCCTAGGAGAAGCCTGGAAGCCGCATTTTGTAATTTCTGTAGTTTATTCAAGTATTGCTCTTGCAAACTCAGGTACTGACCATTACAATAATCAATTTGTGACATCACTAAGGTGGTAATAACTGTTATCTTACCACTAGTGGGGATATGAGGCAGGATTTTATCAACCAATTTCAGAGTGTTTAATGAAGATGAGATGACTGGGGGGCGTGGTCTGGTCATGAGGGAAAATGGCCGCCTGAACCGAGAGCTCCACTGTGAGACGGGCTCCGGACAGAGGCGGTGGCCTTCCCAGCATGGCTGGGGACGCAGCGGATGTCCCCCGCGACATCAAGGGCCCTAGATATGGTTGGCCCTGGATTTACTGAAAATAAGGACTGCACTAGCGAGGAAGCAGTCTGAGGCAAATGAGAGGAGGCCGGGCCTCGAGGCACTCCTGCAGCCTTGGCCCTCGCGTAGCCCAGAGGTCCCGCCTTCCGCATCTGTGGAAGTCACCCGCCACCCAGGTGCACAGTATGACTCAAAAAAATCCAAAAACGCCAACCCGGTTGGGTTGTTACACCCCCATTTTGGGGACCCAAATTTGATCACTGGGCCTTTACAGCCCAGTTACAGATATATACTTCTTTTGTGTAAAAACAATGATGCAACTATCACATGATCCTTGATTTCTTGAACCATTCTGCCAGCCCAGAATAGGGGCATGTTTAATATGAATGCGAGCGGTCTGTTCGAAACACGGATCCATCACATTGTTGGATGTACGAACTATATAAATGATTTATATCCAATAATTTGGGATGCCAGCGAGTAAAGCACTCATCTGACACCACGATATAAGAATATTACTACCTATATGTCTAACATACCCCCTTTTTATGATTTATTATGTTACAGGATGCAATACAAAATGTATTACTATCGGACTCAACAAGGGTTTTGTAAATACACACTACAGACACCCCCATATTGCATGCCTTAGTAACCGTGCAAGCACTTTGAGCTTAGTCCTGAAGAAAGCCACGTTGACCCAGATGGGCTATTGAAGGTGGCTGAAACATGTAGACCGCACCCAGGATAAGTGGGACCAATTTACTATCCCACAAAAATCCACCACTCGTTTTTAATATTGACCAAGAGTCCCACGAATAAAATCACTACCAAAATAGGGAATCTCAAGACAATTTTAATCTTCACTTCACATAAACCCCAATACAGTGATCAAAACAACCAGCTCTGCTGTAATCAGGCATTGCAGCACACCCTGGGAGCATTCGGCAACCAGGGTGGGAACCCAATGTAGAAGCATGTCACCTACTAGGTAGGTGAGTGAGGGTTCATTATTAACATTGTCATCGACTTTTTCAATATTAACAGAAAAAAGTTTCTATGTGCCAGGTTTCAGGAGATTACAGGAGGATTACGCATTTTGTGTGTTTTGTGTGTTTCATGTACTGCCCTAAGTGGCATGGATATGCCCAGACGTGGGTCCCATGCTCACTGTGTTACTGGAACCAAGCTGTACCCGGCTCATGAGCCCATCACTAGAGCGAGACTGGTCCTTGGTTGCTTGTTATGTTAGGCAGTTTTTAAAGCGCATGATTACCAGGGGTGTCCTGGCACTAGCAGAGATATGAGCACAACTGAAAGACCCTAAATTAGATTTAGTTATTACAAATACAGGATTTTAGTCCCTTTCTAAAAGCAAGCAGTGTAGGAGCAGCCTTAATATGGAGTGGAAGCAAGTTCCAACCCTTGGTTGCTCGATAAACGAAGCTGCTACCGCCCCACATAGACTTCTTGAATCTAGGAATTACCACATTTTTCCTCTCTGAGATCGCAGAATTCTACTGGGCTTTTAACACTTGAAGGATTGTCTCAGGAAAAGAGGGCCTGTGTCATGGAGAGCCTTGTAGACCAAACAGAGTGCCTTAAATTTTATGTGATTTCTGATCGTTAACCTGGGTAGATCTTTAGTGACCTGAGAAACCGATTGAAACTGATGCCTAGTAGAAGCCTGGAAGCCGCATTTTGTAATTTCTGTAGTTTATTCAAGTATTGCTCTTGCAAACTCAGGTACTGGCCATTACAATAATCAATTTGTGACATCACTAAGGTGGTAATAACTGTTTTCTTACCACTAGTGGGGATATGAGGCAGGATTTTATCAACCAATTTCAGAGTGTTTAATGAAGATGAGATGACTGGGGGGCGTGGTCTGGTCACGAGGGAAAATGGCCGCCTGAACCGAGAGCTCCACTGTGAGATGGGCTCCGGACAGAGGCAGTGGCCTTCCCAGCATGGCTGGGGACGCAGCGGATGTCCCCCGCGACATCAAGGGCCCTAGATATTGTTGGCCCGGGATTTACTGAAAATAAGGACTGCACTAGCAAGGAAGCAGTCTGAGGCAAATGAGAGGAGGCCGGACCTCGAGGCACTCCTGCAGCCTTGGCCCTCGCGTAGCCCAGAGGTCCCGCCTTCCGCATCTGTGGAAGTCACCCGCCACCCAGGTGAGACGGCGGAACACGGAGGGGAAGCAGCGGTGCCCCCTTCGAGGTCGGCGGCCCGAGGAAACTAAGAATCGGAAGCTGGAGACGCTGCTAGGAACATCGCTTCCTACGCAGTAAACAGCCTCACCTCCTTAACATGCTGCGACACCCGAAGAGTGTGGAAAGAGACGGGCCTGGAGGCGTGCCTGGAGCCTCAGCCGCCGCGGAACCCAGTGAAGCTGCCTCCCGCGCCTACTGCATAACCCCGCAACCTTGATGCGGCGGAAACAGCAGTGGTGTCCCCCACGGTGTCGGCGGCTCTGGGAACAACGGCCGGAGAAGTGAATAGCGGCATCGAGCCCCAAAGTGTCGCGGCGCCTCACCCAGCAAGTAAGTGAGAGGAGCCTGGCTTTCTGAGAGGCCTGCAAAGTGCGGAAGGCGCTGGGCCTGGAGGCGCATCTTAAAGCCTCGGCCCGAGCAGTCCCGCCTCCCTGAAAGCACTCGCCGCCCTGGAGTAGCGGCAGCACCCGGCGGGAACGCAGCAATTGTCCCGCAATGAAAATGGCCCTGGGCCCCCAAGCACATGGTCACCCCATCGCCCGGGCCTCCTGGTAGTAGTGAGAGAGGGCGGAGGCCTCCGGACCCACGCGCACCCTCCCGGTCCCGCTGCAGACTCAGAGGGCAATAGCAAGCACCGACTTGGCTCCCCAGGGCATGGATGAAGACCAGATCGGCAGCTAAGACACGACAGGTCAGGCCAGCAACTAAGGCTCCCGCACGCCCAGTCGCTGGGCCCACTGGGCTCATCACCCACCGCCCTGCACACTAAAGAAGGGAGGGGAGTTCTTGAGGTGCTAAGTGCAAGGGCATATACCGGCCAGGCTCAGCAGGGCACAAACAAAGAGCAGGTCAGCATTCAAGGCTGTAAAGACCGAGCCAGACTCTCAGCCATTCAAAGCATCCAAGGCATCCCAGGAACAAGAGGTGAACGCTTTCTGGTGGCCGCCACACACCCAGGAGCCCGGCCCACTGGGTCCACCTCCCACGGACCAGCACTCCGGCACCACCGGCACTAACAGGGTTGCGTCTTGGCCGACGCGCCATCGGGCACCAACGCAGGAACACTAACCAGGAGGGGGGGGGCCAAGAGCACGACCCCCCACCCCCATCAGCCCGGCTGGAAGGAGTACCCACAGCAGACGGTGCCAAGACATGAGACAGGGGCAACCAAGGCAGGACTGGGCCACAGGACCGACAGACAAAGTGGCCGGCAGGAAAAGTGCATGATTCTAACGGCCCCCCTGCCCCGAGTACCAGCAAGGCCGAGGTAGAGGTCAGGTCCACGCAGGGGCCTGCCACCCATGCCTGGAACACCCACGGAACGCAGACGCAGCTGGTCCAAAGCAGGCACAAGCAGGAACACGCCTCTGAGCTGCCATAGCGCACCGCACTGGGACTAAGGGCGAATGTCCAGCAGCAAGCATGGGAGCAAGTCCTCCAGGCAATTCCTTTTTGCAGAAGCGCTCAAGCAACCACGCAATATGTCCACGAAAGGAACCGCCCCCCCTGCAAGCAGCCCATCCATGGCCACTACAGCCCCCTCACAAAGCGAGACCATGGACCGCATCCTGCAGGAAATCTCAGCTGTCAGCCGACGACTGGAAGGGATGGACACTAACATATCCTCTCTGGTGGCAGAGGCAAAGTCGATCAGGGCAGACATTGCGGGGTTACACACAAGGGCAGAGGGGCTGGATCAATGGCTAACGGTGGTAGAGGGCCGCCTCGACTCAGTGCAAGGCAGGGATCGGGAGCTACTATTCCTCCGCAGCAAGTTGTTAGACCTGGAAGACCACAGCAGGAGGGATAACGTCCGCTTCTTTGGATTCCCGGAGAAAATCAAAGGTCAGATCGCCTGAGCGTTTCTACGTGACACCCTTCCGAAACTGGTTGGCATCGCCTTTGATCCACCACTGGAAATACAGCGCGCGCACCACATCAGCCCTCCACGCAAAGACTCTGCAACATGCCCGCGACCCCTCATATCCTGCTTCCTAAGGCATGAACAGGTGAGACAGCTGTTGGTTGCAGCACGCGCACAAGGTCCATTCACTTATGATGGGCAAGACATCCGCATGGCAGCCGATTTCTCCAGGGAGACCAACGACCGACGAAAAGCATTCCTCTCCATGCGGCCCCAGCTGCGACAAATGGACATCAAATATGGTCTATTCGAGCCCGCCCGCTTCCACATCACCAAGAATGGGGACTCCAAGAACTTCTATGACCCTGAGGATCTACAGCACTTCCTGGACCGCATGAGACCACAGGATATGGACACACACCCGCTACGGAACAGGCACAACCTGGCCCCGGACCCTCCCAACAGGCAACAGGCGGCGGAACACCAGTGGCTCCCGGCACCACGGCGGGGAACTTGAAATATCCGTCCGCACTCATGAGGACAAGGCCTCAGCCCTCCAAACGGTGACTGCCTTCACACAGGAACAACACAGAGACAAATCTCGCTCCCCCTTAAAGCCTGCCCCAGATGCAGAATGAGAACAAAGAGGGACCAGTTATGGTTACAGTTACAGTTATAGTTGGGGTTATTGCCATGACTCTAGCCAGGGCCGCCAACACCAGAGACAGAGTGGGGTGAGGACAATACGCTGCGAAGAAAGAAGACAACCAGGCACCGGACAGCTGAGTATCGCTCCCATTACACTTACTGTGTTAATTGTGCTAGCTGTGTTAAAAGCCCGAACAGGAATGTATACAGTATATGTTATCCACAGATATGGCCCATAAGGCCTTTGCTATGTTGGTTATGTATAATGCAATTGATGTAATGGACGCCACTGCCACTAACCCAACCCCAACTGCAGCATGCATGTAACCCTTCCTTGTACTCCCAGGTGGGACCAATGTGCTAACATGCTACACCATGACGCACCTCCCCTAGTCAATAGCCAATACTGCACACACCCCGGCCCTGATGCAATAGATACTCTTCCGCTCTGCCCTAGCCGTCACCCCGCCCCCGATGGAGCCCCCTCCTCGCAGCGGTGCTCCAGTGAGCCCAGACCCGCGGTTGAAAGCTTAGGACCCCTAGTGCTGCTGCACAGGAGCCTACAGTCCCCCATTCCTAGTTGCCCCCCACCACCACCTCCCCCTCTTCTGTGCCCCCCAGCACGAAACATACCCCCTCACGTGACCTAAATCCAAGTCCTCCTCTCCACCACAGCTGGCCTCGGCCGCCCAACCGGACTGCAATACCTCTGCTGCGTGCCAGGGCCCCGCCCCCCCCCATGTACCGTTCCTCACCCCCTACACTCTCCCCTCCTCCTTCCTTGCAGTGCCAGCAAGACCTCACGCGGCCCCCACACCGCTGATGACCCTTAAACACATTTTCAGGGTCCACTTGACATGGACTCTCCCCTTGGCCTCCCCGGCATGAACAACACTCACCCTCTACGTGCAATAACATGGAATGTCCATGGACTCACGCACTACATCAAAAGGAAAAAAGTACTCTCTTATCTCCAATCAAAGCAGGTGGACGTGGCATTACACCAGGAAACACACCTAGATGCACTGGAGTCTGACAAGTTGCACAGGGACTGGGTGGGAAAGGTGATTCACAACAGTGTGCAAGGGGGCGCCCTGGACGCGGGCCCCACCGGTAAATGTGGGGTAGCGATCCTCATCCGCAAATCCCTTCCGGACATGGTGTCAAAGACATGGACGGACCCAGACAGACAATACGCATTCACCAAGCTGCGAATAGGGGAAGCCCATGTCTGCATGGGGTCAGTCTATGCCAAGAGGCGAACGAAAATATAATTCCTTCTCCAACAGAACAGCTTGCTAGTGGAAATAGGCGCCTCGCAGTACTTTATAGGCAGGGACTGGAACCTGGTGAGAGACCCAGTCCTGGACAGAACGGGCCCCCTCGACAGGGGCAATGCCACGGATAGGGCCCTGATGGGCGACATACTGGCAGATAACGGACAGGTGGATCACTGGCGCCTTTGCCACCCGGCCGATGTAGAATATACTTTTACCTCCCCCACCCACGGCACGCTCTCTCGCCTAGACTACTTCCTGATCTCCCAGAGAGCGGTGCAGCTAGTCCAGTAATCCTACATCCTAGACTCAGCACTCTCTGACCATTCTCCAGTCCTCCTGTCACTGGAAATAGGACTGGCCAGGCCAGGCCGAGCCGCAAGCTCTGGCGCATGTACATTTAGCGCCACTGGACCCCTAAGGGTAATTCCCAACTGCGAGCACACCTTCAGGGCTACCTCTCCACCAATCAAGGGTCCGTGGACTCGGGCAGGATCCTCTGGGCCGCCGCAAAAGCTACCATTCGGGGACAACTTATATGGGACGCAGCACAAGCCAACAGGCAAAATACTGCCCGACAGAAGGAGCTGGAAAAGGACATTGCGTCCTATACCTGCTTATACACAGTAAAGCCAACCCTACAGCACAGAAAATCTTTGGAACAGGCCCGCATGGCATTGAACGGCCTTTTCACGTCCAAGGCAGAGTTAGCCCTACAAAGGATGAAAGGGAGACACTACAAGCAGGGGGAAAAGGCAGGGAGACTACTGACGGCACAGATATGCCAAAGGGAAGCTGCCATGGCCATACCAGCTATACGGTCAGCCGGAGGAGCCACGCTCACCCGACCCCAGGATATTGTGAACGAATTTGCTCTGTTCTACAAGTCTCTCTACACCCCGGGGTCACAGGCTGACGAGGACAAGCTGGCTTCCTTCCTCACAGGGGCGGCCCTTCCCCGCCTCTCGGACAAAGGCAGAGAACTTTTTGAAGGGGAGATCAGCAAGGAGGAGATCTTGCGCGCGATAACTGACCTACCCTACCACAAGGCCCCGGGGGAAGACGGCTTCCCAGCTGAGTTTTACCGATGGGCAGGAGAGGGGGCAGCTGACACTCTGCAAGCCGCATTCCAAGAGGCGGAACGCAACCCTCACTAGGTCCCCTCTCTAATAAAGCAGTGATTGCCGTCCTACCCAAGCCTGGGAAGGACCCCCTACTTTGTGGCAGCTACTGCCCCATCTCGCTGTTAAACTGCTATATCAAAATCCTGGCCAGCGTCCTGGCCACACGCCTATGCAAAGTCCTACCCTCACTGGTCCACCATACGCAAGTGGGCTTTGTACCAGGACGCTCCTCTAGGAGACACCTGCGCACTCTAGCCCACACGTTGTGGTCCGCCAAATGCCTTTCAAATGACGCACTGGCATTGTCACTCGACGCGGAGAAGGCGTTTGACTGCATCGAATGGGAATACGTTTTTAAAGTACCGTTAACGATTCGGATTGGGGGACCAGTTCATAGCCAAAGTGCGACTGCTATACGATAACCCCACTGCACAGGTAAACTTCAGGGGCTTTATATCGGATCCGTTCCCGATCCGCAGGGGAACACGTCAAGGGTGCCCCATATCCCCACTCCTCTTCCTCTTGGCAATGGAGCCCCTAGCAGCCACAATACGTCAAGCAGCCAACATTACGGGCATACACCTCCCGACGGGAGAATTTAAACTCTACCTGTACGCAGACGACATCCTGCTTACCCTCACGGATCTACCCCGCACCCTGCCACCTCTGCTCCAAATTATAGATGATTTCTCCTCCTTTTCCGGCTACAAAATAAACTGGGACAAAAGCGAAGCACTGCCCATCTCAGACGGGACCACAAAAGCGGCCATACATGGGTTCCCCTTCCACTGGCAATCCTCGCATCTAAAACATCTGGGCGTTTTGGTGAACAAGGGGATGGAGGGGATGGTTGCAGATAACTTAAGCCTCCTGCTTACCCAGATGCAACACGACTTTAAAAAATTGAGAGGCCCTGGGTCTCTCCATGTGGGGCAGAGTACATGCTGTGCGAATGGTCACTCTCCCGCACTTCGTATATACCTCTGGCATGCTCTCCTTCTAGGTCCCTTTGACCATGCTATGCTTAATAGACTCTAGGATAAAATCCTTTGTGTGGGGTTCTTGCGGAGGACTGAGCCTCCCGTTGGTGGAACACTTTGCCCTCACACTGCAGCTATCCCAAATGCCGTACATGCTAACAGGAACCCCTCACATGCCGCAATGGATACACATAGAAAGGCACCTGCTGTCTACAGAGGCAGGCCAATACTATCAGCCATGAAGAAGACCTGGCAACGGTTGCACCGACTGTTGGGCTCAAACTCACAAATCCATGAGAAAGGCCCCCCGTGGGGAAATACAGGCATACGCATTGATAGGCAAACACTGTCCTGTCCCTTGTGGAAGGCAGCAGGCACCCACACCCTGGACCAGCTCCTCCACGATGGTGACCTCAAAACATTCGCTCACTTAAGGGAGGAGTTTGGCCTCTCGGCGCAGCAATCCTGGAAATAAATGCAACTTCGGCACTGACTGAAGAAAAGTCAAAGACTGCGTCCTTGGTCACTACAGGCCTCACTAGTGGTATTGTATCTGCACACATGAGGGAAACACAAGGGGGTTACGTCCGGCTTGTACAGAGTACTCACATCCCACCTATTATTGCAGCTCCTGTCGCAAGACCTCTGCACCAGATGGCAAACCCGGCTTTCGGTCTCCTATGAGGATGACGAGTGGGCCGAGATCCTGGACGACCTGGACAGGGACACCTGGGAAGCAACACTGAAATTCTGTTTATTCAAAACCCTCCAAGATTGGCACTGGTCACTGACAAAACTGCACAGGGCAGGGCTGCTCCCACATGCCAACTGATGGAGATGCGCTGACACCGGCTGCAATACGACGCATATTATATGCGAATGCCCGACGGTGCAACGCTTCTGGGCCTACGCAGGCCAGGTCCTACGCACCACTATGCCCCTGCACCTCCCAATTACACCCACCACTATCCTGCGGCACTCCCCAGAGCTTTCAAAGCCTCAATGCTGCCTCCTTCACACAGTGCTAGCCACAGCCAAAATATGCATACTGCAACAGTGGAGATCACCGACCCCACCATCGCAAGAGGCATGATTGGTAGGTATGATGCACACGGGTTCCCACAAGCGAGTCATTTAAAACCTTCAGGACCAGGCTGACCTGTTCCTTCAGGTACTGGTACCCTTCCTGCCCGCGGAGAGCGGCACTGACGAGTGCCCCACAGCAGACAACCCAACCCATGCAGCGGCAACGACGTCAGCTGGGGTCCTCTAAACCAAAAAAAGAGCAGCCGCCCCATGCTTAGGAGGTCATCCCCCCTCCCCATCAGAGCTCATGCAGCCTTACATACATATCAATCCCCCTCCCTCTCTCTCATATGGACACACCAGGACTGCTCTACATCACCCATTCTGCATCCTCTGAATCCCCAGTTACCTTGTGCCCTCAGCTTCATATCCCGATGATCTTTCTCATCCCCTGCATGCTTCTGTCTCCTCCTTCCCTGTCCCACTCACCTAACAGCCCCCCTGCCATCACCCCATACCCCTCCCCCAGCACTGCAGTAATGCAGCAACACGGACGCCCCGCACAGACACCGAGAAGCGAACCTGCAGTAGGAGGTGCATAGTACGCCCCCTCCGAGCCCTGGCCCCACTCCCCCACCAGGCATAGTAGCAGCACCCAGGAGCAGGAAGAGCATTCCCCAAGAATCACAAGCCGATATGCCCGATTTATAGATGGCACCAGGTACACACGGAATCCAACTCGATGAATAAAACCCCTGCCTGTAGGGCTCCACGCATCCGGCCAACACTGGATCCGTCACCACCAGCACGCCTATCAGGCCACTGGACCCCTCAACCCCCCCCTCCTTCCCCCCTGCGCCCATACCAATGAATGCTCCTCTCAGCCCCTAAGTGGCACACGTCACGCAAGTTTCTCGTTAAACTGTTTATCCGGCCATTGTAAGTGTGTGGCCGATGCTAATGCTTTCAAGATGTAATCCCTTTAAAAATGTTAATAAAGAATTACAACACAACAAAAGATGAGATGACTGAATTTACTTGACTGGAATAATATAACTTATCAGCAATTATGACTCCTAGATTTTTTGCCTTTTTAACTGGTTCTGGGAGAGCACCCATCTCCTGTGGCCAGCAGGAATGTGTCCAAAACAGGATTATTCCCAAAATAATGACCACAGACTTACCTGAGTTCAGTTTTAACCAATGGCTACTCATCCAAAAATTGATTGCACGCATGCAATAAAGAAAGCTAGCTCTGATATTATGGATGTTGTTATATGCTGATAACACAATTTGCATGTCATCAGAATAGGATGTGAGGGAAAATCCAAAGGAAACAATCAAGGACACTAGTTCTGTTACATAAAAATTAAATAGAGTGGGGCTGAGAGAGGACCGTTGTGGGACCCCGCATGAAAGGGTAAAAGGTTCAGATACGAAGGAATCAAAGGCCACAGTTTGTTCTCTTCCTTCAAGAAATGATTTAAATAAGGCCAGTGTCTATTTCCCTACACCAATGGTCTCAAGCCGTTCAATCAGAACCAGTTGATCGACTGTATCGAAAGCGGCCGACAAGGAGAACAAGAGCCGCAGTTCCTCCACTATCCAACGCGGCCCTTACCTCCTCGGTGGCCTTGATCAATGCCGTCTCAGTGCTATGGCCAGGTCTCAACCCAAATTGTGCTGGGTCCAGAAGATGATTAGCTTGTATAAAGGGCATCAGTTGTTGATTCATGATTTTTAAAAATAATTTTTGCCAGAAATGGCAAACGAAATATAGGTCTGAAATTTGTTGGATCTTCAGCGTTAAGACTGGGCTTTTTAAGAAGTGGAAGCATTGAAGCCTTTTTCCACTGTGACAGAAAACAACTGGTTTCAAACATGGAGTTAAAGATACCTGTAAGATTGTTAGCAATGAGTTCAGGGATCAGTTTTATCACCGATGGTGGAAATGGGTCTGTAGGTGATCCTGATTTGGTGGTATGGATTAGCCCCACCACCTGTTCAGGTGTCATTGGGGCAAACTCCAAAGGAATTTGCTGTTTAAGGTCTGTTTGATGGTTTTCCTATTTGATGTTGTATACATTTATAATATTATTCCTTGAGTTTAGATTCTTGCCAGTAGCAAACTCTGTGTATTTTAAATCATCTTTTTCACTAAAGTAATGAGCGAGTGAATAGCAGAAAGCTTGGCTACTGTTAGATCCTTCATTGTTGAGGAGTTTGGTAAGCTTGGTAATCACCAGAAACCGTTCTTTAGAGAAGTGTTTGGCATTCTCTATCTGCTGGGTATAGAAAGTTGTTTTTTCCTTAATAAGTAGGTTTTTATATTTAGAGATGGAGCATTTGAAATTTCTTTCTCTAGTCCATTATATTGTGACCTCCATTTCCTTTCGAGTCTTCTGCAATTTTGTTTCTCCTGCCAAAGTGCCTCAGTTAATCAAGGGGCTGAGGGTTTATTCAGTGGCGGCCAGCACGGATCTGAGGTGGTGATGCGGAGGCGAGGGGGTAAGGAGGTATAATTCTAAGAAAAAGAGAATTTAACTTACCTCCACGCCGCTCTGTCCTACGTCGTCTCTCCTCCACCGAACAGGAAGCAGCCAGGCTCCCCTGAGTCAATCACAATGCTGCAAGCAGTGTTGTGATTGGCTCCCCTAAACCTATCACAATGCTGCAATGCAGTGCTGTGATTGGTCTGAGCGCCGTGGTTCAGTGCTCAGACGGGGACTGGGGGCCTGGGCATATTCTCCATGCAGGCTGTAATGCAGCCTGCATGGAGAACATGCTAAAGTGTGCATGACTGTTTGGCCGGCCCGAGAGGGCCGGTCAAAGCATCATGTGCACTTTAGTGTGCCCACCACTCCTCCCCTGCCCTGTTCAGCAGAGCAGACCCTCCCTCATGCTGCCGCAGCAGGGAAGAATAAAATGATAATAACATTGCGTTATTATCATTTTATTTTTTGTTTCTTTTACTGCTGGCTTTAGATGTCATTAAAGGAGCTACTTCAGAAATGGCAGTGTTTAGCCATTCGGTGTATTCCTGTGAGGGTAATTCTGCATCATGGGAGAATGCTGGTTGTAAAGCCAGTTGTTGTGTTAGACGCTCCCTATCTAACTTGCTCTAGTCTCAATAATTATTATCGCTTCTTTAAGTTTGATTAGGTAGGGTGGTTTAAAGGGAACTAATCTCGAAAAAGATAGCAAAGTAGTCTGACCAGGTTAAGGGCATAGTTTCTTTTATACTAATGTGTGGATTATTGGAAAAGATGCCATCTCGCGTATGACCTCCAGATGGGTATGCTTATGCAGTATCTGCGAAAGGCCTAGGGTCTTCATGGTTTCTGGGAGTACCGAGGTGTCCTTATCATCCAAAAACTGGAGATAGAAATTAAAATCTCCTAATACAGTAGTTTTCCGGTTCAGGGAGGACCTGCCTGGCGGTTTGGGCTGGACTGTTCCCATGAGGAGCAGGTTCCAGACTGATTTACATATGGCTGGGCTCAAACTGAGGTGGCACGGTGAGCAAAAGAAGGATGGGTTGGAATGCTACCGCAAGTGATTGCCAATGGTTAGACAAATTGCAAGCATTCCTCCATCATCTTTTATGGGTTTCATGGATTACACTTTGGCACCAGCCAAGGGTCCAGGACCTTATGGATAGCACGTGTGGGTCAAGGCTCACTCCAGCAGAGGCCAGCAGCAGGTTCCATTGGAACTGTCCAGCTGGGCAGTTGCATAAAAAGGCCTTTTGTAGCTAGTGTCCCTGTCACTTGTCCCTTGCTTCCCAAGCTTGATGGATCAGCCTCAGACCTTGCTACCCGGCATTGCTAGTGAGGCTCCGGCCAGTGCTCCTTTGGGTACACTGTACTAGCTTCTGGATTAATTGAGTTCTAAATAAGATTACCTCATTCGAGTCATAACACTTCCTATACTTCAGAGGACACGGAATGCTTACAGCCCATTATCTTTGTTTTAAAATCACACTTAGGAACATATTACCGGAACCCGGTGTTGTGTAAATGTACATGAAAAATCTTAACATACAATAAAAGGGCCTTTAGACATATTCACCTAAAAGCCTCCTTGATGCATGGACTGAATCACATCCATGCCTCAAAGCTTTAGGTAATCATCAAACTTGGATGAGTTCCTAGCCTATACTCAAACTCAGATTCCTCATGAGAACCCGAGTATATTGCCATTCTGAGGAGAAACAAGGGTGCATACAATTGTGCAACAAACAAATTACTCTCTTCTTTAACTGTAGAAGTATTTCTGTGGAGGTTTGTTGTAGTGACTTCTGAAGGCTATTCCACATGCTGCTTGTGTTTTCTATTACCAATAATTTTCTTGCACAAGAGAATCTCTTGTTCTTTTTCCTTCCGATTGTGCTACTTTTGCACATGTATATTTAAGCCATGGTGCAACAGTGGGTGGGGAGTGCCTTCTTGGTGCACATGCAGAGTTTGTGGGAGAGTTACAAAACCCTGTTTGAGGTTAGTTAGCTAGCTCTCCTTGACCTGAGTGCTAACTCTTCCATTAAAATTGTGGCATTTATACAAGTAGGACACTCCAATCTACCACCACAGGGCTGCATATCTGCACCAGAAGACTGGTACAGGAAAAAGCATCTTTTGCCAAAGAGGTGATGGTTGTAGTTGGACAGCAGGGTCTTCATACAAGAGTCTGGAGCCATTCAGGCAGGAGATAAGTTTTATATTCCACATAAGGCCCTTCAGTGTATGCTGTCAGGACTCCATCTTTACTACAACTGTCTCTCTCTCCTTCTATTACTTCATTCACTCCCACCATTCCAGACACCTGCTTGGACATACCATGAATAGGGACACAGGATACTACAGTTATACTGAACGCTAATAGGACTGCATGGCAGAGAACACTGTAGACCTACGCTAATTGCCAAAATTAACCTCTCTAAAAAAATATTTCACTTCTGGGAGACAACACAGTGTCTTTCAGATGCTGTGCCAGATACTACAGAATGTGAAGCAGCAATGACCTGTAGAACAGGAAGCAGTGCTACAGTAGCAGCAGTGGGGTCTTTTGTCACTGAAGCTAAAGAGGAGTGCAGTTACTGGAGGGTATGGACCTGGCAATTATGCTCTCTCTGCATCCCAAGAGTAAACTCTATTTGCTCTGAAGTTGGCTTATGTCACCGAGGGACAGCTTTCACTTTGTTCATGTGGGTTGTCAGCATTGCAGGGAGCAGACTGCAGTTGAGAGGATCATTTCATGTTCCCCTTCAAACCCATTGACAAAATTCAACTTTTTGCTAATACAGAACCCATCTCTTAAAGGAAAGATGCTGCTCTAAATAAAATGAAGAACTTCTGCAATTGATGTATTAACTGAGGGATTCGCAATCAGCATCCTGCCTCATTAATATTATTGGGACAAGATTCTGCAAATCCTACCAAATTTCCATTTTGCATTGTGATGGTGTTGTACATTCCTTACAGAACAAAATGAAGACTGGGTCACAAAGTAGTAAGTACACAAAAACACCAATACTTTGCACCCAATTGTTTCTTCGGCAGGCCCATTGTGTCTCCAGAATAATATTACATAAAAAGCAGTTGAGTTGTTGAAACGACTGCTCTGAGGGCTAAAACTGGAACTTAGTTAAATGTGTTTAAAAAAAAAAAATGAAAAGCGTTTTGGCAAGGGTGAAAATTATTTCCCATAGTATAAGGGAGGTTTTCTATGAAAGACATTATTAGAAATTGTGTTTCTGGTTGGCAGAGCTATGCACTTGTCCAAGCAGGTATCACAATCCTAGTTATGGTAAGTCAGGTGCACACCCTAAATCAACCTGTGCTCACCTCCTGGTAGCTGGCCACAGAGCAGTCAGGCTCAACTTAGGAGGCAAGGTGTAAAGTATTTGTGAAATACTTAATACAGCAAAACAGTGAAAAATACCACACCAGGTTAGGAAAATAGAGCTTAATTTAATGAACAAAACAAGACAAAAACGACAAAAATCCAATAAGTAGAACTGGAGTTTTGAATTTTTAGAGAATATTTTGAAATACAGTGCTTAGAGTCATAAAGCGCCAACCGGAGCTATCTGGTCATGCTGGACCGGGTCAAATCTGAAATATCAAGCTGACCAGATTGGAGCGCAGGTCAGAAAAAGAAGCTGCAAACAGTACCTTCATGGAGGAAGCATCGACATCGAGGAGCAAGCTGTGAGGAGCAGTTGGAGGCTATGCATCAGCGTTGTTCCGTAAGATTTTAGGCGATGCGTCGGTTCCAAGTCACACAGTTTGAGGAGGCGTTGGTGTCGAACCCCTGGCAATGAGGCAATGCGTTGTTGTTGAGCGGCGCTGTCGGTGCTGGGATGTCCTTGAAGTGGCGACGCGTCTGCATTGAAGGGAATGCATCAGTTCCGACTGGTGAGTGGATTCTGTGGAAAACAGCCAGAAAACCCTCTTCCAAGGGTCAAGGACTGTATTGGCGCCACTTGGCAGGGTAGGACACACAGTTGGCAGAGTCCAGAGACTGTAGCAGGGTTGAATGAAGCATTTGGTGTCCCTGATACTTCAGAACAGGCAGCAAGGCAGCAAGCCCTTGGAGTCACTTGGTTCTGGGGCTACCAAGCAAGGAGGGCAGCAGGGCAGACACAGCAGAGCAGGAGTCCAGCAGAGTCACAGTCCTTTCAGCAGCACAGCAGTCCTTCTTGGCAGAGTGTCCTCAGGTCCAGAAGTGCTCTGAGTTGGTGGAGTCAGGGGTCCAGTACTTATACTCAGTTGTGCTTTTAACGTGGGGGAGACTTCAAAGAGAGTTCTTTGAAGTACACAAGGTCCCTGCCCTGGCTCCAGACTCACTTCAGGGGAATATGTAGCTCTTTGTGTGGGGACAGGCACAGCCCTATTCAGGTGCAAGTGTCAGCTTCTTCTTTCCATCCTGCCCAGGATGACCCATCAGAATGTTATTGGCCCATCCGGATGTGAATGGCCCACCATGCACAGCTCAGCTCCCTTTGTGTGTGACTGTCTAGAGGGAATGCACAAAGCCCAGCTGTCACCCACCTCAGACTTGTATCAGACACATGCATGGAATGGCTAAAGTAAGAAAATGCTAACTTTCTAAAAAGTGGCTTACAACTTAAAATCTGACTTTGCCATAAGTTGTGATTTTAAATTGTGAGTCCAGAGACACCAAACTCGAAAAAACTATCTTGTCCCAATTGTACATTATGCTTATAAAATCCAATACAGCAATCCTGTGGTTAACCTATGGGAGAGATAGGTCTAACAGTACCTGGGCATGTAAAACTTAAAAGTATGCGTCCAATTTTTATAATACACTGCACCCCGACACTTGGGGATGACTAGGGCCTACCTTAGGGGTGACTTATATGTATTAAAAAGGAAGGTTTGAGCCTGGCAAGAGGGTTAACTTGCCAGGTCGAAATGACAGTTTAAAATTGCACACACAGGCTCTACAGTGGCAGGCCTGAGGCATGGTTAAAGGGCTACTTATGTGGGTGGCACAATCAATGCTGCAGGTCCACTAGTAGCATTTCATTTACAGGCCCTGGGCACATGTAGTGTACTTTACTAGGGACTTATAAGTAAATTAAATATACCAATTGTGGTTAAGACAATGTTACCATATTTTAAGTACAGAGCACATGCACGTAGCACTGTTTGGCAGTGATAGAGTGCCCAGAGTCCTAAAGCCAACAAAAACGAGGTCAGAAAAGAGGGAGGAGGAAGACAAAAAGTTTGGGGGTGACCTTGAAGATAGGGCCATTTCTAACAGAGATCAAGTATATTTTTAATATAGTGCCTATTGATTTGAGTCTCGTCCACCTAACCCTGCCCTTAAAATGCCCCACTTGTTTTGAAGTCTGTGTGATTCAATCATCAAAAACTGAAGTGGGCACACTTTTAGTTGATTTACCTAGAATCCAAGAATCAGTACATCTATGATGGCTCTGTATTTTTTTAACTTGAGCTCATTTCTGCCACCTAGCTTCTGATAACCTTGATTGTAATGATCCAATGCTTAAAGTCAGTAATTTCTCATCATCAAATGACCTTCAGGGGCAATCAATCAATAAAACTTAATGCCTGCTTAGTACGCTCAAGTATCTTTATTCGCCCAACTTTGTTCTACATTTATTGAAAAGCACCCATAAAACCCAGAGAGAGAAGTTACACGAGCAGAAAGTGCAAATGATCATGTTGCATTAACTTTGTACTAGCATACTAAGTGAGCATGATCTGCTAACAAAAACAGGCAAAGTGGTAAGGCAGGACAGGCAGCAAATTAAGCCATTGTAAATCATCTGCTGTCATTGCCTTCGGTACGAAACATATTAATCCCAGTGCTATACTGCTCTTCTTTCTGATAAAGGCGCTTGAATACAACCTGTCATTTTTGCTTTGAAAGATAGAGGTGAAAATTGTTATAGTGAACTAAAAAAGTGAATAAAAACAGAACAAGAAAGATAAGAAGCATGATTGCGCAAGGTTTATTGATAAGGTGCCCACTGAAGACTTCACTCTAATTGGAATATCTGGCAGCCTAAATGGGATTGAAAAAAGGAAAAACAAATCATAGACAGGATCGAAATAGTTTAACAGCCACCCTGTGATGCACACCTGTTCTGCCCTGAGATCTTTGGACGACAGTAATTCAGAGGTAAAGTCGTCAGGTACAGTAGCACTAAACAGAGCCACCATTGAGTAAAATGAGCAAAAAGACAACAGATTTAACTCAAAATATTGACTGACCTCTAAAGAGTAACCCTAGACTGAACCCAGCTACAATTCGAAAGCCATACCCTTCTCGGGATGTGATTGCACAAGAGCATACCATTCTGTTAATTCTTGCCCTTTTCATTGCCGAGGATATCAATTCATTTTACATTTTCCAGAGTCCTTCCGATTTTTCTCTCCATCACGAGTTTAGAGGGGCTACGAATAAAATGTATCACGTTATGTCATTGCCTAATAGACGAATGCTGGACACCCAAGTAAAATACACTTGGAAATATGACGTAAAACATTTTTGCTTTATATTTTTGTGCTTCAGACTAAGAACAACTGGACATCCAAAAGGAAATGAGGTGATGAGCCTCCAACCCCATGGAGAAAGAGAGCAACTGATAGTATGGCAGTTCATAAAGACTCGTGTGCTAAGGGGATGCCTCCTGCAATCAAAATGTGTCACTTTTATTCTCCCCATTAGCTACAGAATTCAACAACAGCCTGATGAAGATTTATAGTAGGGTGACGAACTTGTGACTCAAGATTTTGCTAATATTCTGATTCAGCTCAAAAAATGAATATCATTTGAGCATTATGAAGGAAGATTTTTACTGACTGGTTACTGCTTTCATGGGCGCTGCGTGTGAACATCATGCCTAGCTAAGGGGCTATTCCTTGGAATGTATATTATATTATTGAATGTAGTAAGGTCTTCAAAACACCTGGAGAGTGTGTGTTATGTCACACAACAACAAATAACAGTTCCATAGGAAACCTGGGCAGTTTTCCAGGGGTTTACATTGTTTCAAAATACAGCCATCCCAAGTATCAGAGGCAGAGCTAGGGGTGGAGATTGGTTTTGCAGCCAGCGTTACGCATCCAGCACAATCCTCTGATTTTTTGATCAATGATTTATTTCTCATAATGTCCCTTGCTATGAAGAAATACAAAAATACTTAAAACATAACATAAAAAACAAATGTGCTGGAATTTCTCAATTTACATATGTACACAATGAAAACAAGCATTAAAGCTACAACTTCTAGAAAGCCTTTCATGTTAAAGAACACATGCAATTTTCAATCTCTCAAGTTTGTTTTCATTTCAAGAATTGTTAGAATGAATTCAGTACCATCAAAATTAATTCGAAAAAAGTTACTATCAATAAGGTGAAGAATGACCATACATAATGTTAGTATTATTCCCCACCTCCATTATTTTCTATGAGTGTGCCTTGCAGTAGCAATGTGTGGGCAAGTGTGGTGTTTGCCTTTCCCTTAAGCTAGGCTAAAGTAGATTTGATCCTGGTCAGCAGTAATACTGGAGTAGATGTAGGTGCATCTTTGTGAAACAGCAAATGGCTTACTTGTTTGTGGGTGCGCTTTAGCATTAGCATGTGCCACCCAATACCCTTTATTCTGATTTTCTATTAAAATATTCTCTATTCTACTACTACTGCTCCAATCCCCTCCCACATTTACACCAAAAACATAAACCTCTGTGTGCAGAGTTCTCCACGCTCAAGGCAGAGAACTCTGCACATAAGATACACTGCTGGTGCAGGCAGAGATTTCTGCCTGGAGATTTGTGAATACACTTTGTGAGCATGCAATGTATTACTGCTGGAAAACAATTTGACATACTCAAACATTCTTTGGTGAGTAGAGCCTTGTATGTTTAGGATTTTCTCCTTCTGTGCAGAAATGCATGTTATGGCCAGCATTATTTCGAGAATAACCTGTGAAAGTTTTCTTTTTAAAGGACTTTTGTATGTATGTAAGCTTGTATATATCTGAGTGGGGCTTCATTCAGGGTATCTAAGTATGGTGTACCTCTGTAAAGGCTTTAATAGCATGGTGAGATCAGACCATGCATTGACTGTGTGACACCTCTTGGGTGACACAGAATTAGCACTTAATCACGTACCTTTTTGTCCACTTGAATCTGTAATATGACACAGTAGCAGAGGTAAATGTGTTGCTTTGTTTCTCACACACCACAATGCAAGTATGTGAACTCCCACTTTGCATTGTTCATTACACTTTGCACCTCTGTCAAGAGCTGAAGTGTCTTCTATGATACGAACATGCTAACGTGGTACTACAAGGTGCCCCCATTGTGCTACTGTGTTACTTTACATACATGGTTGAGGTAAAGAGATAATGTTTATTTCTATTTTATGAAAAGCAGTCAACTATGATAGAGCGGTGAATGTAGGTGTTGGACCATGCCCTCTCTGCAGGGTCACCCCCAAACATTTTGCCTTCACCCCTCCTGTTTTCTGAACCCATTTTTCTCAGCTTTTAGGACTCTGTGCATTTTACCCCTGCTAACCAGTGCTAAAGCGCTTGAACTCTCTCCTTTAAAAATGGGAAAGGTGGCTTAAACCCAATTAGCATATTGAATTTACTAATATTTACTTTGTAGAGTGGTACTACATGTATCCAGGGTCTGTAAATTAAATGCTACTAGTGCACCTGCAGCACTTATTGTGCCACCCACATAAGTAGCCTTGCTAAATTTGCCTCATGTCTGCCATTGCGCCCTGTGTGCAGTTTTAAACTGCCATCTTGCCTAGGCAAAATAAACCTTTTGCCAGACCTAAACCTTCCTGTTAAATACATCTTCATTACCCTCAGGGTAGGCCTGAAACAGCCCATAAGGTATGGTGCAGTGTATTTAAAAAGTTGGACATGTACTCTTACGTTTTACATGTCCTGGTAGTGAAAAACTCACAAATATGTGTTTCACTACTTTGAGGCCTACCTCTCCCATAGGATAACATTGAGCTACCGTATTACATTTAATAAGTGAAAACATTTGTTTGGTTGCTGGTGGGAATCTCATGTTTGGTTTCTAAGGAATTGTAATTAAAAATCCTCTTTAGTAGTAACGTAAAATTGTAAGTCACAACTCTGAAAATGGCACTTTTAGAGGCATTTTCTTGCCCTAAACATTTGGTGCCTGCAGTCTGTTCCTAGGCCCCATGACTAGGTGTACTTGGCAGGTGGCCTTTGTGTATTCTTCCTAGACAGCCACACAATAGAGGGACTAGATGTTGGCAGTATGGGCCATTCTAGCAGGATGAGGGGGCGGAGCTGTGCCCAGACCTGCTTGCCCTTCAAAGACACTGCCTCAGCTAACACACAAAGAACTTCACACTCGCCTTCTGTGACTTCAAATATCCTGGGACCAGAGCGGGGAAGAAGGAAATTCCAGACACTTCTGAGGGGGAAAACTTTAAGAGTTTCTTCCACTTCAAAGGTGGTACCAGGTATAAAATTAGGACTCCCAGACCCACTCTTCAGTTCACTACTAGACCTAAGGAAGGACCCTCACAAGACTGCCCTGCTGTCTTTGGCCTGCTGCATACTTCAAAGGACTGCCCTGCACACCATGAGGACAGCCCTGCTTCCTGAAGGCTGCCCTGTGCCCTCAGAGGAGACTGCCCATCTACATGAAGCTTGCTTTCCTGCTTGAACCCAAGACTTTCAGAGTGACTCCAAGGGCCAGTTGGATGGCCTCCTGATCAGAGCGTGAGGAACAGAAAAGACTCCAACAATCTTGAACCCACTCCTGCACCCAGCCTGAGTGAGTCCTAACCCTTCTAGTAGTGCCCCTCCAGTCTTAGACCATTGGAAGTGGTGCTAAAGATGCTCAAATACCCAATTGCAAACCCAATATCTAATGGCACTTGTAATACAGCAGACAGGATATCCATCATATTTGCGATGGAGTAACCCATCCACTGAACTTTAAATCAGGCCCTAAGTCCGAACGTAGAAATCTTCACTGCGACTTTCTCTAGCAGCTCCCTGGAAACAGTGCCTCCCCCTCAGACACCGCTGGCTGCCTTGCCCCGCTGAACTTATTCTCCTAAGTCCGAAGATTAGTGGAGATCGGGTCCAATCCATATCATGTATCCAAATTCCATCACGGTCAGCCATAACTTTCGACTTTGCCTTTGTCTCACATGACTAGATGTCCACGATCTTCTAGGTGTTATTTGTCACTTAAAATTTTTTTTAAAATCATAACGTATCACAATTTACTCCATTTTTAGGTCTCGCAGACCTAGCGTTGGAGCGCGCATGCGCTCCTCACTCTGCGAGGCTTATTGTCATCGATACGCTTTCAGAAGGGGACTTGAAGCCCGGCCCATCATTGTCATTGGCTGGCGTCATCATTTATGCAAAACGCTGGCCTCCGATTGAAAATGAGGCTTTTTTGTTACCGCTCTGTCTCTTTTTGGCCCCGCCCACCCGGACTGGATCTTTTACTTGCGGCATTATACAGTCTCCTTCAATTACTCTGTGAGCACTTTTTTTTCCTCATTCGCGCAATGGCGACAGCTTGTCCTACAATGGCTCTCTGCTTGGCCCTTACACCAAATTGTTCCGCTCGCATCTTGCCTTGCAACAATAGCTTGGTTTTTATACAGCGCTTGTTTTCACATTGATTCTGCTTCTTAACTCTTTTTTTAGGAATGAGTCTGTGGGCTCCGAATCGTGTGTGCTGCTTTTACTTTCCGGGCGCATACAGTGGCGCGCACTTCATCCGCCATCGGACACGCACACTTTTAAAATAAGTAAATACGGCTCTGGTGAACAATGACAACAATAAACCTCAGGGGCGCTTATTCCACTGTCTGGTATTTTATTGTTTTAAATGGATGCCTCTCACTTTAACAGTGTCTCGACAAGCAATGCCCTAACGGCAATATGAAGACTGCTGGGTACAGTGGCTGTCTTTGCCCCTGAATGGAACGTTGCAACAGCTTCTCTGCCGCAGTGCACGCCGGGTACAGAGTGCACGGAGTGATCCTAAATCTCCCTCTTTTCTATTAAGGATGCCCGCTCTACACAGATCTATTTGCCAGAGGTCGGTGTCTCGGTGTCTGCACACGTCATCACTTGTGCGGGGGCAGCAGTACAAAACCAACCCGGAATAGGCACACACCGGCTTCACTTCCAGCTGAGTGACACTTCCACCTGAGTCTACAATTGAATTGAAGCTTTGCGTCGAAGGAGTTCTGGGGTTGCTCCCATCAGCAAACCGCTCTCAGAGGTAACGCCACTAACCTGAGCAATTATAACCCGGAGGGGGCAGCAGAAACAGCCAGGGAAAGAAGAGAGAGAGGGTCAGAGAGATGTCAGATACTCACTGGGCATCGGTGGGAAACCCGAGGGAGAGAAGAAGGAATAAGGCAGGGATGAACAGAGCGAGGGAGATACGCAAAAAGTTAAAGTTGGAACCAAAACAAGGCGTCGCTCTTTCGCTTTTGCTTATTTTCAGTGTCATCGATTCCAAAGTTGGTAGGGACAGGATTTTTCCAGGGTGGGCGGCTACCTTCTATTTACCCGCCTTCACTCATTGCGTCCAGTCATGCGGTTTTCACTGCAACGGAAAATGTATTGGTGTGAGAAAGAAAAAATGTATGCTTTGCATCAGGGGCTTCCACGTGGGGTGAGGGGGAGCAGTTTCCTAAAATGAATGTTTTGGCTTCACACTGCCCGCAGGTTAGTGTAAGCCAAATTACGCGCGTTCTCTGTCGGTAGCCTGCTGTGGATTATCTGGCGAGATCTTGTGATCTCTCAATACTGAGCCTACCCTACATATACGGCTGTTGGTGCCAGAGTGGGAAGTCTCTGCATACTTGTCTTCGCTTTAGAACTTTTCACCTGGGTTGCTCACTCACTTAATTGTGGCACAGCTTGAAATCGGCTGTAATGTAGCCATAATTGCTCTATGTTCCAGCCTTATCTAGAGTGCAGTGCATACAAATAGGCACACACCGGCTTCACTTCCAGTTGAGTGACACTTCCACCTGAGTCCACAATTGAATTGAAGCTTCGCGTCGAAGGAGTTCTGGGGTTGCTCCCATCAGCAAACCGCTCTCAGAGGTAATGCCACTAACCTGAGCAATTATAACCCGGAGGGGGCAGCGGAAACAGCCAGGGAAAGAAGAGAGAGATGGTCAGAGAGATGTCAGATACTCACTGGGCATCGGTGGGAAACCCGAGGGAGGGAAGAAGGAATAAGGCAGGGACGAACGGAGGGAGGGAGATAAGCAAAAAGTGAAAGTTGGAACAAAAACAAGGCGCCGAGCTTTCGCTTTTGCTTGTTTTCAGTGTCATCGATTCCAGAGTTGGTAAGGACAGGATTTTTCCAGGGTGGGCGGCTACCTTCTATTTACCCGCCTTCACTCATCGTGTCCAGTTTTGGGGTTTTCACTGCAACAGAAAATGTATTGGTGTGAGGAAGAAAAAATGTATGCTTTGCATCAGGGGCTTCCACTCTTCCACGCGGGGTGAGGGGGAGCAGTTTCCTAAAATGAATGTTTTGGCTTCACACTGCCCGCAGGTTAGTGTAAGCCAAATTATGCGCGTTCTCTGTCGGTAGCCTGCTGTGGATTATCTGGCGAGATCTTGTGATCTCTCAATACTGAGCCTACCCTACATATACGGCTGTTGGTGCCAGAGTGAGAAGTCTCTGCATACTTGTTATATATTGCTGTGGAATTTTTCTTGTGTTGCGTTCTCACTTTGTTACTGTTTAAGTGCTGCATAAATACTTTACACATTGCCTCTAAATTAAGTCTGATGGCTTTTGTGTAAAGCTACTAGAAGGTTAAGCACAGGTTAATTTAGTGACTTTTAGTGGTTCACCTTGACGAGGATTGTAGCTGTTGCTTCTGTAAGGCTTCATCCTCCTCAACCAACAACCCAGTTTCTCACAGTAGGGTATTCAGCTTCACATTTGTAATTAACAGAACCTTGTCATTCATTTAACAATTGTGAGTTGCATTAATCGCGTACTCTACAAAGAGTAAGCATTTGCAAATTAAATAAATCAATTATCACATTTTTAAAGGTTTCTTACAAAATCAAG
Source organism: Calotriton arnoldi (assembly GCA_963921515.1). Taxonomy (NCBI): domain Eukaryota; kingdom Metazoa; phylum Chordata; class Amphibia; order Caudata; family Salamandridae; genus Calotriton; species Calotriton arnoldi. The sequence continues at coordinate 72,713 of CAWUFW010011105.1, forward strand.
AAATCAAGGAACTATTTGATATGTATTATACCTTTTTATTTGTTTATAGCTGAAGCAAACACACAACTTGTTCTTTGAAAAAATGAGAGTTGCATTAACAGGAACAAAGCTGCCTAGTCACTTCCGCACAAAGTCACAAGGAGTGTTTCATAATCTCCTTTGGTTTCATCCTGTGAATGTAAACAGATAACCACATTCAGTAAGAGTTGCTAAACAAATAAGAAACACAAAATCTGATGATTGGTGGAGGCAAAACGCAAGATCCTTAAATTTAAATGCTACAATTCAAGTAGTTCAAGCAGTGTACACCATTTCTCTCACTGGGGAAGGACCTAAAACATACCCAACCCCTTCCACAGCCAGTACTGATGAGTCTAGCCTTTCAGGAGTTTTCTTGGTTATCTGCCTCTCTTTCCTCCGCCTCTTTTTTAAAGTGATGTATCTGTCTTAGAATGTATAGCACCGTGAAATCTGTGGATGAGCTTAGCACCAAGCAAAGCACCAAATAAATAAATACATAAAAATGCATGTGAAGGAAAAAGGCAGATTGTTTCCACTTCTTAACTTACAGCGTAGATTTTGTTTGATCTCCAACTGTCCAGCACTATTAGTAGCATTGCTATTACAATATATGTGCATCATTCCTGCTGGATAACAGTCCTGCACCCAACAATCAACTAGATGATGTATCACAAATGTTGTGAGAAAATTGTGTATTATTCTAGGGCCACAAATTGATTACAATTTTGAAATTCCCTATGTGTGGATATTTGACTTAAGCATTTTGAAGAGTCACAATGTTTTCTGGTTCATTCAAGGCACAGCCGATGCATATTCCAGCAAAGTGAATGAACATAGGTTTTTATAAGGAAAATACTAGGAGGGAACACAGAGGAGAGATTGATTTGCTGAATGAAAAGACCATCTAAGAGTGTCCTACTTAAATGTGACATAATGAATCTCAGATGTGTTCAGAGAGATAGCTTTAAGTGTGCTATCCACGTCCTAGAAACAGACAGTGCTTTCAATGAGCAGCCAGTGTAAATAACTCAGTATAAGGATGATATGCTCCCTTCTAGAATGCTTAGTTGTCAGCCATGCTGCTGCCTTTTATACTTCGCTGGGTGTCAAGATAGAAGAAGTTGTCTTTGTCCAGACAGGAGTGGAATATAGGAGTAATTAGCAGAATTTGAAACTGTTGTTAAATGTAAATGTTATCTTCAGGAACTTGATCTGAAGAAAACAGATGCTGGTATCTTTGGCAGACTGCATATCCCAAGCCAAATTACTATTGCTGTCAAAATAGATTCCCAGATTAGAGACTGATTAGCTGACAAAGGCAGAAAGTCCATATTCGCAGCCAGATCAGTTTGCTCCAGACAGAAATATCAGGGTTGGCAAGGAGGAGCTCAGTTTTGGCTGGATCACGCTAAAGAAAGTTGGTTCCCATCCACCATTGACTGATAAACAATTGGCCAATGAGTCAGGTTCTCACGTGCTAACATAAGTTGGAGAGGCCTTGAATAACCTGACGATATTCTGTGTGGCATCAGCACATATTTACAACTGGACTCCTGACAGATGGGGGAATTATGTGAGAGGCCACACACACAAATTTAACAGAAAAGTGGAGAATATTGATCTCTTGAGAATATCACAACTGAATTCCCTGATCCCCTAGGTAAATGTGCGAGGGTGACTATCTGTTGCCTATCCCTGAGAAATGATTTGCGCCAGTTGAAAAAGTTTCTTTGAAACCTGTCTATGTCAGTCTATTTAATGAATATTAAATAGTAATTATTTGACAAGTTAATGTTTCACACTGTAATGGCAAGTAAATTGCATTGTAAAAGTAACCGTTTTGAGGTAATGGTCAAAAGAGGATCTGCCTTGAGGCTACTTACTTATTTTTTGGGGAGTTTTATATACTGCAAACTCGAACCGAAGGTATCAGAGTGCTTTACATAAGCAGCAGTTACGTACAGATAGACACATTCATTTTTGATAGGCACAGAGAGATTAATTGATTTGCCCAGAATCACAGGATGTTGAGCGTCCCTGCTGAGACTCGAACCTGGCTCCCCTGCTTTGAGGTTGACAGCTCTAGCCATTAAGCCACATCCTCTCTCTTATTGTAACCATTTACATTTAACCACTTACCCAGTGTATCCACAGACACCAGATCATACAGTACAGTCTAGCAATAAACGTTTTTTCAAGCGATGGCTGTACATGGAAGAAACCTTGGTCGTTGTCAGAACTACTGCCTTTTTTAAACCTAAGATCAAAGCTATCAATGACTTTTCGGTGATATCGGGGACGGAATAAATGTATAGACTATAGACATATCAATCCATGCATACCATCAGTCTACCTCAAAGAAACTACCAGGAAGCAACTGTTCCACACCTAAGAAGTATATGTCCACATAGCGTTGTATCGTCTATATCTGTTCTGTAGAATGAGTATGAGACAAATGGCCGTCCTGCACGAATGCTTGGGCCTGATTCACAAAGGTAAAGTTAGACTTTTGGTCTAAGCTTAGACCAAAAGTCTAACTTTACTGCTTTTCGGTATTCACAAAGGTAAGTTACGAGCAGTAGATTTACGTCCGCAATAGGGACGGAATCTCTGCACAAGGGCAGAGATCCGTCTTGAGTATGGAGATTATGCATGAGTGTGGAGATTCCACTCCGAGTGCAGGATAGAATCTCCTGCAGAAACTCTGTCCGAGTGCGGGTGCAAAGATACTACTCGTAACTTACCTTTGTGAATACCGAAAGTCGTACACTTTGGGCCCCATGCATCAAACTGAAAACCGGTCGCAAACGGGCAGATTCTCAGAATCTGCCCCTTTGCGACCGGTATTTTTGCATTTGGGATGCATCATCCCAAATACAAAAATCGGAAATTGCGATTGCATTTAAGGAATCGCAAATTGCGATTCCTTAAATGCAATGCTAGAAGCAATTTAAAATAGCGAATTCGCTATTAGGGGTTGCAATTTACCGAAAAATAAAACAGGTCGGTAATTTGCAAAAACTTTGAAAAATGCACTAAAGTGCATTTTTCAAAGTTACATGTCACACACACACATGCCCTTGGGGCATGTGTGTGCGCAACATGGGTGCACATTTCAATTTCAGGGGTGCAACAGGGTGTCCTTTGACACCCTTGCACCCTTGAAATTGCATGCGCTATTTGCGAGTACCTAATGGGTACTCGCAAATTGCGCATGCAATTCCCATTCATTCCTACGGGCCTGTGGGCCCATAGGAATGAATGGGAAGCCATTCCTTAATTGCGACTCGTAATTTGCGAGTCGCAATTAAGGAATCTTTAGGAATCGCTATTTTTATAGCGATTCCTACATGCATAGTCTTTTGCGATTCCTTAATTGCGATTCCTTAATAATCGCAATTAAGGAATCGCAAAAGCCTTCCTTGATGCATGTGCCAGTTAGACTTTTGGACTAAGTTTACCTTTGTGGTTTTATCTCAATCTCTCCCTAACATTTTGCATCCTTTATATTTTAAAACCGTGAATGGAAAATGCACATCCTCTATTTGAGAAGGGAAAGCAAAAAGTCCAGTTTAAAAGAAAGGCAATTTCCATTAGATAAGGGTGACTGATCTCTCCTGAATTTAAGTTCTATCTTTACATAGCAGCAGCACTATGCCTGTGGTGAGTGATATCAATGTAGAACGCTGTAATTATGTAATGCAATGATTCATCACACACCAGAGGGGTGTGGCCCTTAGAATAAATCCCACATTGAGATTCTTCATAAAGGCAGATTCAGCAAAATGCTTTATTTGTGTAAGCTAAAACTGGCAAAGTTAGTGGGGAAATTCAGGTATTGAAGAACCTCAACAGTTACAAGCATCTAAAGGTTTTATGGCCTTCTTGGATTTCTAAATACAATTTGGGTTGCAAGAGCAGACTTGTTTTTAGAAATATCTTCCTCAGCTATTTTAACTTGATAAGTGTGGGTATTGCTGATGAATCCAATTATTATGATCTGTTTTAGGTATATCTATAACAGAGTCACACTGATGCCAATAATTGTTAAAAATGTAAGATTAACTCTGAACAATATTCTCGACCGAAGCGTAACATGCCTGTTAGATGTATTAGTTGCCCTCTATAACTTGAGGCCTATATCATATAATCCTACATCCTCTTGATACCTCTACCAATGTTATGCTGGGCACAATAGTTTGTTTTCTTTTGGTACATACAAACTATGGCATTCTAAGACTCTACACATATTTTCACAGAGAAGGGGTTGCGTGATATACAAGGCCTATAACGAATGTCTATGTGTAGACCACTGGTCTATCTCAATCTCCCATGCGTGACCAAAATCTTGACACCGAACAGAAGAGAGGGAAAAAAGCTATATTAGGATATACATCATTTTCCTTAGGGCTAAATTACAACGGATCAAATATACTAATATTTATAGGCTCAATCATACTTCATAGAAAATGCACACAATTACACTTAATAGCACAGTCAGTTGCCAAGATGTAGAGCAGAGGTTAGCAAAGGGCTTCCTATGCTCTGGTTTTGTTCCATGCTGGAACAACTTGTCCAATTCTATCAAATTCCCAACTTTTGCACCGTCATGAAACTGAAATGATTGTGATGTTTGAAGAAGGCTACCTGACAGTGACATTTCCTATAAAAACATGTATGTACACTAATTCATAAATTAAAACTTTAATGTGAACAAATTCTTTCACTAAATTGAGATTTACCCAGTTTTTCACAAGAGGCTACCACCAACCAAAAATGATTCTGCCTCACCACCAGTCCATTGTAGAACCGGGCAGCACATACTGCCACATTATTCCGACATAAAGAGAATGGAGGGGTGGGGGCGATCATATCATGTAAAAGATGGTATCCACACCTCTGCATTCTCCCGCTAATTGGCAGCACAGAGGTCATAGGTGAGACCTTGGTGGAGGAGAGTATATAGCCTCCCTCCACCAAGATCTAAAGAGAGTACTAGATTATTGCCTTTTTAGCTTCAGTCAGAAGTAACTGGTCTGTACCAGAAGGTGGATTACTCTAAAAACAATTCCTACATAAATTAGCAAAACATAAGGGAAAACATTATGCAGTCATGAAACACTTACCAGGATAGCCTGCCGAAGTGTTTTGCCATACATCCGCTGGAAATGCGCTTTAATCTCATTCATGTCAACACCACAACGGGAAACCATAATTCTTATCAATTGTTTGTCACGAGTTCCAGAACCCTGTTGAAATTGCAACTCATTTTTGTTACCTATAAACCACTAGGTTAACTTTATAAAAGCACTGTAGCACTTTACTTCAAGCTACTATTCTAATCAAATTATTTTTCTACTTACATTTTTAAAGCTTAGTTCCAAAACTAGCTCTTTTGTGTAATTTTAATTTAGGAGATTTGAAAATAACATGTTCACCTTTATGTGGAATTATTTTATTCTTAGATAGTTACTTTATAATGCATATATCCCATGAACAACGTTGCATCTAGGCCCTGGCCCACCCAAACCAAAAGAAAGAAGAAAACAAAATGCTTGTACTTTCCTACCAAGATAAGAATTAATTAGAATTTGGGCCGTGAAATACAGAAAATTGACAAATAGTGGATTGCATTGTCTCAGGATCCGAGCTTTTGTTATGACCATACATGCCTCTGTATTCCTGTGGTGGATTCCAGCTCATGCTTATCGATGTTTAGGATAAGGTTAACCAATGTACCATCCCGTAAAGCATTGGCAAATAATATTCGTCAAAGTTAACAGCCATTCCTTGATTATCAGTTGCACCAGTGTCGGTGCCGCACCCTCCTCTCAAAGGGCCTGATTCGCAAAGGTAAAGTTGGATTTTTGGTCTAAGTTCAGACCAGAAGTATAACTTTACTACTTTTCGGTATTCACAAAGGTAAGGAGATTCTGCCCTGAGTGCGGAAATTCCACCACGAGTGTGGAAACTCCGCTCCGAGAACAGATGTGAAGGTTCTACTCGTACTTACCTTTGTGATAACCGAAAGTCATAAACAGAGGGGCATATTCACAAGGACTTATCGCCGAGTTATCGGCACTTTAGCACAGCAAAAGTGGCAATAGAATTACCGCCCCTTTCGCAAGCTGGTGCTAACTGCCTACATCACCACATAACCAGCGATAGCTGCCACAAAAAACATCGCCACGGCCGACACGCCAACTAACGCTAATGAGATGCAGAATAGGCGTGTCCGTGCAAAACCACATGAAAAGACAACACCGCGCGATTCACAACAGACAGCCAGATCTGCGATGCGAGTCAAAAACAGGCGATAAGCCGCAGTAGCAGCAGGTATTTAACACCTGCCTTCTGCTGGTGCTAAGCGGGACGACCACCTGCAGTCTGAAAGGGAGCCCAGACCAGAGCCACACCTGAAGACCAACAGACGCCATGGAGCTACTTATCATGCAGCTCGGAGACCCAAGAGGGCCACAACACCCACCGCCACCACCCCCAGTCCCGCCACCACCCCCAGGACCTCCCCCGCCCCCCCGGACTACCACAGAGGCATCGTAGACAAAGACAGCGGACCTACCGTAAACACACCAGCCTCACAGACTTAACTCCAGAGGAGGTCATTGCCCACTACAGGCTCAAAAGGACAACCATCCTCCACATCCTGACCCACATCGCCCACAGGCTGATGGTACCAACACAGCGGACAACCAACATCCCTCCGCAGACAAAGCTGCTGGCTGTGCTGCACATGTTGGCCTCTGGTACCTTCCAAACAACAACTGCCAGAGTCAGAGGAGTCCCACAGCCAGCCCTATCCAAGTTCATCACACCTGTCCTGGATGCCATCATCAGCCTGGTACCCCAGCACCTCCACTTACCCCACACTGCGCAGGAGCAGCTGGAGACCAAGCAAGGCTTCAACGCCATTGCTGGATTCCCCCATGTGTTGGGGGCCATTGACTGCACACATGTCCTACTCATGCCCCCTGCCGACACTGCACACAACTACCGCAACAGAAAGCACACGCATTCCATCAATGTGCAGGCAATAGTGGACCACTGGGGACTCTTTACCAATGTTGTGGCCAACTACCCAGGCAGTGTGCATGATTCATTCATCTTCTGACAGTCCATCATCAACCAGCGCTTCCAGGATGGCACCTATGGAAATGCATTGCTCGTTGGTAAGTACCAAATGAACACACCACACACCTCAACTCCACAGTCATGCAACTCAAGATCCTGGGAATGGGCACGCAGCAAAACTACATGCAACATGCCACACAACATAGAAAACACAGGGGTTTGGCGTGATGCGGTATGCGATGGCGCCTGCCGGTGTGTACGTATGTAAGAAGCAATAAAAAATTAAGTACGGTGCTACAGGTAGGGGGATAACCCTCAACCCCCAAGGTCGACCGAAGTCTAGGATACAATGATATAAAGGACCTGTGCACACGTGATCAGTGTTGACAGTATAATTACTGCAAATAACATGCAAACAAGACATAAACAGTAGTCAGAATGCTATTTTCTTCTTGTGCTTTAATTGCAGACCAAATGCCCAGCCAACACGTGTTTCGTCAGGGTAGGAACCCACGACTTCTTCAGGGCTACAGGATGTATAATAGCAATATATTAACACACTGTGTCATGCAGTAAAAATAACTGCAGACTGCAAAGGCGATAAAAATGTGACTTTAGTGCAAATTACACCCAATGGGACCAAAACCGAAGAAAAATTGCAAATACCGAAAAAATGAGAGCAACAAAGACACCAATAAGTGCATACATGTGTTGATATTTAAAACATTAGAGTCTCATACAAAACAGATAATAATAAATACCAATCCACAAAACCCTGCAAATGTGGTTCTGTCAAATAGCCTGTATATTAAAACCATGCATAAGTAATTTGTAACCACATAATATCACAAATAGGTGTATAACAGAAAGAAAAAAGAATAACCAAGACCCAAAAGATATAAGGGCAAAGAACAAGACGTTAAGAAAGTGGGTGGAATCTAGAAGACGTTCAAGTAAAGAAAAAAGTCTAAAAGTAATCCTTACCTAAGGACATATGAAAGAAAAATGAAAATTTCTGGAAGAAAATGACAAGAAAAAGAGAAAAATAAGTAATCGGGCAGGATAAAGAGAATACACTAAAGAGACAAGGAAAATGAGAAAGGGAGATGCTCACCTCTAAGCCGGTTGTAATTCCGTCCCGGCTATAGGGATGAGTAGTAACAGTATCGCACATAAGTTGATGCTGTAGTGAGTACCAGCGTCTGTAGTACTAAGAACACAAATAAGGAGAAGGGAAAAGACTGAAACAAATAATAACCATAATAGAAGTCCAGATGTAGATAAAAGTGTAGACTACACTCACCTAAACCAAAACAAGTTGTAGAACAATAGAAAACTAATGCTATATCTGAAGAAAAAGAAACCCACCAGTTGATGGGAAATCTAGGGCAGAGATTAGATGCCCCCGAAGGCTAAAGGTCTCTCTAAAAGGAAATGTAAATATTAATTTAAAAATATTAATTACAAGAAGCTAAGTCTATAGAGCCACTACAATAAAAGTGCGCGCAGGGCCAGTAAAGGCAGCAAAGATACCACCTCTAAAAATACATTCTCAGAACACTCTATGAAAATAGCAGGGCAATGACTGAAAATCGAACGTATAGAGACCAACAAATAATGAGAAAGTCATAAAATTAGACAGAATTCACAGTTCAATGAGTACACTAAATGTAACGATAGACCTGTCAACACACACAAGTATCTGGCAATAAACAGATTCCTAGGGCACGCAAGACGCAAGGGCTACCAGCGTCAAATGCGATGACAGTGAAGATACAGTGTTTAAATACAGTCAGAGGACACTCTATGAAAATAGCAGGGCAATGAGTGAAAATAAAACGAAACCAGAGACCAACACATAATTAGAAAGTCTTAAAATAGGCAGGATTCATGATACAATGAGTATGCTAAATGCAATGATCAGCATATCACAACACACGAGTATCTGGCAATAAACAGATGCCTGAGACGCAAAAAACGCAAAGGTTACAAGTGTCAAATGCGAAGGTGAGCCTGTAGTCCAACGAGATATACTAAAAGCAATAATCAGCATATCATGACACACGAATCTGGCAATAAACAGATGCCTGAGACGCACAAGACGCCAAGGTTACAAGCGTCAAATGCGAAGGTAAACCTGTGGTCCAACAGGGTGAAAATTCACCCTAGAAGCACAGTTAGCTAAAAATATTCTTATAGCAACAAAATATGTGAATTAAAAACTTACTCGTGCAGTATGAAGAAATGCGTGACAAGCGAGTACGCTTGACTGCCCAAGTATACGCGGCAGCACAGGAAGTCAAAAGAAACGCTTTGACTTCCTTCTTATATTAAGAAAAAGGACTAGACCGTAGTTTTAAGATCCGGAAAAGAACCGGAAGTGAGGGAGAGTAGACGAAAAGGTAGAAAACGCGTGACAGGCAAGTACACTAGACTGCCAAAGTTCACGCTGCAGTACAGGAAGTCAAATAAAAAGCTTTGACTTCCGTCATATGTATGAAAAAAGGACTAGACCATAGTCTTAACATCCGGAAAGGAACCGGAAGTAAGGGAAAAATAGACGGCGAAGTAGAAAACCGGAGTCAGGTTTAACAAACATTATCAGGAGACTGAACAATGTCAATAAGGTAAAAGTGCATAAAAATTTGATATGTAAGATCCAAAGTCAGAAATATCTCAACATGAAAAAATAGAGTAATATTCTCTCAGAAAGACTGGAACACCACATGTTGTGTATACAGTTGTCATAGTGCATAAGCTGCGTTTAAATCCGAATAAAAATGCACAAAATTGAATAATCATATTTTTTTATATTTTTTGAGCAGTAAAAACTGAGTAGGTGGCTAAGGTTACATCCACCGCCACCTGTGTGTTACACAATATGAATTGAGACTAATAAAATACGCATCAGTTCGTTACCATAAATGCCATATGTGATGAGTTTAGAAATTAACATAAAACAGATTCACCACATATAGCAAATATTATTCAGAGTTACAACATCTTAGATCTTAAACAGAAGCTAAATAAAAAGCACACCTGTAAGTTATCATAACTACAGTTTGAGATAAGTTCAGAGAGTCAATGACACAGATTAACAATATTAACTGGTATTAAAGGGTACAGCATTATGAATCTAGAGCAAGTGAAATTAACACATCAACAAAACGAGTTAATCACCTAGAAAAAATTGTAACTCGTGGTCAGTATTAAGTCCCAGCTCTACCGCTTTAAGGCGCATAATCCAAATGGCTTCAGCGCGGCGTAGGGACAATTCCCTGTCCCCACCCCTCTGGTGTGGTGGAATTACTTCGATGCCAAAAAAACTGAATTGTTTATACTGTCCTTGTTCCTTACAGTCAATGGCATGGATAGCCATGGGGTATCTGATGTCCCCTTGTTTCAGTGCCCTAGCATGTTCCCCAATACGATCTTTAAGCATACGAATGGTGCTGCCTACATATTGTTTACGGCATCTACACATGATAATATAAACCACAAAGCGTGTCATGCAACTGATGTTCTGTTTAATCAGATATTCCCTGCCATCAGGACCTTGGAATTTAGATGTATTATGCATGGCCCATCTGCAAACACCACAACTACCACATTTATGAAAGCCTAATGCATGTTTAGTGAGCCAATTACTCTCTTTAATTGTTTTGGGGACAGTGGGACTCAAAATACTTCTCAGTGTGGTCCCTCTCCTATAGGTCACAAGCGGTCTGTGTGAGGTGAAAGCCTCAAGAGATGTGTCAGCTCTGAGAAAATCCCAATGTTTGTGCATGCTCTTGGTCATAATATTTGTTTTCTGGTTGTAATTAGTAATTAATCTCACAGGTTGTGTATGTGTATTCCTGGACTCCCTTTCTCTGAGTGTCTCTGTGCGTGGGACATGTAATATACGCCTCTCCGCCCTATCCAGAGTAGTTTGTTGGTAACCTCTGGTCCGAAATCTCTTAGTCATAGTATGCAAGCAGGTTTGAAATTCTGTGTCCTCACTACAATTTCTTCTTGCTCTTGTGAATTCACCATAAGGGATGGCTTTAATTTGGTGTTTGGGGTGCGCACTAGTGGCATGCAAAACAGAGTTGCATGCGGTGGGCTTACGGTATAGCTTACTCTGTATGGCCCCATCCCTTACATATAACTCAACATCTAAAAAAACAAGATGGGTCCTACTATGCTGATGTGTAAATTGGACACCTAGTGTGTTAGCATTAAGGTATTGGTAAAATTCTTGAAGACTGTCCTCAGTTCCTGACCATAACAGCAAACAATCGTCTATGTAACGACCCCAGTAAACGATGTATTGATTAAATATACTGCCACTCTCACTCCATATCCATTTAGCTTCAAAATAACCCATAAAGATGTTGGCAAATGAAGGCGAAAATTTCGAGTCCATGGCCACTCCCCGTATTTGCTTGTACCAGTGCCCCTCAAAAATAAAACAATTATTAGTGAGAATCAATTCTGTCATTGTTATCAGCATTCTGGTGTGATGCCACTGTGTAGCTGGTTTTTGCTAAAATGCCACTCCATGGCCTGTATGCCAATGGATGGGTCAATGTTGGTGTATAAGGCAACTACATCAAGTGTAGCTAAGATTATGTCATTCTGCCAGGTAAGATCAGTCAGTAAACTGAGGATGTGTTTCGTGTCCTTGATATAAGCAGGAAGATTCTGAACAATAGGTTGCAAGAACATATCAACGTATTCTGCAATTCTTTCGGTAGGACCCCCTATACTGGACACTATAGGTCTACCGGGAGGGAAGGGAAGGTTCTTATGCACTTTGGGCAATGTATAAAGTGCATCTGTGGATAACAATACTAGTGCCTTGTCAATATCTTGTAGAACCAATTTACTTTCTATAAATTGGTTCTACAAGATATTGACAAACTTGAGTCCATGACTAAATCCCACAAGAGGTTTAACCCAGACAATCTTTCGCACGGAGAGCGACAGGCACTAGTATTGTTATCCACAGATACATCTATTATTATCCGGGAGGCTGACAAAGGGGGAAATATTGTTATCATGAATAGACAAGATTACAACAGGGAGGTCTTAAGTCAGCTCAATGACAACACATGCTATGAAGCCTTGACTACTAATCCCACAGGTATACTTACTCTCTTGATCAACAAACACCTGAAGGCCTGGAGGGAAGAGGGGTTATTGAGTGAAGAAGAGTTGCTTTATTTGAAAGTTGAGAGACCCAATTTCCCGGCACTTTATACATTGCCCAAAGTGCATAAGAACCTTCCCTTCCCTCCCGGTAGACCTATAGTGTCCAGTATAGGGGGTCCTACCGAAAGAATTGCAGAATACGTTGATATGTTCTTGCAACCTATTGTTCAGAATCTTCCTGCTTATATCAAGGACACGAAACACATCCTCAGTTTACTGACTGATCTTACCTGGCAGAATGACATAATCTTAGCTACACTTGATGTAGTTGCCTTATACACCAACATTGACCCATCCATTGGCATACAGGCCATGGAGTGGCATTTTAGCAAAAACCAGCTACACAGTGGCATCACACCAGAATGCTGATAACAATGACAGAATTGATTCTCACTAATAATTGTTTTATTTTTGAGGGGCACTGGTACAAGCAAATACGGGGAGTGGCCATGGGCTCGAAATTTTCGCCTTCATTTGCCAACATCTTTATGGGTTATTTTGAATCTAAATAGATATGGAGTGAGAGTGGCAGTAGATTTAATCAATACATCGTTTACTGGGGTCGTTACATAGACGATTGTTTGCTGTTATGGTCAGGAACTGAGGACAGTCTTCAAGAATTTTACCAATACCTTAATGCTAACACACTAGGTGTCCAATTTACACATCAGCATAGTAGGACCCATCTTGTTTTTTTAGATGTTGAGTTATATGTAAGGGATGGGGCCATACAAAGTAAACTATACCGTAAGCCCACCGCATGCAACTCTGTTTTGCATGCCACTAGTGCGCACCCCAAACACCAAATTAAAGCCATCCCTTATGGTGAATTCACAAGAGCAAGAAGAAATTGTAGTGTATGTAGGAAGGTGGAATCTGACTATATGGTTGCCCCCACTTTTTTTATGGTGTTTTGCTGGTTTATGGCTTAGTTGGACTGGGATCCTGCTATTCAGGGCCCCAGTCTATCTGCTTTCTCTGTAAAATGGTTTCCATGTGCCTTAGGCACATCTCTGATTGGAATCTGGAGTGCCCTTATAAGTCCCTAGTATATGGTATACTATGTACCAAGGGCATAGGTACCTCAGAGGCCTACCAGGGGCTGCAGCACGTATTGTGCCACCCCTGGAAGGCCATCCAAACTGACACCACAGGTCTGCTACTGCAGCCTGGGTAAGGTGGTGCATGCACCCCTTACTGTGATATAGGTTACCTATATCACTAAATACATACACACATATAAACCTATAAGTCACTCCTAAGGCAGGCCTTATCAATCCTAAAGGCAGAGTGCATGGTTCCTATGTGAGAGGGTGCCCCTGCATGAGCAGGGCCCCTCTGCAGCGTTCGGAGACCATCTCTGATGCTGTTTGTAGTGCAGCCTGACCATATACTCTTAAGCGCATTATATCCTCGCGGTAAAATGCTAACTTTGGAATGGCTGCACCTAAACATGTCGTGTTTGGTGTCAAACATCTTGGAATACTACCCCCCGCCAATCCTGGCGGCGGGGGTAGCATTCCACCCTTCTAGAGGGAAAGACATGTTAACTCTGGCTTACCCGGTAACTTCTTTCTGAAGCCCTGGCATCACAAAATGGATGCTGCTGCCACAGACACAAGTCTGGCCTCCTGCTGCTGGACGAAACTCCGGCAGGGGAGGCCTGGACAATAGGTTTCCTGTTACAGGGAGGTGTGACCACCTCCCCAGACAGGATAATGTGTATTGGGGCTGGGTGGGTGCACTCTTAGAGTGCTTTGAAGTCCTGCACTGGGGGAGCAAAAGGCTCCTCTGTGCATATGCCAGTTCAAACCAGCTCAGGGGCTACCTGCCCCTGCTCTGGCGCGAAACTGGACAAAGGGAAGTGGGTGTAGCCACCCCCTCCCTTGACCCTCCCATAGGTGGGGTCATAGAGTTAGTCCCTCCCTGTTTTACTGGTTAAAATGGGGAACCCTTGCCACAGCAAGATTAGATTATACCTGGACGAAACTCTGAAACAGAATCCTGGACCTTCGACGCTCTACTCACGATTAGAGGACTGAAGAATCTCCCTTGGGGTCAAGGAGTGACTCCCCTGCTTGGCAGGCACCAAAGAAGCATCTGTCCGGTTCGCATCACTGAAGCTCCCGTCGGACGCCGAAGTCATCGCATCACCAGAGGTGGATTCTCAGACTTCCCGAGGCTACCCTGAGTCCCCAGCAAAGCTGAGGCCCGTGGCTATCGTGGGTGACTTGAGACCGTGACCCCTGGACACCGAGCACACTTGCAAGTGCACCATCTTCTGGGTCTCCCAAGAAGTCGTGCTTTGGGCTCCGAGTAGCCCTAGCCTCCAGCACCACCTGCACCGAAGATCACTGGCCCCCACTCCACGAGTGTCCTGTAAGCCAGCTCCACGTGCGGCGTCACGAGGCTCCTTCGCGGTCGCTAGCCCGTTGGCTAGTAGCCCTTACCGAAGGCCAATCTTTTCTTTACTTGGCAGTCTGGTTGCTCCAGGCCTGCCCTCACTTACCCTTGCTGGGTGAGTTCCCCAGACCTTGCTGGTCTGCATCATCGACGATCTACATCTTACTCGAGACTTGCCGTTGCCAAGGCCTGTTGGGTCCAATCTGGTCGCCGACACCTCTGCACTCGACAGACATCGAGCAACAGCCCGAATCCTGCTCCTGGTCGCCGACAACGCCTCCCGGACCTCGTGGCTGAAGAGTCAAGACGACCGTCAACGAACTTGAAGCACTCGACATCGGTGGGCATCTGTCCATCGCCCTCCTGGTCACTGGCTAGTGACCCAGACTCTGTCCCCTCTGCTTTCAGGTTCTTCAGAACTCCGATCCACTCTTGGATCCACCCGGACACTTTTCTCCTGGTCGCCAGCAGCACTTTGCAGCAGATCGCCATAAGAAACGACGACGAAACCCGACCCCGAAAGGCACCTATGCACCCGGCTTCCCTGGGTGAGGTAACACGAGTACTCCGGTGCTCCCGTGGGTAGAGACTCTTCAAAGTCCTAGATCTCAAAGGGTTTTGTCCTAGTCCTCTTTAAAGTGTCCCTTTCCTCTATTTTCCCGATCCCGACTTTCTCCATAGAAGTTAACGGCGTATCGCGGTTGTGTATTTACACTGCACGCGTCTCCCGTGGGTCCCCTGTGTCACTACCTTGGGTGGTTCCTTGTGGTCCAAGCACTTCTAGAGGCTCTAGGCCTAGTGTCTAGTTCAGTCGTGGTTCGCATACCACTTTATTGGTATATGGTTTGGTACGCCCCTAGGGCCCAAACGTGTATTTGTGCTATTACTGTGATTTAAGATCTTATAACCTATGTACTTCGAACTCTAGCCTCATAAAGAGACTAGAGGGGTGTGTTTAGTAATAAATACATATATTTTGAATATATACCTGGTGTGGTGCTCTTTCATTTGGTCACTCAAGAGATTATAGACTGGTAAAACAAGCTGCTTTACATTCCTTCAAGACTTAGCCTGAAGGCTGCTCTCCATAGCTACCACTAGGATAGCTTTCAATAAGGTTGTCTTTAACCTACCTACCATAAGAGTCGATTTGGACTGGTGCAAGGTGCCCACTATAATTAGTGGACAGCATATGCCAGGCCAACTTCTCACATTGGTGTGCAGCGTGTGGGATTCCAGCTTGCTATTGTTTTACCAGATAATCTCAATTGAATTGATCAACTGAAAACCACTAAAGGTACCTAAGGTACATATAATTTAAGCTTAGAATATCAGTAAGTTCTACTGAACTTAGAGTTGTGTGTTAAGGGATAGCACAACCCTTTCTACAACTCAAGAGAGTTTAGTAGGCCACACTAGAGTAGGTAGTGCATACACCACACCACACTAGTAATGTCTTTAAAAGCAGGATCTAGAGATGCCCTGCAGGAAGCCATTGAGCTTCCCCCTCCAAGTATGACACACTCCCATTCTTGGAACTGAGAGCTTTGTGTAACGTGAGGAAATTAAGGACAGGCCAAAGTCCCACCACCCAACACCTCCAGGAGTTGTTGGTGGCTTATGATCTTAGTAAGTCCTCAGAGACTGAAGGGGTAGGAGCAGAGGGTGGGCCAGCAGATGAGGAAGGGGCCAGGGGTACTACTACCCCCAGCCCCCTCTGAAACTGACCAGGAGGGTGACAATGACCCTGACCTGGAAAACCCAATCCCTTCTGGGGAAGATGAAGATGAGGATCTGGAGAACCACACCTTTGTCCCCCCAGGAAGGATTATGAGTGTGCTCAGAAAGTCTAGGTCTCCTTCTCAGGAGTCTAACCACTCTGGCACCTCAATAGGGAGCTCTGTTTCTTCTCACAGGAGGGAATCCTCTCATGAGAGAAGAAAGAGACTGGTCCAGTATGAGGAAACTCAACTGGAGATCAGGAAGAAGCAATTGGCTTTAGATAGAGAATCCCTAGATCTCCTTAGAGAGAGAAGAAAGTTGGGACTAGAGTCCCATGGTGGCAGCAATATCCCTAGAGATAGGGAAAGGTCTTATGACCATAGAAACCTAAACAAGATTGTCCCTCCCTACCAGAGTGGGGATGACATCCACAAATGGATAACTGCACTGGAGAGGGCCTGTAAAGTTCAGAAGGTCCCCCAGAGGCAGTGGGCAGCAATCTTGTGGCTCTCCTTTGCAGACAAAGGTAGAGACAAGCTCCTCACTGTAAGAGAAGAGGATGCTGACAATTACACAGTCTTGAAGAGTGCTCTGATAGATGGGTTTGGCCTAACCACTGAACAGTATAGGTTGAAGTTCAGAGACACCCAAAAAGCTCAGACTCAAGACTGGGTTGATTTTGTAGATTGTGCTACAAAGGCTCTGGAAGGTTGGATACATGGCAACAAAGTGCAGGACTTTTTAGGATTGTACAATTTGATTATGAGGGAGCAGATCCTTAATAATTGTCAAAACCAGCTTTTGCACCAGTATCTGGTGGACTCTGATCTGACCTCTCCCCAAGAATTGGGAAAGAAGGCAGACAAATGGGTCAGAACCAGAGTAAAAACTAGAAATCAGGGTGGTGACCAGAAGAAAGATTCTACTAAGTCCCAAGAGAAAGGTGGGGATAAATCTAAGGATAAGTCCCCTACAGGGCCCCAAAATTCCTCTTCTGGGGGTGGGTCCCAAACTCCTTCCTCTCCTGAAAAGAAACCCTATTGCCATGTCTGTAAAAAGCCTGGGCACTGGAAAACTGATCCCAGTTGCCCCAGGATTGGCAATAAAGAAAATGTTCCTCCCACAACTACTACCACCCCTCCTGGTACTACCAGTAGTAATCCTCCAGTTGGGAGTAGTGCACCCAAAAAGTTAGGTGCTTTTGCAAGAGGAACAGAGGTGGGCCCTAGTTTAGACAGGGACCCCTCAACAGACTCCTCTGACTCTGATGGTGGTATAGGATTTGCCACCTTTACCATGGGTCCCATAGCATTGGGCAGGTACAGACTGGAGCCAATGATTAATGGTCAGAAAGCTGTGGCATTTAGGGACACAGGGGCTAGTGTCACCATGGTGGCAGGGAAACTAGTCCCCCTCACCAGTTTTTACCTGAGTTTAAGTACCAGGTGACCAACATTGATGGTGTCAGAACAGATCACCCCATGGCCATAGTCAATCTCAGCTGGGAGGGGGTCACAGGCCCAAAGAGAGTGGCAGTGTCCCCCACCTTACCTGTAGATTGCCTGATGGGCAATGATTTGGAAATTTCAGCCTGGGCTGAAGTTGAACACCAAACCCATCTTAGGATGTTGGGCGTCCCTGTAAAGGTTAGTGGGGCTGTGATGGCCACAGCCCCAGCCCAAGAATTTGGAGAGATGGAGCCTGAAAGAAGGGCCCACTCTCCCCCAAAAGAGAGCACAAGGGTTGAAGAAAAGTCTTCTTCCCCCCAGACAATAGGTAAGGGTCAGCCTCCTCAGGGAACTGACCCTACCCCTAGTGAAGGAACTGCCACAGAGGTAGTCAGGCCTGGCCTGGCCACACCCCTGATGGCAGAGGACCCTTCCAAGGTGGTACCCAGTCTGGAGCAGGTAACCTGCCCCTCTCTACCCTGCCTCAGTCAGCCCAGGGCTGCAGAGGTCAGGGAGGTCAGTGGACCCCCAGGGCCCCCTGTCCAGAGGAAGCCCCCATCAGCAGATTAGGGGCACCCAGTCTAGTAGCCCTAGCCAGGTGAAAATTCCTCTACACACTGAGGGATCCCCCATACCTTTATGTAGGGACCTCCCCCAGAAGGACTCTGGTAGGCAAGGGCAAACCTGGGACCAGAAGGTTCCAAACCTGCCATGTCCCTCCAGTGTTCCATCCAAAGGGACCCAACCCCCAGCTGTAGGCAGCCAAAGGTTGACCCTTAGAGCAAAGTGCAACTCAGTCATGGAAAGACAGGCATACATGGTGACCAGTGATCTGAGGAAGCTGAGGCCAACATTCCTAGGGCCTCACTTCCCTACTCAGACACCTCACCAGCCTTGTACTTTACCTAAGCACACCAGAGGTAGTGATTCCCCATGGTGGAGACCCTCTCATACCCTTAGGGTGAGGGATTGCTTAGTGGACCATAACATAGGGGGCAACCATGCTAGTGCAGGTGCTTCCTTATATGGCCACTTAGTCAATATAGGCTCAACTGGCCAAGGTTAGCCTTATCTCCTTTCGTTTGGGGGGGTTATGTAGGAAGGTGGAATCTGACTATATGGTTGCCCCCACTTTTTTTATGGTGTTTTGCTGGTTTATGGCTTAGTTGGACTGGGATCCTGCTATTCAGGGCCCCAGTCTATCTGCTTTCTCTGTAAAATGGTTTCCATGTGCCTTAGGCACATCTCTGATTGGAATCTGGAGTGCCCTTATAAGTCCCTAGTATATGGTATACTATGTACCAAGGGCATAGGTACCTCAGAGGCCTACCAGGGGCTGCAGCACGTATTGTGCCACCCCTGGAAGGCCATCCAAACTGACACCACAGGTCTGCTACTGCAGCCTGGGTAAGGTGGTGCATGCACCCCTTACTGTGATATAGGTTACCTATATCACTAAATACATACACACATATAAACCTATAAGTCACTCCTAAGGCAGGCCTTATCAATCCTAAAGGCAGAGTGCATGGTTCCTATGTGAGAGGGTGCCCCTGCATGAGCAGGGCCCCTCTGCAGCGTTCGGAGACCATCTCTGATGCTGTTTGTAGTGCAGCCTGACCATATACTCTTAAGCGCATTATATCCTCGCGGTAAAATGCTAACTTTGGAATGGCTGCACCTAAACATGTCGTGTTTGGTGTCAAACATCTTGGAATACTACCCCCCGCCAATCCTGGCGGCGGGGGTAGCATTCCACCCTTCTAGAGGGAAAGACATGTTAACTCTGGCTTACCCGGTAACTTCTTTCTGAAGCCCTGGCATCACAAAATGGATGCTGCTGCCACAGACACAAGTCTGGCCTCCTGCTGCTGGACGAAACTCCGGCAGGGGAGGCCTGGACAATAGGTTTCCTGTTACAGGGAGGTGTGACCACCTCCCCAGACAGGATAATGTGTATTGGGGCTGGGTGGGTGCACTCTTAGAGTGCTTTGAAGTCCTGCACTGGGGGAGCAAAAGGCTCCTCTGTGCATATGCCAGTTCAAACCAGCTCAGGGGCTACCTGCCCCTGCTCTGGCGCGAAACTGGACAAAGGGAAGTGGGTGTAGCCACCCCTCCCTTGACCCTCCCATAGGTGGGGTCATAGAGTTAGTCCCTCCCTGTTTTACTGGTTAAAATGGGGAACCCTTGCCACAGCAAGATTAGATTATACCTGGACGAAACTCTGAAACAGAATCCTGGACCTTCGACGCTCTACTCACGATTAGAGGACTGAAGAATCTCCCTTGGGGTCAAGGAGTGACTCCCCTGCTTGGCAGGCACCAAAGAAGCATCTGTCCGGTTCGCATCACTGAAGCTCCCGTCGGACGCCGAAGTCATCGCATCACCAGAGGTGGATTCTCAGACTTCCCCGAGGCTACCCTGAGTCCCCAGCAAAGCTGAGGCCCGTGGCTATCGTGGGTGACTTGAGACCGTGACCCCTGGACACCGAGCACACTTGCAAGTGCACCATCTTCTGGGTCTCCCAAGAAGTCGTGCTTTGGGCTCCGAGTAGCCCTAGCCTCCAGCACCACCTGCACCGAAGATCACTGGCCCCCACTCCACGAGTGTCCTGTAAGCCAGCTCCACGTGCGGCGTCACGAGGCTCCTTCGCGGTCGCTAGCCCGTTGGCTAGTAGCCCTTACCGAAGGCCAATCTTTTCTTTACTTGGCAGTCTGGTTGCTCCAGGCCTGCCCTCACTTACCCTTGCTGGGTGAGTTCCCCAGACCTTGCTGGTCTGCATCATCGACGATCTACATCTTACTCGAGACTTGCCGTTGCCAAGGCCTGTTGGGTCCAATCTGGTCGCCGACACCTCTGCACTCGACAGACATCGAGCAACAGCCCGAATCCTGCTCCTGGTCGCCGACAACGCCTCCCGGACCTCGTGGCTGAAGAGTCAAGACGACCGTCAACGAACTTGAAGCACTCGACATCGGTGGGCATCTGTCCATCGCCCTCCTGGTCACTGGCTAGTGACCCAGACTCTGTCCCCTCTGCTTTCAGGTTCTTCAGAACTCCGATCCACTCTTGGATCCACCCGGACACTTTTCTCCTGGTCGCCAGCAGCACTTTGCAGCAGATCGCCATAAGAAACGACGACGAAACCCGACCCCGAAAGGCACCTATGCACCCGGCTTCCCTGGGTGAGGTAACACGAGTACTCCGGTGCTCCCGTGGGTAGAGACTCTTCAAAGTCCTAGATCTCAAAGGGTTTTGTCCTAGTCCTCTTTAAAGTGTCCCTTTCCTCTATTTTCCCGATCCCGACTTTCTCCATAGAAGTTAACGGCGTATCGCGGTTGTGTATTTACACTGCACGCGTCTCCCGTGGGTCCCCTGTGTCACTACCTTGGGTGGTTCCTTGTGGTCCAAGCACTTCTAGAGGCTCTAGGCCTAGTGTCTAGTTCAGTCGTGGTTCGCATACCACTTTATTGGTATATGGTTTGGTACGCCCCTAGGGCCCAAACGTGTATTTGTGCTATTACTGTGATTTAAGATCTTATAACCTATGTACTTCGAACTCTAGCCTCATAAAGAGACTAGAGGGGTGTGTTTAGTAATAAATACATATATTTTGAATATATACCTGGTGTGGTGCTCTTTCATTTGGTCACTCAAGAGATTATAGACTGGTAAAACAAGCTGCTTTACATTCCTTCAAGACTTAGCCTGAAGGCTGCTCTCCATAGCTACCACTAGGATAGCTTTCAATAAGGTTGTCTTTAACCTACCTACCATAAGAGTCGATTTGGACTGGTGCAAGGTGCCCACTATAATTAGTGGACAGCATATGCCAGGCCAACTTCTCACAGTGAGGACACAGAATTTCAAACCTGCTTGCATACTATGACTAAGAGATTTCGGACCAGAGGTTACCAACAAACTACTCTGGATAGGGCGGAGAGGCGTATATTACATGTCCCACGCACAGAGACACTCAGAGAAAGGGAGTCCAGGAATACACATACACAACCTGTGAGATTAATTACTAATTACAACCAGAAAACAAATATTATGACCAAGAGCATGCACAAACATTGGGATTTTCTCAGAGCTGACACATCTCTTGAGGCTTTCACCTCACACAGACCGCTTGTGACCTATAGGAGAGGGACCACACTGAGAAGTATTTTGAGTCCCACTGTCCCCAAAACAATTAAAGAGAGTAATTGGCTCACTAAACATGCATTAGGCTTTCATAAATGTGGTAGTTGTGGTGTTTGCAGATGGGCCATGCATAATACATCTAAATTCCAAGGTCCTGATGGCAGGGAATATCTGATTAAACAGAACATCAGTTGCATGACACGCTTTGTGGTTTATATTATCATGTGTAGATGCCGTAAACAATATGTAGGCAGCACCATTCGTATGCTTAAAGATCGTATTGGGGAACATGCTAGGGCACTGAAACAAGGGGACATCAGATACCCCATGGCTATCCATGCCATTGACTGTAAGGAACAAGGACAGTATAAACAATTCAGTTTTTTTGGCATCGAAGTAATTCCACCACACCAGAGGGGTGGGGACAGGGAATTGTCCCTACGCCGCGCTGAAGCCATTTGGATTATGCGCCTTAAAGCGGTAGAGCTGGGACTTAATACTGACCACGAGTTACAATTTTTTCTAGGTGATTAACTCGTTTTGTTGATGTGTTAATTTCACTTGCTCTAGATTCATAATGCTGTACCCTTTAATACCAGTTAATATTGTTAATCTGTGTCATTGACTCTCTGAACTTATCTCAAACTGTAGTTATGATAACTTACAGGTGTGCTTTTTATTTAGCTTCTGTTTAAGATCTAAGATGTTGTAACTCTGAATAATATTTGCTATATGTGGTGAATCTGTTTTATGTTAATTTCTAAACTCATCACATATGGCATTTATGGTAACGAACTGATGCGTATTTTATTAGTCTCAATTCATATTGTGTAACACACAGGTGGCGGTGGATGTAACCTTAGCCACCCACTCAGTTTTTACTGCACAAAAAATATAAAAAAATATGATTATTCAATTTTGTGCATTTTTATTCGGATTTAAACGCAGCTTATCCACTATGACAACTGTATACACAACATGTGGTGTTCCAGTCTTTCTGAGAGAATATTACTCTATTTTTTCATGTTGAGATATTTCTGACTTTGGATCTTACATATCAAATTTTTATGCACTTTTACCTTATTGACATTGTTCAGTCTCCTGATAGTGTTTATTAAACCTGACTCCGGTTTTCTACTTCGCCGTCTATTTTTCCCTTACTTCTGGTTCCTTTCCGGATGTTAAGACTATGGTCTAGTCCTTTTTTCATACATATGACGGAAGTCAAAGCTTTTTATTTGACTTCCTGTACTGCAGCGTGAACTTTGGCAGTCTAGTGTACTTGCCTGTCACGCGTTTTCTACCTTTTCGTCTACTCTCCCTCACTTCCGGTTCTTTTCCGGATGTTAAAACTATGGTCTAGTCCTTTTTCTTAATATAAGAAGGAAGTCAAAGCGTTTCTTTTGACTTCCTGTGCTGCCGCGTATACTTGGGCAGTCAAGCGTACTCGCTTGTCATGCGTTTCTTCATACTGCACGAGTAAGTTTTTAATTCACATATTTTGTTGCTATAAGAATATTTTTAGCTAACTGTGCTTCTAGGGTGAATTTTCACCCTGTTGGACCACAGGTTTACCTTCGCATTTGATGCGTGTAACCTTGGCGTCTTGTGCGTCTCAGGCATCTGTTTATTGCCAGATTCGTGTGTCATGATATGCTGATTATTGCTTTTAGTATATCTCGTTGGACTACAGGCTCACCTTCGCATTTGACACTTGTAACCTTTGCGTTTTTTGCGTCTCAGGCATCTGTTTATTGCCAGATACTCGTGTGTTGTGATATGCTGATCATTGCATTTAGCATACTTGTTGTATCATGAATCCTGCCTATTTTAAGACTTTCTAATTATGTGTTGGTCTCTGGTTTCGTTTTATTTTCACTCATTGCCCTGCTATTTTCATAGAGTGTCATCTGACTGTATTTAAACACTGTATCTTCACTGTCATCGCATTTGACGCTGGTAGCCCTTGCGTCTTGCGTGCCCTAGGAATCTGTTTATTGCCAGATACTTGTGTGTGTTGACAGGTCTATCGTTACATTTAGTGTACTCATTGAACTGTGAATTCTGTCTAATTTTATGACTTTCTCATTATTTGTTGGTCTCTATACGTTCGATTTTCAGTCATTGCCCTGCTATTTTCATAGAGTGTTCTGAGAATGTATTTTTAGAGGTGGTATCTTTGCTGCCTTTACTGGCCCTGCGCGCACTTTTATTGTAGTGGCTCTATAGACTTAGCTTCTTGTAATTAATATTTTTAAATTAATATTTACATTTCCTTTTAGAGAGACCTTTAGCCTTCGGGGGCATCTAATCTCTGCCCTAGATTTCCCATCAACTGGTGGGTTTCTTTTTCTTCAGATATAGCATTAGTTTTCTATTGTTCTACAACTTGTTTTGGTTTAGGTGAGTGTAGTCTACACTTTTATCTACATCTGGACTTCTATTATGGTTATTATTTGTTTCAGTCTTTTCCCTTCTCCTTATTTGTGTTCTTAGTACTACAGACGCTGGTACTCACTACAGCATCAACTTATGTGCGATACTGTTACTACTCATCCCTATAGCCGGGACGGAATTACAACCGGCTTAGAGGTGAGCATCTCCCTTTCTCTTTTTCCTTGTCTCTTTAGTGTATTCTCTTTATCCTGCCCGATTACTTATTTTTCTCTTTTTCTTGTCATTTTCTTCCAGAAATTTTCATTTTTCTTTCATATGTCCTTAGGTAAGGATTACTTTTAGACTTTTTTCTTTACTTGAACGTCTTCTAGATTCTACCCACTTTCTTAACGTCTTGTTCTTTGCCCTTATATCTTTTGGGTCTTGGTTATTCTTTTTTCTTTCTGTTATACACCTATTTGTGATATAATGTGGTTACAAATTACTTATGCATGGTTTTAATATACAGGCTATTTGACAGAACCACATTTGCAGGGTTTTGTGGATTGGTATTTATTATTATCTGTTTTGTATGAGACTCTAATGTTTTAAATATCAACACATGTATGCACTTATTGGTGTCTTTGTTGCTCTCATTTTTTCGGTATTTGCAATTTTTCTTCGGTTTTGGTCCCATTGGGTGTAATTTGCACTAAAGTCACATTTTTATCGCCTTTGCAGTCTGCAGTTATTTTTACTGCATGACACAGTGTGTTAATATATTGCTATTATACATCCTGTAGCCCTGAAGAAGTCGTGGGTTCCTACCCTGACGAAACACGTGTTGGCTGGGCATTTGGTCTGCAATTAAAGCACAAGAAGAAAATAGCATTCTGACTACTGTTTATGTCTTGTTTGCATGTTATTTGCAGTAATTATACTGTCAACACTGATCACGTGTGCACAGGTCCTTTATATCAATGCCACACAACATGCCCACCGACCAGACACGACAACACGACTCCATTGGGAACCTGGGCCTGCCATGTACACAACCCAGCTACGGCATGGCAGTACAGCCACACAATAGCAGAATGTGTGGAGAGGCTGGAAGCAGGCATGTGCGAGGGAGGCAAGTGACTAATGAATGAGAACCTACCCAATGACAAGTGTGGCGTGGATGTGCTGGGCAGACTTGAGCGTGCAACCCACGGAAATGGCCATGTGGACATTGACTGCTGGTGCATGGCGTGTGGTGGCCAGTGAACGCTACCATGTCAGCCCAGGCTGTGGGGTAGAACGCGGAAGTGTCGCTCGTTACGTCCCCCTCTGTAGGCATGGGCAGAGTGGGTTGGCCCTGCGCACGCCAGGCCTGCGTAGGGGTGTGAATAAAAAGCCCGTCGCTCTGGGCGTGGTTCTCTTCCGGAATGGCCAACGTGTCTGCCAGGGCGGCGCTACTCAGCCCACCACGAGGCCGACGCCGTGAGTGGCGGGGCCTGCGACCCTGTGCGCCTGCTGCACCCCAGGCCGCTGGTCCCCAGACCCGTCTTGCCTGCCCCAGTGCACCAAGGCCGCTCCGCTCACCTGCCGACACCGGCGTGTGTCAAAGAGGGCCCACCACGTGCCGGTGCAAGCTCCAAGCCCCAGTCCCGCGACCTTGGCAGCCACCTCAGACCATTGCTGGCCTCCACGATGCAGGCAGCAATCCTCTCTCGTTGACATACCCCACCGGCTTACACTTCGGCCCAGTTGGTGGCACATATTGAACTGAGTCTTGAGTTTTGAATGGCAGTGACCACATGTTAATGGCAGCGTCTATATCACTAAACTCCCTTCGATCTGTGAGCCAAACTCTGCATCGCAAGCACACAACACGTGTGTGTGGGCCCATGCTGAGTGCTGCCCATGGACCACACTGCGGTCCAGTAGGTTCCACATCCAGCACTTTGTCGTGATTCATGAATGGCAGAGTCCATACCAGTGAACTCACGGAGAGGAGTAAGAGGAAGATGCGGTTCAGTCCGGATGAAAGCCGGATCCTCATTACGGAGGTGACCGAACACTAGCACCAACTGACCTGGTGCCACTAACCCTGTTCAACGCAAGCCGGCGACATGTGGTGCCACTAACTCTGTTCAACGCAAGCCGGCGACATGTGTTTGTGGGCCTCTGCAGACTACTGGCTCCGGCATGCACTGCGGGCCAGCCGGCCTCACACCAATCACATCAAGGCGGGACCAGCCAGGGCACGGCATCGTCGCAGGCTGCACACATGCTCAGCTCTGGTGCCTCAGCCCCCGTGAGCCACACGTCATTGCCACATGACATTCCAACGCGGTGTGTGTGAGTACCAGAAGGAGCTGGCTGAACTGCGGTTGGCCCACACACACTGCTGCGACCGCCCGACGCTGCTGTCAAGTAGGTCCCACATTTGTGACTGGGTCTTGAGTTCTGAATGGCTGAGTCTACAGCAATGTACACGCCTCATCACAGACTGCATCCCCTTTGTAGCCCTGGTGCCACTGACTCCGTGCGCCGTGAGTCATGGTCACTCTCTGGTTGGACTTTGGTTGTATCTGAGTCTGTGGCATGGGGGTTGTCGTCCTCATCATCTGGCAGGTACGGACTTGGTGTTTGGCATGAGTCTGTGGCATTCATCTCCCCCATGTTGCCTGTTGCTGCTTGGTTGTGCCCTCTGCATCATGCCCTGGGGGAACACCTTCCACTGTCCCACGATACACTCAGCGACAGTCACCTTGGACATCGACGAGGACCCGCTCAGCTCTCATGGGCCTAACACAGTGCATCGCAAGTCACCGTCCCGTGGCGGTGTGCCCGTGCCGGCCGCTGTGCATCCGGGGCCACTAACTCTGTGCACCTCAAGTCATGGTCCCTTGCTGTTTGTACTTTGAACTTCTGATTGAGTGATGACTGTTGTAGTTGTTGCCAGCACCAAACACTACCTGGGGGCTGTCTTACACTCACCCCACGCACAGCCAGCACAGGCGTCACTGGACTAGTGTGCCTGCCAACACATCATGTCGAACCACCAATTGACTCATCTCTCTCTGCACTGTCACAGGTGATCAGGGATATGCACTCTGCACTTGGATGATGACACCCCTCCGAGACCCGAACACACATGCCAAGAGGCAGTACAATGCATCCCACAAACGCACCAGGGGCATCGTGGAACGCACATTTGGCGTGTTGAAGTCACGTTTCAGGTGCCTGGACATCACAGGTGGAAGGCTCCTGTACAGGCCATACATTGTGTGCAAGATGATCGTTGCATGTTGTGTTTTGCACAACATCTGTGTGCGAGCCAATGCCCCATGGATCCCAGTGCCAGATGCACCAGACGATGATGAGGACGATGGGGCAGGTGGCCCAAACCCCACTGCAGCTGCAGCAGGAATAGCCCATAGGAACACCCTCATTGCCAATTTCTTCACCTGAGCACGTCACTTTGTGTCCGTCCTGTACAATGATGGGACAGTACAAATTGTCCACTGGCACTGCATGTGTAAATAAAACTGATACAGGTTACAGGTTGTACTCGTCCATTGTCATGTCACAGATTCCTGCGATGCCAGATGTGCTTGGCCATTTTGTGCACACATGCGGCACCAGTTGTGTCCTGTGTTCTGTTGTGGAAGTGTTGCAGTATGTACCACATTGTTGACAATGTTGGGGTGCTCTTATTCTTATGTGTGTATGCTGCACTGTGGCTGAGTCACCCCTGCTGCTCTGAATTGGCTGCCACTCATCCCTTTCAGGCGGTGTGCCTTTCACTTCTGTGCGTCTACAGTGCTGAGATGTTGCTGACTTGAGTGAATTGTGCCCTTCGTCGTGTTGTGACTCGTGGTCATGGTCGGTAGGCGGATGTGTAGTTGGTGTAAGGGGTTTTTTGTGCACGTGGATGTGTCCGAGTGTGACCTGCACCTTTGCGGATCTGGCCCACACTCAGCCGCATCAGTGTCGTGGCCTGCACATTGACATGATAGTTGGACTGCAGCCATGCTACTCGTCATGTAGTGTCTCTTGCATTGTCAGTGAGGCTGACGGATACGCATCTTCGCTGGGTTTCGCACGTTTGCATGTTTTGGTTGTGTGATTGGTGATGTGTTGGGTGGGGGCCCCTTTGGGCACATGGTGGAGGTGAGACTACTTGGTGTTTGTGTGTGTGCTGCAGTGTTCCAGGGGGATAAGGGACATGATCCAGAGTCATTGTGGGTGTGCAGTGTGCTCTGCTTAATTGTGCATGTGTGCCATTGTGCCCATCTCCCCCCGTCCCCCCACTCCCTGGTAGGTACTCACCTTATTGATGTTGTGTCAGGTCATGTTGAGCGGTGTCCGGGTCCTCTGCTCCTGTCACCGTCTCCCGACTGATGACTGTGGTCACCATTTTCTCCATTTCATCCTGCTCCTGGTGTTCTGCTGGCCCCCCACCTCCAATCTGCGTTGCTGCTTTAATGTTGGCAGCGAGTTCCTTCTTGGGTTTGCCCTTCGCATCATTCCAGCGCCTCTTGTCCTCTTCCATTGTCCTCCTCGGCGCGGCAACTGCATTCACATGGTCCGAGATGGTCTGCCATCTCAGCGTCATTTTTGCCAATGACACGTTGGAGGTGACGTACAGTTGGTGGTGGTGTTCTATCTCATC
The DNA here is from genome assembly GCA_963921515.1 of Calotriton arnoldi. Taxonomy (NCBI): domain Eukaryota; kingdom Metazoa; phylum Chordata; class Amphibia; order Caudata; family Salamandridae; genus Calotriton; species Calotriton arnoldi. The sequence continues at coordinate 101,777 of CAWUFW010011105.1, forward strand.
CGTGACGTGGATCCGGGTTTCCTGCAGACTGTACCCCGTCTTCCTCTCCCTCTTCTCATTGCCCTTCCACGACACCTGGCTGGGCCTCCGTGGGTCTTGTGGGTTTCACGTTGTCCTCTGCACCTGGTCCGGGTGCATCCTTGGTGCTCCGCGGTTCATCTGGTTTTTGATGTGATCTTTTTGGGTGCTTTTCATGTGCTTTTCCCCGCATGGCGCGTGGGACTTGCTGGCCTCTCGCTAGTTATCACACAGATTTTATCGCGGTTGGGCCCATCGCAACTTTTTTCGCGTTGGGTTTTGCATTTTTATCACTGTCGCAGTAGTTGTTTCGTGGACATTCGCCGCGTTATCATGTGGTTATCGCACGATATCGCTGTGTTGTAAATGCCACCTTAAAACGGCGTTATTTTCACGTGATGGACTGCGATGTGAGAAGTTGCGGTAAGCTATTTTGGCGATGTTTATCGCATGTTCTTGTGAATATACCCCGTAGTCTTTTGGTCTAAGTTTACCTTGGTGTATCGGGCTCAAAGAGTTTCCATTCAGAAATAATGCCTTGTCATTATAACAGTTGTTGGACCTGACATCCTCGGCGTGGTTTCCCCCAACGTGTTGCCTTCCAGCCTCCTGTTTTTGCTGACTTCATCTTTTGTTGGCTTTAGGACCATGCACATTTTATCACTGCCAACCAGTGCTAAAGTGCTGTGCTCTTTTCTTTAAACATGGTGAAATTGGTATATACCCAATTGGTATATATAATTTACTTATACCCAGGGCATGTAAATTAAATGCTACTTTGCTCCTTTTGCACTAGTGGGCCTGCAGCATCTATTGTGACCCTGACTTAAGTAGGCTTGCAAACATGTCTCAGGCTTGCTATTGCAGCTTGTGTGTGCAGTTTTAAATTGCCATTTCAACCTGACCAAAAACCCCTTTTCAAGGCCTAAACCTTCCTTTTTAATACATATAAATCACCCCCAGCTTAATGTATTTAAAAAATTGACCATGTACCTTTAACATCTTACATGTCCTGGTAGTGAAAAACTGTTAAATTTGTTTTTCACTACTGCAAGGCCTACCTCTCTCATAGGATAAGTTTCAATTGGGAGCAGGTAGGAATATCAAGTTTGATGTCTAAAGAACTGTAATTTAAAATCCTCTTTAATGGTAAAGTCCGATTTTAAGTTACAATTCTGAAATGTGACCTTTAGACAGTTGGTGTTTTCTTGTTCCAGCCATTTGGTGCCTGCAGCCTGTTTCCTAGGTCACATGATGAGGTGTAGCTGGCAGTTGATCTTTGTGTATTGCTCCCAGACAGTGAGACAAAGGGGGATTAGGTGGTGGCAGGATGGGTTATCTTTGACTTGATGAGGGAGAGGAGCTGTCACCTACCACACTTGCACATCACAAAGGCTCTCCCTGCAAAAACTCACAACGGAGTTTTTTCAGGGAGTCTTTTGTGTCTCAGACAAACTAGTCTTTTGTGTCTCAGACAAACTGGTGCCAGAGCAAGGAAGGAGGAAATTCCAAGCACCTCTGGTGGTGGAAAACTCTAGAAACGTCTCCTATATCAAAGTGGGCACCAGGTATAAATAATGGACCCTGCAGCCCAACTCTCCAGTAGACCTGTGGAAGTCTCAGGGAATTGTTGTGCTGCTCTGCAAGAAGGACTTCTGCCCTGCTGCTTGGCTGCCTGAGTGGGAAGGACTCTACCTGCATCTTGAACCCAAGGCCACCAGAGTGACCCAAGGGCTACTTGGCTGGCCTCCTGATTGGAGCCTCAGGAACAGAAAAGGCTCCAACCACCTTGAACTCAGCACCTGAACTCTGCCTGCTGTAAATCTTGCCCACAAGTTCATGATGTTTGCGTCTGAGGCATATTTAAACAATAAGACAATTTATTTGGAATATCTATGCATTCGGTATGTATTACACCTTTTAAAACACTAAGATAGGGATACAAGATATATACAGATTCAGAGAATGAGCTTTGCTCCCCCAGTCTATCCCAAACCTTTCGGCTCGTTGTTGGATTGCATCATTATGGATCTATAAGGAAACTGCAATACTTTGACAAGATATACATCATATGTTAGCTGGCAATGCCTAACCAGTCTTTCAATTTTTTGGAATTCTTTCTTATTCAATTCATTCTTATTCAATTGCTACACTGTTCAAGGTCATCAGTCTGCTAGAGGGAATGTTTACAAAGGATGTGAGTGTGAATTTTGGAAGCTGATGCATGAAAGCAGTTGACAGGTATTGTGAACCTATTCTGGGGAAGAGACAATAACTTTCATTCTAGGTGTAGCAATGCAATGAAGCAATGAAGCACAATTGGGAAATGTTTTCTATGATAATGTTAACCATAGTCATAATTTTTAGGAATGCATAAAGCAATACATCAAGATTTAGAAGTTTACCACCAACTGCCCAAATGCATCTAGGTCTCTGAAATTAAAACAGCATTTTGCAACTGCAACTAAAGTGTACTCTTCCTGCAACTGTCTGAGCCCACCCCAAAGTACTCCTTCTGAGAAGGTGGCATAATGGATTTGAGATTGTTAATAAGTGCAACACTAGTCCGTGCCAATATTAGACCACTGCATAGTGTTTTATATTCTGGTTCCCATAAGTCCACATGATTGGCCCTCTGATGTTGCAGGAGTTTCATACTCTTCCTTCGATTGGTTTGCAAAGACACAGTGCGTCTGATCACAGCAGCTCAAATTAGTCCTTTTAAAACCACTAGGCACTGCAACCTCCTTTATCATGCCTGCTCTGACATCACTCACATCTACCTACACATTACCAATGAGCAAATCCAGTACTGTGCAGTAGAAACCTGACTATTTCCATTTCATTAGGAATGACAAGATACTTCAAGCGCTTTACTCCACTAGTTTTCCACAATTATAAATGTAAAATCAACATCTATATCAAGTTAACACTTCCGTCCGTCCTTGGTCATTTAATAGCCTCAGCACCAATGTCAACATCTCTATAGTCATACTTGACTTAGAAATGACCCTGGGTGACCTGCTCATATCTGGGTAAAGCACGTTCAACTATTCTGACTACTCTTGCCTGCCCTCTGCTTTAACCTTCAGATAATCACATGCCAGTTTTGTGAATTACCATTAAGTGCAGTCCCACCACAAAACGTTGATTAACTCGATACTGGTCTGCCAGAACAACAAGAAAAAAATCCTCCACTCCTCGAACCTTGAAATAGAGACAATATCTCCCCAGTGAAGCCTTCTGCTTCTCTCATAAATGCATCACCAGAAAAACTGCAAAACACATCAATAAAATAATACAAATCTTGATGCTCATTTCACCTTTCCCAACTGGGCTCTTCTCCACATTCCTGAACATGCTGCAGCTAAAAGGTGTAGTCCAACGACTCAGGTTCAAATCACGCTCTATCTTAACATCCTTGCGAGACTAGTTACCTTATCTTCATATAAAAATGGTCCATTCCATGCATTATTACACAAACAGCGCCACCATGTGGCAGCCGTCAAAAGTGCCGGTGTTGACAATTAAGTGCCGGTGCCGAGCACGGAAACCAGCGGCTCAAATTAAGCACTGATTCCATTAGTTCTTCTTCCACCAACACCTCAAAGCCAAAGAAGATTTCATGTAATTAGATTATTGCAGAGCTCTGCTAAACAAGTTTAATAATTGTTTTATTCACCTAGGGTTCCTTATGACAAAGAATATTCCTACCATGGCTGCTGCTTTCGTCCAGCAATATCGCACTCAAAGGAGGCGCTGCCTGAGATTATAAAATTGTGTGGTAGTGGCCTTCACAGACCATTGTATAAGGTTCAAGCAAGATGCAAAAGCTTAGGTATTTGAGGCAGTATTTTTAAAGCATTTTAAAGCATTTGGTTCCATTTCCTTACAGCTGACATACACAGTAAGAAAAACGTTCAGAAATGTATTCACATACAGTACCTTCATTGAAAGAAACAACTGTTCAGCAAAATAGGCTGGTTTGCTAACTGCGCATTGCACTGCAAGACAACATGAAGAAAATATTTAATACAGGAGCAGAAATTCGAAACATGGTTGACGGTCACACCCATATGTTTTTTTTTAATTACATTTTTTATTACATTGTTATATAAGAGAATGGATATCATGACGTAAATCATGTTTACTATAAACAAACGTCACAAAAACCTGATGATATTTTATACAAACTGACGTTTTTGATACCTGTGAAAATTTTCTGTCATGAGTTACGCATGGTAGGCTCTGTGCCTGTCCATCACTGCCTGGCTCTTCCTCCTTACCTTAAAGACCGTTTAAGATCTGCCTCATCTATAATAATCATCACGAAATCCTTTGACAAGCACTCCAAAATTACACAAACACTGCAAACCACCATTCAATGTTATCTGCGCCACAGCCGCCCGCTCTCCTTGAGCCTATTCTTGCATGCCCAATGAATTCACCATTCAGTTTTCGTCAATGTATTCACTTTAGTATTAGTGCTGGTTTCCTTTGAACTCCACCGGGGCAGGGCCGGAGTGGGGAAAGAAAAGATGCCCTGGCAAAATGCTCAAACCAACCCGCTCCCTTTGTCTCCTCATGCAAACTCTCTCTTTCCATCCATCCATTCTCTCTCTGGGGCTGATTATGCCTTTGGCGGTGCGGGAGCGGAGCGGCATGCCACCGCCCGCTCCTGCACCGCCAAAGTTGACCGCCACTCGCCCGCCAGATTACACGTAAGTTCATTGTTTTATGGGCGGACAGTGTGGTGATCCTGCAGCAGAGCAATTTAAAGGCTCATAGTAAGCCTTATCACTTCACCACAGCTGGACTGCCAATGGACGTTCCTGCATAGCATGGTCTGAACAAAGTGTATCCCCCTGCATGTACCCCGATGAACAAGGGCAATAGGGGGCCCCTTTGTTTCCCCACCGCCAGCCTTTTCATGGCGGGCTCACTGCCATGAAAAGGCTGGCGGTGGGGAAACTCGTGATATGCTTGGTGTTGCCGCAGTGGCACCACCAAGCATATTGCTGCCCCAGAGCGCCGTGAGAATGCGGTTCCCTGGCAGTTGCAGCAGTGCAAAGTTGTAACATGGCGGCCGGACTGCCGGTGCGGCAGTGGCTGGACCGCCACCACCGCGCCCCTGCAAGTCTGGCAAACTTGTACTCAGGCCCTCCGTCTCCTTGCTCCTCTCTCTTTTTGTCTCCTTGTCCCCCCCGGAACAATCAAGGGCCTTCAAAACCGGCCTCCAACTGCTCCAGCCCAGTAGGGAAATGCCCAGTGGAATAAGAAGCCTGTCTGGCCCTGCACTAGGGTCCATGACAGAAACAGTAGTCCCTCACAAGCGCCTTCACATTCACATTTCTAGCCATCCTCAAACCAAAACAATATTCATCTATAAAATCCAAATCACTGTTGTATACATGTAGCTTCCGGGATGCAACAATCCCATCATCCTATGTCTGAACACTGTGTAAAAAGTATCCTGTGTGCCCCAATATCATATATGATTGCTCAAACTGCCAGATGATTTCCTCTAAAAATCATATAGATCCTATCATCATTAACATAATTTCCAGAAGATGACGCTCGTAGTTCTCATTCACCAAATCAGTGACTTTAAAAACACCTACAATAGCACATTATTACGTGAAAATGGAAGTCCGACGCTGGCGCAACATTTGGAAAAGTGCTTAATCGCTAATACAATTAGTTTCACTTGGAGAGATGAGTGAATGGCATGTATGTCAACACTGTATTCCAAAGACAAGAAACTATTTTTCTTATTGATTCTATTCAATCAAGATTTAGTTTAGGACACCTTTCAACACATCTTCAGTGTTTGTTAGGCCTGGTTCAGATATCTTCAACAGATATTAATATCTCATATCACCACTACACAGCGTACAACACACAATATAGGTACATAGATATACACAGACAACAAGCATTGACAAAGCCAATTGGTCTGGCGTTGTCTGCCAGCCTTTTGGCAATTCATGTTTTCTTTTGGCTTTGCTTTTGTAAAACTTTATTGTTTTGGGAACTGCCGCGAGTTTGATAATCTAAAAAAAAAAACAACACATTGACTAAAGATGTCATAACTCATAATGAAGTAAGCCAATGGCTTGAAGTGGAGTGACATGTTGCCCCTTGATACTCAAGTGGGTTGGAAAAAATGTGAATGACCCAACCACAGGCAAATGGATGAAGTGTTGGTAAAAACCCCTATAAGTAACACTGTCAGACACATAGGGGCATATTTACAAGGGAATGGTGGAGTGTGGCGTTAAGCACAAAATGCTAACGCTACTCTTCGCCATTCCAAAAACACAGGGATGTGCCGTATTTACAAAGATATGGCACATCCCTGCATTTTCCCTAGCGCTAAATTAAGCTGGCTAGCACCAACGCAGGCACCCTTGCGCCAAAGTGCACGGGTGCCTGCGTTGAGGGAATGATTGTTTATGTGCAGGAAGGTGTCCCTTCCTGCACATATACAATCACAAATGGCGATTTGTAACTTCTATGTGTGCTGGATTGTGCAGCACACATAGAAGTTGCAAATCGTAATTTTTTTAATGGTTGTTTATGTGCAGGAAGGGACACCTTCCTGCACATAAACAATCATTCATGGTGTTTTGCTGTTTCTATGTGTGCTGCACAATGCAGCACACATAGAAACAGCAAAACGAGAAGAAATAAAGCATTTCTCCTCGTTTCGCCATGTTAAGACCAGGTTTTCCCTGGTCTTTATTTTGGTGCTGCCTCCTATTTACGCCACCCTTGTAAATAGAGGGCAGTGTCAAAATCAATGGGTGTTGCGGCGGAACGCCCACCACAAAACCCATTGCCAACCCCTTTCACGCTAAGTAGAGAGTGAAAGCGTGCCTTATATACAAGGCGGCGTTAAGCCACATTAGGTGACTAACGCTGCCTTGTAAATAAGGCGAAGCCCCTATCGCCACAGGAACATCGTGGCGATAGGGGCCACGTTAAAAGTGATGTGAACTTTTAAAGGGGATTAGAGATCCCCTTGCAGGCAGGTGCAGTGAGTACCCGCCTGCAAGGGGATGTCTGTGGGGGCCCATAGGATGCCCTTTCCCCCCTCCAGAGGGCTGCTATCAGGGGGCGCAGTGACAGTGCACCAACCTTTAGGTGGTGCACTGTCAGTGCGCCCCCTGACAGCTTCTTTGCCTCCGTGCCCACGTCTATAATATGGCACCGGTACAGAGGCAAAGGGATTCCCTCATTTGCATGGGGTCACGCCCCCATTCAAAAAAGGGATCGCCTTCTTGAGAAAGCTCTCATCGCTGTATGTGTGCCAGCGCTTTCAGTATTACAGAAGGGGCAGCACATGCATCTGCGGCCCCTTCTGTAATACCAAAGTGCCCCGGGGGCGTGCAAAGCGGATGTAAATGCCTGTTGCGTCTCTGGGGTACTCTGTGTAATACGGCCCCTGGTCCTTATTTTTGCTCCTTGGCTGAAAATAGGAGGCTTTTAGGGGTCTTGGTGGGTCAACCTGTGTGGTGTGGTGTTACCTTTGCTATCCCGGACATTTTGTTGATTCAAAATTTACAAATAAAAAAAGAGACATCAATAAGATACTTGTTGATTCAGAGATCAAATTTTGAGGGAAAACCAATACATACCAAGGGCTGTCAGACACTTTTCAATGTCCCCTTTCAATTCCAGGTCCAGCGCCTTGTTCACGTCATGTTTGCTATAGGTGGGATATCTCTGAAAGGCTGTGCAAACATTAAATAGTAAGATAGAACCAAGTGAAACATTACTCACAGTTGATACAGTGTTTGATTTCTGGTCATGCTCCATGGTCATGAAATAAAATCATATCATTCTCTCAACAATATATGAACGGTGTCGCCACCAATGAAGGAAGACATTTTCCTCTCCCTAGTTCGAACAAAAGGAGATGATTTGACTGGGCAAGGATTAAGAGAATGCAGTTATTGTAAATTTGATTAAATGGCCTTCCTCTTCTGGAAGATGTCATCACCTGTAATTATACTGGCCATCTTGGGAAAGGTCAATTATTCCACAATAATGAAAACAATTGTGTTTTTATTGCTATAGTAGAGCATAGCCTGTCTGCAATTAAAATGTATGAGCGTATTAGTGGAGAATGATGGTAAATGCAGAAATGCAGATGTCAGGGTAGGTGGACGAGAAGATGAGTACAAAGCAGTTTTTATTTTAAAACAGAGAAAGGAAGGACAGAAAGGGCCCAATTTAGTGTTTGGCAGAAACGGCACTCTATTGCAATGACGATGAAGCATCCTTTCTCCGCCAAACTCTAGGCCGCCCAATAAATTTTGAGGTGGGCAGACGTCCAGGTTTACACCAATGAAGTAAAATGTACTCCTTTTGGTGTAAACCTTCCTACAACAGTCCGAGGGAGCTTGAGGTGTCGGAGGTAACCCATCCAACCATCTGACATATTTAGAGTGTAGGAAGTGGCGTGTGCTAGGTTGGAGGAAGTTCAAAGTAAGTGACATGTCACGAGAAGCAGTGCCGGCAAAGGCCGGCGCGAAGCTGCCTTGAAGGCCATGAAAGCCACCAGGGTGTTAAGCCAGGAACCGGGCAAGTAAGGCCAGGCAAAAGTCAGCACTAAGCCATAAGCTTAAGACACCAAGCTGATGAGCCCTTACTCTGAGCTTAAACCCCGAGTGCAAGGATGGGTGGGGAGTAGCTGGGAAATGCGGCATGAGCAGTGTGGACTTGGCGCATCTGGGAGCCACACTCACAGCAAACTGGTGCCACTGCTTGCCGCTCACCGCTTGCTGGCTCCATCTGGCCATCATTGAGACGCCAAGAGCTGCAGTGAGGTCGGCATCCCAATTGAGGGATTCTGGACATCCCTGGGTGACTCCAGCCGGCTGGCCTCAAACCACAAGCACTAAAGAAGTGCACTGGGACATAATGAGGAGTGGGGCATCAATGTTTAGGTAGAGGACAGAGAGTGTGTAAGCTCAAGGGTTGTGCTCAGCCTTTGTAAGAGCAACCCCGGTGGCCCGTGGAAGCGGCCCAGACAGGTATGGATGCAGCTTCGGGGAAACCGTAATGCTCCTGCTCACCTCCTCTGGTCCTGGTGCCAACTGGGATTCTTGAGCAACATCACCCCACTGTTGTACAGGGGTTATCAGCCATCATCAGCTACACCATGCAGGAGGCCTGCATACCAAGCACACACCCACAACTGCGAGAGCCCAGAATAACACAAGCAATGTCCAGTGTCCAGTGAAAGCTCTGAACAAGGCATGTAACCTGAGAGGCAGTTGTGGTCTTTCTGGAGGGGCTAAAAGAGGCAGGAGTGAGTTCTCCTGCATCTGAGACTAGTGTGCTCGGGCCTCTCCCTCCCCCCTGCCCCAGGTGGGCTCCACTGGGGCCACAAACTGACCAGGAGGAAAGGCGACGCTACCTACATCCTCGCCACACACCACCTCACAACATCTTTATACCGGCTTATAAAGACCAAATCTGCACAGAACAGCACTTCATGCTCATTGAGAACTCACTAAACAAGTGCCCAACAAATCCGTGGCAACATGGTTAAAAGGAAAGTCCACCCCCGGAAAAAAACCATTGCTCAGACAGCTTACATATTACATCTGGGCACCCTCTTTCCAGGACTTTGACTTCGCTTCAAACAAATCAAGAAAACAGGGAATAGGAGAGCAAGAGGCTGAACTTATGACTCCTCCAGCGCTCACCAAGCCAGAACCAAAAAGCCTGACTCAAAAAAGCCTCAGGGGCTGACAAGTGGGTCCTACAAAAAGACCCAGGCCCTAGGAGTCCAACCACCTGCGCAAGGACTGATTAATGAATATTTTACTAAGATCCCCGACAGGAATCCCCACCTACCAACCTCATTGGGCTCATAGGACTTTAACTGTTCATCATTTTCCTTATTGTCCTCACACTGCATAGGCTTGGTTGGCAAATTGGCATCAGGATTAGAACCCCGTAGGTGCATCCTCACCAAACCAAACTCTTACACTCATCCCAATCATCTCTAACGACAACTCTTCCCCAGACGTGGTAATACTGGCCATGCTAGGGTCCGAACAGAGGTCCCATTCTTTATTAAATCAGCCCACTCACACCTTGGCCAGTATTGCGGCCCAGCCCCTCCTAAGCTCGACCAGAGGAAGCGCACAAGTTCAATCACCTGAATCACCAGTCCCTCAGGCACCAAACTTTCAAGAAGAGCAAAAAAGAAACTAAAAAAACTGTCTGAAAACAGTGCGTCACAAAACAGAGATCCCTGATCACAGGATCTATCAGCATCTCTCAGGCTCTTCTCCATATTTAACACAGCCCCGAAATCAAGCCTGAGGCTCATGGTAGGAACAAGCCCACAAACAGGTACGGAAAATTCATCAAGCACTTCCGCTCCCCCAGAGACAGCGCCATCCGGAACACAAAAAAGAAGGTGCTGATCCCATCTCTGCCAATAGGCCTGGAAAAAACATTCAAAAAGTGACTTCTCTGGGGACTGCTTTGGATCAGGCACCAGCAGTTAGCACCAATCCACCTGGGGTCACACTGACTCCTATACCCACAATAGAAACATCAATGGCATATAAGGAATCTCAGGAAGGTACTGGTTCACTCACGGGCATACTAGATGCAAAGCAATCCAATCTCCCCCAGTCACAGGGTGGGAGGGGCTGCACACAAAGGCTGTTTCTATGAGCCCACCCTCTGCATTAAAAAACCCAGTGGGCACATATGGGATCAATTGTGTGCAGCCTTCAAACGGGCATGGGTTAATTGCACCTCTATTCTTAACTGCCCCAGCGCACAAACAGTACAATCAAGTACTAATACAATATCCTCTCACTCAGATGCAGCCGTTAGGGTGTCTCTCACCAAAGGCCCCCCCAGCCCTCCTGGCCATGCAAGTTGCATCCAAAATACCTACTGGCCTCTTGCACCCAGAAATCAAGCACAAACAAATATACCGTATGGGCTGAGCGATGAGAATTTGGAACAAGCCCATCTAAGCAGTGGGTCAATCATACACCCGGTGAAAACAGAGTTTGACATTCAGCCACAACCAATATCGAGACCAGCAGTCCAATGCTCGAAGGTAAAGTGGGGGGACAACTATTCACATACAACACCTGGACCAACAGCCCAGCAATTGGAGACAAAGTGACCCAATTAGCAGACTCCCACATATCCAACTCAGTAGCCCCCAGGTGCACCTTGCCCCACAGCTTTCCAGCTGCAATGGGGTCTGGAGACTCGACCTTCTAGGGGAAGATACATATGCAGGGACCATGGACCACTTTGGACTGGAATTCACTTCACACTTCACCCTCAAGGTTGCCCATGACATATTAAACAGGGGTAATTTGTTACGCCTATTTAAACACATTTCAACACTGAAAGGATCTGACATCAGCTGAACTAACTTCTGTATAGTTCGCCCATATCCCAGAAAAAGGTCCCCTGGATGCCACAATCATCACATGGGAAAGAGCTTATCTTAGAGATGCCATACTGAGTGAATCAAGTATCTTTGAGGAATGGGACATCGAGCTGTTAAAGCTCCACCCACCAAAATATGTCCTCCTGCCACAGTAGCCCACTGTGCAACACAGAAGTGTTCTGAGAGGGGGGTAGAGTGCCACCCACGACTGGATACCTAGCACATCAAAAGGCAACTAACGCTCTATAAGTATTATGGGCCAACAATCAAAGAAATGTAAGATACATGACAGCAAGCAACAACAATGACACGTGGAACCAGCTGGCAGATCCTCAATGGGGCACCCAAAAGGACTATTCCGAATCACCCCCAATCAGTTTGCCTACAAACTTAGAAAGCGACAACTGAGCAAAAGCTCATAATTACATCATTGAACGTGGCTGGTCTGAGGACAATTCTAGAATCAAAATCTGCGGTGGCGTTCCTACATAAAAGTGATATCATCTGACCACAGGAAATGTGGGCGCTCACCCCAACAGTCTTACATGGCTTCTACGAGCTTTTCAAACAAGCCAAGCACACTAATTTATTTGGCCGGCCAGTCAGTGGTTTCTCAATCTTCAGCAAGCAAATCAGTAAGATCAAATTTGTGCCCCACAACCAAAACTCCCCGGCTTTGCAAGTGGCAACAATTTCAGGGCTAATAAAATCTTTCCATGCTCCTAATCAACTGCTAGCACAACGCACAGAAAGTACCAAAACAGTGCGCAATCAGTGACCTCTGTAACCACCTAGAAGCCATCCCTCTGGAATTTCCTCCTCATGAAGACGTGCTCACAGGTGACTTCAACATCAGGGACCAGGGAAATCCCAGCCCCGCTGCTCAAAATATCAAGGAATGGGAAAAAATGAACAGTTTTCTAGGTCCCTTTAAAATAGTCTCTGCTGAACAAGCATTTAATGCCCAAGACCCCCAGTACCAGTCCCACAGTACCTTCAAAGGAATCTCAACAATCAATGACATCTTCCTGTCCGAAACCCTTGCAAATTTTCTTACCAACTTTGAAATTCCCAACAGAGGCGAAAGCCACCATAATCCCTTGACTCTAAGTCTGGACCTAGTTGTTCCAACGGGCAGCCAAATATCGCGCAGTGGGCTCTTCCACACATGCGAAAGTGACAAAGTTAGTCAGGAGGATCAAATGGAGGGCCACGGGCAGCTCTACGGTGACAAAAGTGGTGACACAAGGTGCTTATCAATCCCAAAAATGCACAGGGAATCTTACAAAACAAGTGATGCAAACTGACAATGGAACCTATGGACTAACTATTCGCCACTGGAGCCCATAATCAACCCCCACTGCCAAAAGGGAAGGCGCAGCTCAACCGGCTGTATTATAAGGCCCTTGTTATTACACAGAGAAAGCTAAGAAGATCCCTGTGCAGTTAAAAGCTTAACCCCACCACTAACAATGAAAAGGAAGTCACTAAATCACATAAAAATCACAAAAAACAGTGAGGGAAGCGAAGAAAGCCTTACTAGAGAAGGACTGACACATCAAATGCTCCAACAAAGAAGTCTAGCCCGCCTAATGGAACAATGTCAACAAACTAAAAGCCCCAAATTCAACTAGGGAAAACGGAGTCCCTGAAGGAGCATGGGTGAGCCATGTAACAGCTCTATACTCCAGCCACCCAGCTGGACCAGGCTACACAGACAAACTTGGGCCTACACACTAATCCGCACCGAATCAACAGGACATAACCATGCCAGCCCAGGTGTGTAGTCTCATCAATGGCATGAAAAACGACTGGGTACCATGCCTTAATCGCCTCCCTGCTGGAATCTTTAAATTTGCTCCGAAGGACTGTGCAAAGTTACTCACCCCGCTATTTAACCAGGCTTTCCTCTCGGCTCAAGCTCCTGATGCATGGCAAGGCTCAATCCTGTGCCCAGTATAAAAAAAGGGACACAACAAATCCATCCAATTAACGACTGATAGCTCCATTAGACCTTGAGGCCAAAGTTTATGCTCAGTTATTACTCAAATAGCTGGAGGCTTGGGCTCTATGTAATGATGTCCACCCGTTCTTCCAGGCAGGCTTTCATGCAGCAGCATCCACCATAGATAACATCACTGCACTCGCTGTCTTGAGTCATCAAGCAGGTCAAAGAAGACAGCCACCACTTCATTGCTGCTTTATAGATTACAGTGCTGTGTTTGATAAAGGGAACCGACCCATGCTATGGATGAAACTAACAATGTGGGCCATTGCAGGAAACCTCTTAAGGGCTATAATCTCCCTGTACTCAGACACATGGGTCTGTGTAAAAACAGGTCCACAAACTGTATCCTCCAAAATAACCACCCAAGGCGGTCTGAAGCAAGGCTGTGTCCTCCCTCCCCTGCTTTTTAATCTATATAGAGCAGATCTGGGCAAAGCTCTGGTGAATTGCAGTCTGCCTCCTGTTTGGGAGCTATAAAAACAAGAAACTACTTTCATGTCGCAAGGGGACCAAGATCATTGACACAGCTATGAAATACAACTATTAAAAAATAAAGCAACCTCCATTATTTATGATCTAGCCTACCTCAATCAGAAACTAAACAGCCCTTCTGCAGTTCCAATTCTTAAAGTCATGAAGGCATCCCCTCTCCCACCACTACAATACAGACATCAGGCTTTTCCCGGTGCCTGTTCTGTTAGTCTAGTGAATGCTCAGGTTGCAAGAAATTACTTCAACTGCCAAGGCACCTTCGCAGATCTATAATTCGCTGGAATACAGCCTGCCAATTCAAAAGCTAACCTGCAAATCAGACACCCTGAAGTTCTTTATGCGGATACTGAAAGCACCAAAGAACGAACTTAAGGCCTACCTGAGAGCAACATTCAAGAATCCAGGGAGCCCATTGCACAGGCAACTAAAGGAGGCAATTAAATCCTTTCAAATCGAAGCCTCAGCACTATCTCTCGATTCCATTTTTTTCCTGACTTTGAAAAAGGTAATCAACAGACAGTTACACTTAGCCTCATTCCAACAAGATTCTGCCTTTCTAAGATCAGCAGAGATTCTACTCCTCTTAAATTCCTCATACTTGGTCGGGAGACCTCAGTCTTACCTCTCAGAGACCATCAGCAGCCAAGTGCGCAAAGACATCATGTATATGTGCTTGCTAGGGTTACCGGTAACAGATTTCAACTCAGCATTGGGCCAATTAATGTAACAATAGGGCATGCAGACTATGTAACTTCAAGTAGGAATCATGGCTACACCTTCTGTGCTGCTGTCCATCTCTAGATGCCGCAAAGAGGACCTTACTAAAACCAACTTTCCTGTCGAAGAGGGCGTGTGTATGCCTGGAGGCCTCTGCAGAATGTTTCTCCCACTCTTGATGCAAGATCCTTATCGAGGTGTGGGAAATTCGTCCTAAGAGTTCATCTTCAAAGTCGACCCGCCAACTCTTACGGCATTAAACATTTTCCAAAAAATCTTAATTGACTATTGCTCTACGAAACCTGGAAACACCTAGCAATACGGTGCGAACAATAGCCCTCTTGTCTAATGATGCCTCTGCCTAATTAATACTTATGCCTTAACTGTCAACTGGCACTATTGCACTTTACTACTCTGCCCTGGGTGATATTTGTTTGTTTTAGCTGATATAGAATTTTAATAGATTTCCTTATAATTAATTTCATTTTCTTGTGTGTCTCCTAACATTTTCAAAACTCCATAACTGTTGATGCACTAAGAAACCTTGCAATATCCAGTGACATGGCAGGACCATCTGCCCACCAGTCTAATGCTGCTCTGACTAACTCCTACCCATGCCTCAGGTCAGCGATCCGCACCTCTGCACTTTTCACCACCCTGACTTAGGCTATTATCACTGTTCGTGCAAAAATGTGGTTGCTCACCTCAGTTTGCACAGGTACAGTTATGTTTCTGCGATTAATATGTCTAATCATTAGGGGGTCAGGGCACAACTCCTCCAAAAAATAAGTGACAGGACTAACCAAGTTAGCCAGTATGCAAGTGACATCATGTCACATATGCCATCACAGCGCATTAATTTACAACG
Source organism: Calotriton arnoldi (assembly GCA_963921515.1). Taxonomy (NCBI): domain Eukaryota; kingdom Metazoa; phylum Chordata; class Amphibia; order Caudata; family Salamandridae; genus Calotriton; species Calotriton arnoldi. The sequence goes on from CAWUFW010011105.1 coordinate 117,326, forward strand.
CGTAACATCACAGGAAGTAACCTCACTGGAAGTGACATCATAAGAGGTGACACCAGATATTAAGACCTCACACATATGTTTATCATGAATACATTTAAGCTCATTTTGAGATTTAACAAATGAGATTTTGCATCCAGTTGTGCCACAAAAGTAGCGCAACCCCGTCGCAAAATCTGGGCCTAAACTAATACATTTATGTTTTTTAAAACCGTACCACAAAGAAATTGGCAACAAGGAAAAGCAAGGTAGTAGATCTGTTCTGCTTAATTGGTTGCAAAGTCTGCATTTTAAAACATTTTATGGGGTTAAGGCACCTGCTGCAGAGATCTTTGTGTGCCCAGTAATAAATGTCATGGAGTAGTAATAATGTTAAGATAACTCTAATTCGAACGCTTTTGCTGGTGAAATCTGTAGGTGGTAAAGATCGGTAAGTCGTTTACTGCTTTCAACAAAGAGATCCTTTTGTTACTTGCAGTTCAAAAATTATAATTCTTCTAATATAGCACAGTGAGATATGGACATATGACTCCTACACCTTTTAACCCTCACTGTCTCATGTAACAAATCTTGTACATTGATTTACACACTTACATGATTTATTGTCAATGTATAATGTGTATGTTATGTAAAGCGCTCTCACACCCTGCTTTGGGATGAGTAGCGCTGTAAAAGAAATAAAATAGTGCTATTAAAATTGTTATTTGTGTAAATACTGGGCAGACCAACACATCTGACAATCTTACAGTGCACACACTTACATATAGGGACTGAACAAAGTCAAAAGAGTGCCTCTCTTAAAGTACTTGTGAAGTGATAACAAGCTGTGTGGTTTTCTTTCCCCTCTGTTGTATTTGCATTTAAGTATAAGGTTCCAGACTGTGTCCGTTCAGGTTATTCGATCAAAAGGAGGCCTGATGGCCCCTTAACTTCAGCCTTTATCTTTGGCCCAGCTGAAGTTGAAAATAAAAAAGGCTCCCTCCTGCCTGCACGTTGCTTCCGGGAATGGAAAGCAGACAACCTGCAAGCGCTGCTGAACATGGCCCAGTGTCTGAAAGTTACACCCAGACGACTTCAACATATTTCTGCGGGGGCCAACTTCTTGGCAGGCTGGATGGCGTACACTCTGTGAAAATAGTGGGTGGATGTTGTGCACCCCCGTGTTCCCCCGACATGTGCCCTTATGATTCAATTCAGTGACGAGCGCAGAAGCAGAATTAATTAGTCATTAATATGTATGAGGCAGGAAGCTTTTTCCTACCCATTCCACTTGCCTGCAAATGCATGGATGGAGGCCTGTAAGAAACAGTAGAGCACTGTTCACCCATTTTCAAATGGCCAACATTTTTTAAAAGCAGCAGGGGGTGCTTTAAAAAATGGCATGTGGGGAATGTGTTTGGGGTGAACTTCCGGAGGACTCTCAACCAATATCTGCTTCCCGATTTGCAAGCTGCCACCATTCAAATGGTTAAAATTGTCACATTAGCACTTATTATCTTTAACTTTGTGAAAGGATCTCAACATCAGGCCAGATATCAGTAACCAGTCAATCCTTTGCGTGGATGCTCCGTTCATGCTCCTTATCCTTGTGATTCGGAATGAGTTGCAAAAGGCACATTAAAAGTCGGAAAAACTTTTGATACTTGCAAAGTTCATTCAGTATATTGCAAACTGCGCTTTGTGGTTGCGAATCATCAGATTATGCAAATCAGAAGCATTTCAACCACAAATGCACTTCGTTCATCGGTTCTTATGAGTTGAAAAGTAGTTGCTAGCCACAGTGTATTTTCTATGAAGGATTCAGTGACGGCTGCCTGCGAGGGAGAGTGGTGGGCGGGCAAAACAGTAAACTACATTAACTTCATGCTGGCATGCATTACATTATCGTTTACAAGTTAAAATGTTTAATTTTAAAATGGTAATGTAATGCATGTCAGCGATTTAGGGATACATGCAGACAAAAAATACATTGAAAAAAATAGGAAATAAAAATCCCTTACCTCCGCCTTCGCTCCGGTTCCGGTGCTCTTCTTTCCTCCAGCGAGCCCAGCCAAGTCTCCTAGTCAATCCTGGTGCTGCTCTCATGCTGTGAGAGCAGTGCCAGGGTTGGATGAAGACAGCTGGGTTGAGAGGTGTAAAGTGCGCATGTATGGCTGGCCGTCGTAAGATGGCCGGCCAAAGAGACAAGTGCTCTTTAAAGTGCCCAGCCCATCACTCCTTCTGCTGCTTCCAGTCAGCAGCGGCCCCACCCCCATCCTGAGACTCAGCTCGTGAAGGGGGAATGCAGAGTCAATGAAAAATAAAATGATAATAATGTTTACTACCATTTTATTTTTCCCTAGGGGCATTTTAACTAGTGGGGCGATGCTCCTCTGATAGAGCGAAATGTTCTTGTGAATTGTAGGGGTGCATCATAATCACTGATAGGCCGCACCCACATGTACTCAGACATATATTCGTTTATATTCAGTTGTATACTCATGCATGTTTAGTAAAGAATGAATAGTTCACTGAGAGAAAGTGAACTCAGCAGCATAAAGGTGTTAGGATAATGATGTAATGTAATGCTTATTGAATTGTGTGAACATAATGCATAGAGGAATTAGTTCGTGTGTGTAATGTAATTGCAGTAGTTTAAACGTGCACCATATTAAAGTTGCACATGTAATTCATTGTTTGCATATGTATTGTAATGAAAATGCTTAGGGGAAAAGTAAGGTGTGTGTTTAAAAGTTATATGTAAAGGCCTGACTACATATATGCTTAGGGAAGGCCTGGTTTATTCTTATGTTAGCTTATTTTGTAGGTTGAGAAAAGTTTCTCTTGGTAAGGCTCTCTGGGCACAAACGGTAGATTTAATTTGCACAGTAGAAGGTTTCTGTTGAAAGTATCTTTCGTTGCAGGTGCAAGGACACATGTCTCGTTAGTAAGACTAACTCTTTGTTTTCGAAAGCTAGAGAGAGGGGAGGCATGGTACGGGGAGTGAAATGGAATTTAGGGATGATACTTTCAGCGGAGAAGGTGCCTGGGACTCAAGGTCATCGCAACCGTCCAGGATGAAGTAACCGTTTCGATGGAAAAGCACAAGAAAGAAGACCTGGCCAAGGAGGCGTGACAAAGGCGTGTACAATTGTATTGTGGTTTTGTATTAGGGATAGTGCCCTGAGGGAGGAGCCCAGAGAAGAGGTAGGGGAGACCAGAGAGAGAAGGACAGAGCTGAGCTTAGGTATTATGTGATTGCACTTCTTAGGAAGTCTTCACAGCTGACACCTTTTATTCACTCTTGCCTGGGAAAATCGTTATGCAGGGATGTCACTTAGCGTTAGAGTAGGGACAGCAATTGATTTTAAGCTTGTTTAGTCCAATGAAGAGCAACTTAGAAATTGGAGCAATCATAGTCTGGTTGATCCTTCTAGAACTTTCTATTCTCCTTATCCTGAGTCGGATGAGATTCCTGCGTAGATTATTATTTGTATTAGTGCCCATCTATTTCTTTAACCTCGTGTTGAGGTGCTTGCACGTTCAGTTATTTTTGGCGATAATAAATTCTCAAACTTGAATTCGGAGTCAGTGGTCCTTTCAGACAAAATGAATGCTGATATATAACCTGATGAGATTCTCTCCTTTACACTATTCGACAGGTAAAAAGATCCTGGCGACCAGAAGGTTCTTATAGATAATTAGATAAGAATCGGCGTTATCAGTTGGTAGCAGAGTAGGATGGTTACCTTTGATGGTAAGGGGAGATCTAGAGCAAGATAGGAGATTAAGTTGCCCCATAGAGCCCGAGTGACACAGATCCAGAGGACCGCGGGAGAAGGATGTCGGAGGTCGTGGAAAACTGACGGAGAGTGCCGGTGCGGCGGAAGTAGCAGTTCGTAGTAGAGTGAGTATGAAAAGAGTGATGTTTGGTAGATTGCGGTGTTTTATTGTTGTGTGATGTCTTGCGGAGTTGGAAAGAGTTGTGTGATTGAGAAACGGACCGTGAGCGCGCGCGGGACCGGGAGATTTATTGTGGTGTAGAATACACCCAGAGTGAGAACGTTGACCAGAGGTTGTGGGGGTCACGAGACGTCATTGACAGACCCACTGAAGATAGGGAACACATGTGTGAGTGTGTGAATAACCAACGCAGGTCGTAGGTTATTGTGTGCAGAACATCGAGTGATTGAATCCTATCGAGTGTGTTAAAGGCGATTGTCCGGTCGTTTCGCGGACAGACGATTGCCAGATTGAGGTCAACAAGCTCAAGAGGCTGATCGGTCATTGGTAAGACTGACGGTCAGAGAGGTAATTGTTCGGTAGGACGGACATTATTTCAGAGTATGATTGGGACAGGTGCGAGGGAGAACGAGTGAATTAGAAAGGAGGGGAACTGCTGCGAGCGGAGGTAAAGTGATGTCAGACAAGTGCCGCGCTGCGATAGGCCGGTTGGTGTGAGCCGCGCTGGTATTGGTGGAGTGAAATCGAGAAGCAAGAGCTGACATTTTGAGTGCGAATACGAAGTTGATTCATCATGAAATGTTTTAAAGCTTTACGGGAACTTTGTAGAGGTGATAGACATGTGGTCGTTCGGGAGGGAGAGGAAGCTCCTCCCGAGGATACACCAGCACATTATATGGCAAAGAATGTAGGATTGCATACTATAATTTGGCTTGAGAATTGGCATAAAATGACAGAAGCAGAAGGAGAATTGTCGTTCCCTCGATATGGTACTTTCAGGATGGAGGTATTGTACCAGCTAAAAAGTGTAATGGCTTCGTTACTGACCACTACCTAGACCGACACAGTTTGAGGCATTGCATGCGTGGATTAGAGCAGCACACGAAAGGAATAGAGACAAGAGTCAGGAAAGGGTGAAGAAATCGATCAGGGCATTTCAGGATGCAAAGTGGGATGCACTGGAGAAACGGTGGAGGGTGGCAACGGTTGAAGTGGACAAGTTATACCCACTAATAGTACGAGACGGAAAGATTATAAGAATCGATGAGGACGACAGTGATCTAGATGACAGCTTGTTAGATAGGTTGTTGGCAGAGAGGCCACCACCATTTAATCCAGATTCAGAAGAGGGAAAGACGACCCCAGCAGTAGCAATAGTTGATGGGAGCCAGAACCAGACTAGCATGAGAGTGGTGGGAAGGATTTCCACAGGAACGGAGGGAGCAACGGCGTCTATGATAACACAGCCTCCTGCGGGGAACACAAGATTACCGGACTCCTTGACAGTACCGGTTACCATAGGCCCTATAGTACCGGTATATGACCCAGACCGGGTGAGAGAAGGGGGCTCCGTACCGACGGGAAGGGAGGAAGGAAACAGTGAGAGTGGGAATGGGTTTGGAGTAAGGGTGGTTCATTTCCCAAGACAAATGGAGACAAGTACGCCGTTACCGGCTACTGCGGACTCTTCCTTTAGGAGAGAAGAGGAGAGACCAGAAAGACCGAGGTCTTTGCGGGAATCTAAGTCAGCTTTGAGGGAGTGGACACCAACAGTAACGAACCAAGAGGATAGGATGCAAGGAGATAGGGCACAGAACGTCTCGGAAGACAGACCAAGTTCCAGGAATATGATGGAAGGGAATAGGTCACAAGGACAGAATAGTAACTGTGATGAGCGGGATGGCTCGGGTTGTCGAGATGTACTGAGGAGTGCAGTACAGGCAAGGTTGCTAGATGTGGTGAGGCTGAAAGCAGAGGTAGACGAAATGATCAGTGGGGTCTGCCTTTGGAAAGGATAGAAATTTATGGATCAGATGAACTGCTGTTTGTAGCAAAAGATGTGACTCGAAAAGCTAGAATGGCACATGATAGATTGAAGGAATTGGCCAAAAGATATGAGGTTGACCTGAACAAAACTAAAGCGTTGCAGGGACCACATAGATTGCATTACAGTGACCAGGAGCTGGAGGAGAAAAGAATCACAGGATTAAGGACACACACCAGAGACCTGATTATAGGAATGAGAATATGGATTTTATTGGACAAATGGGAAGAAAGATGGTCCAAGAAGAAACCAGTAAAGAGAGCAGAAGGGGAGACGCCGCCTCCAGGGGGGGGGGGGCGACGGGTGTTGGAAATTTTCCTTTACGGGAAGTACAGAATGGAGGGTATGTACATGTGCCGTGGAATAGAGGTGACTTAGCTGCATTTACAAATGATTTTCCTCGGCTGAGGGAAAAACCAGTAGAGTGGTACAAACAGGTTGAGCGGTTTGTGAAAATTTCAAAAGTATTGTGGATTGATTTGAACACTTTGTTTGACATAGTGGTACCGGGAGATTTGTGGACAGCTTGTAAAGTCGCTATTGAATGGCCGACTTCGGAACCGGATAGAGAGGCGGTTACAAATGGTCCATCACCCCTAGTCATGAAAAAGTATGAGCAGGTGATTACATGGTTGAAACTGAAGATTTCACCTCAGGATATAGATTGGGTTAAGATAGATCGGACTGTACAGGAACCCAAGGAAACGGTGCATGAATATTATGAAAGACTTTTGCAAGCTTTTAAACAGTATAGTGGGTTAGATATCTTGGACCCCAAGGATATGGGACAATTTGTGTCAAAGTTTGTACTGGGTCTGAGAATGGAAATCAGCCTCATGATACAGCACCATTTGATCTGCTGGCAGAACAAGCCACTAGATGAAATTTTGCGGTATGCGAGATACTGTAGTGATGAGGTGGAATCGAAACATCGAAAGCTAAAAGACAAATTGATGCTTGTCCAGATGCAGACAGCACAGAGTCAGCCTAGTGGAGGGACCTTAGGAAGAAAGCAAGGAAATTTCCAGGGAAACCAGAATGGGCAAGCCATGGGAAAGGGAAAACCAGTAGACCCCAAGACAGGAGTGGACGTGGCCACACTGAAGAAGACCACTGCGTGTCATCTTTGTCGCCAGGTCGGACATTGGAAACGCGAGTGTCCTTTGAACCCAGCTAATCAGTTGCAGGAAGAGGAAGAGGGGGCTCAGGCACCCGCGCAAGAGGTAGTTAACACAATAACGAGACCTAGGACGATGAAAGGGGGGTTTACAATTCTCACGCCCAGGTTCCCCAAGCTCCAAGGATTTCACAAGGAACACGAACGTACCAACAGATGCCCCTGTTCGAAGATTTCGACGAGGATAGCTTAGACCCTTTATCCTGACGGTGCCTGAGGGGGGAGGAAGACTGCACACTTGGAGCGGTCTTGGAGGTAGACCAGAGGGGACCGTTTGTGGAGGCAGAGATTGAGGGTAATCCTGCCACACTTTTGGTTGATACTGGTGCTACCAGGTCTACTGTAAGATCAGCAGTAGTCCCTAACCTACCCCTCTCGGGACAATCAATCCAGGTTGTTGGAGTAGCGAACAAGAGAATAAGCAGCCCATTGACAGAACCGATACTAGTAAAGATAGGTTCCTTCCAAACTAGACATCAGTTTGTAGTGTGTGATACGAGTCCAGTTTGCCTTTTGGGGAGAGATCTGTTGTGCAAGTTGAACTGCACGATTTATTGTACACCACGGGGAGTGGAGGTCCAGACGAGAGATGATGATGCTGACTTTAAGGTTACCAATCAGCATCTGTGTATAGATCTGTACCCAATGGTGACTGTGGAAGAACTTCCACCTGATCTGAGAGACGCAGTGTCGTCTGTGGTGTGGGATTTCGCAGGCGATGAGATAGGTCTAATCAGAGGGGTTGAACCAGTGCGGATTGAGGTGAAACAGAATGTTGATTTCCCCAGAACACCTCAATACAACCTGTCGCCAGAGACGATTGCAGGAATAAGACCTGTGATCGAGACTTTCATTGAGAAAGGCATTCTGAAAGAGATCAGAGGTAGCCCCTGTAATTCACCCATAATGGGACTACAGAAACCGAGCGGGAAATACAGGATCGTGCAAGACCTGCGAAAGGTCAACACGATAGTTGTCCCTTGTTGTCCAGTGGTACCGAATCCTTCAGTAATACTGTTCCAGATCCCATGTGAAGCCGAGTGGTTTACGGTTATCGATTTGTGTCAAGCCTTCTTTCGATACCGCTCCACGAGGAAAGCCAATTTCTTTTTGCGTTCAGGCTAGAAAATCGCGTGTTAACATGGTGTCGTATCCCTCAAGGGTATACGGAAAGTCCATCGATCTTTAACCAGATCCTGAAGAAAAACCTTGAGAGTCTCGTGTTGCCGCAGAACTCAGTTCTCGTGCAATACATAGATGACTTGCTCATTGCCTCAGAAACAGAAGATGCTTGCAGAATTGACACTGTAGCTCTGTTGAACCACTTAGCAGAGAACGGACATAAGGTGTCCCCGAACAAGCTGCAGTACTGTTTGAAGGAGGTACAGTACTTGGGACACAGATTGGAAAAGGCAAGAGGAAGGTGTCGCCAGATCGAATTGAGGCAATAATGAGCATGGCAGTACCCACGACACAGAGAGAAGTTAGGATGTTTCTGGGAATGGTTGGCTATTGTCGACAGTGGATTCCTAGTTTCTCCTTGAGAGCAAAGCCTCTGCAGAGGCTTACGCACAAGGATGTGAGTGATCCGGTACCATGGGACGAGGAGTGCTTGATATAATTCCTGAAACTGAGAGAGGATTTGTGCAGGGCTCCGGCATTGGGAATGCCTGATTACAACAAAGCCTTTTCATTGTTTTGTTACGAGAGGGAAGGATGGGCATTAGCAGTGTTAGCTCAGAACCATGGAGGTGTCCGTAGACCAGTGGCATACTTTTCAGCTACTTTAGATCCAGTAGCTTCTGCGTTGCCCGGATGTCTAAGATCCGTTGCTGCAACAGGTGTCAGCATTGAAAGATGTGAAAGCATTGTAATGGGACATCCATTGACTGTACATGTGCCACATTCGGTTGAGTTATTGGTGACCAGGACCAAGACACAGCACCTAACGAACAATAGGTTAACGAGGTACGAGCAAGTCATACTTGCCGCAGAGAATGTGACTCTGAAAAGGTGCTCTGTCTTGAACCCTGCGACACTAATGCCTACACCGAGCACGGATGATGAAGATTGTGCGGACCATGATTGTCTCGATGTGACCGAACTTTGCACCAAACCGAGACCTGACATTGTCGATGAACCATTGACTGACCCAGATGAAATTTTCTTTGTCGATAGTTCATGCTTAAGAGACAGTGTGGGACAATTGAGAGCAGCGTTTGCTGTATGTACCATTTCAGGAGTGGTCGAGGCTGCTTGCCTAGAAGGAGTACGTTCCGCGCAGGAAGCTGAGATCATTGCCTTGGCCCGTGCCTGTTTGGCCGCTGATCGAATTCGAATCACGATTTACACAGACAGCCAATATGGGTTTGGCGTGGTGCACGACTTCGGGCAGTTATGGTCTCAGAGGGGATTTTTGACATCATCTGGCTCACCCATTCGTAATGGAGAATATGTAAGACAATTGTTAGATGCATTACAGCATCCAAAGGAAATTGCTGTTGTAAAGTGTTCAGCCCATGGGAAAGGGGAGGACTTTGTATCCTTGGGAAACAATTATGCGGACGAAGTCGCCCGTTTCTGTGCAGAACAAGGATGCATATTCACGGAAAGAGAGATAGGGGAGAGCCAAGAAGGAACCGAGCTCAGCATAATGTTGACCATGGCAGACACTTGGGAAGAGCTTAAGCGATTACAGGATGAAGTTTCAAACCAAGAGAGAGAGGGATGGATTAAAGCTGGTTGTGAGAAAGGAGACGTGGATGTGTGGGTATCCAACGATGGGAGAGCCGTGTTGCCTGAGGAATTGCTGAGTCCGATGGCAAGACTGATACATGGACAGGCACACCTGGGTAGAGACGCAATGATGAGAGTGTTTAGACAGACGTGGTATAACCCACGGTTCCGAGCAATGGCTGAGACGGTATGTCAGAGGTGTGTTACGTGTCAGCAGATGAATGCTGGAAAGAGAACTGTAGTTACGTTGAGTCACATTGGAAGGTCAGGAGGGCCCTTCAATAGAATACAGCTGGACTTTGTGGAGATGCCTAAGTGCAATGGATTGAGGTACATTTTAGTGCTAGTATGTGTATTCTCACGGTGGGTGGAGGCTTACCCCACACGCAGGTGTGACACTCTCACAGTGGCTAAATTACTGTTGAGGGAGCTCATCCCTAGATTCGGGATCCTGACCTCTTTGGAATCAGATAGAGGAGGGCACTTCCATAGCGAAATCATGAAGTTGCTTTGCGCTGCATTGAACATTGACCAGAGACTCCACTGTAGTTACAGACCAGAGGCTTCTGGGATGGTGGAACAAGTTAATGGAACTTTGAAGGCCCGGATGGCAAAAATGTGTTCTTCGACATCCCTGAAATGGCCCGACGCCTTGCCACTCGTGCTAATGAGCATGCGAAGTGTCCCAGACAGAAAGACCGGGTTGTCCCCCATGAGATATTAATGGGGAGGGCAATGAGATTGCCAGCAGTACCAGCTACAGCCTTGATAAGCATCACTGATGATTTGATTCTCGATTATTGTAAAGGACTCTCTGATGTGGTCCGTTCTGTATCCCAGCAGGTGCAAGCAGCAGTGGTCCCAGCCTCGAGTGATCTGTGCCACGACTTGTGTCCCGGAGACTGGGTGCTCGTCCGAAAGCACGTGAGGAAGAGTTGCTTGGATGCCCGCTGGCGTGGCCCGTATCAGGTGATACTTATCACGAACACAGCAGTGAAGTGTGGAGGATTGCCGAACTGGGTGCATGCTTCCCATACCCGCAGAGTTTCAGCACCCTTGGAAGAAACAGCTCCTCTCGTAAATGAAAATCCAGCTGATGTGGCAGGGCCACATGGGAGGACAAGTCAAGCTGTAAGGGTCGCTGACACAGCTGGTGGTGCACTAGAGCAAGCTGAAGGGGGTTTCCACAGTTCGAACCCTGACTCAGACACCGAAGACAGAAACGGTGCAGTGGCCGGAGAAGAGTCAGATTCAGCAGAAAGAGGAAGTAGTGCACTGGGTATAGAAGGGGAAGGCAGACGAACGAACAGAAGTGCAGAAAGTTGGCCCGAAAGACAGAGGCGACTGAACCTGAGGTTAGCACCTGAAAGAGACCTTGCTCCAGTGTCTGAAGTATCTGAAACGGAAGCAAGTGACGAAGACCAAGCACAAGACAGTCGGCGAAGGTCAAAGAGAACAAGAGTGCCTTGTCGCAGATACTCTTCCCCTGAGTGGACTTACACTGTGTTTGATGCAGGGGGTGGTGAGCACGGGAAGGCTGAGGTCAGTGCAAGTGGTCCGTCGGAGCCCGAATGTGGTGGTGAAGGTGGTGCTGCAGTTGCCAGGGCTCGAGATAGAAGGAACACTGACCCTCACGGTTCCGAATCCCCGCTTCTGAGTGAAGTCCGAAACTTGGTTCTGCATCGGCTCGAATTCCCGCCTTTGGAGTTGAGCCGTTTTCACATGAAGTGCTGATTTTGCGTCTTGAACTTTTGTATCACGTTCTGGTATTGCTCAATGAGGATCTTATTGTGGATCAACTATAAACTGTAAATAAAAGTCCAAAAGAAGAAGATAACCTAGGTCCGAGTGGAAGAAGAATAAACTTAGGGACTTTCCACAGAAGAGGAACGAAAACTAGGGAAGTCTTTTCTGGACTATGTAAATAAGATTGTGATCGGAAAGGAAAGTCCGGAGATTTCATGGTTGCTCGAGCTGGTTAAGCAAGTTACAAATAAAGGACAGAGACTTTTTCAGGGTTCTTTGCGATAACCAAGACTTTTGAGAACTTTCGAAACCATGGAGCCGGGAGATCCCAATCGTAGATCAAAGTGGATTGTAGGCATTCTTATAAGTAGTGTAATAATTTCTATAATTATAGTAGTTGTAGTCTCATACACTGGTTCGCATGAGCAAGAAGTAGAGGAAGTGACAGGGACACCGATACCTATCACACCTAGTCAGAAGGGGGTAGACAGGGCAGCTGACAGAGCTTTGCTATTAGAAGAAAGTCGTAGATTACATGTAGATTTATCTAAAGGTGATTTTAAGTTGAATGCATATGCTAAGTTGTTGTATGAGTATGTTGATGTGATGGATGCGAAAGATTGTTATGTGTGTATGCAGTTGCCTACTTCGGTGGATGAGGGCATTAGGTATCACCATCTTCCACTGACTTATGGTATTTCATGTAGTCTTTTGCTTAGTTTGTTTTATGAGAGAGATCAGTTCGAGTATTTCTTTTCCAATTTCGACGCAGTGCTTCCCGAAGTCCCAGCTTACAAGCATTTGAATAAATATGACTATTATAAGACCGAGGACAGACTGAGGAAGTACTTCATACCGAGTTTGGAATTGGATACAGCATTCGCACACAGAAACAATCTGACTTGTTTGATGTCGGATGTAGAGAGAAAGTTTGTAGATCAGGTCGAGGATAGGTATAGAAAGCTGACTCACTCCTGAGATTTGGGGCATCACAGGACTGATTGGACAGAGGAAGAACAGTTGCATAAGACCAAGGGAAGCTATGGTCCTATAGCGTTAGACAAGGAGCAGAGGGGTAAGTTGTGTATAAGGCGTTATCAGACTTACTATGAGAAGGTAGCAGTGGGACAAAGTACTTGTGATCACGTTTTCACCATGGCAGATGTGGCAAAAGATTTTCTCCAAGGTCCTGTACAAGTGATACCAACGGTGTATTACGTATGTGGGAAGAATGCTTATGTGAGATTGCCTGCAAATTGGTATGGAACATGTTATTTGTCAATAATATTTCCAAAGATTTATCATACAGAAGATTTAGATCTTCTGGAAGGTAGAGAGCATTCAAGAACGAGAAGAGCTGCAAGTGCAGGAATCGTTGTGGGGGATATCTTTGGAGCTATGATACCTAGTCTGGGAGTAGTCTTGAATGATGTGAAGATTCGGAGGTTAGCGACTGTGGTGGATGAATTTTCGATGAATACAGCAAAGTCGTTGGTGTTGGTGGAAGGAGAGATGTTGTCGATAAGGGGAATGGTTTTGCAGAATCGCCTTGCTTTGGATGTCCTATTGGCAAAAGAGGGCGGAGTCTGTAAAATGTTGAAGGTTCAAGAGTGCTGCACTTATATACCAGACCGTAGCAAGGATCTGGAGAAATATATAAGTAACATCACTACGATCCACACAAAGATAGCGGATTTGACCGAAGAAGGGGCCTGGGAAAAGGTCGGAAAGGGTTTTGGTCAAGTGGGAGGTTGGTTTGCGAACCTAGGAAAGGGATTCCTTGGGTATTTTCTGAGACCCCTCCTTATTTTGGTGGGTTGTGTGGTTGGCTTGTGGATTGCGATCAAGGCCTACAAGTGGTATCGAGCAGGCCGAGTCAAGAGAGCTTTGAGGGAAAATGACATGAGGTTGGCAAGACTGCAGGACAGTCAGTATCAAAGGCTCAAGAGCATGGAGAAATTTAGGTCAGGGAAGATGGCAACAAGTTCTGTTTAGGTCGGTTCCTTCTCCGAGGGAGTAGAATGAAATGTGATGACAGGAGTCATCAAAGGGGGAACTGATAGAGCGAAATGTTCTTGTGAATTGTAGGGGTGCATCATAATCACTGATAGGCCGCACCCACATGTACTCAGACATATATTCGTTTATATTCAGTTGTATACTCATGCATGTTTAGTAAAGAATGAATAGTTCACTGAGAGAAAGTGAACTCAGCAGCATAAAGGTGTTAGGATAATGATGTAATGTAATGCTTATTGAATTGTGTGAACATAATGCATAGAGGAATTAGTTTGTGTGTGTAATGTAATTGCAGTAGTTTAAACGTGCACCATATTAAAGTTGCACATGTAATTCATTGTTTGCATATGTATTGTAATGAAAATGCTTAGGGGAAAAGTAAGGTGTGTGTTTAAAAGTTATATGTAAAGGCCTGACTACATATATGCTTAGGGAAGGCCTGGTTTATTCTTATGTTAGCTTATTTTGTAGGTTGAGAAAAGTTTCTCTTGGTATGGCTCTCTGGGCACAAACGGTAGATTTAATTTGCACAGTAGAAGGTTTCTGTTGAAAGTATCTTTCGTTGCAGGTGCAAGGACACATGTCTCGTTAGTAAGACTAACTCTTTGTTTTCGAAAGCTAGAGAGAGGGAGGCATGGTACGGGGAGTGAAATGGAATTTAGGGATGATACTTTCAGCGGAGAAGGTGCCTGGGACTCAAGGTCATCGCAACCGTCCAGGATGAAGTAACCGTTTCGATGGAAAAGCACAAGAAAGAAGACCTGGCCAAGGAGGCGTGACAAAGGCGTGTACAATTGTATTGTGGTTTTGTATTAGGGATAGTGCCCTGAGGGAGGAGCCCAGAGAAGAGGTAGGGGAGACCAGAGAGAAGGACAGAGCTGAGCTTAGGTATTATGTGATTGCACTTCTTAGGAAGTCTTCACAGCTGACACCTTTATTCACTCTTGCCTGGGAAAATCGTTATGCAGGGATGTCACTTAGCGTTAGAGTAGGGACAGCAATTGATTTTAAGCTTGTTTAGTCCAATGAAGAGCAACTTAGAAATTGGAGCAATCATAGTAGAAGAGCAACTTAGAAATTGGAGCAATCATAGTCTGGTTGATCCTTCTAGAACTTTCTATTCTCCTTATCCTGAGTCGGATGAGATTCCTGCGTAGATTATTATTTGTATTAGTGCCCATCTATTTCTTTAACCTCGTGTTGAGGTGCTTGCACGTTCAGTTATTTTTGGCGATAATAAATTCTCAAACTTGAATTCGGAGTCAGTGGTCCTTTCAGACAAAATGAATGCTGATATATAACCTGATGAGATTCTCTCCTTTACACTATTCAACAGGTAAAAAGATCCTGGCGACCAGAAGGTTCTTATAGATAATTAGATAAGAATCGGCGTTATCACCTCCGCCGTCTTAACGGAGGAGCCGCCCCTTGAAGCATATTCCTTAATATATACTCATATGTACATTTGCGATTTGGCTTGAAAATTCAGATACATTTGCTTTACACTAATGATTGTATGCATTCAATTAACCATTGTAAATGTTATTATTCACCCACTTGATTCAGCCGGAGTATAAATATCCATTGCACATACATTTCTGACTTCTTGTGGTATAAGATCTCACTAATACCTACCCTTACGAAGGTGTGGGAAACTTCTTGTTGTAAGAATGTTGATGAAGACATTAACATCTGTTCCCTTTCTCTTCTCGCCAGCTTCATACAAGGCCTATTTCAAAGCAAAGCAAAAGACACCTTAGTATGGATGAGTTCGATAAAATGCATTTCTTGGTCTGTATTTAAGTGCATCATCTAGTCATAAAGTCCTTGATTCAACACAGGTCTTGGCAGCTGAAATTTACTGTAATATTACGGTGAAAAGTTCCTGGTCAAATTTGTTAACTACATAGTTGTATCTGCTGACCTATCATGATACCAGATACTGATACAAAGAACTCTTTTTCACTTGCTAATCACCCTATCCAGCATTATCCCAAACCTATTTACCCTCCTTCTCCCCCCTTCCTTCAGGCTTTCCTCTCCTTGAGCAATATTCTGGATCTGTTTTTACTACAAAATTCTACAATTAAATCCAGCCATCCCAGAATCCCACTGGCATTCTAATCTTTGAACATTCTGAACTTTTCCTTGAGATTCAGGAAGAAAATCTCCATTCGAATTTTGTAAATACCCACAGCCTCTTTTTAACACATTTCCCTTGGTCTGCTGAGGTCTTTATAGTGGAAAAAATATCTTACACCTTGTCTTTCAAAATACCTAGGCAACAAAGCAGTCTCTAATTTGTTTCTTCAAAAAAATGCAATAAGAAGGAGAGACATCATTTTCATCAAGAAGATAAAACAAAACAAATGTTACTAGAAAGACAGGGAGACAACATCAACGTACTAAATACCGTAGATGTGGTTCTTTCCATAGCATATGGTGTATCGAGAAATTACAAGGATAAACCCAACATAATAACAAAAACAAAGAAGTGAACCATCCTTCACATCCTTGGACAACTTGCTTTCCGTGTCCCTGGGAAATCCTAAATGGAACGACATATATCAACATTGCTGACATTCTACAACATTCACATAGCTACATAGCTGGAAAAATAAGTATTCAAAGTGTGGCTTCCTATCATGTAGGTGGTGTGTTGGATTACCAATGGGGTGGTGATAACGATGCCTCATTACATTCATGAGCAACGGAAGGAGGAGTCACGATGTAGGAATCCCATCTCCTGGACCGGAAACAAGCATCATGGGACCGGTTTCAGGGCATCACCCTTCATCAGCCAGGCTAGCTTGAATTCAGTGGTGTAGTGAGCATGGGACCCACGTCTGGGCATACCCTTCTCACTTAGGGCGACATATGCAAAAGAAACAATTGATGGCCGGAATGCTGAACAAAGCAAACATTCACCTTCAGTCACAAGGATCTGGGTTTAATCCATCATTCTTTTGCTCACCACACCACCCCATCCTTGTGAGTGGGGGTGAATGTTTGCATTGTTCATCATTCCGACCATCAATTGTTCCTTTTGCATACGTCGCTCTAAGTGGGAAGGGTATTGTTAGAAATGGGATCTCTGGTTGGCTAAGGCTTGCGCCAAAGCCCGGCAGAGACCACCACTCTAGTCAGGGCGAGGGAGTTACACGCCAAAGATAACCCCTGCTCACCCCCTTGGTAGCTTGGCACGAGCAGTCAGGCCTATCCCGGAGGCAATGTGTAAAGCGTTTGCACAACACGCACACAGCAACAACATACTAGGCACACCACAAAAGGAACTCCACACAAGGTTATATCAAAAATAGCCTTTGTATTCTCATAACAGATTAGAATAGTAATCACATAATATACATTGCGGCACCTGGCACTAGGTAATATCTACAACGGATTATGTACACCTGACAGGGCCAACTGGACCACTGTCAGAACCATCAGAAAGTGAACTTAGTAAATGTAGGACATATCATAAACGTAGAACAGAACCAGTAATCACTGGCCAACACTGTACTGAGCATCATCCTGTAACATAAACCATATTATGCACAGTATCACATTTAGGCGTGAAATACATTCTGCGCCAACCTCACCAGCATAAACACATTATGCAATCATCTCATAAGTCTAAACGCCTTAGACAATAACCTCCTAAGCATAAATACATTATGCAGTAGCACATAAACAGAACTCTTAGATTAGGGAATAACCTCCTAAACATAAATCATAGAATGCAAATTACCTCATAAACCACATTAGAGGCATCAATCACGGTGCATAACTCTCAGGACATGAATCACATTTCCTAGCACCACATAAATCACATTAGGGCCTGGCGCCCTACAAACCTAACAGTCCCCCTGGCCAACTGGCCTTCTCAATGGGGCTCAAATGCCCTATGTCCAAAATGTCAGGGCTGCTGCCAAGGCAGCGGAATCCATTGTGCGCCATTGCGCTGGGGCAGAGGAGTGTAGCTCACTCCTATCTCATTCAAAACATGCCCCCAAAGAACTGTTGGCCTAAACGTAGCAGCTGACGCTAATTGCCGTGCAGCTGTGGAGTAAAGAAGGCCTGGCACCACTGTGCCCTCTCTGGTCCCACTCAGGGACTCTGTAACAAATATGCCAAACGTTGCAGTTGCCCGCTACGGCTGCGCAACTGAGGAAAATGTCACATGGGCCCTGGCACGACTATGCCCTCGGGGCCCCACTGGGGCTCTCTAAATAAACTGCCCCCTCAATGCATAGATGGCACTGGCACTATGCCTGGACTGGCACCAACAAATTGTGCCATGAAATGCCCGCAAGCCCCACTCTGGGACTGTGCAGACTAAATGGCCCCCAATCGTAGGAGCGGCCCGCTCTCTCTCGCGGGTCGCTCAGGACTAGAAATTGGCACCGGCAAGCAGCAGCTCCACTCACCGGGGCTCAGGGCAGGATTCCTCCAGTCTCCGCTCAGGCCTCAGGACCGGCACTCCGCTCTTCTCCCTCGCTGGGGAGGATGAATCCGGCTCTCTTCGCCTCACTTCACCCGGGCCCCCTCCTGGGACCCGGGACTTCTCCCTACTTCACCCGGGCCCCCTCCTGGGACCCGGGACTTCAACATGGAGCCTGCAAGGCTCCGGGACCGCACACCCGCTGTGCTTCCCTCAGCTTCACGGGAGCCCCGCCGGGCCTTTCCGGACTTCCGCTTTCCACGGCCGTAGCTCCGCCCGAGTCAGGCAGACACACCTGACTGCCGTTTTTCGCCCGGGCTGCGGCTATGATTCTCCTTTGGCAAACGCGGGGTGGGCACCCGCATCAGAAATAAACTTAAAGCGGCCATGTGGGGTGGGCACCCACTATTTAAATATCAAATGAGCGGGGTGGGCACCCGACGCTTTAGGCATCACGGGGGAATCCCTCACGCCGGGATTCCCTCCATCAGGACGAGCAGCTCAGCACTGCCAAAGCCCACGCATTCTCCCCTCTGGGAATAATTAGAATATAGCGCTCACCAGGCGATAGGAGCCACAGCTCCTCAGAAAAAGGTCTTTAAGGTCCTCAGAGATCAAGGGGGCAATGCAGGGCACAGGGAGGCAAGCCCTCATGGTAGCCCCTCCTGGGCCCCAGCAGCAGCACGCCCCAGCCAGGTTCAGGAACAAGAACTGAACAATTTCATGGGGTCACAGCCCCTCTACTTATACCACATAATCTTTTGTCTGTAGTGCAGGGCATGGAGGAACCAGATGCAACTGGTTCAGGGGGATTTGGAGCACTTTGTTTTGCAAGCTCCTCTTCCCCTTTGTCAGGTGGGGGCTAGGTGATCAGACACACCACAGGGGGTGGAGCCAGCATCGTACAGGGCAGGCACACTCCTATTCAGAGTCAGGGGATTACTCCTCCCACTACTCCCAGCACAGATGTCCTATTCATTCCAAGGCTGACGCTCACCCTGCCTCTCCTGGAGCCACACACACCTCCCAACCCCTGTCACTCACAAGCCAGACATGCAATTCACATCAGGCAGGCAGACACATAGCACACAGAAATGCCAACTTCTAAAAGTGGCATTTCTCCCATAGTCATAATAAATCTGCGCACACCATTGCGCAGCATTTATTCTCACAATTTCATACATACCAAACTCGACCACTCTGCTCCTCCCATATCCTGAATTACCACTGACACACACTGATCAGGGAATCCCCAATGCATTCCTATGGGAGGGAAGGACAATCTCACCAATGTAACACAGAGAGCGCACGCACTTTCCACTGGACCACAGTGCGAAAGTGCCCAGAGGCCTAAAACCACCTACACCAGGTCACAGAAAAAGGCAAAAAGTTTAGGGGTGAACTTGCCAAAAGGGCCAAGTCCAACACAACCCCCTTCCAGCCAAAACGCAGGGTAGACCAATCACTCCCTTGATGGGCTTCCCTGCTTTGGGCGATAGAACACGGACGCGGGCCCGCAACAGCAGGGACATCCTCCGGTTCTACGCCACTCTGAGCCCACGTGGTTCCCTCTGTAAAAAAAAACTCTCAGGCCCAACTAGGCTACCCCACTGGTACTTCCTAGTTGTCCACGGCCAGGACCAGGCCCTAGGCCACCCAGATGCCACTGGTCCTTGCCAATCCACAGAGTGGGGGGCAGTAACCCCTGGCACATAATAGCCATTCTCCACTCTTCCTCTCAGTGTAGTTCCAAACTACCACTGATCCTCCAACCTAGGGTCCGCACCCTCAGGCTGACCAGAGGTCACGGGTGAAGCGTCTCCTCACCCTACCTCTACTTCTGGGGTTCCGCACTTTCCCAGGAGAAGCACCCCCAGAACACAACTCTCCCACCAGTTCAGGACCTCTCTCCATCAACTGGTCTACCACCTGGGATCTGTAACGCAAAACAAACAAAATGGTCGCAGGGAAGGTGCTGCGTCGGTTCCTTACACGCAAGAATGGTGATGCGTCGGTTCCTTGCTTCGGGGGAGGTGATGCGTCTGTTCCCTACTGCTGCGTAGGGGACGGTGATGCACCGGTTCCTTACCGGAGAGGAGGTGATGCGTCAAGTTCTTACCCACGTGAGGAGGTGACGCACTGGTTTCTTACTGCGACAAAATTGATGTGATGCACACCGGGGTCAGAGGTGAGGACGCCCTCCCTCTGCACCCCCTTCCAGAGCACTGTACCCTCCCAACTGGAGTGGTACCCCTAGAAGCTACATTGGCCAGGACACTGATTACAGTTGCCCTTCCCTCCAGGACAGGAAACACCTGAACCTGGCTCCCCAACCCAGGAACGGAACCCTGCGGCTGAGCACCCGCTGGCGCACCAGGACTTCCTGGGGAGCACGCATGCCCCCCCCCCCCAGAGGGTAACACACCTCTCATGTGTTGTGTGACAGTCTGCCTGGCGCAGATCTCACGACCTCCTGTCCACCTGACAGTGCTCAAAGATCCCCCAGGACAGAAGTTGCGTCACCATGGTCACTGCTAGGAGGCTCAGCCCTCCTGGCTGGCCCCTGACCCCCTGGTTCTTCCACTGGGGACTCTTTCCCACTCTCACCCCTCAATCTGGACTTCTGTACCCTCCACCTAGGAGTGGCACTGCCAGACACCAGAACTGATGGAGGCCTGATTACGGACACTCCCAGCTCACCTAACACGGGGAGATTGCCCACAACGAACAGTCCAACAGGACAGACTAGGCTCCCTACCTGGTGTTCCCTCTAAGAACCATCCAGTACTGGAGACTGAGGTTGAGGCATGGATCACGGCCCAGTCTCACACCTTCCCTGCGGGACAGGATGTGAGGCCTTGCAACCTTCTCACTATAAGGGTACCTAGCTGGGCTACTCTGAACCATCTCCGCCACGCGGGTTGGGAGATACCTGCACCATTCCTCTAGGGTCACTCCCCAATGCAAGCCCCTTATAACCAAAAGAACTCACACCCAATCGTCCAGTGCAACACACCACTCATCCACATACGCCCCCCCAGACTGGTGAGACAGCTCCTCACTGCCCCTGAATCACAACCTGCCCCCCTCTTAACCGGGAACCAGGTACCATCCTCTGGGAACTGGGACTGGGACTTCATGCACTGGACTTCATATTGCTGCCATCACTGGATCCCACCCTTACTGGGGATTCCAGAAAACTCACACTGCACTTAGGGGATAATCTACCCTCCTGAGCCAGTTACTCCATGCCAATTAAGTCACCACTGTAGGCCAACCCTAGAAATAGCAGACAGCACAGGGGCAGTCACTCCTTCAGCTTCAGGCCAACCCAAGAAATAGCACGATGGCACAAGGGCAGTCACTCCTTCAGCTTCAGGCCAACCCAAGAAATAGCAGTCTGCACAAGGGCAGTCACTCCTCCAGATTCTCTGGTTTCTGTCCTTGGCAGGACCCCCAACTCATAGTGCAAAAACACATTTCAACGAAATGATACTTAAAACAAACCCAGAAACAATAATCCCCATACATGTGACTATCTAAAATGCAGAGCTTGTAGTGCAACCAGTTGTCGCTGTGGTACTGCGCAAACGCTAGTCCTATCCCCCACCGCTGACAACCAATGTTAGAAATGGGATCTCTGGTTGGCTAAGGCTTGCGCCAAAGCCAGGCAGAGACCACCACTCTAGTCAGGGCGAGGGAGTTACACGCCGAAGATAACCCCTGCTCACCCCCGTGGTAGCTTGGCACGAGCAGTCCAGCCTATCCCGGAGGCAATGTGTAAAGCGTTTGCGCAACACGCACACAGCAACAACATACTAGGCACACCACATAAGGAACTCCACACAAGGTTATATCAAAAATAGCCTTTGTATTGTCATAACACATTAGAATAGTAATCACATAATATACATTGCGCAACCTGGCACTAGGTAATATCTACAAGGGATTATGTACACCTGACAGGGCCAACTGGACCACTGTCAGAACCATCACAAAGTGAACTTAGTAAATGTAGGACATATCATAAACGTAGAACACAACCAGTAATCACTGGCCAACACTCTACTGAGCATCATCCTGTAACATAAACCATATTATGCACAGTATCACATTTAGGCGTGAAATACATTCTGCGCCAACCTCACCAGCATAAACACATTATGCAATCATCTCATAAGTCTAAACGCCTTAGACAATAACCTCCTAAGCATAAATACATTATGCAGTAGCACATAAACAGAACTCTTAGATTAGGGAATAACCTCCTAAACATAAATCATAGAATGCAAATTACCTCATAAACCACATTAGAGGCATCAATCACGGTGCATAACTCTCAGGACATGAATCACATTTCCTAGCACCACATAAATCACATTAGGGCCTGGCGCCCTACAAACCTAACAGTCCCCCTGGCCAACTGGCCTTCTCATTGGGGCTCAAATGCCCTATGTCCAAAATGTCAGGGCTGCTGCCAAGGCAGCGGAATCCATTGTGCGCCATTGCGCTGGGGCAGAGGAGTGTATCTCACTCCTATCTCATTCAAAACATGCCCACAAAGAACTGTTGGCCTAAACGTAGCAGCTGACGCTAATTGCCGTGCAGCTGTGGAGTAAAGAAGGCCTGGCACCACTGTGCCCTCTCTGGTCCCACTCAGGGACTCTGTAACAAATATGCCAAACGTTGCAGTTGCCCGCTACGGCGGCGCAACTGAGGAAAATGTCACATGGGCCCTGGCACGACTATGCCCTTGAGGCCCCACTGGGGCTCTCTAAATAAACTGCCCCCTCGATGCATAGATGGCACTGGCACTGTGCCTGGACTGGCACAAACAAACTGTGCCACGAAATGCCCCCAAGCCCCACTCTGGGACTGTGCAGACTAAATGGCCCCCAATCATAGGAGCGGCCCGCTCTCTCTCGCGGGTCGCTCAGGACTAGAAATTGGCACCAGCAAGCAGCAGCTCCACTCACCGGGGCTCAGGGCAGGATTCCTCCGGTCTCCGCTCAGGCCTCAGGACCGGCACTCTGCTCTTCTCCCTCGCTGGGGAGGCTGAATCCGGCTCTCTTTGTCTCACTTCACCCGGGCCCCCTCCTGGGACCCGGGGCTTCTCCCTACTTCACCCGGGCCCCCTCCTGGGACCCGGGACTTCAACATGGAGACTGCGAGGCTCCGGGACCGCACACCCGCGGGGCTTCCCTCAGCTTCACGGGAGCCCTGCCGGGCCTTTCCGGACTTCCGCTTTCCCCGGCCGTAGCTCCGCCCCGAGTCAGGCGGACACGCCTTACTTCCGTTTTCGCCCGGGCTGCGATGGTGATTCTCCTTTGGCAAACGCGGGGTGGGCACCCGCATCAGAAATAAACATAAAGCGGCCATGTGGGGTGGGCACCCACTATTTAAATATCAAATGAGCGGGGTGGGCACCTGCCGCTTTAGGCATCACGGGGGAATCCCTCATGCCGGGATTCCCTCCATCAGGACGAGCAGCTCAGCGCTGCCAAAGCCCACGCATTCTCCCCTCTGGGAATAATTAGAATATAGCGCTCACCAGGCGATAGGAGCCACAGCTCCTCAGAAAAAGGTCTTTAAGGTCCTCAGAGATCAAGGGGGCAATGCAGGGCCCAGGGAGGCAAGCCCTCATGGTAGCCCCTCCTGGACCCCAGCAGCAGCACGCCCCAGCCGAATTCAGGAACAAGAACTGAACAATTTCATGGGGTCACAGCCCCTCTACTTATACCACATAATCTTTTGTCTGTAGTGCAGGGCATGGGGGAACCAGATGCAACTAGTTCAGGGGGATTTGGAGCACTTTGTTTTGCAAGCTCCTCTTCCCCTTTGTCAGGTGGGGGCTAGGTGATCAGACACACCACAGGGGGCGGAGCCAGCATTGTACAGCGCAGGCACACTCCTATTCAGAGTCAGGGGATTACTCCTCCCACTACTCCCAGCACAGATGTCCTATTCAGCCCAGCGCTGACTCACCCTGCCCCTTCTGGAGCCACACACACCTCCCAGCCCCTGTCACTCACAAGCCAGACATGTAATTCACATCAGGCAGGCAGACACATAGCACACAGAAATGCCAACTTCTAAAAGTGGCATTTCTCTCATAGTCATAATAAATCTGCGCACACCATTGTGCAGCATTTATTCTCACAATTTCATACATACCAAACTCGACCACTCTGCTCCTCCCATATCCTGAATTACCACTGACACACACTGATCAGGGAATCCCCAATGCATTCCTATGGGAGGGCAGGCCAATCTCACCAATGTAACACAGAGAGCGCACGCACTTTCCACTGGACCACAGTGCGAAAGTGCCCAGAGGCCTAAAACCACCAACACCAGGTCACAGAAAAAGGCAAAAAGTTTAGGGGTGAACTTGCCAAAAGGGGCAAGTCCAACAGGTATGCCCAGACGTGGGTCCCATGCTCACTACACCACTGGATTCAAGCCTGGCTGATGAAGGGTGATGCCCTGAAACGGGTCCCAGGATGCTTTGTTTCCGGTCCAGGGAGGACTTGGCTTGGCAGTTCAGGCTGGACTGTTCCCATAAGGAACAGGGTCAAGACTGATTTGCATATGGCTGGGTCCAAACTGGTGTGGTGTGCAAAAGAATGATGGATTTAACCCAGATCCTTGTGACTGGGGGTAAATGTTTGCATTGTCCAGCATTCTGTCCATCAATTGTTTCTTTTGCATATTTCGCCCTAAATGGGAAGGGTATGCCCAGACATGGGTCCAATGCTCACTACACCACTGGGATCAAGCTAGCCTGATGAAGGGTGATGCCCTGAAACGGGTCCCCTGATGCTTGTTTCCGGTCCAGAGAGGACCTGGCTTGGCAGTTCAGGTTGGACTGTTCCCATAAAGGAACAGGGTCAAGACTGATTTGCATATGGCTGGGTCCAAACTGGGGTGGTGTGGTGAGCAAAAGAATGATGGATTAAACCCAGATCCTTGTGACTGGGGGTGAATGTTTGCATTGTTCAGCATTCCGTCCATCAATTGTTTCTTTTGCATATGTCGCCCTAAGTGGGATGGGTATGCCCAGATGTGGGTCCCATGCTCACTATACCACTGGATTCAAGGTAGCCTGGCTGATGAAGGGTGATGCCCTGAAACCGGCCCAGGATGCTTGTTTCCGGTCCAGGGAGGACCTGGCTTGGCAATTTGGGCTGGACTGTTCCCATAAGGAACAGGGTCAGGACTGATTTGCATATGGCTGGGTCCAAACTGGGGTGGTGTGGTGAGCAAAAGAATGATGGATTAAACCCAGATCCTTGTGACTGGGGGTGAATGTTTGCATTGTTCAGCATGCCATCCATGAATTGTTTCTTTTGCATATGTCCCATATATCAAGGCATGACAGAATGGATCAACAATAGAACAAAAGCCATTCAGTTTACTACCAGTTCCTGTCATATGAAATCAGCTTCTTTGATCTTACGATTAACCGAGAGAACGGAAAACTACATTTTTACATACAAGGAACACAGTACTTCTCTTGGCGAGTAATCAGCCATGTGTTATGAAAAAGAATTTACTGCATGGACATTTTTTAAGACTATGATGAAATTGTTTAAAGAATGAAGATTGCATGAATAGCGCAGACCAGTTATTGAAACCGTATAGAATGAGGGTGTCTGAAGAAATTGCGAAGAAGAGAACCAAGTTTAATCAAAAAGAGGCGTTACTTGAACAGACTGTTGAGAAATTACAGAAGAATCTGGGAGGTGTTGTCACCTTCAGAAAATACAGCAAACAAGTTGAGTCCCTGATGCAAAATATTGGAACATTTTAGGGACAATGAAGGTTACCACTTGACTTAACCCATTCATCTTTGCCCTTAAAAAGCACAGAAATATTAAAGCATGTAAACAGGCTACGCAGCAAACTGAAAATTTCCGAATGGCATTAAAACTGTCATGTATAAATGACAGCACAAATGAGGTAAATGTTCGATCTGTGCACAAATTATTGAAGGACAAGAATTGAAGGACAACAGCCACAACTACCGTGTAACTGTAATTCCATAATCGCGCACAAGTGTATGTGTGCAAAACTCGTCCATCTATTATATAATCCAGTACAAATCAAAAGTGAGGAATAAGCAATCAATGCCCCATTAGTCAGTCAGCCGTTTCTCGCAGGAAAATCACACAAAGGAAGCTATTATATCGACAACCCTGGAAGGTATAAACCTTGACACCAGTGACAGTGATACAAAATAAATCTTACTTCAAAAGGAGACTTGTATAATGTTAATAGTATAGTCAAGCGAATCAGGACTTAAAGAAATGTCAGGGGCAAGCAATATTAGGTAATCATTTCATCATTCCTATGTCTCATTTTTAGTCAATATAAGAGAGGATCTCTCAGTCAGCTAGTTCACCTGTGGCCATGCTACCTGACAAGGATGAGAGACACATGTGAGTGTAAGAAGTGCTTGATTATTTTAAGTGTGCTGTAGTCAGAAAATTGGCTAATCTGTATCTGTGCAACTATACCTCCCATCATTCTGTCCACCAAAAAACAGGTGTACGCACAATCTGATCCACTACAGATGTTACATCTCCTGTTATTCCCATTACTCCACGATGCCCACGTTCTGACTTCCCAGGTGCTGTCTTTTGTCAAGTAGTGAGCACTTCAGATATGCGCGAGTGGTACCACTCTGAGTTGGTGAATTTACAGACTAGTTCTCAGTGATTTCAGGGGAGAGCGAGCTATCAGAACACTTGCAGATGCAGGTTAGGTGCCTGACCGACCCCGTAAGTTTTATGAAATTCCAGAAAAAGGACGTTAAAACATATTTTAAACAAAAATAACGGCAGCTAAAAACTGAAGTCTTTTGAGCTCATTAACAGTTCACCAGATTAAAAGTATGCAAGTTTAGTAAAAGACTTTTGTTACTTGAGCCACCAATCAACAATAAAGGACTTACAGGGAGAATTGCTACGGTCTGCCCAACAATGTCCTTATCACACACTTAACAATGAGGTGGGAAAGATCTACCTTCCGTGGGAAGAGGTAA
The DNA here is from genome assembly GCA_963921515.1 of Calotriton arnoldi. NCBI lineage: Eukaryota > Metazoa > Chordata > Amphibia > Caudata > Salamandridae > Calotriton > Calotriton arnoldi. Next base: position 144,258 of record CAWUFW010011105.1, read on the forward strand.
TTTGCCTACTTGGCCCAACAGGTGATTTCTGTTGGGTTGATTCTTTAAAAGGACATAGAATCCTAACCCATGTTTGTGGCATGCTTTGTTATAGAATTCTAGAAGCACAAATTCTTTTAAAAGATGGCCACCCTGGATGCATGCATATCTGTGGGATTTGTCAAAATAAAATAACCCCATTTGGGTATTGCAGCAACTAACCATGTATTTATTTATTTATTTATTTAAGAGTTTTATATAGCGCTAGCCAGACCCGAAGGTATCGGAGCGCTTTACAGCATTGTCACTCGTAAGATACATTAACACATTAGTATGTACAATGACTCATGACGCATCGCATAATATCGTCGTAAAGAGCACAATGTCACTCGTAAGATATGTTATCACAGTAGTATGTACAATGACTCATGACGCTTCACGTAATGTCGTCGTAAAAAGCACAATGACTCGTGACGAGATTAGATCAGGGAGGGTGGATAGAGGAGGTAGTCATGAGGAGAGTGAGGTAGAGGTCTTAATGTCAAAGTGTCTGTGTGCTGCTGTGGGCAGGCTTCGGCGGATAGGCTGTAGCTATCCATTCGGGAGAGATCGGCTGAGGAGGAGGTCTTTGAGCTGCCTTTTGAATTTTAAGTAGGAGGGGTTGGTCCTGATATGGACTGATATGGAGTTCCAGATTTTGGGCGCATTTCCTGCGAAGGATCGAGAAGCGTTTTTTTGTTTGCGAGTTTTTGGAGGGATAAGGAGTAGAGTGTTGGTACTCCTTAGGCTTCTTGTCTGACCGGCCTTCTGGAGTTTGGAGGCCAGGTAGGCGGGTTTCCCTGTGTGCAGCACTTTGTGCGTGAGGCAGGCAGTTCTGAAGTTGGCACGCATTTTGATTGGGAGCCATTTTAGCTCTCTGAGTGCAGGCGAGATGTGTTCATATTTCTTTACTCCGGTGACCATTCTGGCTGCTGCATTTAGAGTTGATCTGAGGGGAGCTAGGTGAGATTTTGCTGATCCTGTGAGGGTTGCATTTCCGTAGTCCAGTCTGAACAGCACCAGGGATTGAGTGGCTTGTTTGAGGTTGTTCGGAGGGATGAAGGGGCATATTATCAAAGATGTGCGATAATTATCGCAAAGCGCGCTTAGCGCTGTTTTTTTTATCGCCGTCTATCGCTGGATTTCCTCGCCGTGATAGCGCGCTATTAGCAACGCGTATCGCAAAGGGGATAGGAAATCCAGCGATAGCGTGTAAAACCAGCAATAGCGTGAGAATTCCCGCGATAAATTAACTGCGTAAACGAAAAGCTTGCTAATAGGCAAGTGTGTACTTAACCTAACAATCCACCTCCCATTGACAAGATGGTTAAGTCAAGTTTTTTTCAGGTGTTAAATTCCAGCGATAAGCGCGGTTAGCGCAACTTTTCTTATCGCTTCGCGGGCATTGATAATAGAGGGAAGTTGTGTTTGCGACAGTTTCCATGTAGTTTTAGTGAGGAACGCCTACTTTGCATGTCATTAGCGATAAATATCGCTGACATGCTCTGAGATAAAAAAACGGGCCGCTATCGCCCAAAAACTCACGCTAAGGCCTGTTAGCTGCATCTTGCTAATAGGGCGATAAAATTATCGCCGCTTTACCGGCAAAAAAGTGCCGCTAAAGCGGCGATAAGCCCTTGATAATATGCCCCGAAGGGTTTTATTTTGTTGAGTAGTTTAAGGTTGAGGAAGGCGCTCTTTGCGGTGTTCTTGATGTGTTTGCTCATGTCTAATTTAGGATCCAGAGTGATTCCCAGCGATTTTACAGAATCGGCTAGGGTGGGGTTGTAGTTGAGAGCATCAATAGCTTTTAGCCATTCTGTGATTTGGGGGTTCTTCTCCTTGTTGGAGATGAGGAGGATTTCCGTCTAGTCTTGGTTTAGTTTCAGGTGGTTGCGTGATAACCAGTGTTGGACTTCTCTTAGAGTATCGTTCAGTCTCTGAATGTCTTCAATGGAGGAGGTTTCCAGATAGATCTGGGTATCGTCTACATAGAGGTGGAAGGGAATGTAGTTTTTTTTTAGTATAATGGTAAGGGGTTCCATATAGATGTTGAAAGGTTGTGGGGAGAGAACTGATCCTTGGGGGACACCCCTGTTGACGGGTAGTAGGTCCGACGAGAAGTTTTTGATTTTTATTCTTTGTGTATGTATGTATGTATGTATGTATGTTTCAAAATAACATTTTGCTATAAACATTTGTTCTTTGGAGAACCTAATTTTATCTGTTTTCCTTTTGCTTCTTCAAAGAAAGACTTGTACTTTTTAAGATATATCTTTGACTAGACATTTATTTTATTGTACGTGTTCACTCTGTGACACTGAATTAGAGTTTTAATCCTAGAGAAACATCTCAGAAAAAGCCCTATCTACTGCCCCTGAATACCACTAGTGTGCCAGGAGTGGAAAGAGAGTTCTTGATCAATCCAAATGGAGTTAAATGTTGTCTTAGACAACTGTGAACTAACCCTGAGGTGCCCCTAGGCCAAGACAAATGGCCTCAAATTCACCTCTTACATACCGATCAAATGTATATCTTCAGGTGCTACAAACCATACCCCAGCAGCAACAGATTCTGATACAGATTTAGTTTCTGGTGATGTAAAGTGGTTGAACAAATTGCAAGCATTTTTCCCATCACTTTTTATGTGTTTCATGTACCGCTCTAAGTGGCAAGTGTATGTATGCCCAGACATGGGTACTGTGCTCACTGTGTCACTGGAAACAAGCTGTACCTGGCTCGTGAGCCCTTATCAGGGAGAAACCAGTCCTAGGTTGCTTGTGTTCTGGTTCAGGGAGGACCTGGAGTGACAGTTTGGGCTAGACTGTTCCCATGAGGATCAGGGTCAAGGCTGATTTGCATTTGACTGGGTGCAGACTGAGGTGGCATGGTGAGCAAAAGAATGGTGGGTTTGGATGCTACTACAAGTGACTACCAGTGCTTAAACAAATTGCAAGCATTCCTCCCATCACCTTTTATGTGTGTGTAGTGGTGACCATAATTGCAGAATGCACACTCCCATAAAATTAAGGCAAGTATCAGACAAAGGTAGCCTTACCTATCATCCGGTCGCACATTTCTGTAATAAATCTCTGAACAGTTTTTTATAGATAGTCTACATTAAATAGTGACTGATTAATAGATTGACTTCATAGGGGCCTATTACGATCTCGGTGGGTGAGCCACCGACCTTAGGTCGGAGGCTTTCCCACCAAGAGCGTCGGTTTCAGTTCCGTCCGCCTAATAACAATATAGGCAGTCGGTTGCCTGTACCATGTGGCAGGCACCGTGAGGTGCCTGCCACGCGGTGCAGAGATGAACACAATCTCCCATTTCTCTATGGGAGCTTGTGCTATGGCCGGTTTATGGCTGCAGCACAAGCTCCTATAGGGAAATGGGAGCATGCGACCGCACCATGTGCGTTCGCATTGTAATTCTGTGGTCGGAACCTCCAACTGGAGATCGGTCGGTCCCAATTCCACGATGATGTTGGTCGGAGGCAACTCCAACCGACATCATAATCTGGCCCATAGACTGTAGTGATTGACTAAAAACTCTTTCTTTAGCAACAGGCATTTATAGATAGTGAATCATCATGCAATTACTTGATTTCAGATCCTATTCATGACGTCTCTTGTTCATTTGTTTAGGTCTCGATTTAGACACTAAAACATTGATTAGTGGCACTACCCTCACCTAGGTGTTGCTCCTGCCATTGCTGTGTCACTACCCTGTCAATACTATAATTATTAAAAAAACGCTGCAGCAGTACAATCACATAATTTCAGTGGCCCTGCTTATAGACCTTCTGTCTGTCCTAATTCAAATCCCATTCTAATTTTTAGGAGACATTCAGCCTCAGTATTTGAGGTCTGGTAAAGAACAACATTCGATTTAATACAGCATACCTTCATTTGAGACTGCTACTTTATTCTTTCTTATACAAGTATGGTAAAAAGCAGAGACAAGGACATGAAAGACACTAAAGAGATGAAGACTGGTCAAAAAAGACCTAAATCTACTTCCCCACTGTCAGAGTCACCTCTAAAATCTAAAACTGATCAAATCACAAACATGGATCTTATTCTACAGTGAATTACAGCTTTACATGAGTTGCAGAGAACCCAAAAAAACATGGATATAATGCAAATGGACATTCAAGGGTTAAGGAAGGACTTTAAGGATTTGGCTAGCAGAATCACAGAAGATGAGTCTCATATCAGCTGCCTAGAAGATGATAGATCGATATCACTGAAACTCAACAACTCCATTTGTTCTAAACTTGCCTCTCTCTCCTTGAAGTTATTGATCTGGAAAATCAAAAGGAACCCCAAAGATATTTGGCCTTCTGAAGGTGCAGAGAATACTGCAAATTCTTGTGTGGAATTTCTTGAATCTTGTATTCCCCGTATCATAAACATATTTTTCTGTAAAGACTTTGAAATTGGGAGAGCTCACAGAATCCCCTCAGGCAAATGTCTTGCGGATTCATTTAAAAGTAAGAAACAACCGGGAACCATGATCTTCAAACCACTGAGATATCAACACGCTGAAGGAATTATCAAGCATATGAAAAAACACCAATAAATAACCTGGGAAGAGGTTAAAATTGGTATTGCTCAGGACTAATCCAACAATTCTGTGCAGAAAAAGCTTTCTGGCCCGCAGCCAACAGCTCTTATCTCTATTCATTCAACACTTTTTGTGGGTCTATCCCGCTTTAATATTATCTTCAATGACAAACCCAGAATCTTCTCGGATCCTGCTGATCTTCAGAAAATTATTTTATTTTCTCACTATTTTGGCCACAGGGCTTTAATTTCTATATAGTTATTTGATGGACATGGTCAGCTGACCCAGTCCTTATTTGTCTTCAAACTGCAAAAGTTTGTATTACTTGGTTAATGGGTTATGGTATATTATATATATCTTTTTACTAATTCTTTTTCTCTGTATAAGGCTTTTTAGATACCTAACATTACAGTTGGCAGTGATGTTATATTACTATCCCCATCTCATATTAAGGTATCTTTTGATCTCATTCCCACATGCAAACAGAAATTGCTCCATTGATAAAATGTAAGTTAAGATTAATTTTAGATGCTGCTTGGATGTTCTGCAGTCATTAGATACACCACATTTTCCTAACAAGTAATGATAGCTATTCTCTGGATGCCAACTCTTGCTGTTCCAGTTCTTAGCAAAGGGTGGGTTTGTGATCCCTAGGGCTTCCGTTTTTTTTGGTATATTATGCTTATTCTTTCTTCTGTCCCTTATCTTGATTCCTCCTTTCTCTCTCCTTTCCTCTTTCCCAATCTGGCTTAAACTGGCCCATGAGGGCACATTTATAGATACACCTTGTGGGCGTAATGGGCTATTGCATTGCTATACTCCCTCTTGTTGGTGCCTAGTTAGTACATCATCATTCTATTTCATCTACCATTTGACCTTTATTGGATACTTTATGGTGCCTACCTTGCTCACAATGAAGTTATGTGTGCTAATATTACTCAATCACTAACAAACTCTCACTGAATACAAAGGGGCTAAATCATCCTGTTAAAAGGTAAAAGGTAGTTTATTACTGTCACAGATTAAGGGAAGATATCATCTTATTACAATAGACAATATTTGGTTTGCTAGATTCCTCAAAATTCAAATACTTGGGGGGGCGTGGCTAACCGCCGATGGGAATGGCCGCTCGGTAGCTCGGCTCCGGAGTGCCACTCCCGAATTATCCGGATAATCCAGGGTCCCGCCGACCTGATCTACACCCTACAGCCTTCTCCTATGTCTGGTGGCGCCTAGCGACATTGTGTGTGAGTTTGGTCCTGATTGGTGGCTGCACCGGTGACGAGCTCCACGGACCGGGTCTTCCCTGGCGTCCCCGCTGGAGGGGTGCACCTCGGCTGGGGCGCGTGGCTACGCGAGACCGCGGCTGCGGCCTACTACCCCGGAGACTGACGGAACCGCCGAGCCGGAACAACTGGCACTTCACCCTGGGCCCAGCGGGAGCCAGCGGGGACAGATCGGAGGCCTGAGAGAGGGTGGATCCGGAGAGTGAACACTGACGGGCCCGTCCGTGTGAGTAGCGCCATAAGCGGCCTAGCGGCCTTTAACCCCAGGACTAAGTGGGCCCGGCCACAAATAACACAAGTCCCCGCCAGTGACTCGGAACATCACCGCGGACCTGAGACAGCGGTGGCGTGGTCCCGCACTCGAGAGGGCCTGACTCAGAGGCCCATTAACCCTGGTCCCGCACTCTTTGCTGTCCGCCCGAGGAGATACATTCGGGACAGCACGGGGCCCAACAACGACCCAGAAGCTGGTGGGGTATCTGACGCCTCCGGTGTGGGATGAAACGGTGGTCGGGCGAGGCACGGCGTAGGAGCCAGCTACTCCTTTCCCCCCGCGGTGTGATAGAGGCCGGGAGTGGGAAACGGATGGGGCCCCAGAAGACCTGGAGCAAGGGTGCTCCCTAGAACAACAGGGGAAAATCTCACACCAAGAGTGAGATTGGACACTGCGGCGAGTATCTACTGTGTTCCGTTGGCCCCGCTGGGACCGCCTCGGCGGCCGGGGTATCACGCCATGGTTGAAAAGACGATGTGCAAACGGAGGAGTTAGAGGCCTACACCCACCCAGACCCTCTTTGGTTGAATTTGGAGTTTAGTGGGGCGCCACGAGAACTCATCTGACATTCCACTCCCTGTGGGGTGCTCCCCGGGTTGGAGAGCGCTCCGCGAAAGCCGACAGGTTGGGTGGGGGACCCCACTGCAGGCGGCGGTGAGTGGCGCCGGGTGGGGCCGGCGAAGCAGTGACCATGGCGACCGGACGTAGCAACAGAGCAGCTACACAGACCAAGCTAGATAAATTCGCCTGGCAAAAACAACAGAACGGGGAGCGAGACGCGGCGATGGCCTCAGGGGACATGACAGACCCCACGAATAAAGATCTCCTTGAAGCGATCACTGCCATTAAAACATCCCTCGAGGCGAAAATCGACACAGTGACCACCGATGTGGGACTGATCAGGGAAAACATGAAAAAAGTCGCTGAACGCGTGGGAACGGTGGAAAGCACGACTAAAGAATTGAGCAATGACACCAGCTTTCTCAAGCGAGAAGTTACTGAACTGCGCGCCTCCCACGATGCAATGGCTCAACAGCTGGATGATTATGAAGGCAGAATGCGCCGGAACAATGTTCGCATTATAGGTGTCCCGGAACACGCAGAGGGGCAAGCAGCGGACCTTTTCATCGAGGACCTGGTCCTCAAACGTCTTCAGCCTCGAGGACTTTCTAAATGTTTTTCGATCGAAAGAGCTCATCGGGTGCCGGGGGTCGGCCCAGGCCTGGGGCGCCCCAAGACCACTTCTTGCCCGCGTGTTCAATTTCCGAGACCGAGATCTCATTCTCCAAACGGCGCGGGTGGCCCCGCCGCTAACCATTGACAACAGTAAAATCATGTTCTTTCCCGACTTCACACTGCGTGTCCAGAAACAGCGGCATAGCTTCCTGGAGGTGAAACGAGCTCTCCGAGCTCAAGAAGTTAAATACGCGATGTTGTTTCCTGCCAAGCTAAGAGTGGAAGCCAAAGGGAAGTCATGGTTCTTTGCTCGCCCGGAGGAAGCATGGGACTGGCTTGAGGGATGGCGCACAGTGGGGAAAAATGCGAATAAGGGACTCTCGGCGGCGGATGCGGCCGAAGACTGGCGCCAGCAGAAACGTGCTTCTCCACACCCAGACTCTGACTCCCAGGACCACACGGGGGGACACTAACCTTGGATGCTGGTAAAACTGGGTGTGATAGCTCTTGATCCCCGAGGGTTCCCCAATGGGCTTCTGATTGTGGACTCGAGTGCCTGACCCTCTGAGGGCGAGAGTAGCAGGTACAGGGCTGATCGGGCGGAGGGAGGGAACTACCTTTGCTGGCGAGCGGCACTCCTTGTCACTGCTGAGGGGGCTGACTCAGTGTTTGAAAGCCTCTTGTCAAATGTTATCGCTGTGTTTTTTACCTGGTGGTGTCCGTTTCTGGGTCTGAGACCAGGGACATATAGAATCTTGGGCCGAGACACCGATTGGAGATGGTCAATTATCCGGGTTGAGCCCAGAGTTCTAAATAGTGCTGGGGGTGGGGTCGGGTTGGGGGACAAGGAACAAATTGACTGTCTGCAACTGTGATGGGAGTGGGGTAGCTCACGTTCCCTAGAATTGTTTATGGGTGGGCGACAGGCACTCTGCATGTTGGGGGTGGCGGGCGGTTTTCGTCCCGTAATGCAGGGAGGCAGGGAGGGGGGTGAGTTACTACATATTTGGGCTTGTTTGGGTTTGTTCTGTTGGGGGGATGTTTTTTATGGTTTTAATGCAGCAATACGAAATGACATTTCATACCAGTGCACCACAGATGGTATTGATATTCATGTCACTGAGCCCACACCTAACGGAGCCATGGGCGTGATGACACAACAGGAGCAACACAGACAAATACCGTTATGGGTTACAACCAATTGACACACCCCTTTCACATCATTGTATCGATATTGGTGTTTGATGGCAAGAGGTCAGGGACTTAGACTCATGACATGGAATGTCAACGGACTGGGGGACAAAATCAAGCGTGGAATAGTGCTACACTACATTCACCGTCTGGGGCTGGATATGGTGTTGTTCCAAGAAACACATTTAATAGGTAACTCCTGTAAGGCCCTGGATAGAAAGGGCTATCACATGGCTACACACTCTGGCTTTACATCCGGGTCTAGAGGGGTTGGGATCCTCCTTCGAAAGGGCTGCCCCTATATGATACAAGATACGTGGACTGACCCGCTGGGTAGATATGTGGCTTGCTCGGGCATCTGGGAAGGCAGAGTCCTCAACGTTATCTCCGTGTACGCCCCACCGGGCCTCCAACGCTTGACACTGGCAGATATTGGTGTGCTATTATTGAACTTACCTGTAGGTACACTGGTGATGGGAGGTGACTTTAACCTGACAATGAATGGCCAAATAGACCGATTCCCGCCCAGACGTGACCCCGCACACAGCACACAATTACATGATTTCACTAATGCCCTGGGGATGGTAGATATCTGGAGATGGTCACACCTGCACGACACACACTTTACGTTCCAATCCGGTGTACACGGCAGCCAATCACGACTAGACTACCTGTTCACCCGCGCACAAAACATACAAGACTTCACAGATTCCGCCTGTCTTGCGAGGGAGTGTCGGATCATTCTCCTGTCACAACAGTTTTGGAGCTCGCCGTGTGGTGCAGCCTGGCCCTATCATGATCCAACCTTGGGCGCTGAAGATCCCACACATTCGGGAAAATCTACGGAAAGATACCGATTACTATTTTGAGGAAAACACAGGGTCTGTGAAATCAGCTATTACACTTTGGGGCGCCTACGGGGCAGTGATAAAGGAGAGCCTTGGCAATGATGGTGGGCCACAGGGCTGAGCGCAACCGGCGAGTGAGTGAATTGGAATCGGAGATATCGGACCTCGAACGCGCCATGGCGCAAAACACGGATCAAGACGTTCATCATAACCTCAACATTAAGAGACAAGATTATAGACAACTGCTTTTAGAGGACGCCAATAGACGTGCTCTGGCCACCCGTCATAAAATATACGAGCAGGGAGAACGTACCGGTAAATTATTGGCATGGCTGGAACGAAAGGAACAATCAGCAAGATGGGTGCGCGCGCTCAAAGGGCCCGGTGATGTCCTGACCACCAATCCTCAAACCATTGCAGAAACGTTCGCAAAATATTATGAGCACATATACACCCCGCCGCAGAACTCACAGTCGGCATGGGCGGCAGATCTCCTTGCTACTATTGAGGTCACGTGTATCTCCCAAACAGATAAAGAGGCCTTAGAAGCGGATATCTCAGTTGAAGAGATTCAGAAAGCCATTCAAGATATCCGGGCGGGTAAGGCCATGGGCCCGAATGGGCTTCCGATTGAACTAATGAAACCCATGGCTATGAAACTCGCTCCTCATTTACTAAGCCTCTACAACGAATGTTATGAAGCTGGCCTTCTCCCAGCAGATATCCGCGCGGCCACTATTGTAGTCATCCGCAAACCCGGTAAACCAGCGGAGGAGTGTACATCATACCGACCCATTTCCCTGATTACCGTAGAGGCCAAAATCTTGGCTAAACTGTTGGCTAACCACCTACTCCCATATCTCACTGATTTGATCCACCCCGACCAATCGGGATTTATGCCGGGGCGCAATACAGCCCGTAACCTACGCCGCGTCCATGGTGCGTTGGGTCGGGTGGCAACGATGGAGGAAGAGGCTGTCTTGCTCGCGCTTGATGCCAAAATGGCATTTGACACCGTGGCATGGGACTATCTGTTCGCGGTTCTGAATCGCATTGGGCTCGGGCCCAAGTTGATTGGGTGGATCAGACTGTTATACACCCTTCCTACCGCCCATGTCTCAGTAAACAACCATCGTTCAGGCTCTTTCCCTCTGGGCCGTGGTACAAGGCAGGGCTGCCCACTATCGCCCCTCCTCTTTGCCCTGGTCTTGGAGCCGTTAGCAGCCTGGGTCAGGGAGACCCGGTATCAGAGGCTTTAGGTGGGCAGACGGCCATGAAGACCGCATATCGCTATATGCGGACGATATTTTACTTTATCTTGCCTCACCGGCACGCTCACTCCGCCGAGTTCTTCATATCTTCCATATATTTGGGGCCCACTCTGGTTACCAGATAAACTGGGCCAAATCCCAGATGTATTCCCTCTGGGGTAATCCACCCCAGAGTCCGCGAGGTTACACCATTCCGGTGGCGACCCAGGGTTTCCAATACCTCGGCATTTTTATCACAACTGATGTAACAGTGTTCTATGAACAGAATCTGAGGGGACCGCTGCAGAGGTTTAAAGCGGATGTCATCCATTGGAAGACACTACCCCTTACCCTTCTGGGGCGGGCATCATTAGTTAAGATGCTAGCCCTGCCACGTTTTCTCTACGCCCTGCAGAATACCCCCATCCCGATCCCCGGAACCTATTTTTCACAGATTGAGGCAGCAATTAGAGATTTACTATGGGATAATAGACCGCCCCGGATAGCCACGAATAAGCTCACGATGGAATGGTACGATGGAGGCATTGGGCTGCCGGATATGCGCCTTTATTATCAGGCGTCACAACTAATCGCCATCAACAGTTGGGTGTTTGGGTCTCATACCGACCCCAGTTTCTGCACCGATCTGTGGCTGATGGGGAAGGAAGCTACAATAGAGCGCTATACTCCAACCCCCGAAAACAAGGTCTGACTGGCCCAACGGCCCGTACGGTAGAAGTGTGGCACGGGATTCAGCGGCGGATGGGATGGCAAGGGCGTCTGACAAAGGCGACCCCCTCTGGGAACCCGACATCCTGGGACGACTGAGTGTCTGTGCAGGATTTGACAAGTGGGACACGATTGGCATTTCCACGGTGGGAGATATGTGGATCAAGGGCAAGAGGGCTTCATTTGCAGATCTCCAACTCAAATACCAACTAGCACCATCAGAACACTTCCGATATCTTCAGATAAGCCACGCCATAGACTCTGCCCTCCCTACAGACACCCCTCCCTGATTCCTCCCCTCTGGAGGATAGGTTGTTACTGGACCCAATGGCCCGCAAGGCTATCTCCTTAACCTACAAAAAACTGATCAATAACCGAGCTGACTCAACTCGGAAATTGCGCCTCTAACTGGGAGGCGGACCTGGGGGCAATACCTGACGAAGACTGGACTGAAGCACGGGCTTCGCCTCGGGAGGTGGCAATCCCGATGCGGCTCCGGCTCGTCCAGCTCAAGATTTTCCATCGTGTGTACTTTGATGCCAAATTGTTATTTAAATTAGGACGCCGGCCAGATACACTTTGTCTTCGACACGGTAATCAATTGGGTACGTTCATACACACTCTGTGGGAATGCCCCCCCATACAACAATACTGGAAAGACGTCACCCGACAAATGGCAAGGACCACTAATAAAACCATACATCCATCACCCCAGATGTGCCTTCTTAATATCTGGGAGACAACAGACCTCACCCAAGCAGAACAAGCGTGGGCCACTCTGGGGTGGTGCATAGCGAAAAGGAACATCGCCCAGAAGTGGGGGGTGGACACTATACCACAATTGCGAGATTGGGCTAAGGACATGGACCATGCCATGGTAGCTGAGAAAACTGTATATAAAGATAGAGGTTGTCCACGTAAATGGGATCAAAAATGGGGACGCTGGAATAAATACAGGGGGGACATCTGCATTTCTCCTACAGTGGAATTTAGACGGGAGAGGCAGGCATTACTGGAGATGGAGGGCACAGATGGGATAACATAATCCTCCGGACTAATTAGAAGAGTGTGTGCGAGTGCTGTTCCCAGACTCAACGAAGTGACTGTACCCCTCATTACACTGCTCAGCCCTTCGCTCTATGTTATTTGGTGGGCTCCTGCTGGGCGGAATGTGATTTGTGTAATCCTAAAATGCCTATATTTCCAGCTGAAATGTTTATGCGATGTCATGATTGCTGCTGTTTTGTTTTCAATAAAAATTGTTAAACAAAAAAAAAAAAATTCAAATACTTTTGGATCAGTGACTGTTTTAGCATTCTTGCACATCAAAAGAAAAATTATGTTGTCACACATATATCTAAAAAATCTAATATCACTGCTACCTTAAATCAGCAAGACAAGTTAGGCAGATAAGTAATCATCCTAGCTAAAAAGAGGAGACTAAGTACTAAATTATTAATGTTTATGCACCAAACAATGATGACCCAGACTTCTGGTCTTCTTTAAATACAACTATCTCAGACCTCCTAAAACAAAACGGTGTAACAATGGGTGGGTATTTCAATCTTCCTCTAGATAGAACTCTTGACCCTCTATTGCAGGTCATGTCCAAAAGAGCTCATACAGAACTTTTGAATCTTTGTAAAAACACATAATTTATTAGAGATTTAGAGGATACACAACCCCACTGGTAGTGATTAAACATTTTATTCACAACCTCACATTTCCTACTCTAAGATTGATTACCTTTTAGTGGAGACCGATTCCTTCAACAATCCTCATCTCCAAAAAGTGAGCAAATTGTGATCTCAGACCATGCATGCGTTTCCCTAGAATTTAACCTTGGTGTGTCTACACCCTCATGAAGACAATGGAGAATGAATAATATTGTTTTAGATAACAAAGAAATGAATCAATTCATTCAGAATGACATTATACACTATTTAAGTGAAAACAATATAGCAGAGACTTCTCCCAAAATCTCAACACACAAAAAATTCTCAAGCATATGAAAAATGACAATACAAAGCCAGGGAAGGTAATTGATATTACTAAGGACTACTCCATGGACACAATGCTTCACAGAAAGGTTTGTCTGGCCCACAGACAACAGCTCAGGTCTCAATCCTTTCAACACTTGTATGTGGTTCTATTCCACTTTAATATCAGCTTCAATGACAAGTCCAGATACTTCTCGGATCCTGCTGATCTCCAGAAATGTATTTTAGACATTAATGAGGGCCTCGTTACGATGTTGGTCGGAAAGCATTCCGACCGACTCGTGTGTTGGAACCGTTTCCAACCGAATTGGATTCGGGTAGTCCGACCGACCAATTACGATGTTTCTGAACACCGTTTGGTCGGACTCCCATTAACTTCAATAGGAGCCTGTGTTCTGACCGACAACACAGGCTCCCATTGCAAAACGGGGTGGTTGCGGAAAACCTTGCACCCTGTGGCGGGCACCCCATTGTGCCTGCCACACTGTGCATGGTTGGAAAGAGGGGACCCATTGTACCCCGCAGGCCCCAACCGGAGGACTCTGGGTGAAGGGGGACCCGCTATGGGCCCCCAAAGTTGGTTTCCGACAGCCGATCCGTGTCGAACAAACCAAGTTGGAAAGGCTGTCCGAATCCAACATCGTAATACGTTGGTCAGAAACGCGGTCCGTAGAGCTGTACGAGTTGGCTCCGACCGACTCGCTTTCTCAGACTGCCGATCGGAACCGAGTCTGAAAGACCGAACGGTTACCTACTATCATAATCGGTCAGTCGGAAATGTTTCCAAGTTGGTCGGAAACGCTGGTTCCGACACAGATTCGGACAAACAGAATGCTGTTCGGAGCCTTTCCGACCGACATCGTAATGAGGCCCTTAGCATTCAGACATGGATCATTAATGGTAGCAGGTTGTGTGTTTTTTCTCACTATTTTGGCCATCGGGCTTTAGTTTCTCTACGGTTGTTTGATGGACATGGTCAGCTGACCTGGTCCTAATTTGTCTTCAAACTGCTAAGGTGTGCATTGTTTGGTTAATGTGTTATGGTATATTATAGATACACTTTTGCTAATTACTCTTCACTGAAATTGAAGGATTTTTAGATACCTAACATTACAAATGTTGACTGTGATGTTATATTACTCTCCCCATCTCATATTTAGTTAGGTATCTTTTGATCTTATTCCCACATACAAATGGAAATTGCTCTATTGATAAGCTGCAAGTTAAGGAATATTTTTTAGGTTGTTTGGCTGTTCTGCGGTCATTATATACACCATCACTCCATTTCATCTTCTACCATTTGATCTTTATTGGATACTTTATGTTGCCTACCACACTAACTTGCTCACAATGAAGTTACTAAAAATACTCTCAGTGAATACAAAGGGGTTAAATCATTCTGTTAAAAGGAAATAAATAGTTGATTACTGTCACAGATTAAGGGGATATCATCTTACTACAGAAAATGAGACTTAGTTTGTTAGATTCCTCAAAATCCAAATACTCTTGGATCAGTGACTGTATTAACTATCCTGCTCATCAAAAGAAGAATTGTGTTGTCACCTGTTTGCTCTAGCTGCCACACCAACTTCATCACTGAGCATATACATTGTGTAGACCTCCCAGAGTTCTGTCTCTCTCTTTTTCTGCTTTTTCTATCTTTGGTTTTAAAATCCCCTCCTCTATGTTTCCAATGTTATGGTACAAATATATTGTGCTGCTAATAATACTTTTTGGTTATTGGATGTAAAAGTCATCTTGATATTCACACCATTGATTTAGACTCTCGACAGTTTTGATGGCCTTACAATGATACCTCACCTAATTTTCATAAACATCATATGACATATATGTTGGCTATTGTCTATTTTCATGTCTCAATTGTAACTATGTCTGTGTCCTGTTCGCAGTATGCACCATGATAATTTCTATCCATATTACATCTCAATAAAAAAAAATTGAAATGAAAAAAGATGCTTTACAGGCCAGTAGTAGAAGTACAAATTCGGACATCTGATTGGCAGAATCTCCACTTTTTTACTAACTTGCAATTGGTGGCACATGTGTGGATGGAAGGGCCTTGGAGAAAGGAGTTTAGTGCTGCCTCCACTATGCTTCTCCATCAACATCTTTTCAAGGTGTTAATGAAATACATTGGCACACCTTGGAGTTCACATACCTATGTAATACATATGTGAATGCCCTAGCAACAATTAGCAATATTCTTTCAGATATTTTATTATGTTACATATATTTATATAGGAGCTCTCATTTTTAGGTAGGCTCTATATAGTTTGTGTTAAAGTAAAGTTGAGTGAAATCATTGAAGGAAACTACCAATGTATTTGCAGAAAAGTTAGGTTTCATCCATTTTGCAAAAAAACTAATTTTTAGGGCCTCATTACGATGTCGGTCGGAAAGGCTCCAAACGGCATTCGGTTCATCCAAATGCCGTGTCAGAAGCCTTGTTTCTGACCGACTCAGAAACATTTCCAACCGACCGATTACGATGGTCAGAAACCGTTCTGACTTTCAGACTCGGTTCTGACTCGCGCCCGAAAGGCATTCGGAGAAACCGAATCAGTCGAAGTCGACTCGTACTGCTCTACGGACCGCGTTTCCGACTGACGCATTACAATGTCGGATTCGGACAGCCTTTCCGAATCGGTTTCTCCGACACGAATCAGCTGTCGGAAACCAACTTCGGGGGCCCATAGCAGGCCCCCCTTCACCCGGAGGCCTCCGGTTATTGGGTGGTGTTTTAGCTTTAGATATTAGTTAATACATTCAATTACAATTTTAGAGAACTATAGTTTTTATTGTAATCTTAAATATTATATTGGTAGATTCAATTACTTTTTCTATATTTTTTATAATTTTTTATATATAATTGTAGTTTTTGTGCTAAATGGGGATTGAGTTGTCGCTGTTTTGTTTCAACGGTATATTAATTAATACAAAATTAATAACTATATCACTATTTAATTATTTCAAAAGGTTATTATCTAATTTAGAATCTATACTAAATGATTGAACAAATATTTTTAATTAATTGGGGTTAATTTATTTATCTTTTAAAAACATTTTATTATTTGATAACAAATCAATTAAAAAACACAGGTATTTTATGTTTAGTTAATTTGCTTCAATCATTTCAATGTGTACTGAATTATAAAACCTTTGTGAATTTTGCTAGAATATTTTATTGAAAAATTGAAATTATATCACTTTTTGAAAATGTGCTATCTTTAATTAGGACAACAAATGAAAGCTCTCACCCTAATATTTGTATGATCAGCAACAGTAGTCAGACAGGAAATAAAATACCAAAGCAAACCTTCCTAATGTACTCACTTTCACCGATGTGTGTGGGACTGGATTCAAAATAGTAAATCTGCCTCCCCTGATACTCTCCCCAATGTTAATGGGATTGGGGTTAGAATAGTAATTCAGAATCCATCACCGAATATATGCAGGCTCCCCAGTGTTTATTGGGACTGAAGATAGAATAGTAAATCTGCCCTCCCCCAATGTATACACTTTCTACCATGTTATTAGGACTTGAGCTAGAATAGTAAACCCAAAACCCCAAAAATCAATGCACTTTTTCATAGGTAAGGCAGAAGAGTAACTCTGACCTCCACACACACAAATATATGCACTTTTCCCAAACTTAGTAGGACTTGCATTAGAATAGAAAATTGGAAACCCTAAATTTATGCACATTGTCAAAGTTAGTAGGACTGGGGTTACAATGGGAAAAAAAGCTTCACCCAAATATGTGCACTTTCCTGAATGTTAGTGTAACTTGATTTATAATAGTAAATATGACCAACCCAAATGTATGCATTTCTCCAGTGTTAGTTGTCCAGGAGTTAGAAAATAAACCTGACATCTCCAAATATGTGCACTCTTTCTCTAATGTTTGTAGGACTGGTGTTACATTTAACTCCCACCCCCACCCCCATCCCACCCAATATAGGGATATTCCCCAGTGTTGGAGGGGGATTGAACCAGAACATTAAAGCTGAATATCCTAAATATGTGCCCTTGTCCCAATGTTAGAAGGACTAAAGTTAAAATACTAAATCTGGCTGCCTCACACCCCACCCCCTAAAAATACATATGCAGTTTCTTGAATTTTAAGAGGGATTGAAGTTAGAATAGTATATGTATCTCGCCCCACATTCTTTATGCTCTTTCCCCAATGTTTGTGAGACTGTTATTAAAATGGGAAATTTGACCCTCTGGTTCCTAAAGTATTCTAATGTTTGCTTAAGTAAAGTAAAGTTAAATAATACCCTTTAATTTTTTTTTACCTGTGCTGTTTGAAGGGGTTTGGAGTTAACATTTATGACTACTTATTAAATGTATTTATAAGTTGTTATGGACGTATAAAGCATTTAAAATTATGAAATATTAGATTTTAAAAAACAGTGTTATAACAAATGCTAATTACTACATTTAGATTTACGGTACATGTAAATAGATGTTTATTTAAACTGTAATAAAAAATCAATTATTTTGTATAAATGTGTATAGTTTTAGAAAAAATTATCTTTGTTATTTATATTTTAATGATAAATATACATGCATTTTTATAATATCATTTTCCAAATAAAATATATTTTAAAATATTATATAGCTATGTATTACACTGCAGCATATTTATATGCTTATCTATTTATGATAAATGTTTTTGTTTCTTTGCAAAAAGTTAGATTTTTTAAATGAAAATATTAAAGTAAATGTGAATTGCATTGCAGTTATTTTTGATACATTGTAGATGTTTTGGAGTTTGTTCTAATATTGAAGTCACCATCTCTTTTTTATCTATATTTTTGGAATCTATATTTTTGTATTTAATATATTTTTAAAATGATGGTTTTGATGTCAATATTTTTGTACTTGCCTTTATAACTATCAAAAGTTGATATAGTGGCCTTAAATATTTTTACTATGAAATGTTTGTATCCATATATTTGCAGTTGATATTCTGGCATGCAACCCATCTTTAACTTTAAAACAATGTAGTCTTTCAATCCTTAACTAGAAATAAAATGCAGAGTGGCTTTTAAACAGTCATTTCAAGATAACAATTACTCAAACAGCAAAAGTGCATGTGGTCTTTTCTGAAAGGGTGAGGTGCAACTAATTTAAAATAAGTTTGGGACAATTGCGGGAGTAAATGTACTTGTACCAATATGCCAGTATAATGCATAGGCTGAGTGAAATGTTGTTTTAGGAAATTGAGATCAGGTAACTAATTTATGTCTATTGATATATGTAACAGTAAAACATATTCTATGACATCCGACAAGAGTACACACTCTGCCATGGTTTTTTGTGACATTTTTAACTGTTTAAATAAATGAGAACGAAAAGACTACCATATTGTTTTTAGAAGAACAAGACCACCAACATTTTGTACATGGAATGCTTACCCTTGCATCACTGTCCACAAGTTCATCATTCACACGAGTATCTTCACTTCTCCCACCCTGAAAAAGATCAATCACTATGCCTTAAATTCAGATTTGCAACATGAATTGTTTTTAAATGTGCAAACTCAAACCACATGTAACTAAATAAGCATTACCAGTCCAAAGACAATCATATCCTTGGAAGTAAAAGCCAAATACACCCCATCAAACAGACCAACTAACGTGCAATGAAAATACATGTGAGCAAACATCCAAATGAGTGATTAAAAAGGAACAATGAAAAAGCTTGTACTTGAACAAGGCTTTGTTTGGAGACTTAAAATTATCTGGGCGTGGCATGCTCACCTTGGCTAGTGCCAACAAAGCTTTCTGAAAATCTCCTTTTGTGTCACTGCTAATATCTTTTGACAGCTCAGACTTGAACTCTGCATAAAGGAAACAGAAAAACACACGTAATAGCCACATAATTACAGATTGATAGCTGAAACCTTTCCTGCTTGGTACTGTATTATTGTGTGCAATAGCAAACAAGAGTTAACAAAGTTGAGGGCACTGGATTCACTGAGTGAGCCCTCACAGCCCAAACTGTGTCAAAAAGCTATTTGATAAAATCTACTTTATTAAAAAGGCTTCTGAATACTATAACATCTGAAAAAAGTAAAATGGCTTCCGAGATCACAGGGATGGAAAATGCTATGGGACCAAATCAGAAAGACACTGTCACAAGTCTGTTGTGCACACTTTGCAAGGCCCACCTCTCGTCACCAAGGCTGGCGTTGGAACCCAAATCAAAGTAGACCTTGAAGGACCTTTCCTCTTAAAACCATGTTTTCCTTTGCCACCACTAATAGAGGGGTGGTCAATGAAATCGTACGACTATGCTCTTATGACACAGCAGTGCAGTGCAGAAGGCAGTATGAGACAACTGCATCCCTTCAGCATTCCCCTTTGACTGGCTTACTTAGTTACATACTTTGTCTGGCCTACACCTCCTTAGATCAGTCACAGAGGAATGCAGAGTTCATATGTACAAACTTGAATGCATATTTTACTGGAATGAGGATACATCACAAATGCGGCCACCAAGTGCGTAGCTTAGTCAGTTAGGTTAGGGGTGTGGAACAGAGATTTTCCAACCATCACTAATATTTAAATGGCAAAATGGATGAAAATAGTATTATATTGAAAAGGTTTCTCTGCACCACATAAGAGCCATGCAGTCCTTTATTTTTTCTTGACATATTTTGTGTGAGAGGAAAGAACAGTAGTGGGTGTGTACAAGCTCTGCAAAGTTTCATAGAGACATGTGTCTGTGCTATGAGAGCTGCTAATCCAAGTGAAATCCCAATCAAAAACACTGCTAGCCCAACTGGAGGCCCCTGGACCCAACTACACAATCAATTTATTAGGGAGGTGTCATACTCCAAACACCCCCAAAGAGCTACGCCCCTGATGGCCACACAGGCTCTCTGACCAACATTCTCCTTGCGCAAAACATAACACTGCACAAAAGATATGCGTGCAGTGTAATTATGCACCTACAAATGCCCTTTGTGAATTGAACAGGCATATGTTGTGCTCTTTAAGTCTACGTAGATCTTAAAGCATGCGAAAGTAAAAAGAACAAGCATTTGCAATGCAATAGGTCTCGCATTTGCAAGACTTAGAGCTTTAGCTTTTTGAAACATAAAAGTGGGCGCCGTACTCAAACATAAAGTGCAGTGCCTGTGTTGTAAATATAAAATGGGCCCTATGCTAAAACATAAAGCACTGTGCCCCTGCACAGTAATTAAAAAATGATGATTAAAGCGGGTGCCATGCTAAAATATAAAGCGTGGCGCCCATGCATATTTAAGTTATGTGCATGTCCGTCCGTGAAGCGAGAGCCAAGGTGATAAAAAAAATAATGAAACCGGGCGCCGTGCTAGGCGCCATGGTGATAGAATATCACTAGCACAAAATAAAAGAAGTAGTCCCTAAACGAAACACAAACACTTACAGCGTAACAAAACTCTAGTTAGTCGGTGCTCCTTGTGATAAAACGGAAGTGATGTATCAGAAGCACCAACCAATAATGAGTCAGGAAAGAAGAGCAATGCAGGAGTTAACCAATGGCAAGCAGCAGTTGGGATTACACTCCGTATACTGCTAACAGCAGGTCTTGCAGACAGCGCATGCGCCCAGACTATGCTCAACCTAAAAATGTTATTGTGAACAAGGGTCACAGTACAGTTTTCAGGCAACCAGCCATACCTGCTTACATTCTACTCATGTTTATGCTCTTTGTGGTAGCAGCCTGCAATAGAGTACATACTTTTCCTGCTTGCAATCTGAACTGGCCCCTGTTGGACTTATTAACTTTGATGAAAAGATGCACATGTGACTAGCTCTTTGACGCATGCTGACCTATCAGCTCCTCTGCTCTGTTTTAAAATAGAAATATCTACAGAAAACAATTGCACATTGTTCTTTCCTTATTTTAGTAACTTTGTGAGTTAATCAATTTCTCTTCAAAAGGTCATTAAGGATGCCCGTCATACTTTATACCACAGGAAAGTGCAATGTAATACATGAATGTAGGAATAGATGGGCAGAGAGTACCAAATGTGATCTGAAGAACCTGAGCGAAATTCAGCCTGAAGCAGTATTGCTTATTTATTTATTTACTTATTAACAAGTATAGAGTAGTGTTCTTATGCCTAAGCACTAAACTTAAATCAAGCACTCAAGTCAGATCAAGTGATTACAAATGCACAATAACACTTTAAAAGGCACGAGGAGGGGCAGCATGATGATGGCACAAAACATTTACTGGAAAATGCATCATGCAAGAGATCGACATTAAAAGAAATACAGAAGGTAAACAGCTTGTTGTGGAATGACAACTGAAGATTGTGGGTTCCAAAGTTAGAATCCAAAAAACAAAAAATATAAATATCAGGGTAATCTCAAGGGAGAGTTGAATTTGTCTGTTATGAGAGGTGAGCCTTAGAGAGCAGGAGGGTGTGTAGAACTGGATAAGTAAAGAGGGCTGAGGGGACAAGACCACCGATACACTGGAAAATCAAGGCGAATGCATCAAAGTGGAATATGATGAGCAAGGCAATGCAAAGAAAAAAGATAAGGTAAAATATGAGCATTATGGGAAAGAGCGAAGAGAAGCGAAGAGCAAAGTTAAAGATGGACTCTTATAGAATAAGTGAGTAAGTGAAGGCAACAACTTGTAAAGAAGAGCAAATTAAAAAAAAAAGTAAGCACTAAAGGTAAAATAAGAGGTTAAGCAGCAGAAGGAATTTAGAGAACAACAGATTTTGTGTACATTATAATGCTGAATTTAGCCAATGTAAGAGGTTGCAGACTTGAGCTGGGAACAGATAATACCAAAAGTGTGAGGCAAAATGATGAAATTTGAAATGTTGAAATGTGCAAGGTGAATGGCATGGGACAACAAGATGGAAAAGGAGGAGGGAGCTGGAAATGGTAATGCTAAACAGAATCACACTTTTTAGAGGATTCAGAAGAAATGAAAACAGTGACATCTAGATAGACAACCAGAAACTGTACTGTGTACAGTGGGAGTAAGGGAAGTAATAAGATTAACAGTTGTGTTCACCTGAAGAAATGGGATAGTATAGCAGAGGGAGAGATAAATGAAAACAGAAGAGGGCAAAAAAAGTTCCTTGGCTACCCCATAGAAATGAGGCTATGAAGAAGAGTATGGCACCAGAATACCATAGCGAAAATATCATCTGACAAAAAGTTGTGTCTGATTAAAGATCTCCAAAAATATCAGTTGTAATGAACTATCTTTTTTTTGCACATTCACCTCACAATGTTTGGCCTGATGCTGCTGGTGCATAGACATTTTGAAAACTGGCGCGCTGCGGTCCAGTGCTCACTGTATGTGGGCTGACCTCTAAAAAACATGTAGAATTGGCTAATCCCTGATTGGCATACTTATTTTACTTACAGGTCCCTAGAAGATGGAACTCTGTGTACCCAGGGCCTGTAAGTTAAATGTCACTAGTGGAGTGATGCATTTTTTGTGCCACCACTAACGTGACAACCAGCGTGATGTTCTGACCGTTGCCTAGCTCTTTGGGTCGACATCAACCAGTCTGTCTTTCCCTCCAACACAACATTCTGACCAAGGACTAGGACTTCATCAGGTCCCTGTTGACGAGCTGTTCTTCAGATCCAACCTACAGCCTAACCCACCGACAACCCATTCAACCAAGATTTCTCCACAAGGGAAAGACTAAGGGCCTGATTTTGATCTTGGTGGAAGTATTACTCCATCACAACGTTGACAGATAACCCATCTGCTGAAATATAAATCCCATTATATCATATGGGATTTATATTTCAGCAGACGGAATATCCATCACCATTGTGACGGAGTCACCCGTCCGGAAAGATCTAAATCAGGCCCTAAGTCAGAAGGAACACTTTTCATCAGAAGGACCCTGGTCCTTACACGTGACTTGCACTTCTGCTTCTCTACATCTGATTTTTTGTTGTTTTGGTGTCTATTGGCTCATAAGGTTTTTCTCTGTTTTTTATAAATTGAAGTGGGATGTTTATTGTGTTCTACTGTTTAACTGCTTTGGTACTGTTAACTGCTTTGTTCATATTTCCTAAGTTAAGCTTGTCCACTCTGTGCTACAGCTACCAAAGGTTGAGCTCAGGTTTAAATTACTGAGACCTCAATGGACCTTGTCAGGAATAGTGTCATTATTACTTAAAGAGGACTACAATTCACTTCAACTATTAATCCACTTTCTGACATCACCCCATTGGAGGTAATAATAGAAAATGTATGTCCAATGAAGGAACATTTTTGTTAAAATATTTAGGAAAGTCTAGATGACATTCTGACATAGAAATGTGAAAACAAATTAGAGTTAGCTGATGACACTGTGTAAGACCATTTACAAAGGTAAGAAGATAAAAGTGGCCAAGGAATGAAAGTTGGGTATGAAGATTAGGATAGTCACCTTGTGTCAAGTAATTTGAGTAGAGATGTACTGTAATATGACAAACAGACTTAAGATGATAGCATGAAAAGAGGGTTGTTTTGCAGGATTAGGAGAATGTATGTGAAACTGCAGAGGTGAGTAAATACGATTGTTGGACTTGGCCCTTTTTGCAGGGTGATCCCCAAACTGTTTGCTTCTTCCTCCTATTTTTTCCTGACCTGTTGTTGTTGGCTATAGGACTCTGGGCACTTTACCACTGCTAATCAGTGCTAAAGTGCATATGCTCTCTGTATAAATTGTGTTTATGGAATGGTGTTTCCATGATTGACTATTTAATTTAATGATAAGTCCCTAGTAAAGTGCACTGTATGTGCCCAGGGCTTGTAAATCAAATGCTACTAGTGGGCCTGCAGCATTGATTGTGCCACCCACATGAGTAGCCCTGAAAATGTATCTCAGACCTGCCATTGCACCTGTGCGGCAAGTTTTCCCAATGCATCACCGGCGGACCAGAATCGTCTTGGAGTCGACGCATCACTTCCCCCTACAGACGGGATTCAACGCATCACTTCTCCTGCGTGCAGCAGAACTGTCACATAGCCTCCCCAAGGTCTCATGAACTGACGCATCTCTTTGTTTCTTGATGCTTCCCATCTCTGCGGCTGTTTGGCCTTGTGAATTTTGATGCATCTACAGGTACTTTGTGAGAAATCACGCATCCATAGTTTCCTATGGACCAAGTTGTTTGAAACCTTTTTAAAGTCATATTCATGTTACATGTATGTTGGATTTTTGTCGTTTTGGTCTTCTTGAGTTTAGATAAAGATACTTTATTTTTCTAAACTGGTGTGGTGTCCATTTGTGGTGGTATCACTGTATTACTGTGGGGTATATTCACAAGAACGTGTGATAACTACCGCAAGAGTAGCGTAACGCAACTTCCAATAACGCAGCCTATCACAACAAGGCGGTACCATGCGATAGCCTGCTGAAACCGCGGACAAAGTCTGCGATACAACCACCACGACGGAGATAAAAACACAAACCACAACACCAAAAAACACGCGATGGGCCAAAGCGCGATAAGAAAACAGTGACAACCAGCGCGAGGGCAGCAATAGGCACGCGCAATGCGGGAAAAAGCACAAGAACAGTTTACAGAAAATGCCACAGAACAAAATACATCAACAGCGGAGTGCCACGGATGCACCCTGGCCAACTGCAGAGGACAACATGCACACCACAACATCCACGCACCGTGGAAGAACAGAACCCAAAGGCACACCACTTGAAAGAGACCAGTGGCAGACAAATCAGAGCCGCAGGAGCGACACACCCGCCGTGCAGCATACGCACACAAGCAGAAGTGCACCCGGACAGTGACAACATCCCGGTACAAACAGCAACACCTCCACAACTGAACACAGGACACAACTGGATCGGAAAATGCGCACAACCTGGCAAATCACACCTGAAACCCCAGGGTCATGTAACATGACAATGTACATTCCGACCTGTGACCTGCAAACATGTTTATTCACACATGCAGTGCAATTGGACATCCACTACTGTCCCATGAATGCCACGGAGGGTCACAATGTGACGTGCTCATGAGAAGTAAGTGTCAATGATGGAGTCCCTACGTGCCATTCCTGCCGCAGCTGCAGTGGGATGTGGGCCACCTGCCCCATCACCACCATCATCGTCCGGTACCTCTGGAACTGGGATCCATGGGGCCCTGGTGCAAACACAGATGTTGTGCAACACACAACATGCAACGATCATCTTGCACACGACGTCCGGGCTGTACAGGAGCTTCCCACCAGTGCCGTCCAGGCACCTGAAACGTGACTTCAACACGCCAAATGTGCGTTCAACGATGCCCCTGGTGCGTATGTGGGCCGCATTGTACTGCCTCTGGGCGGGTGTGTTCGGGTCTCGGAGGGGTGTCATCATCCAGGGGCAGAGTGCATATCCTTGATCACCTGTGACAGTGCAGGGAGAGAAGAGTCAATACTTGGTTTGGCAGGATGTGATGGCAGGCCCACCAATTCAGTGACGCCTGTGCTGGCTGTGTTGGGGGTGAGTGTAAGCCAGCCCTCAGGGAGTAGCATGTGCTGACAACTACACCAACAGTCATCAGGCACACAGACATGCAATGTCTGAACTACAAGGGGGGATGACTCGAGTCGCACAGGGCTAGTCGCCCCGGATGCACAGCGGCCGACACGGGCCCACCACCACGGGACGCTGACCTGCGGGAGACCGGGGTAGGGTCATGGGGGCAGAGCAGTGCCTCACATGTGTCATGGCCGCATTCCGCATCGCCACACGTTCAGCAGTTATGTGGCTGTGGTGCCATGTGGAGTCTGTATTGGGTGCAGGGGTAGCCCAGGATGACCATGGAGTGGGGTAGTCGTGTCTGGTAGGGGGTCTTGTAGTTTAACATGTCGGATGTGGTTAGGTCACGTGTGCATCCCCACAGTTGTGCCTTGTGCGTTGGTGGCTGTGGGATGTGTGGTGTGTTGAGTTGGTACTTACCAACGAGCAGTCCCGTTCCATATGTGCCATCCAGGAAGCGCTGGTTGATGATGGACTGTCGGAAGATGAAGGAATCATGCACACTGCCTGGGTAGTTGGCGACGACATTGGTGAACATTCCCCGGTGGTCCACTATTACCTGCACATTGATGGAATGCGTGTGCTTCCTGTTGCGGTAGTGGTGTGCAGTATCCGCAGGGGGCACAAGTGGGACATGTGTGCAGTCAATTGCCCCCAACACGGCCGGGAATCCGGCTATGGCGTAGAAGCCTTGCTTAGTCTCCAGCTGTTCCTGCGCAGTGTTGGGGAAGTGAAGGTACTGGGGTATGAAGCTGAGGATGGCATCCAGGACGGGTGTGATGAACTTTGATAGGGCTGGCTGTGAGACCCCTCCGACTCTGGCAGTTGTTGGTTGGAAGGACCCAGAGGCCAACAGGTGCAGCACTGCCAGCAGCTTTGTCTGCGGAGGGATGTTTGTTCTCCGCTGTGTTGGTGCCGTGAGCCTGTGGGCAATGTGGGTCAGGATGCGGAGGATGGTTGTCCTTTTGAGCCTGTAGTGGGCAATGACTTCCGCGGGAGTTAGGTCTGTGAGAGTGGTGCGTTTACGGTAGGTCCGCTGTCTTGCTCTACGCTGCCTCTGTGGTGGTCTGGGGGAGCGGGTCCGGGTCCTGGGGGGGTGGCGGTCCAGGGGGTGGTGGCGGGGGGTGTTGTGGCCCTGTTGGGGCTCCGAGCTGCATGTAGAGTAGCTCCATGGCGTCGTTTGTTCTTTGGGTATGGCTGTGTGCAGGACTCCATTGCCTACTGCAGGTAGACGTCCTTCTTTACACCTGCTTGAGGCAGGTGTTAAATACCTGCGGCTAGCACACCTCATCGCCTGTTTTGTGTTCTTATCCCAGATGTGGCTGTTCGTTGTGAATGTTGAGGTGTGATGTTGTCTCGACTTTTGTCACGGGAACGCCTACTCTGCTTCTCATTAGCGATATTTGCGGGGGTCCTCTGTGGCGATGTATTTTGCAGCTGCTATCGCGGGTAAACTGGTGCTGTGGGCTGTTAACACCGGCTTGTGAATGGAGGGGTACATTTATCACGACTTTGGCTGCGATAAAGTGCCGTTAATTCGGCGATAGCTCCTTGTGAATATGCCCCTGTGTGTTTTGAGTACAAATACTTTACACATTGCCTTTGGGATAAGCATGTCTGCTCGTGCCGAGCTACCCAGGGGGTTATCTAAAGTGTGTATCCCCCTTACCCTGACTAGAAGCAAGGGTCCCTATTTGGACCAAGGTGCCTACCTCTGCCAACTAGAGACCCCCATTTCTAACAACGATCATGATAGAAAGCTGGAGGCTGACTACCTAGAATACATTTCAGAGCTTTAAAGATGAAGGTAGTGGAAGTGGGAGGGCAAAGAGGGCAAAGACGTGTTTCTTTAAAGACGGAATATAAACAGACCACTTAATGGAGTCAGGCAAACAACCCGAGCAGAGAACGAACGATTAATGAATATTGTGAGATATAGAAGAAGATAGTAGCTTTATGAATAAGAGATGAAGGCATTGAATCAGAGGCTCAGCAGCACTTGAGATAGCAACTGTAAGAAAATAACAAAACTTAGAATCTGATATCGGATGTAGGGGTGTGCAAAACTCATGTAATTTGGTTTCGTACAATTCATTGAAATTTTGAAAAAATTACATGAAATTGCACTTAAGTATACAAGATGCAAAACTGACATATTTTAACTAGCTATATTTTATCGCAATTATCGCAAAATGCATCCTACTGTCCACTTTGTAATGCGAGGATGCATGTTACACTAAAAATAGTGCAATAAAACAAAAGCACTGCTAACAAAAGCAACTCGCGTATTGTTGGTCCTGTACATTTGTGGAACATTTTTACCACAAATGGCACATAGTTGCATGATATGACATTATAGCAGAATGCCATCTGGCAAGAGTAATGTGGGATTACAACAATTATGCTTAATTATGCCAGCATAATGTTGATTTCACCTGGGCCTAATTAGGAGAATCTAGAGAAACAGAGTCTCATACAGGAGGTTATTGGACCATCACAGGGAAAATGCTAGATCAATGATGGAGTTAAAGAAGTAGCAAAATCAGAAGTAGACAGGGCTTAATTTGAGACAGTGGTTTCTGATGCTTTGCACCGGCACTTAATTGTCAACAGTGGCACTTATGACAGACTGCCATATTGAGGCGCTGTTTGTCTACTATAAAGATGAGCACAACAGCACTTTAGCAATGTAAATTAAAAAATGACTAGCAATTCTTATAGCTTTGGGGGTCTGGAATAGTCTAATTTGTCACACGTGTAAGAGTGTGATGGTTAGTTATGTTAATACCTGTTATAAAGCGCAGCGGTTACCCAAGGGTGTCCTGGCGCTAGTAGTTGTGTTGGTACTTTCATTCAGGGGCGGCTCCTCCATTAGGGCAGAGGAGCGTCGCCCCACTGCTTTCTCGCAGTGCGAGAAGCAGAAACATAAAATGGTAAAACTACCATTTTATGTTTCTGCTTTGTAGGAAGCTGGCTCTGTATATACCATACCAAAGTGAGGTATAGTGTGCACAGAGTCCAGTGGAACCTCAAAGGTAGGCAGAGGTAAAGTTTGATAGCACCTCACTCTCTATTTGTGGTAGTGTGGTCGAACAGTAAGGCAGTATCAGAGGACAGTGTTAAGCATTTGGTGTACAAACTCAGACTGAACTTCAGACCAATTGTTTTTGTATAAAAATATTCTTTTAGTTATTTTATTTCCTAGAACCAAGCAAGCCTGGCACAGGTAAGTGATAAGTACTTTGCAGTAAATATACAGATTGTAACACAGTTTGGATTGCAATTATAAATGTACTTTGATTTGATTACAGTAGTGTTACTGATAATGCAATGCTTTTCAGAATAGAGTACATATACTTTGAATGAGCTTTTTAGTAAAGTTACAGGTAAGTTACTTTTGAGATTACTTTTCTTACACAGAGTAGTATACCTGGATACTACTCTGGGACATTTTTCCTGTAAACAGGTAAGTAAAATCGTTTTTGTTAAACAGTACAATTTTAATCCTTTCTATGCTCATGACGGAATGGTTCCGTCATGAGCATAAGTGTCAGTGTGCTCATGTCGGAACCATTCCGTCATGAGCACACATTAAAATCCCTCTGCTGTAAACAGCAGAGGGATTTCCATTTTTTTTTTTGCTTTGGGAGGTGGGGAAGAGCTTCCCCAACCTCCCAAAGCATAGTGTGTGTTTTCATTATAATGACGATCGCGTGCATGGCACGCTGTCGTCATTACAATGAAATCGAAACTGAAACTTAGTTTCAGTTTCATAGTTTCAGTGCTTGTGGGGCTATTTCAGCCCCCGAGCACCGAAAAACATGGGAGAGGTATCGTTGGAAAGGGGAGAATCTCCCCTTTCCAATGGTATCCTTTCCTAGTGGATCCCTGCTCGGGGCTCGCCCC
Source organism: Calotriton arnoldi (assembly GCA_963921515.1). Lineage (NCBI taxonomy): Eukaryota > Metazoa > Chordata > Amphibia > Caudata > Salamandridae > Calotriton > Calotriton arnoldi. The sequence goes on from CAWUFW010011105.1 coordinate 174,052, forward strand.
AGGAGGGCGATCCCCAAGCAGGGATCCACCCACTCAGCCACCAGGGAGGGGAGAGCGGCCCCTGGGCAAGGGCCTTGCTCCCCTATGAAATTATGCCAGAGAGCATTTCTGCCCCCTGGGGGCGATGGGGCAGTAGCCCCAATCTGCCCCCCGGGCAGAAAGGACCCTAGGTGCCAGGGATTTGTTTTTATATGCCAGGGGTGGGGGCTGCCCCGAATGGGCATGCCAATGCCCCCAGTCTACCCCCCCAAAGAAGGCACAAGACTTTCTGCCACCCCCCAGGAGGCAGATGGGGGCAATAGCCCACTAGGCCCCAGGGATTTTTTTATTTTATATATACGTAGGGGTGGGGGCTGCCCAGAATGGGCATGCCAATGCCCCCACCCAAAAAAATGGTACAGTCTTTCTGCCCCCCCTGGGAGGCAGATGGGGCAATAGCCCCTTATCTGCCCCCCCGGGTGGAGGCAGAAAGCCCACTAGGCACCAGGGATTTTTTTTCTCCAAAGTTCGGGGTGGGGGCTGCCCAGAATGGGCATGGCAATGCCCCCACCCCCCCCTCAAAAAATGCCACAGTCTTTCTGGCCCCCCCCCATCAGGAGGCAGATGGGGGCAGTAGCCCCTGATCTGCCCCCCTGGGGGGGCAGAAAGCCCACAAGGCACCAGGGATTTTTTTTTTTAATATACGTAGGGGTGGGGGCTGCCCAGAATGGGTATGCCAATGCCCCCACCCCCAAAAAAATTGCCACAGTCTTTCTGCCCCTCCCTGGGAAATTTGAGAAAAATTTGATTTTTTTCCAGCTAAATTTGAGGTTTGCAGGGGATTCTGAGTAGGGAAACGTTGGGGGACCCACGCAAGCCATACCTCGCTGGACTCCCCGGGTGTCTAGTTTTCAGAAATGTGTGGGTTTGGTAGGTTTCCCAAGATGGCCGCCGAGCCCGGGGCCAAAAACCCAGGTGACTCCTTGCAAAACCAGGTTGTTTTGTGATAGGTCATTTTGATGACTCCTCAATACGTTTTGGGCCCTTGCCTGTCGCGGGTACTTGACCCACCCACGTGAGTGAGGTACCATTTTTATCGGGAGACCTGGGGGAACGCTGGGTGGTCGGAAATTTGTGGATCTACGCAGAGTCCAGAACTTTCCACCTCAGAAATGTGAGGAAAATGTTTTTTTTTTTACAAAGTTTGAGGTTTGCAAGGGATTCTGGGTAACAGAACCTGGTGAGAGCCAGACAAGTCACCCAATCCTGGATTTCCCTGGGTGTCTAGTTTTTTAAATGTATAGGTTTTCTAGGTTTCCCTAGGTGCCGGCAGAGCTAGGGTTCAAAATGTACAGCTAGGCACTTTGCAAAAAAAGGGTCCGTTTTCATTGTGAAAATGTGGTGTGTCCACGTTGCGTTTTGGGCCGTTTTCTGTCACTGGCACTAGGCCTACCCACACAAGTGAGGTACCATTTTTCTCGGAACACTTTGGGGAATGCGGGGTGGGTGGAAGTTTGTTGATCTACGCAGATTCCAGAACTTTCCACCACAGAAATGTGTTTTTTTTTACACATTTTGAGGTTTGCAAGGGATTCTGGGTAACAGAACCTGGTGGGAGCCACACAAGTCACCGCATCCTGGATTCCCCTGGGTGTCTAGTTCTTAAAAATGTATAGGTTTGCTAGGTTTCCCTAGGTGCCGGCAGAGCTAGGGTTCAAAATCTACAGCTAGGCCCTTTGCAAAAAAAGGGTCCGTTTTCACTGTGAAAATGTGGTGTGTCCACGTTGCGTTTTGGGCTGTTTCCTGTCGCTGGCACTAGGCCTACCCCCACAAGTGAGGTACCATTTTTCTCGGAAGACTTTGGGGAATGCGGGGTGGGTGGAATTTTGTGGATCCATGCAGATTCCAGAACTTTCCACCACAGAAATGTGAGGAAAATGTGTTTTTTTTTTACAAATTTTGAGGTTTGCAAGGGATTCTGGGTAACAGAACCTGCTGAGAGCCAGACAAGTCACCCCATCCTGGATTCCCATGGGTGTCTAGTTTTCAAAAATGTATAGGTTTTCTACGTTTCCCTAGGTGCTGGCAGAGCTAGGGTTCAAAATCTACAGCTAGGCACTTTGCAAAAAAAGGGTCAGTTTTCACTGTGAAAATACGGTGTGTCCACATTGCGTTTTGGGTCGCTTCCTTCGCTGAACTAGGCCTACCCACACAAGTGAGGTACCATTGTTCTTGGAAGACTTTGGGAATGCGGGGTGGGTGGAATTTTGTGGATCCATGCAGATTCCAGAACTTTCCACCACAGAAATGTGACGAAAATTTGTTTTTGGACAAATTTTGAGGTTTGCAAGGGATTCTGGGTGATAGAACCTGGTGAAAGCCAGACAAGTCACCCCATCCTGGATTCCCCTGGGTGTCTAGGTTTCAAAAATGTATAGGTTTGCTAGGTTTCTCTAGGTGCCGGCAGAGCTAGGGTTCAAAATCTACAGCTAGGCACTTTGCCAAAAAAGGGTCTGTTTTCACTGTGAGAATGTGATGTGTCCACGTTGCGTTTTGGGCTGTTTCCTGTCGTAGGCACTAGGCCTACCCACATGTGAGGTACCGTTTTTCTTGGAAGACTTTGGGAAATGCGTGGTGGGTGGAATTTTGTGGATCCACACAGATTCCAGAACTTTCCACCACAGAAATGTGAGGAAAATGTGATTTTGTTTTATAGATTTTGAGGTTCGAAAGGGATTCTGGGTAACAGAACCTGGTGAGAGCCAGACAAGTCACCCCATCCTGGATTCCCTGGGTGTCTAGTTTTCAAAAATGTATAGGTTTGCTAGGTTTCCCTAGGTGCCGGCAGAGCTAGGGTTCAAAATCTACAGCTAGGCACTTTGCAAAAAAAGGGTCCGTTTTCACTGTGAAAATGTGGTGTCCACGTTGCGTATTGGGCCGTTTCCTGTTGCGGGCACTAGGCCTACCCACACAAGTGAGGTACCGTTTTTCTTGGAAGACTTTGGGGAATGCGTGGTGGGTGGAATTTTGTGGATCCACGCAGATTCCAGAACTTTCCACCACAGAAGTGTGAGGAAAATGTGATTTTTTTGATAGATTTTGAGGTTCGCAAGGGATTCTGGGTAACAGAACCTAGTGAGAGCCAGACAAGTCACCCCATCCTGGATTCCCCTGGGTGTCTAGTTTTCAAAAATGTATAGGTTTGCTAGGTTTCACTAGGTGCCGGCAGAGCTAGGGTTCAAAATCTACAGCTAGGCACTTTGCAAAAAAGGGTCCGTTTTCACTGTGAAAATGTGGTGTGTCCACGCTATGCGTTTTGGGCCGTTTCCTGTCGCGGGCACTAGGCCTACCCACACAAGTGAGGTACCGTTTTTCTTGGAAGACCTTGGGGAATGCGTGGTGGGTGGAATTTTGTGGATCCACGCAGATTCCAGAACTTTCCACCACAGAAATATGAGGAAAATGTGATTTTTTTTGATAGATTTTGAGGTTCGCAAGGTATTCTGGATAACAGAACCTGGCGAGAGCCAGACAAGTCACCCCATCCTGGATTCCCCTGGGTGTCTAGTTTTCAAAAATGTATTGGTTTACTAGGTTTCCCTAGGTGCCGGCAGAGCTAGGGTTCAAAACCTACATCTAGGCACTTTGCAAAAAATGGGTCCGTTTTAACTGTGAAAATGTGGTGTGTCCACGTTGCGTTTTGGGCTGTTTCCTGTCGCGTGCACTAGGCCTACCCACACAAGTGAGGTACCATTTTTCTCAAAAGACTTTGGGGAATGCGGGGTGGGTGGAATGTTGCAGATCCACGCAGATTCCAGAACTTTCCACCACAGAAATATGAGGAAAATGTGATTTTTTTTTACAAATTTTGAGGTTTGAAAGGGATTCTGGGTAACAGAACCTGGTGGGAGCCAGACAAGTCACCCCATCCTGGATTCCCCTGGGTCTCTAGTTTTCAAAAATGTATAGGTTTTCTAAGTTTCCCTAGGTGCCGGCAGAGCTAAGGTTAAAAATCTACAGCTAGGCACTTTGCAAAAAAAGGGTCTGTTTTCACTGTGGAAATGTGGTGTGTCCATGTCGCGTTTTGATCTATTTCCTGTCGCGGGCACTACGCCTACCCACACAAGTAAGGTACCATTTTTCTCGGAAGACTTTGGGGAATGCAGGGTGGGTGGAATTTTGTGGATCCATGCAGATTCCAGAACTTTCCACCACAGAAATGTGAGGAAAATGTGTTTTTTTTTACAAAGTTTGAGGTTTGCAAGGGATTCTGGGTAACAGAACCTGGTGAGAGTCAGACAAGTTACCCCATCCTGGTATTCCCCTGAGTGTCTAGTTTTCAAAAATGTATAGGTTTGCTAGGTTTCCCTAGGTGCCGGCAGAGCTGGGGTTCAAAATCAACAGCTAGGCACTTTGCAAAAAAAGGGTCCGTTTTCACTGTGAAAATGAGGTGTGTCCACGTTGCGTTTTGGGCCTTTTCCTGTTGCGGCCACTACACCTACCCACACAAGTGAGGTATCATTTTTATCGGGAGACTTAGGGGAACACAAAATTGTGGAGCAACTGTTATTACCTATTGACTTTTAATGCATTTCTACCTTCCAAATGTAAGACAATGTGTAAAAAAGAAGTCACTTTGAAAAGTGACCTATAATTCACATGCTGGTATGGGTACCCACAATTTCGGAGATGTGCAAATAGCTACTGTTTCTAAACTCCATATTTTGTTCCCATTTTAGAAATACATAGGTGACTTTCATACCGATTTTTCCCTGTTTATATTTTTCCAAATGAATTGCTATATACCCGGTACACAATAAAAAACCATTGGAAGACGCTGCTCAGTTACTGTCTCTGGGTTCCTCGGGTTCTTGGTGAACCTACAAGTCCTATATATCTCCACAACCAGAAGGGTCCAGCAGATGTTACGGTATATTGCTTTCAAACAGCTGTCATACTTAGTAGAAGTTACAGGTGAAAATGTTGGCACAAATGGCTGTTTTTTTTTAACTCATTTTCAATTTTTTCTATTTTCAACTGTTAGTTTCTATACAAAAACCTTGAAAGATCTACACAAATAACCCCTTGCTGAATTCAAAATGTTGTCTAATTTTCAAAAATGTATAGCTTTCTAGGATCCATCATTGCTTTCATACCCATTTTTACCATTAACTGGAAGGAGGTTGAAAGCACAAAAAATAGCAAAAATAGGCTATGTCCCAGAAAAATGCCAAAACTGTAAAACATTTTGGTTTTCTGACAAAAGTCTGCTTGTCCCTGAAAGCTGGGAAGATGGTGATTTCAGCACCACAACCCCTTTGTTGATACCATTTGCAGGGAAAAACCAGACGCTTTCATCTGTAGCCCTTTTTTCCCATTTTTCCAAAAACAAACAAAATTTAGCTGTATTTTGGCTAATTTCTGGGTCCCCTCCAGGGGAATCCACAAACTCTGGGTACCTTTAGAATCCCTGTGATGTTGGAAGAAAAGGACGCAAATTTGGCGTGGATACCTTATGTGGTCATAAAGTCACAGGGGCCTAAGCGTTAACTACCCCAAATAGCCAAAAAAAGGCTTAGCACGGGGGGGGGGGGCGCTTGCCTAGCAGCAAAGGCGTTAAAGAATTTCTTTCGGTTTTAAACTCCACACTTAGAAACTTTTCCAAGAAAAACAGTCAATGTTATCCTATGGAGGAAAATAGTGTTATCGGTTATAAGGTAAGTATTCGGTAGTGGGAGTTGAGGTTCTGGGGGTAGACTCAGGGGTCCCCAGGGTCAAGGATGCACTCTCGTTACACCCTCAGCGGCACTAGGGTGGCCGGGTGCAGAGTGCTGAGGCCCAATGTTATCCAATAGGGGATAGGGGGCCTCCGGTTACTGACTGCTGACAAGCAGGCCACTTGGTTGTGGGAGCAAAGCTCCAGGACTTTAGCTCAGGGCAAATGGGAAACAAAGTAGCACCAAAGGTGCACCCTCAGCGGCACTAGGGCCGCCGGGTGCAGGGTGCTGTTTCGACGTCGGGCGCCCTGTTGTTTGCAATGGGGAACCTCTGGTTTGCAAAGACACTGCAGGCTTGGGGACGAAGGTTTTCTGGGTGCGACCACCACTTCCAGAGGTAAGTTGTGAAGTTGAGGGTTGGTTAGGCCCCGTCGGTTTGGCCAACCAAAGCCGTGGGGCGTCGGGTGCAGGGGTGCCTTTTGGGGTCGGATCTTCTTACCAGCTCCTGGTCACGGTTGGGGGGACCTTCTGGATTTAGGCTGCAGGCGTCGGCTGGAGGTTTGAGGCAGGTCAGGGGTCACCGGATCTCGGGTTAGGATCGCCGAGGGGGACCTCCTCATGGTGATTGCCCACTCCAGCTCGGGCCGTGGACGGCGGGTGCAGAGTGGGGTGGATCCGCGGTGTCTGGCCGGAACCAGAGGTTGCAGATGAACAAATCCGGTGTTCACAGGAGACACAGTCTTTGAGGTGGAAGGCAGGCAGGTCCTCCGGGGTTTTCGAGGTTGCTGGCTGGAGGATACACCGGGATTTCGCAGGAGCAGGTTCGAGGTGGAGACAGGCCGGTAGGGCTGGGGCCAAGTCAGTGGGCGTCTTCCTCTTGTTAGCTTCTGCATGGCTGTTCGGTCCTTCTTCTTCTTCTCTTGTAGTTTCTTCTTGTCTGCTTTCTTGGTTAAGGGCTGCCCCCTAAATACTGTATTTAGGGGGAGTATTAGGGGTCTCGAGGTCAGTATCCAATGGGCTACTGACCTAAGGGTGACTACACCCTTGGTGTGCTCACCCCACGTGAGGGAGTGAGCACAATCCCTAATCCTGATTGGGGAGTGCCTGCCATCTGCAAGATGGCAGGCACGGAAGAGTGGGCTTCAGCTCGCCTCCCCCACCTGAGGGGTGGAGTTGGCAGAGGTGGGCACACCTTCTGGGCTGGCTAGTTTTTCCCGCCTGTCTTCCCGCCGAAAAGGAGGGGGGCCAGGAAGGGGGCCTGCTCCTGATAGCAGGAGAGGCTGGAGGTCGCATTACAAAGGCTGCAAGACCTTTGTAGCTCCCCTGCCACAGATGGCTCTTCCTGGCCTGGGGGAGGTGTGAACACCTCCCCCCAGGAAAGGCTTTGTTTCTGGGCTCCGGGAGCGAAGGCTCCCACCCCAGGGGTCCAGAAACATGTCTCGTGGTGGCAGGCTGGTGTGTACCAGTCAGGGAACCCACCAGAGGCTGGTCGTTTTTCAGGAGGCATCTTTAAGATGCCCTCTGTGTGCATTTTTCATTAAATCCCACACTGGCATCAGTGTGGGTTTAATGTGATGAGAAGTTTGATACCAAACTTCTCAGTTTTCAGTGTAGCCATTGTGGTGCTACCAAACCAGTCATGCGCACTTTCCCTTTTCTCCATGGAGAAAATGGCCCCCCCATAGGCGCCTGGCTGGGCGCCGTTCCCACCAATCACAACGCTACCATTACAGTTTTGTGATTGACTTAGGGAAGGGGAGGGAGGCTGCCTGCTTCCTGTTCCACTGGACCCGGCCAGGAGCTGAGAGGGTGCGGGACCTGGGAAGGTAAGTTTATTAATATTTTTTTTTAATTAAATCCCCCCCCCGCGCGTGTACCACAGCGCAACCCCACCACCCGCGCCTACCAGCCCTGCTTTCACTGGCAGGGCTGGTAGGGGTAGTGAGTGGTGCAAGTTGTAGTGGCCTCCTGACAAAGGCCTTGGCACTTATCTTTTTTTTTTTTACAAATTAAGCACTGGAAGTAGAGAGAGAAAAGCGAGACTAGAGATTGGGAAGATGTTTGAAAATAGATAGGAAAGTCCATGGATTTGGTGGAAGAGTGGCGATAGGTGTGGGAAAATAACTTTTCTTGGCAAACAGAAGACGAGTCACGAGCTGAGTGAAGACTGGAGTGAGGGATTTGGTTATTAGAAGAATGTGCCTTTATTAAGAATAGTTTCGCTTTCAGGTAGGAGGATTGTATTGAACAGAGAGAATAAGTATGGCAAGGTCAGGGAGGCCTGCTGGAAGGTTTAAAAGATTGAGGGAGTGAGTAGAATCGATGCAGATCAGAATGGGTGAGAAGTAGTTGAAATCACTATTAAGGTCAGCAGGATTCAGGTTAAATCGGTGGGAAATACATTGTGCGTGAGACAGAAGGGAATAACAGAACAAATGCCTAGGAAATAACTAAACTTGCTAGTAAGTAAAACGAAAAGAATTAGTAGAATGTGGAATTTGAAAGTAAAATAGAGAAAAAAATGCCCTAAGTTCAACAGAGGGAGAGAGGAGACAGTAGTTAAGAAGGATACTGGAAATCAAGAATACCAAGGCATGAGCAGCGATAATATGAACAGTGAAATCCCTGAATACAAAGCTGGGCTAACAGCGAAACGCGCAAAACATGTACAGTTTAAAGATCCTTCCATAAAGATGAAAGAGGGAAGGTAGCATGAACTATCATAGCACATCTAGAATCAGTACACTGTGCCAAAGCTGAAAAGCTGTCTCTTTCTAAATGTGTGCGTTTGGTGACTCAGGACCATCTATGATAATCATAAGGGTTTGAATAGGACACTTTACTCCGCACGCATTTACAACGCGTGCCATTACCCCACGTTTTTTACTCCGCAAAAACTTTTACAACGCAGGGCTTTACAACGCAATACATTACAACGCATTTTCCATTACAAGGCAATTTACTATTCTAACTCCACTGTGGCGTTGTAATGGGGAATGCGTTGTAATGGTTTGCGGTGTAAAGCCCTGCGTTGTAAAAGTTTTTGCGGAGTAAAAAATGAGGGGTAATGACATGCGTTGTAACGCATGCGTTGTAAAGGATGTTTCCCTAAAAGTTTTACCCTAAGAGTGGTTTTGGTCTTTTTCACCTTCGCCTCACACTTTCCTATTAAGCCTATTAATTCCTCTGCTTTAGCTACATAAAATCTAAAGATAAATCATGGTCAACGGTCCTATCCATACACATCTTAACTGAGGTAAAAGGTACCTAAAGATTACCTTCTTTGTAGGCCTTAAGGATCTCCTTGATTTCTGTGTTGGTTCTCGAAACAAGGATTTCAATGAGGGTGTCTTCATCCGTCCCCAAGCCCTATATAGAAATACAATATAATAAACTGTTTGGCATTTAATACAATAACATTGAGACACCTCAGCTTTTGCATTCTTTGTACCCTGTAACTGAGGATTTGACATTATGAGGAAAGTGCAAATAACAGACCAGCACAAGTAGACATATTTCTGAATGTATCAGGCAGATTGATTTGCCATCACACTATAAAAGGGGATTTTAAGGATTTAATAAGTTTAACATGCATACAAATACATAACACACAAGACCTGATTCCCAAAGGCAACTTACACACTTTTGAGTAAGTTCACATTTTGGAGTGTGTTTACTGCTTTCGGTATTCACAAACTTCGAATGTAAACCTACTACAAAGGTGCAAGCTGCATGCCTCCAACCCCAGAGGAATCCAATTGGCTTACTCTTGTATGGGCGGGTGACGTCACTACCTAAACCCCTCTCTGACCCTCCTTAAAACCCTTTTACTCCTCCCACCCACATTTACTACTAAAAAGTGTACTTAAGTGTGCGGAAACTCTACAGTTGGTGTGCAGAATCCACACGTATAGGTAATGCGCAGGCACGCATAGTCTGACAATTGCAATTGTAGTATTTTTTTAGTGTTAGAAAATATGCTACAAAGTGCAGTTTGTGAATCACGCTCACAGTGCTTTATACACAAAATGTTTTTGAAGTGGAAGACAGATACGCTTAGAAAAAAGTGGAACACTTCATATATAAATCTGAATCACAAAGGAAAGACCAACGCATTACTGCATACAGCGTTGACACTTGACCCATTACCTCCTCCTCCATTTTCCTCATCCCGTTCGTTCAGTGCTTAATTTGAGCAGGTACTTAATCAGCAGTTATGGACACATTAATTTTGGTAGGCATGGGGAGATTAAGTGATTCGTCCAGAATCACGAGCCGACGACGAGTCTCGAACCTGGTTCCCCATCTCCGAAGTCGGCAGCTCTTGGCATTACACCACATCCTCTTCCCACTTGTTGGGATTCATTGTTAGTTGTTGGCTCTGTGTTAGGCAGCGCCAACAGGAGAAACGGGCTGGTCGAAGCTGCCTCCTGACGAAAGTCCCACTACATATATTTTTACAAATTAACCACTGTATTCGTTACATGCTGAGGTTTGCCTTCTTTCTCCTACTCTAAAAAACCTTACCAAGAGTGGTAAATGGACCTTCACTACAACACATCCATCTTTCTCTGTGTCGTGAAGACAATATATGCCTCTCCATACTCTGCTTTAAAGTAGGTGACATATATTATTGAATATTTCTTCGAAGTTATGACATTGAGAGCCTGATGATTAGGTCTGAGTCTCTTCAAGCATTAAGGAGGTGTCCCTTCCTGTACATGTGGCTGTATTTCAGCAAGCATATGGAGGCTTTATTTTTGGTTATATGGCTAGTGATGACATCCCTCTCTAGAGGTACACCTCCACAAAAATTCCCCTGTGTTCCCCCTCGCCCTCTACTCTTCTCTGAAAGTGCCAGAATTTTTTAAAGGTCTCAGGTAAAGATGAGTCATGGATGTGTTGAAGTCATGCTTTATGTTGGCAGCACATTAGTGGGGATAAGGATATTCCCTCCTGCTGCTGCTATCAGTTAACACAAGCCAGCATTTCCTCTGTACAACCTCTCTAGCCTCAAGCTACCACCTTGCCTGGTCTCAAAACGTGGTATTGCAAGGCTTTGGCAGTTCACAAAAATGTGCTGCCTAGTAACAAGGAACAAGAGACACCATGTCACAGAACCTGTTCTGTCATCAGAATCAGAAACTGAGTTACAAGAAGGTGCTCATAGGCTGGCTCTGTCTGCCCAGTTGCAAGAAATGATCACCAAATCAGTGCCAGTTGGCCTTCAAATCCATGAGGACCTTTTCCTCACAAAAGCGGTAGAAATGCAAGCTTTTTGTCTCAGGAAGCTGAAGATGTGGAAGAAGAACTGGATCAAAGGGGTAGTTATGGACAGGGCCTGAGCTGACTTACGCCCTGCACCATTTGCACACTAATCTGCCTTTACTGACCCAGGCTTCCATAAGGTGGGGGACACTTGTTTTTTTTGAACGATACCAGAGTCTGACTGAGTTCTCCTGCATAGTGTTATGTATACAGAAGGGGAAGGGAAGAACGTGGAGCGGCCTGACCTCTTTACTAGCAGTTGTCTATTGTCACAGTTTTAAGCAGAATTGCTTCAATAGAAATAAGTGGACTCATTGATAGAATTCTTTCTCTCCAGGAATTCATTATTTCCGATGACGCTTCATCTTTGGATATTGTTTACAACAAATTAGAGGTACTAGATAAGCATACTTTCTCTTCATCCAATTTTGCAGTAGTGGCCTGCTCCTACAAAACCTAATCTAGGCCCTACTGAGAAGATGCACGAGGGAGCGGATTGGTTTTCTCATCTGTCCCTAGAGGTTCAACAGTTCAGGTTAATATCAGACATTTCAAGTCAAGTCAAATACACTTTATTCGGCCAAAGCCCATAAAAGCATAACATAGAGAGAAAAAGACATGCAATCCATTTTTTTAAAAAAGGAAATCCAACGACAAATATCTTTCAAAGTTTCTTACAGATATTAAAAAAGATACATGAAAAAATCAAAAGTCGACCTCAAGGAACAGTACCTTAGGTCTCATATCTGTTTCGGATATAAAAAGTAGTTTTAATAAAATGTTATACAGAATAGCACAACTCCCACGAGCCTAGAGATTGCAAATATATTAGCTCTTCTACCCCCTTCCAAACCCCTGCTGTGGGGAAAGCAAATTTAATGTGCAATGTTTCCAGCCTGAGGACTGTTAGCCATTACCGGTGGGTTGAATTCTCTATACAGCCTAGGTATGGCTCCATACTATGTGTTGTAGATATCGAGGCATACCTCACAATGGAGGTTTTGGCCTGGGCAGATTCTAGATGCATGCTTGTACAATAGTCCAAATAGCGCTGTTTAACACACAGTTTGAGACCACGCCTAATCATGGAGGGGTTATCATACAGGTCCGTGAGACATAGTGCAGTGAAAGTATTTTTTATGTAAGATAACCATGGAATCTGATTAGCTTTGTCTAATGACAGGCAATCAGCAATACAGGTTCTAGTTACTGCAGTCTCAGGTGTGCCCCAAATCTTTACCCAAAGCAATAGCGGGGCCAAGCCCACCAAGTCTTCCAGGTATGTCAACCCCAGTTCTTCGTGGCATACTAAAGTGGCTGTGCTAACCGGGACGACAACACTGTTTTCTGCTCTTTTCTGCGTCCCAGCTTTGTTGTAGCCCCTACAGACCAGCGCCATAGGTTCCAGCCGAGATTCATTTACTCTCACAAAGGCTCAACATTTCATTTAATGGCTCATTTTGCAGTTCGCAAGCAAATCTAAAGATAGCTTCCACATTCTTATAAAGGGACTGGAGTCTTACTGTTAAAAGGGGTGCCCAACTAAATGTTTGGTTAAAAAGAATTGCCCAAAAACTTTATTAGGCATTTCATTGGAATGTCTCTGTCCTTCGGCTGCATCTCTTCCCTCAGTTAAAGCATGTTTTGACAAGACATGTGCACTTGGAAGACTGATACAACCCAGAAGACCTTTCTGAGTCATTTCACATTTACTGTTCCGAATCTCTTTAGTATGCTTCCAGAACAGCTCATCAAAAAGTCAGCATAAGATAGTAAGCCGATGACACCTGTATGTCATTCTGGTAGGGTCAGAGTTTTGGAGCTTGCAGACGTTTTGGTCCTTTTCCTCCTTGCAGAAAGTTGGGTCAGCCCTTTCTTGGTATGGGTCATTTCAGGGGCTCCCCTTCATCTGACAAATTCCAGTATGAGCCTCACTCCACTCTGCAACCTCTCTCTCTCCTACCAGAGCTTCACTATGCTGCTCCACTGGGAAGTCACGTTCAAGATTTCTTCACTTCCTGAGAGTATTCAGGTTAGGATGCATGAGTACTTAAAATCATAGCCAGGGGGTACTATATACTGATTAGTGCGATTCTAGGGGACGTCTTCTGTCAAAGGTCAGCTCCTCTACAATCTCTTCATTGTCAGGCCCTCCTCTAAGGAATCAAGGATTTTTTTGTAAAAGAAGCAGTAATCCAAGTTCTACAGGAGGAAAATGACCTAGCACATTATTCTGTCATGTTTGTATTTAGAAATCCTTAAGGAGATTTCAGCCGCATATTGAATTAAAAAAGACTAGTTCTTTTACTACTTTGCCAACTAATCAAAACAGTTACTCTTCTTTCCACCCTGTTCCTGATATCTCTTGTAGACCTCCTGACTTCCCTGAACCTGTTGGATGCCTGTCATCAAATACCCACTCACATCAAGTCACTGGGCTTTCTCAGTTCAGTATTGGTTACCAGGCCTGTGCCCTCCTGTTAGGACTGGCCTCAGCTCCTAGGGTCTTTTATTTGTTAAAAAAAAGAATCACTCTTCTTTTTCCAAGGGACTTGAAAATGTTCACCAAGTATGCAAGATTCTCCAAGTACATTAGTTCCTACTTAACTAAGTCCCATCTGGTACCTTTTCAGCTACAGTTGCTACAGTTCATAGGAGCAATCTTTCAGCCAGACAAGAGCATCCTCCAAGTAACTCAAGCTGATCACCCACCTGACCTTGTTGAATCAGGCCAGAGCAACACACTGATATTGGGTCAGGGGTTCAGGAAGAGACAGTAACTTGTTTAACAGTAGTTGCCTGAGCTGCTCCTCACTTTCAGCCTATGGTTCACCGTCTCCCATCCCATTATAACCCTTGTTCGGAGAATTATTGCAAGAAATTGGGTTGTTGGTTGACTGGCGTGTGATCCCTGGTCAATCAGCAACCACAATCCTTCTCAGGGTGAGGCACACATCAACCCTAAATTAACCTGTGCTCATTCCAGTGGCGTAACACAGGCCCCCGCATTCCCCGCGGTGCGGGGGGGCCCCCGAGCTTTAGGGGTCCCTTTCAGCAAAGTAGTCAGGCCTGAGAGCTCCGGATTCAATCCGGAGCGGGGCCCCTCCATGTACCTTGCAGGGGGGCCCCCTCAACATTTGTTACGCCAGTGGCTCATCCCTCTGGTAGCTTGGCACAGAGCAGCCAGGCTTTAAACTAGAGGCAATGTGTAAAGTATTTGTGCAACACTTCAAACAGTAATAAAGTGAAAACACCACACAGAGAGGATCCCAACCAAGTTGGAAAAATAGATCTTTCTTTAATAACTAACACAAGAGCAAAATTACAAAAATCCTATTAGTAGAACCGGACATAGGCAATTTCAAATGTTTTTGTGAAAATAGTGGCAAAAAGCAGAAATTGCCAACTGTGGATAGCTGGTCTTGCCAGACTTGGACAAAGTCACAAGTTCAGGTCTACGGCGATGGGGCATGGACCGGATACAGGGACCCAGTTAGGCCGCTGAACAGCTGGTACCTGGTTTGGGGTGCATAGTTGGATCCATGTCGAAGATCAGTCATGCAGCTGAAGCAATGCCTCGGTTCCAAGATGCTCAAAGGCTGTGATGGGAGGGCCTATGTCATCGCCGAGGATCCCATTGATGGCGCTTGCGATGCAAAGTCTGACGTTGAGGATGCAGTGTGCAGTTGGGGGCGATGGGTCGGTTCCGAAGAGCTGCAAAGCTTTTGTGCAGAGTCTGATATCGTCATCAAGGCTGCTGTCGATGTGGGATTCGAGGGCCCATCGTGCATCATGCAGTGGTAGTTCCGATGCGGGTCTTATCGACGGGTCCAATCAACGCAGCAGAAGGGATGTATCTGTTCTGCTGAGATTTCTGCTGTAAGGCAGAGGAGATGTGTCACTTCTGCTGGATCCACAGAGGCTGACAGAGCACCTTAAGCCCACTTCCAAGGGTCCAGGACTGTGGTGGCCCCACTTGGGTGGGTAGAATCACAGATGGCAGAGTCCCGGTGCAAGGTAGTTGAACACCTGTTGTGTCCCTGAGGCTTCAGATCAGGAGGCCAGCAAAGTAGCCCTTGGAGACACTCTGGGTTCTGGGTTCAAGACATACAGGTCCAGTCCTTCTCACCCAGGCAAGAGGGCAGCAGGCAGAAGGTCAGCACAGCAGGGCAGCAGTCCTTTAGATTAGCAGTCCAGCAGCTTGGCAGTCCTTTCATTAGCACAGCAGTCCTTATCCAGGCAAATTATCCACAGATCCAGAAGTGTACTGAAGAGTATGTGTCTGAGGCCCAGTATGTATACACAGTAGTGCCTTGAAGCTTCTAGAGGCAGGCATTTGAAGTACACAGATGCCTTTCCTTCTTGGCCTGGCTTCGGACTAACTACAGGGGGTATGCAGTGTTTTGTGTGGAGAGAGGACACAGCCTTTTTAAGTATACGTGGGGCTGGGTTCAGCTCCTCCCTCCCATCCTGCCAGTGATGGCCCATCCTGGCTCATCTAAGCTCCCCATTGTGTGTGGCTGCCTAGGAGCAATACACAAAGCCCATCAGTCACCCACACCCAGTCATATGACCCAGAGACAGGCTTTAGGCCCCAAATGGCTAAGGCCAGAAAATGCCAACTTTCTAAAAGTAAAAGACACACAATTGTTGGACGGAATGCAGAACAAATCAAAACATTCACCCCCAGTCAAGAGATCTGGGTTACATCCATCATTCTTTTGCTCACCATGCCACCCCAGTTTAGACCTGGCCATATGCAAATCAGTCTTGACCCTGTGCCTCATGGGAACAGTCCAGCTCGAACTGCCAAGCCAGGTCCTCCCTGGACTGTAAACAAGCATCCTAGGACTGGTTTTGTGGTGTCACACCTCATCAGCCAGGATAGCTTGAATCCAGTGGCACAGTGAGCCCAGGACCCACGTCTGGGCACACCAGGCGCACTTAGGGCGAGAAAGCAAAAGACACACAATTGATGGACAGAATGCAGAAGAAATCAAAACATTCACCCCCAGTCAAGAGATCTGGGTTAAATCCATCATTCTTTTGCTCACCATGCCACTTTCTAAAAGTGGCATGCTCCAAATTGTAATTTAAAATCCGACTTCATCATAAGTTAGGATTTTTTATTACAATTTCAAAGACACCAAACATGAACTGGTCACCTGTTCCCATTTGGAAATTGCACTTATAAAATGTAATAAGGTAACTCAGATGTTATCCTATGAGAGAGGTAGGCCTTGCAGTAGTGAAAAATGACTTTAGGAGTTTTTCACTACCAGGACATATTAAAATTAAAAGTGCATGTCCAACTTTTTAAATACACTGCAGCCTGCCCTCTGGGCTGTCCATGGCCCACCCTAGGGGTGACATATGTATTAAAAAGGAAGGTTTGGGCTTGGCAAAAAGGTTTATTTTGCCAGGCCGAAATGGCAGTTTAAAACTGCACACACACGCTGCAACGTCAGGCCTGAGACAAGATTAAAGTGCTACTTAAGTGGGTCGTACAATCAGTGCTGCAGGCCCACTAGTAGCATTTATTTGCCCTACAGGCTGCAATGGCAGGACAGAGACATGCTGTAAAGGGCTGCTTTGGTGGATGCCACAATGAGTGCTGCAGGCCCACTAGTGGCATTCAATTTACACTTACCGTATACTAGGGATTTATAAGTAAATTAAATATGGCAGTCAGGTGTAGGCCAAATCTTACCATGTTTATGGAGACAACACAAACATGTTAGCACTGGTAAGCAGTAGTAAAGTGAAGACGTTCTAAAAGCCAATAAAAACAGGTTCTGCAAAGGAAGGAAAGGAAAGGCAAAACGTTTGGGGTGACCCTGCAGAGAGGTCCAGGTCAAACAAGCTGGCAGTGTTTAAAGAAAGGGATCAAACGTTGCGACCTTGAGAATCCACTGGTAAATGAATGCATCTTGCCCTGGCATTAGCAGTGCAGTGGCATCCTCTTTCAAACCCTGATGGAGATATAAACTTCCAGAAAAGCATTCTTCTAATTGTGGTTTAAAGTCATATTCCTCAATGGTGTTTGCACTTCTGTAAGGCTAGATAAAATCCTTGGAAAGCTACATAGTGCTGACACTGCTTTGCTGTAAAAGACATGGCACGTGACAGTTTGCCTTTTTAGATCTGGCTACCGGTAGCTTTTTCTATATTAGATGTCGTGTCAGTGCAATGTACAACTTACTACATGCCTGAGGACACCAGAATTATGTAGCAATGAGAACAAAGTTTCCTGGAAGGTTGCCGAAATGATCCTACAAATTATGTACTGTAATTTGAAAGGAAGCACATTCCTCATCATAATTACTTTACTAGTTTACCATTTCAAGACCCGTTATTACTGTCTGGCTAAAAGTTTATCCTTTTTAGTTCCAGTTTTAGCATCTAAATACAGAATAAGCAACTGAAATGTATGTACTAATATTTGGAAAATATGTGCTGCTGAGCAGAGGTTTTTCTTGTAACTTTTGATCCTTTTGAGAGAAAAACATGTTTTTTATAGAGATTTTCAAACGCGATCTGGTAGATTATTTGGCAAACACAGTAAAGACTACCAACCAAAAGTATGCTTTGAATACAGGATCAGAGTTGCGTCTGTAAAGCGATAACACTTTGCTGCTAAGCATACAACCGGCCTCACCTCTAATTTTAATGTAATAATTCAGCACATTATTCCAAACTACATGAATCTCACTTCATTGCATTGCTAGGGTGATTGGACAAATTAATGCCTTCTACAAAGGGTCTGTTGGTGGACAGGATCACACCTACAGCTATCAAATTCCCACCTTACACTTCAAAGGGCTTGCCTCCAGCGCACACAAAAGAACTTGATACTACTCTTTTTTCACCCCAGACTACTTGGAGCCTTGGCAGGGGAAGGTAAGAACTTTCCAGAACCAGATGTGGAGGTAGTATAAGGAATTCCACCCACTTCAAAGGCAGGCACCATGCGTAAATATTGGACCCTCAGAGCACCTCTTCAGTAGACTCCTGGACCTGTGACCATTACAGAAGAATGACTGGCTTGCCATTACAGAGCTGCCCTGCTTCTACTAGACAATTGCCCTGCTGCTTTAGGACTGCCTTCCTCTCTGAGAAAGAAGACTGGACCTGCTCCGTTCATCCCAGGCTAACCTGAGTGACTCCAAGGGCCAGTTGGCTGACCTCCTGTATGAGCTACAGAGACACAACAAGCTCCAGAGGTCTCTCTGCAACTATCCAGATAACCTGCTGCTTTGGGTCAGCCTAGACCTACAACTGGACCTGTCTGAGCCCTGCTGGCCTCTGCTGAAGTGAGCTCCTGATCCCCAAAGGGTGCCTCCCGAGGTCCTGGACCCTTGGCAGGCATCTGTTGAGCTCCTCCCGAGAAGAAAGGATAAATCCTAAAGTTTTGGGCTCTTTGCAATCACAAACTGGCCCCCTCACACCAAGATTCTGCCACACACATCGACCACCAAGGTGAAGCTCCTTTGAACCCGATTCCTCACACAACAGCAACCATCATCGGCAACTGGCAAGGCGATGGTAAACAGACATAATATCGAATTGTAAATATCGAATTGCCAAAATATCGAGTTGTAAATATAGAATGGACAGAATATCGAATTGCCAAAATATAGTTGTTAAGAATATCGAAATTCGGATCACTGACAGAATATCGAATACAAGAATATCGACCTACAACAATATCGAAGTAAAAATATAGAATGACAAAATATCGACAGTCATAATATAGTTGTTAAAAATATCGAATTTTTTTATAGTGTTTTAAGTGTTAGTATATGTGTTAAAAGTATGTATTATTTTTGTAATGTATGTTTTAATTTTTATAAAGTAATGAATTTTATGTTATTTAATTTTTGTGTAATTTAATTCTGTAGCGGGTTGTGGGTTTATAGGGGAATAGGGTGGGAAGTAATTTAATTATAGTAAATTAAATATTAATTTTTAGGAATTATTAATTATATTTAATTTAATTGTGCGTTTTAGTTTTGTAGTGGGTTGTGGGTTTATAGGGGAATAGGGTGGGAAGTAATTTAAATTAAATTAAGTAATTATTAAATTTTATTTATTGGTATTGATAAATAATTCATTGTTAATTAATTATTAATTGGTAATTAATTTTTATTAATTGGTAATTAATTTTTATTAATTGGTAATTAATTTTTATTAATTTTTTAATTGATAATTATATAAATTGTATTAATTTATTATTCAGAGCGGGTTGTGGGTTTATAGGGGAATAGGGTGGGAAGTAATTTAATTGTAAATCAGTAATTATTTATCATTATTTATTGGTATTAAGTATTAATTTATTGTTAATTAATTCTTATTTGATAATTAAATTTTATTAATTGGTAATTAATTTTTATTAATTGGTAATTAATTTTTTATAATTGGTAACTAATTTTTAATAATTGGTAATTACTTTTTATTAATAGGTAATTAATTTTTAATAATTGGTAATTAATTTTTATTAATTGGTAATTAATTTTTATTAATTGGTAATTAGTTTTTAATAATTGGTAATTACTTTTTATTAATAGGTAATTAATTTTTAAGAAATAATATTTATTGGTATTTAGAATTAATTATTAAATATTTTGTAATTGGTAAGTCATTTTAATTAATTTGTTATTGGTATTGATAATTATTTTATTTTTATTAAAATATTAAATCATTATTTTCCCTACTGTTGCACTCTTTGGAGTGGGAATAGTAATTTTTACCCCTACGCTATCCAACGCTTTCCCTACTGTTGCACTCACTGGAGTGGGAATAGTAATTTTTACCCCTACGCTATCCAACGCTTTCCCTACTGTTGCACTCTCTGGAGTGGGAATAGTAATTTTACCCTCCCGCTATCCAACGCTTTCCCTACTGTTGCACTCACTGGAGTGGGAATAGTAATTTTTACCCCTACGCTATCCAACGCTTTCCCTACTGTTGCACTCACTGGAGTGGGAAAAGTAATTTTACCCCTACGCTATCCAACGCTTTCCCTACTGTTGCACTCTCTGGAGTGGGAATAGTAATTTTTACCCTCCCGCTATCCAATGCTTTCCCTACTGTTGCACTCACTGGAGTGGGAATAGTAATTTTTACCCTCCCGCTATCCAATGCTTTCCCTACTGTTGCACTCACTGGAGTGGGAATAGTAATTTTTACCCTCCTGCTATCCAACGCTTTCCCTACTGTTGCACTCACTGGAGTGGGAATAGTAATTTTTACCCTCCCGCTATCCAACGCTTTCCCTACTGTTGCACTCTCTGGAGTGGGAATAGTAATTTTACCCTCCCGCTATCCAACGTTTTCCCTACTGTTGCATTCTCTGAAGTGGGAATAGTAATTTATACCCCTACGCTATCCAACGTTTTCCCTACTGTTGCACTCTCTGCAGTGGGAATAGTAATTTTTACCCTCCCGCTATCCAACGCTTTCCCTACTGTTGCACTCACTGGAGTGGGAATAGTAATTTTTACCCTCCCGCTATCCAATGCTTTCCCTACTGTTGCACTCACTGGAGTGGTAATAGTCAATTTTACCCTCCCGCTATCCTACGCTAAAAATATTGAATATTTTTTATAAATATTACGTTAATATATATATGTATTAAAAAATAAAAATGTATGTTTATTTTTTTTACTTAAATTAATTATTTATTAATTTTAAAGTTATTTAAGTATTTTTAAGTATGTTTTAGTTAATTATATATATTATTTCATTAATTTTACATTACTTTTAAGATATTTAAAAAATTCGATATTTTGACTAACTATATTTTTTACAACTATATTTTGGATTCGATATTTTTGTACTTACCTGTTTGTAGATAGGCATTCGATATTTTGTCATTCTATATTTTTACTTCGATATTGTTGTAGGTCGATATTCTTGTATTCGATATTCTGTCAGTGATCCCAAGGCGATATCTGCACTTCACGCTCTAGCAATGACAGCCCATGGTGACTGCCAACGCAAGCTCCAGCAACAACCGTCTGCAACACCGGACTGACTCTTCGTGCTATGGTGACAACATGCCATGCCACCCGCCCTGCTCTTCGCGCTACAGCGACAATTATCCACGCCGCTTTCCCTACTCCTCCTGGCCTCCTTCACAGTGAATGGAAATCTTCATGCTGGAGATTGGAAAGATAACTGAGGCCACTTCTGATGTGGAGGTCCTCCCTGCTCTGTCACAGAGCCAGAGGGTTGTAGACCTGCACCAGGCAGACACACACAATGTGTTACCTTAGAAAGTGGTGTTGGTTCCCTCCTGGACATCGTGGCCTCGCCAGAAACCTGTTCAGTCTCAGGGTATAGACCCTGGGCTTAGATACAAGTCTCAGGTCACCGCCCCTCGAATGATGGGAGGGAGAGTGGAAGCGGGGTGCCTAACACAGAGGGCTGCTGATCCACATTTTGAGAAACCTCAGAGGTATGTCAAACCTCAGGAACAAGGAAGGAACTCCTTGCCAGCCCCACAGCTGGAAGTGAGGCCTATCGAAACCCCTGCTTGGAGCTTCCACTTGGCTTTTGACACTGACAGCTGTCAGTGGCCTCTGCTAATTGTTGTGCTTATAGGCATAATTTTCCTTGGGATGGGGACAGAAGTCTAATCCAAGGGCAGAATGTACCACATCACTTTGCTGGCTATGGTGGTACTGTCTGCCTACGGGGATACACACAAGAGAGTTCCCCAAGGGTCAGTCCAGTGGCTCAGGAGAATGTTGACAGAGGGATCCAACTGGGATCTGAAGGGCGGCATAGAACTAACACGTGACACTGCAGAACAAACCCATTGTCCATGTTCTATCACCTAAGCAGGGAAGCCCATCAAGGTATTGATTGGTCTACTCTAGCTTTTGACTGGAAGGGGGTCATGTTTTACCTGGCCTTCTCTGCTGGGTCACCTCAAACCTTTTGCCTTCACTTCCTTCCTTTGCTGCACCCGCTTTGCTAGCTTTTAGGACTCTGTGCAAGTTACCACTGTTAACCAATGCTAAAGTGCTTGTGCTCTCCCCCTAAAACATAGTAAAATTGGCCTACACCTGATTGGCAAATTTAATTAATTATAAGTCCTTAGTATAGGGTACTAAATGTACCACGGGCCTGTAAAATAAAGGCTATTAGTGGGTCTGCAGCACTCAATGTGCCACCCACTAAATTAACCATTTACAACATGTCTCATGCCTGCCATTGTTGCCTGTTGTGGGTTTTAAACTGCCATTTTGGCCTGGCAAAACAAACTTTTTGCCAGGCCTAAGCCTTCTGTTTTAATCCATACAAGTCACCTCTAAGGTAGGCCGTAAAGGCCCATAGGGCAGGGTTCATTGTGTTTAAAAAGTAGGACGTGTTCTTAAGTTTTACATGTCCTGACAGTGAAAAACTTCAAAATTTGTTTTTCACTACTGTAAGGTCTACCGCTTCCATTTACCTACATTGGGTTGCTATTTTACATTTGCTAATGTTTGATTGGAAGCAGGTAGAAATGTCATGTTGCAACTCAATGAATTGTAAAAACCTCTTCACTAGTAAAGTTGGATTCTAAGTCACAATTCTGAAAATACCAATTTTAGAAAGTTGGCATTTTCTTGTAATAACTATTTGTGCCTCCTGCCAGTTTCCTTGGTCAAATAATGTGAATGGCTCTGCTGCTGGGCTTTGTTTATTCCTCCCAGACACTGTGACAAAAGGGGACTAGGTGTTAGCAGACTGGACCATCATGCCATAATGGATGGGGCCAGAGCTGTTCCCTGCCCTACTTACTCTTCAAAGGGCTTGCCTCCAGCCCATACAAAAGACCCTGCCTTGGAAGGGGATTAGTAGAACTTTCCAGAACCAGATTTGCAAGTAATATAGGGAAACCCCCCACTTCAAAGGCTGGTACCACCCACCGCCCAGCCTGCTCTTTGCGCCACAGCGACGACCATCCAAACATTGCCGTTGTTGCCTGAGTAGGGTTTTCACTCCCTTTAACCAATAATCCCATTTCTTACACTGCTCAATTAACAAATGGTTTTAAGCCTGATTCATTGATTTCTCATATTTAATATATAAGGAGAACACGCCTCACAAAAGGTATGGATATTCTCTAAAAGGAAGTCTACCATGTTCTCAAATCGAAGCCACAGCATAATGTGGAGTTCTGGTTTACTATATGCTTATTGCCCAAGGCCAACGAAAATGCAATTTCATTATTCTGCATAAGTTGCAGGCTGAGAATCAGCCTATGGCCATGAAAGAACATAGGGCCCGATTTAGATTTCGGTGGATTGGTTACTCTATCACAACGGTGGCAGATATCCCGTCTGTCGAAATCTAAATGCTATTATTTCCTATGGGATTTAGATTTTGGCAGATGGGATATCCGTCACCGTTGTGATGGAGTAACCCATTTGCTAAAATTTAAATCAGGCCCTTAGTTTGTCAATTCTTGAATAATAAAATCCAGTCAGCATTTTTCTGGTTCCCAACTTCAATATTTCTGAGAAAAATAATGTTGCCTTGCACAGAGCCAGCAAGATATGATCAGTAACATATAGGTTGATGTGAGAAATTAGGTTGTTGATTGAGGGGGTGTGAGCCCTTCTCAAGCAACAGCCACAATGCTTTTTAGGGTTAACCACATAATTAATTAAATTAACCTGTGGTTAACCCTGGTGTAACTTAGCACAAAAGCAGTCAGGCTTAACTTAGAGGCAATGTGCAAAGTATTTATGCAACACTCAACCAGCAATGTAGTGAAAACACAACACAAAAGAAGTCCTAAACACATTTTGAAAAATAAAGTACATTTAAATAATTTATTTGGCACCAAAACTACAAAAATCCAATTAGTAGAACAGGAGTTATGAATTTTTAGTTTAAAGCGAAAAATAGTGCCTAAAAGATCAAAGCGCCAACTGCGGGTATCTGGTCGCATGAGACCGGGGCAAATCGAACGTTAAGGCCAACCATGATGTAACGCAGTTCAGATACACAGAGTGGATTGGGCCCGGTCTTGGCTTACATTTAGACTCAGAAGAGATTTTGTGTGAAAATTTCTGAGAAAGTAGAGCTCAGTGGAGCAAGGCAGCCGGCAGTATCCGAGAAGTAGGCATCATTATCAGGGAGCCGCTGAACAAAGTTGCAGTGAAAATTTCTACTTTCGAACTTTTATGAAAGTCGAAAATCTCCAGTGGGACAAAGCAGCAGACCATATCCAACGAGGACTCTGTGAGGCCGGATGCCCTTCTAAATAGGAGCTGCTGAATAGGATTTGCTGCTGCTGAGAACAATGTAGCGAGAGCTACCGTGAATTCAGGCCGACCAGTGATGTACCTTGGGCAGATCGGCAAGCAGGTAGGTCCCGGTCTCCTTTCGGCTCTTAGAGCACATTTTGGCAGAAACGTTTCTAAGTCCTAAGTTTTGGATTTGGGCTATCTGGGCACCTTAAGCACCACTTACGAAGGTCCAGGACTGGAGGGGAACCATTTGGAGGGTCAGGATTCACTGAGACCAGGTGTGGGTTCAAGATGTCTGGAGCCTTTTCTGCCCCTGAGGCTCTGATCAAGAGGCCAGGCAACTAGCACTTTGAACTACCATGGAAGTTCTGGGTTCAAGCAGAAGTGCAGGTCACAAGCAGCAAACCTGTCCTATGAGGGCACAGGGCAGGCTTCAGGCAGCAAAGCAGTCCTTTTAGTCTTCCCCCCACAATCGTGCCTTGAATTTTCTTCCTCCCTGACCTGGTCCCAGGATAACTGGAGTCACAATAGACTAGTGTAAAGTTCTTTGTGTATGTGTTGAGGCAGTGTCTTTGAAGTGAAGTACAGCTGAACATAGCTCCGCCTCTCCATCCTGCCAGAGTTACCCATCCTACCACCACCCTTGCTCTCAAATGTGCGACTGTGTGGGAGGAATACACAAAGGACAACTGCCACTCACACCTAGTCATGGTACCCAAGAACAGGCTGCAAACACTAATTGGTTGCAACAAGAAAATGCCAACTTTCTAAAAGTGACTATTTCAGAACTGTGACATACAATCCCACTTTACTGTTAAAGAGGATTTTGAATAACAATTCTTTAGACACCAATCATGATATTTCTACCTGCTCCCAAGCAAACATCATATATTAAATGTAATAAGGTAACCCAAGGTTATCCTATGGATGAGGTAGGATTCACATTAGTGAAAAACAAATTTAGGGGTTTTCACCACCAGGACATATAAAACATAAAAGTACATGTGCAACTTTTTAAATACAATGCACCCTGCCCTATGGGCTATTTAGGGCCTGACCTGGGAGCGGGGGAGGGGCTTTTATATATTAAAAATGAAGTTTGGGGATTAGCAAATGGGTTATTTTGCCAGTTGATTTGGCAGTTTAAACGTACACTACACACTGTAAATGGCAGGCTGAGATATGATTAAAAGTCTTCTTAAGTGATTGCCACAATAAGTACGGCAGGCCCACTAGTATAATTTAATTTACAGGCCTTGGGGACATGTAATACCACTTTACTAGGGACTTATAGGTAAATGAAATGTGCCAATCAGGTATAATCCACTTTTACAATGTTTAAAGGAGAGGGCACATGCACTTTAGCACTGGTTAGAAGTCAGAAAGGGCATAGAGTCCTAAGGCCAACAAAAACAAATTTAGCAAAATAGGCGGGAGTAGGCAAAAGTGTTTGGGGGAAGGCCACCCAAAGGCTGACAGATCTAACAGTAGATCATTAACAAATATAGTGATACTCAACCAGTCAGTCAGGCACAGATGCTTTGAACACAGAATGAGGTGCACTGCTGATGGTCAGCTGGGGGAACCAGTGCATGCAAGGCCAGCTCACCCTCGATTTGGTGCTGCCATTGGTCCAGTTGTAAGAGTTCTGCTTTAAGGCTAGACCTATCTAAACTGCGCCTTTGCTACACCTGCACTATCTCACAGATCGCAGTTCAGGGCACAAAGGGCAAACTCAGGAAGGCTCAGCAGTCGTAATAGGGGGCTCAGATCACTCTTAGCCATCATCAAGGGTGCGGATTCAGGGGGATGTTTGGAGTGTGAAATCCACCCCAAATAAATGCATTCTAGGTGGGTCTGGGGACCCTCAGTTGGGTCTATTGTCTGTTCTAGTTTTTAGCATACTGAGACAAGAATGAAAGACAAAACATTGACGTTTGATGTAAACAGGAGAGAGAAACAAAGGTACCCATCTGCTGCTGAATTTCAAAATATGAAACCAAATAACGTGGAATCAATACCGGCTTCTCTGCTTGCCCAAATTGTGTGATCCTAATCAAATATTTTTTTCCACAGATTCTCCTTTTTCTTTATTATTATCACATATGAGCACACTTCTAAATGCATGATTTCAGGATGTGTGTTATACAAACACCTCTTATATTTGATTTAGTAGACTGTAATTGCCCCATCTGTAAAACGAATCTAGGTCACATTTAGGGTTTACATGACTACTGAGTCGCCTCTTACTTCACTAATGGCACTGTCGCTGGGGGCCTAGATTCTTTTTATAGATGGGGCAACTTACAGTCTATTAGGGAATTGCTATTTCCTGTATGTTTTCTTACATCACATTAGTGATTACCTATTTGCGATTCAGTAAAAATAGCTAATAGGTAATCGCAAATATTGAGTTTCATTAATGTGGCCATTAGTGACTGGTTTATGGGTGCAAATTTACTGCTTTTTGGAATTCACAAACATTGGCAATAGTAGTCTTGGAAAGCTGAGCCAGTCTCAAGTTTCCAGACATACTTCTGGCAGTCAAACGCCCAAAAGGTGATGGGATTAATGCTTACAAATAGTATAACCAGTGGCAATCGCTCATGGTAACATTCCAACCAATCATTTTTTTCCCACTGTGCCACTCTAGACAAAGGTCTACCTGATACAAATAATGCTGACCCTATTCCTCATGGAAATAGTCTAACCGTACCTTGGTCACCTCACCTCGACACCCTGCAGCCACAGCTTTTTTAGTTGGGAAATTTGAGATATACAACCACCGAATCTCACAGATTACAGTACACCCTTTAGACAAACCCAGAAAATGTAGCTTACATTTACAATTCAGCACGTATTCTCAAGTATTCCACCTCTAAGTGTAACTCATCCATTGCAGGGTTTTCTTGGAATTCTGGGACTTGTAGTCCAGTTCAAATCAATAGAAAATGAGGACTACAAATCACAGAATGCAAAGCCAAGACTGTTGTAGTCTGTGGTAGAAAGTAGACGCTTGTAGCCAAGTAAGTTCTCAAGTACCTTTATTCCAGTTGTACAGCAAGATGGTAGGTAGGCACATCAGCTAGATAGACCGGATAAACAGGTAGTAAAGAAGTAGGTTAGCCCAGTAGTCAGCCCTTGGTCCTATGCCACAGCAGCCCCACCAGGAGCAGCCTGCCTGCTGCTCAGCCCTTCTGTAACTGTCATACCTCACTCAGTCAGACACCCAACATTCCACGCATCACTGCATTCCCAACATTCTACTCCAAACACTCTCAGTGGCTGAGCAGCAGATGGACTGGTGGACTGTAAGGCAAGGCATAACATATCCCCCTCCTTTAAAAATGAAAAACGAAAGTGACATTGGTACCTGAGAGAGACAACAATACAAAAAGGGAAAACTATACACTATTAAAATTACATTTGCAAGAAATAATTCAGAACTCAGGGATGCATAAAAGGAAGAAAGAAATAATACAATACAGAGAGCAATATAACCTATCCCCCCCAAAAGAAGGCAAAAATGAGACAATTAGTGGGGTATAGCAATGGGTGAACAAACCCCGCGACACTAGACCCAAACTATAAAACATTCTGTTGCATAAAGCACAGATTACTAATTTTGCAAAGGTTGCAAAATTACAAATGTAAGGAATGGTTCCAAACCCAGGGATGTGCAATTAAGAGAACATCACGAGAGGGTATGAGCGATTCAAAGCAGAAAGAATGGATAAAATACAACAACTGAAAAATTGAGTACAGAAACCCATCCTCTCCCAAAAGATAAAATGAGAAAAAGTTGTTGCGTAAGGCAAAAGGTAAACACCCCGCCACTGTATATGGGTCCAACACCCATGGAAGCACATCCTGTGTAAGAATGACCATTGTATAAATGTAGATGGGACCCAACCCATGCAAACCAACCTAGTATAGGAATTGGACGAGACGTAGAGAGATGGGAAAGGACCCATTGACCAACCCTGTGTGAAGGTTAACTGTAACGTTGATTGGAACGTACCCAATAAACACACCTCGTGTGAGGCTTACCAAAACAACCAACTGTAAATGGGAATATTACCCATGTATCCACCCCTGAGTAGGGGCTGCGTGTAGCGCACTATGGAAAGGGTATAGTTCCCAAACCATGACCATCCCTCATGTAAGGAAGAACATACCCCGTGTAAGGGTGAACCCACCCCTGTGTAGGGGCTGCGTGTTACGCAGTATGGAAAGGGGCTAGTACCCAAACCATGACCATCCCTCATGAAAGGGAGAACATACCCCGTGTAAGGGTTCCACCCCTGTGTAGGGGCCGCGTGTAACGCTTTATGGGAGAAGGAAATGTACCTAAACCCAGACAGACAGTCAGACAGGATGAAAATCCTGCAAAAAAAAACATGCAGCGAAAATCCTTCAAAAAACCAAGCTGCGCAAGAGGAAAACCCCTGCACATAAACTTGTGCGGCGCAGGGCGTCTTAAGCACGCAGGGACACCCCCTGCAACAAGTTAAAGAGACCACCCTCGCGTAAGGGTACACTGTCCATAAACTTACCCCAAAAAACTTACCCTCTGCGTAGGGCCACCCCTCATGTAAGGGAACAATGTATAAATAGCGTACAATGAGACTAAAAACTGATAAATATGCAAAAAAACCTCAAACGTGAACCTCCAAATGAGGTACTAAATGTGTATCTGGCAGAAAATCACCAAAAACGTACCCCTGTGTAAAGGTACACGGACATAACTGTGCCTAGAACACCCCTCCCGTAAGGGACATTTCCACCACAAAAATGGAACAATTAGACAAATGTACAACACTTTTTTAAAAGTCAAATAAATCAGTCACACTTGGCATGAAACAGAAACCATTTAAACTGTAAATATGAGTGGCATCATCTTGAAAAGAAAAGGAGACAGTGTCCATATTGCGAAGGCCAAGATCATACATTGTTGGTAGTAGCATGACTGTAATTATCAACATGTTCATAACCTTTAAAAAAAAAAGCCGAATCGATACCTAAGAAATTCCTCGACGATGATAACACAGCCAGTCCCACCGCGTTGACTACGAACTCCTTGCAGCCACGTTGAAACAGTATAGAGAATCCCTCGTAGTGGAATCCTCAACATACAGAAGCAGACGAACTCCGCGTTGTGACCGGTTCCCAACTGACCTTGTTGAAACTTTATTTAAACAGACAAGAAAAAAAACGTGGTTGGCAAAACGTGTAGGAACGAATGCAGAGTTATGACAAACTCAAAATGGCTCCCGGCACGTCTGTGCATGAGTGCGTCCTTTAAGGAGCGCTAGACTGACAGCACCCACACCGAAGGACCCACGAGCCATCAGCGCGTCACCAGGATGCAGGTGAGATTCCGCGCGCTGTCGGAAGCTCGTGCCCAGTCTGCTTCAAATTTGAAAGCGGCGGTTGAGCTGCCAAGCGTCGAAGGAACTGCTGGGGGCCCAAAAATGAATTAAAAAGACTTACCCCCATAAAACCACAACTTGTCACCACACTGTTAGCCAAAGGGTGATCCTCGCAATTGCCAAAAACTTTTCTGAGAGACTGCGCGTGACATCCTCAGCTCTCCTTCATGTGAATTGTCCAATGCACTCTTGCCAAACCAATTCGTTGTGTGGCCCCACTGCAGAGATTTGTACACACGTAGTAAAAGCTTGTGGCACTTAAATTCCTTTCTCTGGCACCTCCAAAGTGGCAGACACATGCAGTATCACACAGACATTGCGCAGGCCAGATGATGACATGTGCAGCATACCAGCACAGTTTAAACATCAGTAAAGTCGTTATCAAAGAACAATCTTTCCTTGATTGCACAGTCAACACACAGTACAGCATGCTTACGTTAGGGCTGTCCGTTGTCCAGGACACTGGTGGGGCTGCGGTGAATGCTGTGCTTGTTTCTTTAGTTGCTTGTGGCATCCTGTGTTGCGATGGAACCTCTTGAGTCTCTTCATATGTTGCCTTTAGTATGCTTAAAGTTGCGTTGGTTCCATGCTGTCTGGGCAAGTTAGACCTGTGGCTTCTTCTCATCATGTAGGTACGTCTCCAACTCTCGCTCGTCGCCAAAATATGTTGTAGTCTGTGGTAGAAAGTAGACGCTTGTAGCCAAGTAAGTTCTCAAGTACCTTTATTCCAGTTGTACAGCAAGATGGTAGGTAGGCACATCAGCTAGATAGACCGGATAAACAGGTAGTAAAGTAGTAGGTTAGCCCAGTAGTCAGCCCTTGGTCCTATGCCACAGCAGCCCCACCAGGAGCAGCCTGCCTGCTGCTCAGCCCTTCTGTAACTGTCATACCTCACTCAGTCAGACACCCAACATTCCACGCATCACTGCATTCCCAACATTCTACTCCAAACACTCACAGTGGCTGAGCAGCAGATGGACTGGTGGACTGTAAGGCAAGGCATAACAAAGACACGATCTGGACAAGGTACACACACGTGTACATGGGAAACTTGAGAACTCTGATCAACTCGACGTAGGCCACGCACCCCTTTGTCCACCAGAAACACATTCTCTGTTGACTCAGAACAGATGTGATTGCTTTTCGTTTAAGAAGCTTGCCTTTGGACAACGTATTCGGATAGCCTTTTAAAGGGAATTGATTATTCCAAATGAAATCTGAAATCCTGCCACAGTTGCGATTTATTTCCATCGATCTAACGTTTCTAATAAACATATGTTAAAAGATATTGAACACATTTTCTTTTCTATTCCTTTGGTTCACATGAAGGATACAAAGGCACCTAGTCGTACAGTAAACTCAAACAACATGCCTCAGAGTATTCTCTTTTTTAACCATATGCCACTATTCACTTAATGATATTAATTCTAATGTTCACAAACCTTTAACGGGAAACATATAGGAACTAGAACTATACATTTATGGCAACATGAACAGGTCGGGAGAAAGTATGCATCCAACAAACATAAACCATAAAAAAAAACTTTGATCAAAGGTTTTGGAATAAATTCCTTTCATTTAATCTCCTTGAAAGCTACATTCCTATGTGAAATTCGGCTATAAGGAAATGTTATTCTTTAGGGATAATGGGAGAATATTACATAGTGCGAGTCCCAAGGAGATGGGGCACTGACTGCACCTTATTGTACCGTTTCATAGAAGAACTTCCCAACTTCTATCGGTACATCCATCCAACTTCTAATCACTCTACAGAACCAGACAATAAAAAAGATGGTCATCAACACCTCGGTTACAAATACAAACCACAATGGACAATCACAATGAAACATGGGAGTAACAAATCTAGCAGGCACATGGTAAGCATTTTTAATCACCTTTTCGTTGCTTGGTCAAGTATATTCTCCTTACAGATTCATGCAGTCGATCCCTAAGCAGGAATGACTGCAAATGGCATGCTTGTGCTGCAAAGTCCACGCATGTCTTTGTGTGCGTCGGCACTGGCATGTGTTGCCTCTGTTGTCTAGCTTGAGTTGTGGCTGCATATGTGACTTTACATGTTGCCTGAGTGATAATTCTTTGTCCGCTCATATCTGTTTCTTGTGTTGTTGATCTGTGGATGCATTATACGAAAGCCAGACCTGTTAGCTTTGCCAATGCTTGTTTTATTTGGGTGGTGTGTTTTAATGTGCTAAAGCCTTATTTACGCTTTTGCTTTTATATGACAACTCTTTTGGATACTGAATCTCACACAACACAATTCCTGGCACTTTAGATGACTTCTTCATATTAAGGACAAGAGCATGTGGTGCAATATTCAGTGTATCTGTGATAATAATGCATTAGGAATGAGATCCCTCAGAGTAAATACTTTAGCTAACATGTTAATGTGGCATTAAAGCAAACACAATCCTGGCCCAGTCGGTCACAGAGCACAGTAGAATAAGTTTGCTCAGGTGCAGATTGCAGCAGATGGTGGGCGATGCTGTGCAGTGCTCAGCAGGTCTTCAGCCTGGATGCAGTGCACAGCACAGGTTGTTTGCAAGGTGCAGGGTGCAGTAGTAGAAAGTGTTCATTTGTGGCCAACTTTCAATAGGAAAAAATATAAAATTGATACAGAAATGACTGAAATATAATGCATTATTTTCTGGTACAATTCTAGTTTTGAAGTTTTCCACTCTTGTAAATAGTTTAAGGAACTCGGTCACTAAAGAAATTGATTTGGCACTGAACCTCAAAGCTATTTTGTAAAAATGTGCATTTGAAACGTCAGAGGATACAATCAAGAGACCAACCAATTGCGTTGCCTACCTTAGTGGCCCACTTCAGTTCATGCGCATCAAACTGAGCTGGAGTCTTCAGGAGAGCCAAAACAACCTCCTCATAGTGACCGGAAAGAGCTTTCTTCAGCGATTCCTCTAAAGGCTGAGGTACAATTCAGGAAGACAAATAACAATTGGTCAGTCCATTTATAAATCAACTCCTAACTGATGGTTAAATCTGAGTCAAACACTTAGGGACCGATAGGACCACTGCTACCCCCAGGGATCCGTGATCCCTGGCGGTCTTGCAGCAGTCTGAGGCTCACAATATGCTGGCGGTGCCGCCGAAGCACCCAAAGCATATTATCTGTTTCCTCACCGCCACAGTTTTCATGGCTGTGAGCCCGCCATGAATACAGTGGTGGTGAGGAAACTAAGGGGGCTCTACAGTACAGGGCCCCTGTTGCCTCAGGGCCCGGGGATGCATGCATCGGGACACATGTTGTGCCCCCCACTATTCATGCAGCCCCAGTTCCTGCACGGCATGGACTTAACAGTCGTTGCTGTGCAGGAACGTGCTTTGACGATACCATGGCAATGCCATGCTAAGGCTCTCATATGAGCCTTACCCCGGCACCACCAAAGCATTGACCGCCAGGCCAGGAGAAAACTCCTAATCAGGCGGGCGGGCGGCCAACAGCTTTGGCGGTCTCGCAGCAGGGCGCTGGCGTGGTGGCCTGCTGCGAGACTGCGAAAGTCATAATCAGGCCCTTAGTAAAAAGAGGATCTAGCAGGCCATTAGAGTAAAACACTGCTGACCAAATAAATGCAAGAAAGCTAGCTGTAGAGCTGTGTGCAGATGTTAAGAATGTTACATGCAATGAAAATAGAAACATGGTAGACATTTACAAATTAGGTCACATTTCTATAATTAATAAAATGTAAAAAAAAAAAAAGCGAATTACCCATCCATATAAGTTTCATACTTATTGCTTTCAATGCTTTCAATGCTTTCACTTATATAGTTATACATGACGTTCAAGCCAGAAAAGGAATCCCTGTGGACATTGGGTTACGAGATATTTCAGTTGAAAGTCACACTTTTCAGAATTCCTTGGAATACTCCAATTGATAGGTGCTAAAATGTAAACGTTGTATTGCTCCTCAATTAACTATGCAGGATTGAAGCTTAGTGAAAGCATATGTACCTGGTATCTGGTAACCCAGATAAAGCCCTTGAGATGTTTTCCACTGGGTGTCGTGATATTTAAATGGGAATTAGTTAAGGAGGTCAATGGTCCCTAAAAGTAAAAGTTAATACACATGCCAACTATTATTTATACATGACAATCACTCATTTAATTGCATAAATGTAAAATGTAATATGACTCACATGACTGGCTTGAAGCCTTACCTAAATTATTCGAAAACACTGAGGGAGGTGCAGATGTTTAACGGTTAAATGAAGAAAATGAAGCAATTAAGTGGATAGAACATCTAACATAGTTGCACAACGAGGGATCCAAAAAATGACGTACAAGGATTCAATGCGTTTTTTATTGTTCAATTATTGAAGAGACAGGGAAGAGCTCAAATATCCTACCTAGTTTGTTTAAAAAGCTTATGGTCTCACTCCACTCCATTGTGTACTCTTTGATGAGGTTTGAGAGCCTGATCTAGTTGTTAACATAAAATAGCCAGTATTAGAAACTCTATCCTAGCTCAATAGAGAGTCTGGTGCATATAAAGTCAATGGGCCATTTAAATGTAATTATATCCTTAACACGGGCGAGGTCCTCATATCTCTGAAGATAAACAGGGTAACCCTTAAACCTCAAAACACCAAAACATTCTCCACATGATTTAGCTAGCCAACAAGCTATTTCAAACGAGTCAGTCCCATCCTGAAAGTCCGGTTGCACCCTGGACATGGGATGAAACCTGCACTCGTTGATATTAAAGATCGCCTCTTATGACATACTGCTGAAAGTTAGTAGGTAGCTTTGATATTGTAGACCTCTCAGCTGCCTCCCATACCATAGATTATGCCCTGCGGAAAAGAGGGTTAGACTGGTACGCAGCCATTTTGGGGAATCTGAGGCTAGGAATATTTCGTCTATTACTAACAGATGTCGAATTGTCCATTTTGAAACCCAGATTTCTTCTCCAACTGCTGAGTACTTTTGCATGGCGCAAGGATCATCATTTATATATAATCACTGGCTGATTTATTGGGGATGAATTTGGACTTCAAATGTATGCTGATGATATTCAGCGTGAGTCTCACAGTAGAAGTGCTGAAAACGTTCCAGTATTAGACTGCCTGTCAGAAGTCAAACAAGCATTTGCAATGCAATAGGTCTCGCATTTACGCAAGTTTGAGCTATTGGCATTGTAAATGACAATGGCTTTTATTTATATTTCAAAAACCAAAACATAAATAAAAGGCAATGTCATTTACAATAAAAAATAGCTCAAACTCTCGCATTATTACAGCTGTAAATGACAATGCCTTTTAGTTATGCATTTTGGTTTGTAGTGTATTGAATGTATGTTGTGTGGAGTGGAATTATGAGGTTTGTATTGGAATTCTTAGTTGTGGAATGTTGTGTGGTGTGGAATGGATTTGTGTAGTGGACTTATGTGGCAGGGTGTGCAGAGGAAAAGGATTATGGGAATATCAGACACTGGGAGACACAGATAGTACGAGAACACAGGGAATGGGGAGATAGATTTACAAAGTTTGGGCACTTGAGAGGGTGAGAGAACACATGGAAGCGAGAACGCCCGGAAAACAAAGGGGTCCCTAGGCATGTGGAGATAGCGAGACCTTGAACATTTGTGAGGGAGAAAGAGAACATCAGGTGGGGAGAGGGGTGGATAGATTTGGGCTACAATTGAAGTATATTAAGAAAATATGGAAACTGTGGTGCTGTATGGTATGGGACAGGGTTAGTGAGTTTGGAGCGGGGTGAATTATTAGAGATTAGAGGTAGCTGAAATATTGAGCTGTGACACTTAGTAAGCAGTAACAAGGCAAGTTTAATGTGAGCTGAGGAAAGGATCACTGTCACACTCCAGACCTATTTCCCACTAACTGTGAGTGTGTGAAGTTAAGAATATTAGCACTTGTGTGGAGCCATAACCAGAACATCTACTGTAACTTACTTCCCCTTAAAATTGGAAAAGGAATGTGTGGGGTACCAGGGTAGGTGAAGTGCCACGTTTAATTTGTGGCCACACACCTGTGTGCATCGTGTTAGCATGTAGAAGCGGGGCATTAACAATGGAAAGGAAATCGATTATTAGAGAATGTTGAAATGTGGAGCACTGACATTTATGCATTATGAGCTCGGGGATTGTAACCAAGGAAAGGAAGTCCATTGTTAAAGAATGTTGTAATGTTAAGCTTTGAGGCTTTAATAGCATGGGCTCAGAGATATTAATATGGAAAATAAGTCCATTGTAGCGAATGTTGATATGGTGTGCTGTGACACTTGAAAAACAGTAACTAGGCTCAACAAGTTTAACCCGAGCTGAGGAAGGGTAGGCATGCACTGGAGAATATTGAAATGTTGAGCTCTGTTCCTCACACTTTGGGGGCTGAGGGTAATTGAAACAGGATTCCAAGTGAAGGGCCATAGGTGAATGTTGAAAATTTGAGAAATGTGTGTGTCCTACTATATAGGTTTGGAACCATGAAACCTATGCGGGTGGAGGAGGTCCTCCGGTGAATGTTGAAATGCTAGACGCTGAGCTTAACACACATATAGTCTTTTAAACACCCTGCTCTCCTGTAAGTGCATTTTCAAAATGAAGTAATGGTGCCCGATTAAACATGGTTTGCCATATTTATGACACAGGTTTTGTTAAATTAAAAAAAAAGGCAGATTTGGGTGTTGTTGTGTATGCGTTACTTAATGCATGTAACTGCTGTTAACCGGGCAGTCTTTTCAAGTCCCACAACCGTTTGAGCTTTTAGGTGCTTTATGCTGACCTGAAGCATGTGGTAAGGATCTCTGCCCAAAGCTTGCGCCCTGCACCCCAGAGACAGTCTCCATCTGAGTGAGAGAGCATGTACCTGTACGAAAAGAGTATGTGCGCATGAGAGAGAAGGAGTCTCCATCCTGTACCTTAGGAAGGGAGCCGGAGTCTTACACTAGAGAGAGGGGCCTGCAACCAGAACCGTAGTGAGAAGTTTACACCTTAGAACGTTTTCCCCTTTAGAGCTCTTTGGCGAGGGAGCCTGTATTTTGTGGCTGGAATTAGTGGAGTGCGCTCTCCAAGGAATAGGGGAAAGGTGTGCCCGAGGCTTAGAGACATGTAGCAACTTAGAGAGGGAATAAGTGTTGTGTACGTTGGAGACCGTGCTGTGGTACGTGGGAGAATGAACCCTGTGATTAAGAAATGAACTGTATGCCTGAGAGGCAGGAGGACCCTGTTCTAAAGAAAGTAGATGGACCAGGGAGCATGTGTTCAGCACCTTAGAGAGAGCTAGTATTTGAGAAAGATAAAAGAGGGAGCCTATGGCTTGTTCCTTGGAGAGGAAGAGAGCATGCGCTCTGCCTCAAGAGAAATTAAGGTGGCTGAAAGAGGTGTGATGGACCTTGGAGAGAAAGAATAGTCTTTTGACAGAGAGAGACAGCTTGCGCTTTAGAGAGAGAGAGAAAAAATGTGTGTATATGTGAGAGGAAGAGAGAGAAAGAAACTGGAAGTGCGGTCTGTACCTAATGAAGATTAGAAAGAGAGCAAGTGTGTATGTGTGTGCGTTAGAGAGAGACAGAAACAGAGGAATAAGTGTGTGTGAGAGATAAAGGGGAAGAGCCAATGAGAGACCATCTACTACGTACTTTATAGACAGACTGCACCGTAGTGAGGGAAAGTTGTGGAGTAAACAAGAGTCTGTCTGTCTTCCAAGAGCACTTAAACGCCACTGCGCAGGTCTGGTTTGTGGCAAGTATTGGTGGCACATTTAGCCTAACAGGTTTTTTTCTTGGCATTTTATTAAGATTCAAAAAGGTGCAAAACAGGGACACGTTTGCTGTCAGCGTAGTCTTGTTTTTGCCTATGGGAAAAGAGAGGGACACACAAGTTTTACAAGAACAGTGTCACCTTTCCCAAAGTTGTTAAAAAGTAATTTGAACTTCCGAAACAAACGTGCACACTATAGTAAGAAAGCCACCGAACACATTGC
The DNA here is from genome assembly GCA_963921515.1 of Calotriton arnoldi. Taxonomy (NCBI): domain Eukaryota; kingdom Metazoa; phylum Chordata; class Amphibia; order Caudata; family Salamandridae; genus Calotriton; species Calotriton arnoldi. The sequence goes on from CAWUFW010011105.1 coordinate 211,669, forward strand.
GCCAAGCGTCTGTGAAATCAACATGTTTAAAACAACCCTGTAAACACAAAAATGTCTTCAAATGTGACATGCTAAGCTTTGGAGTGCATGTTAATATTTACAATTTTTTTTGCATTAGATCTTGATAGAAGCAAGCGTCCATCAATTAAGTTGGGAGCCTAGACCAAAGCTGGTGCTAGATTGCTAATCATTACTGCGGGATAATAACCCCAAAACAAAAGGCTACCATATTAGATTGTGAACCCCTCCCATAAGTAATGAGTCAGGTGACAGCACCTAAATGCATTACAGAAATTGTTTATAAGTCTACTAAGGTTAGGTTTGCGGTCACAGTTGAAGACACGCACGAGTAACCCTAACAGACTTCTTGGAGTCATAGGTGGTCAGAAACTGGATGGGGTGGGTTTTCCGGTTATCTTCTTTTAAGATCGTAGTAATATTTAACAATCCATATTGCATTGGGGCATTTAAGACCAAGGTTTCAACTTTGGATTTGGTCTACTTTGTGACTTCCTTTAAATTTTTCGAATTGTATGCAGCACATTTAAATGAGGTTTACTTGTTATGGAATGCGTATATTATTGTTCACATATTTTAATGGGTTCGACTACGAAATACATTTGTATTCTCTACTCAAAGTATTTAAGTACACACTTCATCCCTCAAATCCACAAATAGAAGAAACCGACAAATGTTGTCACTCGGTAAGCCACATCTATGGAAGCCCAGGAAACTTGGTGAAAGAAAGCCTCAGCCATTTTAGTAAGCAGCTAAAAATTGCAGTATTATCCTAATTCAAGTGTACCATCCTACATCGAAACATAAAAATAGGTAAACAGAAAGAATTCAAAACAGGCAAGTCAATGGATTACATTCGCCACTAACATTTATTATTAAATTATTTTCTGTACGAGTCAGCAATGGGGGCAGCAAACATGATGGGGGGGGGAACTCACTACACTTACCAACATCGCATTTTCAATACACTTATATGAAGAAATGAACGCCAAACAATAGGCTCAGTCTACCAAATGTGTTTTTGCGCAATAGTAATGCAGCCCAGAGAGACTCTGAGAGGTGGCGGTAAAATAAATCGGACGTAGTTCTTAAATGAGGTTCGGTAGTGAAAGTTTCCGAAGTAATTGGAAAGAAAAATTGGATAACCAGAGTAACAATTAGAGAGAAGGCCTGGCAACGGAAACTTTCTACCGTGTAAAAATAAATTCTACAAGAGTTTAAAGCATCAACACAATAGCAATTCAAAGGGGAGAAGCAGTCTGCACACTGCGGTACCCAATATGCTGAAGCCCAAACCGATCCTCCTTGAACGAAGGCACGTAATCCACCATACCCGAAGGAAACAGGTTGCAGAAAAAGATTCAAGCAACACATCGCGCGCGCCCCTAACAAACCTTTTTTTTTTTTTACATAATTTCTAATGTCGCCACATACCCTTAACTGCAACGCCCTCTCCTCGATGGTGCACAAACTCAGCTTTATGGCAGCTGTGCGGCTCGGAGGAGAGAAAACAATCCAAGCCAGCTTTTCTGCTTCTGTTTATTGGTGGGTGTACAAACAATGAAGAGCTCACCTCGGCAATCCAGGCATTAATGCAGTTCTTTAAGTTCAGGACGCAAATTTCCCCAGTCCAGCTACCTCGACCGGAAGCCAAGCTTAGCGGGAGACCTGCATTACCCTGCCGGGGCCGGCCTGGTTCCCACTACCCCTCGCTACTTTTATAGCCGTCCTATAGGAAGGAGAGCGTCAGGAAGCAGCACAGCGGCTAAGGGGTGCATAGAACAATGAAAACAAGTGGTGCGTGCAGCCCAGAAGTGTAACTGGTCCCATGTGATCAGGTGAACCTTTACCCAGCCCTGGCTTTTTAAACAATAACATGGTGGTCGGCAGGCCCACATTTGTAAAATGGAAAAAAAAAAACATAAGACCTGGATAAAGGTACTCCTGCTGAGATGGGGACATTTGAAACTCCTAAGGTGTGGAACAAAAGGACTTCTACAGCTGCAGCAGTCGCGCTACTCTAGATCCAATGTGTCAAAAAACATGTGAACAATAAAGAACATTTTAAAAAATCGCATGATTATTCAGGCGACTCCTGTTATTGATGCATTTTTTCTTTCCTGGCCTTAGTACTGGCACGTAACAGTAAATGGACACTTAAATCCAATTTGCTCAATTTAATAGAACACTTAAAAAAATAATGTAACTCTGGGATTACCACGATTTTTTTAAAGCCAGAATTGTTTCATTTTAGTCACCTCACGTCTGAAAGGGACTTTGCTTGAATTGTATGTCAAAGGGGAAAATTAAGGTCCCCGATTTTTTTTGTAAATCTCCCTCTTTCTTGTTTCAAAATGTTAGCATGCATGCTGAAGTCTTCGTGTACCAAAGGCATAGCCGTTATTTTCTTAATGCTGTAGAAAGAGGTCCATATAAGGACATCCAGTCCTACCCAAAATTAAAAAACAAAACGTGCCGGAAGGCTTGCAAAAGGTGGCGTTTGCATTCAAAGGCAATAGCTGGAGGGCTCGGCCTGCCACACCTTTCAGGCTTTCACTCCACCAGCCCAGCCCGCCACACACCTCATAGTCCAGAGCTAGCTCGCGCACAGAAGTCGTACCTCTCCGGAAAGGCATCGTGATTCGTGACGTTCCTTGACGCCCCCTGGGGTCCTCTCTGTAGCAGGCCTGCACCTACGGAGCTCCGGCGGGCTTTGCGTTTTCTTCTTCTGGTGGGCAGAACGGACTTGTTTTCACGCTTTTCGCCCACACGTCTATTGCTTCCTCGTCGTCACGGAGAGGGGAAGGGACTGGTCGAGAAGGAAGTCGGTTTTGCCTACTCCTCCTTTAACCCTTTTCAGCTTCGTTTCTACTGTGCGGCCTCTTCATTGGAAATGCATCTGTCGAAACCCTCTCTTTTGTATTGTTTATCTTCCGTTTTAGGAGTGATAACAACGTGGTTGTCACTCAAGTAATCGTAATTTTATGGATTGCTCTCTCATATAGGGCAAAACTGAAATACTTTACCCCAAAAAGAACCAGCGAATAGCATATCACAGCACACTGAAATCAACAGGCTGTAATGAACGGAAAATTAACAAGCATTACGTAAACACGTGAACCCGGAGCCATTAGCAATTAAAAAAAACAAATTATCAAAGCGGGCGGGTGCCGTACTGAAACACGGAATAGCGCCCATGTATACAAGCACGGAATCGAAACCAACGCGGGAATCGAAACCAGTGGTGCGCGCGCACCACAGAGGAGCGGGGGGGGGGGAGCGCGGCAGCGACAGCGAGGCGAACGCGCGCTGCTGCGCGTTCTGGCCACCGTCGGGAATGGGAGGAGCGAAGGCGGGACATGCGCCCGCCTTTGCCCAATAGCGTGCCGTTTTTCTAAAAACGCACGCTACAGCCAATGAGGGCTTCTGGAAACAAAAACACACGCACGAGCGTGTGGGTCGTTTTCAGAAGCCCTTTCTAGAGGTCTCGCGCTGCGCGAGCAGTGCTACGCACTGCAACGCTAGGCGCGAGACCTAAAAATGGATGCAGTACAGCAGGTTGCCCGTTGCTGAGCCACTGCTGATGGGCAAGGTTTCCCCAGAGATTACTCTAATTTCCCTGGTATTACAAATGTATTCTGGACCCTCATCTCATTCCACATATTTCGCATCTCAGAAGCTGTTAAAACTTTTAACTTCGGTGTGCATTTACCAAGAAACATCAGGCCGGTTTGAAATGTTTACTTTTGGGCTTCCTTAATTAGTGCAATGGTACTAAGTTGAATGGCTCATTGCAATGTTCTGCAACATGTAGAATTATGACTGGGCAATATGTAAACTCCTCACGCACTCCTACACAGCCCTCCACAACGCCGGACCTGCAAACCTCAACAACCTCCTCTCCTTCTACACTCCCTCCAAACATTTCCGCTCCGCCCAACTGGCCCTGGCCACCATACCACTGATCCGCAAGACCACGGCTGGAGGAAGATCATTCTTCTACCTCGCAAGGAAGACGTGGAACTCCCTTCCTCTGCACCTCAGGAAATCACCATCGCTGCCGCAATTCAGGAAGGGCCTCAAGACCTGGCTCTTCGACTGAATAGCAGATCCCCCCCCCCTTCTCAGTGCCTTGAGACCCTCACAGGTGAGTAGTCGCACTTTATAAGAACCTGATTGAATGATCGATTGAAACTGACACCTCAGAGTCGTTTCACCTGAGATACAGCTTGAAACACAGGCTGGCAGTTACAGCTATGGTAAACTTTAAGACTTTGACAATGGTTCATAAAGTAATTCAAACGATGGCCAAAAATATCGAAGTGAAGGAATGGGGCTTTAAAAGCCTGGAAGAATGCTCAGGGTGATGATATCAATCAATCAGGCATTTGTAAAGGGCAGCACTGTCAACCGTAAGGGTATCTGGGTGCTGAGTGTACTAGTCTCCGACGAAAATCCAGGACTTGAGATTCTTCCTGAAGTCTGCCATGAAGGCTGCTGTCCGGAGGTGGACGGGCAGGTTTTTCCAGGTCTTGGCGGTGATGTGGGAAAAGAAGTGGCCACCGCTGTGGCTGTGTCAGATGCAGGGGGTGTAGGCGAGGGAGGGTGAGGAGCGCAGATTCCTTGGAGGCTGATGGAAGTTCAGTCAGTGGTTGATGTAGGATGGTCCTTGGTCGTGAAGAGATTTGTAGGCATGTGTGAGGATCTTAAACTGGCATCTCTTCCTAATGTGGAGCCAGAGGAGGTTTTTGAGGTGTTGGGTCCATTTGGGGAGGTCCAGGATGAGTATGGCTGCGGCATTCTGTATGGTTTGGAGTCTTCTGAGGAGTTGGGTGGGGATTCCACGTAGAGAGCATTGCTGTAGTCGAGGTGACTTGTAACGAGGGCCTGTGTGACAGTTTTTCTGGTGTTGCCTTTGATCAATCTGAAGATTCTGCAGAGGGTGTGGAAGTAGGGGGAGACGACTGCGTTGACTTGTCTTTTCATGGTCAGTTGGCTGTCGAGGATGATACCGAGGTTGCACGCATGATCGGTCGGTGTGGGCATGGGACCGAGTTCTGGTGACCACCAGCTGTGGTCCCAAGTGGAGGTGTTTTTCCTGAAGATCAGTACTTCTGTTTTGTCAGAGTTGAGTTTGAGGCAGTTGTCTCTCATCCAATTGGCTACTTTGGTCGTGGCGTTGCAAAAGTTGGTTCTGGATGTGGAGGGGTCCCGGTGAGTGAGAGGATTAGCTGAGTGTTGTCTGCGTAGGAGATAATGTTGAGTTCCTGGCCTCTGATGACATCTGCGAGGGGGGTTATGAAGATGTTGAACAGGGTGGGGCTGAGTGATGATCCCTGTTGATCGCCGCAGATGATGTCCTTGGGTTCGGAGGTGAAAGGGGCAGTCGGATGCTCTGTGTGTGGCCTGTGAGGAAGGAGGCGATCTACTTGAGGGCGCTTTGGTGTATGGCGATGTTGTAGAGTCTGTTGATGAGGATGTGATGGGAGACAGTGTTAAACGCAGCTGAGAGGTCGGGGAGGATCAGGACCACACTTTATCCACGGTTGAGGAGAGTTCTGATGTCATCTGTGGCAGTGATCAGCACGGTCTGGTTGCTGTGGTTGGTACGGAATCCTGATTGTGAGGCATCGAGGAGGTGGTTGTGTTCCAGGTATTCGTTGAGCTGTTGATTGATGGCTTTCTCAAGTACTTTGGCTGGGTAGGAGAGCAGGGAGATTGGTCAGTAGTCTTTGAAGTTACTGGGGTCGGCCGAGGGTTTCTTCAGAAGGGGTCTGACCTTTGCGTGTTTCCATCTTTCTGGGAAGGTCACTGTGGAGATGGAGGTGATGATGATGCTGGTGAGCTCTGTGCTGATCAGGTTGGTTCAGAGGCTAAAGAGAAGGTGAGGGCAGGGATCAGTGGGTGCCCTGGACTGGATGGATGACATGATGGCTGTGGTGGTCTGAGTAGTGAGTGGAGACCAGGTGGTGATCATTCGTCTGGTGTCTGCCGGACGGTGGAGGTTGCTGAGACTGAGGTAGGTGGGTTGGTGGTCAAAGTTGTTGCAGATGGTGGCAATTTAGCTGTGGAAGTAGTCAAAGAGGGTGTCGCAGAGTTCTTTGGAAGGGGGAATGGTGTTCTCTGTGGCTGTTGGTTTGGAGAATTCCTTGACTATTTTGAAGAGCTCCTTTGTGTACTTAGCCGCGGTGTCAATGCGGGCGGTGATGGCTGCTCTCTTGGCTTCCTTGAGGTGTAGGTGGTAATTGCTGAGGGTTGCTTTGTGAGCGGCTCTGTTGGAGGGATTCTTAGTGGTTCACCATATCTTCTTGAGTCGGTAGCAGTTGGTGGTTTTGATCTCTTGGGTGTACCAACTTGCTTGTTTTTAGGTTTTATTGGTTTTTGCTGGTTTCCACAGGGTGACTCTGTCAGCGCATTTGGTGATCCAGATGGAGAAGTTCTGGAAGGCCTGGACCTGGAAGGTCTGCTGCCATTTTGGGTTGAGTGGAGCTGAGGGCCTGAGTCCACTGAGCCTCAGTTACCTTGCACCAGCTTCGGTGAGCCGGGCAGTGGTGTTTGGCTGTGGTGTGCTGGGGGTCGGAGATGGTGAAGTTGACTATGGTGTGGTCGATTCAGGTGAGATCAGTGATGTGGGTGAATTTGACTTTGTTGCTAGAGGTAAAGATGGAATTGAGTGTGAGTCTGGCTTTGTGTGTGGGTATGGTGACCAGTTGGGTGAGGCCAATGTTGCTCAGGTTCTCCAGAAGGGTGATGGAATTGGTGTCATTGGGGTCATCGACACACAAATTGAGGTTGCTGAGTAAGATGTAGTGGTAAGAGTCGATGGCCAGGAGGGCGATGAGGTTGGAGATGGCATTGCAGAAAGCTGGATGGGGGCCCGGGTGTCTGTAGGCGAGGGTGGTAGGTCCTCACATGCATGTGCCTAGATAGAAAAAGATTATTAGGGCAGCTGATTGTTGAGTGTGCATAAGCCAACTCTTTGAAAATCTCTTTCTGAGTAGTTACAAAAACTGACCCCACACTTCTCAGAAGGATGTGGAGTCTGTGATATCCTCTAATATTTTAAACATTTATTATCAGTTTCAAGGCAGTCAGATGAGTTGTGTTTATATATATTCACTGAAAAAACCATAGGTTTCAGGGACGTTATAGTTAGTTGGACATTTCACTCGTATAAAACCATAGAAATTCCCCGTTATAGTTAGTTCAGCTAAGTATAACTCGCGCCCCCGCAATGCACTGCTGATGACGTCACATATTACATCATTCATGACATGGTCAGTGACATCACTGATGACATCACTGATGACATCTCAAATGACATCACTGATGACATCATCCACGTGAAAATCTGATGCACCTCCTCACACTCTAATATAACCTTTGATACACCCACTGTAAAATACAGACTACCATTTTCGAAACCATCGACACACCAATACCAGTTACTACATACGCACTCACTGATTCCTAGGTCTACACACACATCCACTCATTTACCCATACAATCACTCATACATACAGTCACTCATCAATACAACACTATCATATGCACTCATACACCTATACAGACACTCACACACCGCCACTCACCCATGGAGTTACTCACACACCTAGTCAGTCATGCAAAGAATCAATCACACTCCCATTTCCTCAGCTATACAGTTATACACACACCACCTCACTTATTCAAACATATACTAACACATACTTACTCTCTTATACAATCACTGAGACAAGTACACACTCATCCATACAGCCACTCTCACAATCACTGACTCTCACATATAGTCATTTATATACTCGAACTCTCACATACACTGCCTTTTACATATGTAGTTACTTGGACATGTACCACTGAGACATCCAATCTCTCACCAACACACCCATACACACACTCACCCGCCCATACAGCTGTTTCCACATGCAATCTTGAACCCATACATCCAGTGAATCAACCACTCACACATCTATGCACAGAGTCACACACCTCCCACCCACCCACACACACACTCAGTCTCCCATACAAATACTCAGGCAACCAAGCAATAACCCATTTAGACACTCATGTAGCTACTGACCAACACATGCAGCAGCTTACACAACAACAGACATACTGATGCACACATTCAGACAGTTTAGTCACTAACGCATGTATTCAGTAAGACACATTTAATCACTCACTTATACAGTCAGTCACACACCTACTAAATCCTTCATCCAGACACTTATACACCCACTCATTCTTCAATACACCTTGGCATATATATAAAACATATTTAAACAGAAACACACAGTCACTGGATGATGTCATTTGAGATGTCATCAGTGATGTCATCAGTGATGTCACTGACCATGTCATGAATGATGTAATATGTGATGTCATCAGCAGTGCATTGCGGGGGCGCGAGTTATACTTAGCTGAACTAACTATAACAGGGGAATTTCTATGGTTTTATACGAGTGAAATGTCCAACTAACTATAACGTCCCTGAAACCTATGGTTTTTTCAGTGAATTTCTAAGGTTTTTTAAATGCTAATTTCTAACTATAACGTGCCTGAAACCTATGGTTTTTTCAGTGAATTTCAAAGGTTTTTTAAATGCTAATTTCTATCTATAACATAGCAGTCGCGTTTGCAGAGTGGTGGAGAAAGGCGAGCGTGGCCTTCAAACACCTTTTAGCAATCCCACTGTGTGGGATTTAGCGGATGTAACAGGAGGGATAGTTAGCCCCCACGTCAACCTTGGTGGCCAACTACCCCTTTTATTACCTCCAGTAAATCCCACACAGCAGAATTGCTAACTTGTTATATCAGGCCCCACCTCCTCCCTGCAGCACTCTGCAAACGCGCCCGCTGGTGTGTTCTACGTTGGGGGATTAAGTCCCCTCCAATCCTGAGGGTCCCTGGGGGCCAACTAGCCCACTATGTACCTTCAATTTGTGCCACAGAGCTGCGTTGCAGAGAGGTGGTGTGAGGCCATGCCCCTTTTTACACCTCTCTGCAAAGCAGCTCTGTGGCGCAAACTGAAGGTACCTGGTGGGCTAGTTGGCCCCCAGGGACCCTCAGGATTGAAGGGGACTTAATCCCCAAGTTACTACACGCCAGGGGGCTCATTTGCACACTTGCCATATCAGGCCCCGCCCCCTCCCTGCACCACTGTGCAAACGCACCCCCTGGCGCGTTGTAAGTTGGGGAATTAATTCGCCGATTTTCTTGCCTGCAGGATTGTTGCCATACCGCTGCCCTCCGGGAACCACAAGCACTAGGGGGCAACGCGAAAACCGCGGCAGGAGCCGCGCATCACTTCCACGCCAGCCGGCGCATTAATTCCCGGGAGGGCTCCCGCTGCGCGGGACACGCGCGGGCGAAGCCCGGGCCAAGGGCGGGCCCGTCTGCTCCCGTCCGCGACAGGACGTGGCAGGGCAGGGCCACCCCCCTGACATCTAGGCGCCAAGGCTACCTTAGAGTTGGACTCAGTACAGACAAATAAGGTAGTGTTGTTGTTGGCCCGTCTTCTGTGGCATATTTGTACTTAAGTGTAAGCCCAGGGTAAAATGAGCAAACGCAAGGCTATGGGCTCTCTGGTAGGCAGGGGGGTTGCAGGAACTCTGGACGCCTTCCTGATCAGAGCGGAATCAGTGTTGGTCCATCAGATCCAGCTTACGGAAAAAAGACTTTCACTGGACACCCTCGCGGCACAAAAACGCTCATCTATGGGCTGTTTAGCTATGTCTAAATCTCCTACTAATGTGGACAATTTGTGTCTTGTCACACCGGGGAGCAGTAATACTAGGGAAAGAGTTATTTCCATAGTTTCGCCAACCCCGTTGCAAGAACCCATAGAGACACAGACTATTTGTAGCAGCCTTCTCCAGAACTCTGTGGGGGACACTGACTGTGGCACTTTGGTAGGGCAGGAGGATGGGGCCACAATGTTGATTCCGCACACAATAAGTAATATAATTGCATCAAGCTCAGGAGGTGGGGAGGTTGTTACTCGTTCGAAAAGGGCATTTAAGCCCTGTAGTGCTAGTACTATGAAGCCCTTAAATGGTGATGAGCCGCCAGCAAAGAGAACCAGGGGTGGGGCGTCTTCTAAACTAACACAAAAACAGAAGCAAAAGCCCAGGCCCAGGAAAAAAGATCCAAGTAATTAGGTCCCCTGATACAGAAGGCTCAGTAGCCAATCAAACGTTCGATAGAGGTGAAGAAGTTAGTGTGGGGCAGGGGGCTGATTCTGAGTATTGGAAAAGAGTGGAAATGATGATAACTGTCCTTTTGGGGCCCGTAATAGGCAAATTAAGGTCAATCGAGGAAAAATTGTCATTACTTCTGGCCCAGAGTAAAGCTCAAGCTAATGAGGATAGTCGATGTGTATCCAGCCTGCGAGGGGAAACGGAAGTCCCCAAATCTCCTGTTGCACTTGCTGCAACAATGGCCAAGGGGGGGGGGGGGAACGGGGCCATCCAACAGTCCACCGAACAGCCCACAAGTACACAGGATGGGGGCGGCAAAGTGTTATACCAGTCTGCCCCAGTTCCCCCAGTTACCCAGGCAGTAAATAGAATCAGCCCAAGTATGATTACTAGGGGACATAGGGAATTGAGGGCGGGGCTCGCAGGTAATACCTCAGCACAAATAGCCACCATTAATATAGTAGGCACAGTGGATAGAGCCCCCACACATCAGCATGCAAGGGAGTTGTCCACTCAAAGTGCCCGGAGCACTACAGATTTGCCGGTTTTAGATTTACCCCCCGCCTCATGTCCATATACCATGATCTTGACGGGCGTTCCAGCCTGTACGGATGATAGAGAAGAAACCACCTTAATGCTGATCAATAAGGTAGCACACTGGATGTGTAGGAATGCAGTATTCAATATTACCAGGCATAGGCACATCCTGATGGCTAGGAGGGTGTCTTGGATTGGTAGCACTAGGAAAGTATTCCCAGGGGACTGCGTGATTGTGACCTTAAGGTACCCCGACCTTGCACGTAAGCTGCTCATTCAGAGCAAGGGGCTCTATCAAGAGGAGGGGGGCTTAGGCATCAAGATTCTCCCACCGGGTTTCTTTTATAGGCATATGAGGAACCCGAATAACCAGCATGGACCTAGGGGGTATTTGGGGGGAGTGCATGGGGGAGGCTTCATAGTCCCGACACACAACCCTTTCGCCCCCCTCAGTAATGTAAGAGATTTAAACGATATTGATTGACTGGACTTACATGGGGTAACTAAGGGTGTCCTAGTCCATGTAAGTAAAGCCACCGCTATAGATTCGGAGGGGACAGAAGAGGGTAGCCTACTTGGGGGAGTAGCAAGTCCAACTAGCTCAGATCATCAAGTAGCTCGAACGCTAGAACCCAATGATACAAATGTGGAGGATCATGGCTCCCAAACCAACGTGATGGTGGCTATCTTAGATAGGCAAAATGAGAGAGATTTAAAAAAAGTTTCCTGGAACATAGCAGGTTTATCCACTAAATTTAAGAATGAAGACTGGGTTCTCTATATAAGAAAATTCCAAATTATTTGTTTACAGGAAACTTGGGAAGAAGAGAATAGCACCTTCCATTTGGAGGGTTATAAAACCTACTTCGTACCGGCTCGTAAGGCACCATCAGGGAGAGCAAGGGGAGGATTGGTCACATATGTTGATCTCAGGCTACAGGGCAGATGGACTGACCTGGATTGGGACTCAGATATTATGCAGGGGCTTAGGTTTTACAACAAATGTTACAAGTTAATTTTTATAAACTTTTATAATGCGTCGCCACTGGGCCAGGGCACCGTAAACTTGCACGAGCTAGATATTAGGCTCACTTACACACAGGACCGAGGGGAGTTGGCGCCCTTTTTGGTTTTAGCTGGCGACTTCAACTGCCACCTGTGCCCAAACCTGAGAGTTAACTGCGGGGACTGGTCATCGTGTATGTTGGAAGATGGCCCGCATATGGAACACACTAAGGAGGGAAGGGAATTATGTAAGCTATTAAATACGCATGCCCTCACACATACCATGGATCTGGTCGATGTTGAAAAGGATAAAACGATCCACCCCACATTTAAAGGCAGGGGATGTGTGTCATTTATTGATTTTATTTTTGTCTCTGCAGCACTAAAAAAATGGGTGTTGGGTTTTAGAATTTGTTTGAGTATTTTTAGTGATCATAATCCTCTAGTATTGTGCCTTGTTGATCTAAATCTGCGTCAGGAACTACCTAGTGGGGGGGTGGTACGCGCTACAGATCAAGGCCGGAGGCTAAGGTGGTCACAGGCCAACGGTGAAGCTTTTTATAGAGCACTACTTAAAGATGGTGAACAGTTCATTTTGAGTTGTTTAGACCCGGCTGTGGAGGGGGCCGAACTGGTTAGGGCTTTCCAGGGTGTTGCCCAACTAATTGATGGCCTGCTCAGAACTACATCAAATAAAGCTAGATCGGACGACCCAAGGTGGTTTGACCAATATTGCTCTTGTGCTTTGAGAGAGCTGAAAGCTGCTCTAAAATCTTCCCCAAGAAATAAGGGTAGGGTGACACTTTGCAGGAAAAATTATAAGTTAGCCGTTAAAGGCTGTAAAACAAAATTGCAACATCAAGCCTGGGAGGATCTGAGGGAGGCGGTGGAGTTAAAGGATACAACAGCCTTTTGAAAAGTTATAAATAATCCTAGTTTCCAAGAGGCAAATAAACCCGGGTTAGCCAATAACATTCTGCCGGGGCAATGGCGTGAGCATTTCCATGGGCTATACAATCATTGTATATATAAGACCCAGTTGGAGGATATTAGGGGGGAGCGAAATACCATCCCGATAAAATTTTCTTTGGGTGAGATCAAGGTAGGGATTGAAGGTCTGACCAGGAACAAGGCTCCGGGCCCAGATGGGATTCCACCGGATCTCATTTTGAGTAAGGTGGATCTTTGGGCGCCCATCCTGATGAGGGTTATTAATACAGCAGCCGATACAGTAATGCCACCGTCCTGGTCCACAGCCACGATTGTTCCTATTTTTAAAAAGGGTAATAAGGATAATCCACTCTGCTATCGACCAATTTCCCTTATTGACGTGTCAGCAAAGGTTTTAGGGCGGGTTATTTTAAGCCGGTTAATGGACTGGTCGGAGGATCAGCATATCATAAGTGATATCCAATTTGGCTTTAGGCCAGGGAAATCAACCACCGACCAATGTCTTAATTTATATTGACTTTCTGCCAAGTACACTATTGCCAGTCAAGGGACTGTGTACTTGGCATTTATGGACTTGACGGCCGCCTTTGACCGTGTCAACCGAGGGAAATTATGGGCAATCATGGATGATCTTGGCGTGGACCCAGGACTTATTAATATTTTAAAAACTTTGCACTCAAACACCACCGCCACGGTTAGGTATAGTCAGGAGGGAAGCATTACAGAACCCTTCATATACTCTAGTGGGGTCAGACAGGGCTGCATTCTGGCCCCATTTTTATTCACATTGTACATAAACAGACTTGATCAGGCACTTAGTTTTTTAAATGCCGACACACCTAGGATCGGCTCTCGAGGAATTCCCGTCCTGCTTTACGCGGACGATGCGGTCCTTCTTGCCCGCACACCCAAAGGGCTGCAGATTTTGATAGACGGTTTCGTCTCTTTTATGGAGAATTTAGATTTGTCCCCCAATCTGTCAAAATCATACGTTATGGAAGTGGGGAACAAATCAAGTAAAAGGTACAATTACACTATTGGATCACACCGTCTGAGAAAAGTGCATTCTTTCTCGTACTTGGGGATTTTACTTGATGACCGCTTAAATTTTAAAAATTTACTTGAGGAGAAATGTTGCACTTTAACAAATTGCTCTGGGTCGATTATGAATTTTGCATACAGGTTAGGTCGGTGGTCACCCGAGCAAATTCTGAGGTTATATAGCTCCATGTGCTGCGCCAAAGTCCTGTATGGAAGTGAGGTATGGGGTTTTATTGATGCGAAGTATTTACAAGTTGAGGAAAATAAGTATTTTCGGCATTTGCTCAAAGTACCTCAGAGTACCTCATCCCATATTGTCCATGAGGAACTTGGCGCTGGTTACATTAGGGACAGGCTGGAAGTTAACCCCTAGTCTGTTGGGTTAAAATTTGGGCAAGTGAGGAGGCGACATTCTGTAAGCAGGTGATAGCAGACTGTCTCGCCCGTGATCGGGGGCTCAAAATCCCCTGGCTAAAATATGTGAAGGAGACCCTCGAGGGAATAGGATGTGCAGACCTTTTTACCAACACCTCTAAAGTATCTATGCAGGACAAGGCCATGGTTAAGGACCGGTTCTTTACAACATGTAGGGACGATAGAAGATGTTCTCTTACTGATGATTTAATCAACTCCCTAACTAAAACATCCACGACAGATTTTTAATGACACGGTTCAGGCTGAATCTCTTGCACCATCTATTAGCTGACCCGGCGGGTTATACATCGTCCATAGAGATGAAGGGGCCATGTGGCTGCGACCTACGGTCTCCACAGGATACCCTTCACCATGTTTTACTATGTCCTTTTTATTCACAACCTAGGATCCTTTTTTTAAAGAGAATTTTAAAGAAAACCGGATTTAAACAGGCAAAAGTAGCTCTGTTATTTTTAAAATTGTCTTCAGATGCTCTGACTCTTTTGTACTGTAAATTTTTTAAGGGTAGCATTTAGGCTAAGGGCAACTAGGGGCGTGGGGGAAACATAGGCCGATAATGATGTCACTCTTTTATGGTTTCATGAAGTAATTGTTTGAGGGGATGTGTATTTATTCATTGATGTATTGAATATGTATTAAGGAAAATTGTAGATGTTGAATTGTTTTTTAATTTTAATGTACTTCAACTATACTTTTATGGCATTTTTTTATGCCGAATAAAGTAATGTGTAATGTAATTCCCCTTCAATCCTGAAGGTACCTGGTGGGCTAGTTGGCCCCCAGGGACCCTCAGGATTCAAGGGGACTTAATCCCCCAAGTTACAACGCGCCAGGGAGCCCATTTGCACACTTGCCATATCAGGCCCGCCCCCTCCCTTCACCACTGTGCAAACGCGCCCCGTGGCGCGTTTTAAGTTGGGGGATTAAGTCCCCTTGAATCCTGAGGGTCCCTGGGGTCCAACTAGCCCACAAGGTACCTCCAGTAAGCTCCACAGAGCTGCGTTGCAGAGAGGTGTTCAAAGGGGCGTGGCCTCAGACCACCTCTCTGCAAGGCAGCCTTGTGGCGCATACTGGAGGTACCTGGTGGGCTAGTTGGCCCCCAGGGACCCCCAGTATTGAAGGGGAATTAATTCCCCAACTTAAAATGCGCCACAGGGCGCGTTTGCAGAATGTTGCTGGGAGGGGGCGGGGCCTCGGCACGATGCCGGTCTTTTTTTTAATTTCTTTTTTTTTAGAAGGGGGGCTGTGTGGCCCCCCTTCTTTTTCCTTTTTTTGGGCCCTGGGGACCCCATCCCCCAGGGCCTGACCCCTTTTTTAAAAAAAATTAAAAAATTTGAACGGGAAGAGGGCCGCGTGGGCCCCCCTCCCGTGGCCAATTCTGGCCCCGGGGACCCCATCCCCCAGGGCATTGCCACATTTATTTAATTTTTTAAGGAGGGGGGCTGCGTGGCCCCCCTCCTGAGGCCTCTATTGGCCCCGGGGACCCCATCCCCCGGGGCCGGCTTTTATTTATATAATTAATTTTTTTGGGGGGAGGGGGGCCGCGTGGCCCCCCTCCCGGGCCACTTCTAGCCCCGGGGACCCCATCCCCTGGGGCAGGCCCTATCCATTGGGGACCGTGGGGGATGCCCCAATGCCCCCACGGTCCCGCCGGCTCTCTGCCTCCTGCGGGAGCCGGAATTGCTTTTCCACACGGGGAGCTGCTGACATGCAGCTCCCCGTGTGGAAAAGCAATCTGGTTTGAATTTTGGAAGCGAGAGCAGGTTTCCCTGCTCTCGCTTCCAAAATCCAAACCAGTGTTTGCTATGGCAGGACGGGAGCCGCACACAGCAGTGTCCCGGAGGTGGGCACCCCGGGACACTGCAGGAGCCGGCCCTGGGGGGTGGCGGTCCCCAGGGCCATCACGGGCTCCAGGAGGGGGGCCGCGCGGCCCCCCTCCCTATGTGATTAAAGCCCTGGGGAGGTGGTGGTCCCCGGGGCTCAGGGGTCCGTAACGGACCCCCGTATTTCCATTTTAGTGCCCCGGGGAGGTGGCGGTCCCCGGGGCGTGTGGGGGGGCTTCAGCCCCCCCACACAGGATTGTTTTATTTTTAAAAACTAGCCCCGGGGGGTGGCGGTCCCTGGGGCTTGGGGGGGCCTTGGAGGCCCCCCCACACATTTAAAAAGAAGCCCCGGAGGGTGGCAGTTCCCGGGGCTGCGGGGGCCCCCGTGGGCCCCCGCATATATTTTTTGCAAATGCCCCTGGGACCTGGCCCACCCGGGGGTGTCAATTAAATGAAGCGCGGGAGTCCGCGCTTCATTTTTTTTAAAATTTTGGCGGGATTCGCGGACCCAGCGCGAATTTCGCCGATTTAAAAAAAAAAAATGCTTTTTTTGGCCCTGGGCAGGCCTAGGGGGTCAGGGTGTTTCTACCCTGCCCCTTTTTCTTTTTTTCACCTTTGTTTTTCTGTTTTCTTGTGACTAGGTTCTACCGAGTCACAAGATGGCTGCCAACACTTCCTGGTTTGGAGTGTTGACAGCCAATTAGAATAAAGGTTGTGGTCGGGAGGGTTCGCGGATCCACCGCTCCTCTAGATATCGAAACTTTTATTTTTTGATTTTCTCAGCAACTACTGAACGGATTTACACCATTTAAAAAAAAGGGCTCTTTCTGAACCAAGGGCTACCTTTTTGCCAAATTTGGTGTAATTCCGTTCAGCAGTTCGAGCTGTAGCTGTGTCTAAAGTTTCCTATGGGAAATTGATTTTACAACCACTTTTTTTTTATTTCTCAGGAACTACTGAACGGATTTACACCATTTAACAAAAAGTGCTCTTTCTGAACCAAGGGCTCCCTTTTTGCCAAATTTGGTGTAATTCCGTTCAGCAGTTCGAGCTGTAGCCGTGTCTAAAGTTTCATATGGAAAATAACATGGAGAAAACACGTTTTGGGACCCCCCTTTTTCTCGGCCCCCGCTTTGCGAATCACCCCGAAACTTTCAAGACAGGAGCTGACTGGAGCGCCCCACTAGTTTTGAAAATTTCGCGAAGATTCGTCATCCGGCGCCAAAGTTATTGGGAAAAGAAAAAATGCTTTTCCTATGGAAACTAGGTCCTAACTATAACTATCTACTGGCGACCGCCAGTAGATAATATATACATATATACATATATATATATATATATATATATTTATATATATATATGCATGCATAAACGTCCCTTCAAGCAACAGTCGGAGCTTTTGACACAGCATCCACTCCGTCACACACAGAAGGACATGGCACCACCAAGGGGTAATTTTCATACCAGCACCAGGGTGAAAATGGCCTACGCGTTTCAGCCGTAGCCTTCAACAGGGCCATAGAGAGATTGTGTGGAGTGTACCTTTTAAAGGAACAGAAGTCCCTACCCACACTTTGTATTTGCTAATTTCTACAATATTCTATTTTTTTTTTTTGTAAAGGTCAAGTCAAGAGAGAGAGAATAAAACATATATACCAGTGGCACCGGGATCCTGCTTCAATTTATACTGTGTCATAGCACATCTATTTACATAGGTAAACCTATGGGTCTGAATTTGTGTTTGATGGACAGAGTAGCATCCTTGGGATGGCGGAGATCATGAAGTCTGCCCTCCTGAAGCTACTCCGTATGTCAAATTTAGAGATGACAGCTATCCCAGAAGTCATCTATGTACCTTAAAAGGAACACTGTCATGGTGGTTCCCTTCCAGGAACACACATTTTGACGGATTGCTGCATTCAGTTTTGACAGCTGTTTGTCAAACTTCAAAGGTTTTTGTTTTTCATAAGCAAACTCCGCCCCCCAAAAAAATAACTAATACCCCCACACCCTGGGAGTGGTCACCAGGGTGTGGGGGTCATTATTGCTTATTTCTGTCTCTAGGTTTTTATGGGAGGTGACAGGCACAAACAACATCATACAGTCTGCAGGTGGTGTGATGACTTTACTCCGATGGGCCCTGGCCCATCATGCTGTCTGGGTAAGCCTTTAGTCGAGAGAGCCAACAGGGACTCTCTAAGGGAGGTTGGCAGACTGGGAGTTTGGTAGATAGGGTACTCCATCATATTTGTAATGGAGTACCCTGTCCACCAAACTCTAAATCAGCCCAAAATAATTTTCCCATCCTTTCCTCTGTTAAAACTCAGCCTTGAAACCAGTGTGTACTGGCTCCTTAAGCCCTTGCCCTACAATAATAAAGGCTAGATGTGCGGCAGTGTAGGTCAATGAAGTGCTGATTTCAGCAATGATGTAAGTAGCGTAGTTAGCCTTCACTTATCAGCTACCTGGTAAAAGATCAGCCGTGGGGCTTCGCAGGTGTCTGAAGCTGGTTTTTTTGGGTGCAAGAAAAAGGGCTCCGGCAATAAAAAGACAAGCACTGATAGCTAGTATACTCTGTTAAATCAAGGTCTGTGAATCAGATGTTGAAGGATGAAAGAGGATTTTGAAGATGTAAAGTGAGCATGTTAACGTAAGGAGAAGGGCCTGACTGGTCTAGGAAGTGCTAGCACCACTCAGGTGGAATCTCCTCGGATATCCAGCAGTTTGGGGGGATCCATTTTGTTTCTGGCCACAAGGGGTGTAAAAACTGTAGCCCGCTAACACCTCTGAACTCAAACAACTTTATTTGCATTTCTGTTTATAGACTGTTGTGGCTGTCTGATGTGATGGGATAAAATTTCATATCTCTTGAGTCTGCAGTGGCCAACCTAGTCCCTGTCCATTCTGGGAAACATGGCTAACCTACACAACTGTTGCTAAGTCAATACTATGAGTGGTCTTAATGAACGGTAGTAGAAACTTTGGGCCTTATTTATGAGCCCCTTACATCACTTTTGCGCTGCCGTTGCGTCACTTTTTGTGACGCACCAGCAGTGAAAAAATGCGCCATGTTGCGCCATATTTACAAAGTGACGCATCTAGGTAGGTGCGTCACTTTGTAAACCCCTGCGCAACATTATACCTGTGCCAGGTATAATGTATGCAGGGGGGGTGTTACGACGCAAGAAAGGGTCGTAAAAGTGATGCAGTGAAATCTATAAGATTTCACTGCGCCACTTCTAGGAAGCAAATGCGTCAATATCTTACACCTGCCTCATGGCAGGCGTAAGACTGATGCAGGCACATTTAACATGGAACTTGCCCATGTGTAATGACCCATTGCTGGAGTTGCGTCACTTTTGTGACACACTCCAGCAATGCCTCATTTTTGCGCCTACAGATACGTCAGAAATACTGACGTATCTGTAACTCCTTGCGACATGATGCGTCATGCTGTAAATATGACGCATCATTGGTGTCGCAAGGAGGGCGCAATGAAAAGTGACGCATCGCTGTTTTCTCGCAGCGATGCGTCACTTTTCATAAATGAGGCCCTGTGTATACACCTACTTCGTGAGTTTCACCCATATGAAGTGTAAACAAAGAGGGGCACAATAACAGTGCATCGTTACAGGAGACAACTGTACCAGTAACATGTGTATCTGAAGAAATTTCATACATGAAAAATCCTCCAGCAAAAGCATTTTGGGCTGGAAATTTCGAGGGTAGTGTG
The DNA here is from genome assembly GCA_963921515.1 of Calotriton arnoldi. Taxonomy (NCBI): domain Eukaryota; kingdom Metazoa; phylum Chordata; class Amphibia; order Caudata; family Salamandridae; genus Calotriton; species Calotriton arnoldi. The sequence continues at coordinate 231,412 of CAWUFW010011105.1, forward strand.
AGTTTGTTTGAAGTAAGCAAACTTTGCAACTTTGGGAAAGGACAATATTTGTATTTCTTGAGAGCAGCAGATCCGAATACTATTCTTAAGGGGCCATCCAGTCACCGATGCCACCATACCCCAGGAGACATCATCAAACAAGCACTTGCAGTGCAATAGGTCTCGTATTTGCGAGAGTTTGATCTATTGGCATTGTAAATGAAAATGCCTTTTATTTATGTGTTTACAAAACCTGCAAGCGGTGCGTAAACGCAGCTTGCAGGTTTTATAAACACATAAATAAAAGGCATTATCATTTACAATGCCAATAGCTCACAGTACATAAAGCATCATACTATTCAACACTAGCATAACAATTTGATTCGAAAAAAGATAACACTGAAAAAATAAACAATATAGAATAGGAGGACACGTGAGAAACACGGAAAGCAAAATAAAGTCAATATTAAAAAAAAAGCATTGGAAATGCAATCGGTCTCGCATTTCCTTGAGTTAGAGCTCTTGAGATTGTAAATGGCATTGTTTTTACCTCTGTGTTATGGAGTGTATGAATGTGGTGTGTAGTGGAATTATGTGGTTTGTATTGGATCAGTTGTGTAAATGTGTGGCGTGAAATTGTGTTGTGTGGAGTGGATTTGTGTAGTGCAATTATGTGGCATGGTGTGATGTGGAATTATGTGAATAGTAATTAGGTGGTACTGAGTGTTCTGGAATTATGTCGAGAGGGATTGTGTGTTACGGAGTGTAGTTATATGGAATGGTATTTTGTGTTGTGGAGTGGTATGTAGTGGAGTTTAATTATTTGGTGTGCTGTTGAATTGTGTGACACAATGTGGAATTGTGTGGTGTGGATTGGATCTAGGTGGTGTGTTTAGCAGTTGTTTTGTTGAGCCGTATTATGTGGTTTGGTGTCGAATTAGGTGGTGTGGATGGGAAATGTGTGGAGTTGAATTGTGTGGCGCGTAACTGTCTGGACAGCTTTGCGTTTTTGGTGATGGCAGTTGAGCTCTAAATTATTTCACAATTAATATTTCCGGGGACTTTCTGACAGTGTAGATTCATAATTGTTTCTCTTAAAGTGAACATAAAAGTACTTAGAAAATAATGTATTTATTTTTCGTCTTTATCAAACGCAGACGTGCCCACAGAGAATTGGAGCACTCGACCAACAAAGGGAGCACATGAGAAAATGTTACAATTTAATGGTGAAAAAGGTAGCAGTGTTTGAAAATGAGCTGCATGGATTGACATTAAAGGCTAGGTGGCCATAGAGGGGCCTTGCTTGATGTTGGAGGGTCCCAGGCCCCACAAAAAATTTCTAATACACCTGGATTTCAAACGCCTGACCTGAAGTCAATCAAAAATTAAGGCAAGAGAAACCTACTGAAATATCCCCTGAAGGGAGGTGGCACGCTGGTTAAGACTTCCCTCAATGGCACCATTGACTGTCTCACACGGAGAAGCAGTGAAAATCGGCACAGGGCCGACTCCCCTTGAACAGCATTGATTTGACTCTCTAGGGCCGTAACACGGATATATGGTTTGGAATGACCAGATAGGCAACTCTTGCAGACTCTTTTCATCACCACTTCCTACTTTGTCACCATTGTCTACGTTTGCCTCTCGTGCTCTCAGTGAAAGTCTGATCTTGACAAATAAATTCCGGTCCCCAGAAAGGAGTCCCAGTGGCCACTACCTTCAACCACCAGCACAAATTAAGCACTGTGCCAAGTCTGCAGTGACAATGGCGATCCCTTCTGGATCTCACGTGAAACATCCAATGCTTCCCAAAAAGGGTGCACTATAATAAGTACTGTAGTGCACAACTTCTGCACAGTGCTTGAGGACCACCAGCGGTAGCAACGTGCTGTGCGAATACGAAGGCCAATAAAATGCCACCCCAGGCTCCACTTTGGCAAAAAATAACATGGGTGTGTGAGGCATGGCCACAAAGCTAAGCAGATATTAGTAGGAAATAATGTAATTGTGTGCGCAGAGAAGTTATCTGTCTTTATCATGTTATATGATCTGATTCCTCGTGGGATCGAGATGCACCGTATCAAGAAATAGATAAATGTATGCACACTATATTTGTGGATGATCTATGCTTATAATTTGGGACATGTGCTTGACATGGATTTAAGTGCAGGTCGACTTTTTGTGTGGAGATATTTATGCACGGTCTGTTTTTGAGTCTGTGTTTTTGCAAAGGCTGTTTTTCAGTGAAAACATTACACTAAAAGCAACAAACATGGCTACACACCGCTGTGCCCTGCATGGTGCCTGCTAGGAGATGCTACCCCTCCTTCAGGTGCTTGCAGCAGTGCCTATGCCGGTCTGGGCATTACCTTCCTAAAGAAAGGAATGAACTTGCACTGGAGCTGGGGGTGGTGATGCAGCTAACACTATTGAGGGGGCAGCGGGGGCTGCCCGGCCCCTTACCCTCCTCTTCCTCTAGCATGAGAGGCTGGAGATCGTCCCTCAAATTGGTGATTTCCAGGATACCAGGGGAAGGAGTAAGGGAGGGAGAAGAGGAGCGAACAGGGTGGGGAGAAATAAGGGGTAAAGGTTAAGGGGTTGCAGGGTGTGGGAGAAGAGGAAAGAAAGGGAGAAAGTGATTTGGGAAAGAAAGGAGGAGGGGAAGAGTAGAAGAAGGAAGAAAAGATTGAAAGGAAGTAAGAGAGGCATAAAGGAAGGACGGGCAAAAGGTGTTCGAAATAAGTGAGAGCAAAAAGCAGGAGAGATAAAGAGGACCAAAGGAGTGCAAGGGAAAGAAGGGGTAAAACGGCAGAGAGGTACAAAGGTTTGTGAGTGTTGAAAGGAGAATCAGATGGAGGGGGCGAGGGTGAACGAGAAGAGATAAGGAGGAAAGGAGCAAATGGTAAGAGAAATAGTCAAGAGTTGGAGGTGAAGGGAGGGGCAAAGAGAAAAAACAAACATGAGGAGTGAAAGCACAATAGCAGTTATAATGAGGGGGTGTCAAAAAAGGCACAAGGGAGGTGGGGTAAAATTTTGGAAAATGGTATCAACTGGAATATTTTCAGTGCTTGCCTCCTCGATAACGTTTTTTTTGCAAGAGTCGGTCGGGCTAATCCCTGCTACAGCCCACATAGTATGTACTTGCAAACAGAAGAACCACATCACGGCGGACATGTTTAAATTTAAAGAAAGATTTACAGGGCCGTCGGAACAGCAAGGATATGCATTGTTTTAGCAACACAGCACCCTCTTCATGCCTGCTGAACTTCATGAAAAGAGCTGAGAAACGGCCTGAGGCATTTCCTGCACAGCCCGAGACTGGTGCTTAATTAAAGAGTCTGTGGTCCGGGGTGTAGTGACTCCTGCCATCTTACAATAGTTGGTCGGACTAATCCCTGCCATAGCCCACATAGTACGTACCTGCAAACATGAACCGCATAATGCGGACATGTTTAGATCAAAAGAAAGACTTACAGGGCCGTCGGGAGAGCAGCAGCAAAGTGCATTCTTTTAGCAACACGCGCCCACTTCATGGCCACTGAGCTTCATGAAACATGAAGCGTGGCGGCCGTTAAGCGGGTGCTGTGCTGATAAAAGGAGCACGGCAGCATGCACACCCACAGAAGTGCCGGAGTAAATTATAAGAAAACAAGACAACTCGCTGCTAAAGCAGCTGTTAAAGCAAAGTGTTACAAACATGTACAGTGGTGCAACAGAAGCCCCTGCAGCCTGTAGTGAGTGCGACGTCGGCGCCACAGCTAAGCCCCACTATTCAGGTACACTCTTTATTTATGGACTGAGCAACGAGAGAACGGAAAAACGGCAGGACACAGTTGAGGGAGCGGAAGAAGATAAATACTCACATAGGCCAACAGCGCCATGTAGTAAATTACTTCTCTACTATTCTCCACTGTACTGCTCTGTTGGAATGTACCATGATATCATAGAATGCCTGAGTGCCTCTCTGTGTTTAGAGTGTCAGTTGGTCAACCCAGGCTGAGCTGCTAGGAGCCTGCTCCTGGTGGGGCTGCATCTGTACCTTCTATCTTCTCCTACTCTCCTATCCTAGAACCAAGCTACAATAAAGGATTACTCTACTTATACAGCTGGACTGTGTATCTTCCTTTACAACATTTTGGCGACGATCTTGAAGAAACTACGCTTGGAGTAAGCAGTAAGGACAACTAAGCGACTAAGGAACCGAAGGACAAGGAACAAAAAGACATTAAAGACATTCTCAAGGCGCGCCCTGGTCAGCCCCACCAGTGTCCTGTACCATCCGGACAGCCTGCACCCTGGGCGTTTGTCTCCTCATTACTGAGGAGTCTGCTGTCACCTAGAAGACTTCTACAGTGATCAATCTCTCCAGCAACACACTTCCCACAGGCGCTACAAGTTTCCTGTCCTGCTGTGTTTCCCTGTTTTGGCACACTCTCCAAGTCAGACGCTGCATATTGGTTTGCCTGTGGAGCTTGGCGCCTGCTCGACAATAACCGGCAGCGTTGGAGAGGACTCAAGAGTGTCCAGAAAAGCGGCACCGTTGGTAAGCTCATGCGCATATTTGGACAAGTAATATTCAGTGACTGGGAGTACTTTGCTAGCTGTCCCAGTGAATTGTGTTACAAGGGGCATCTCTGGTGAGCCGACGCGCATGTTTGGAGAGGCAAGGACCGGGGCTGTGTTATACCGGTGTGTGGGGCACTTTACTTTGCTGATTTGGATGTTCAAGACGTTACCTTTGCTCCATGGCAGTTTAATAGCTGCCTTTCAAACAGCCCACGAGCCCCCACCGCGCGCATGCACCCAACATGCGCAGTCTTACCGGTCTCGTGATGCCTGCCTATCTTCTGTGACGTCCGCCTCCTCTTCAAGTGACTTGCTGCGGTGGACGCTTTGGTGCACGCTCCTGCCGCAAGCCACCCTGCACAGCATCAGGGATGCGTGCCGCCATTTTGTGTTTGGAAGTTTCCCTCCTTCTTGGCAATCTTCATTGCGGTGTACACTTTTTGCCAACCGCGTTGCCAATAAAGTTTTACCGACAACAAAATCACCCGGTCGGCTTCAGTAAGTTGCCTTACATGGTGAGTCACACAGTTTTTTCCGATAGTCAACGGCCGGTGCGGCAAGAAAAGGGGAGGACGTGATGAAGAGGTAAATGAACTTTTGGCCCACGATCAGGTGTGTGACCCAGGATGGACCTTCGAACGTTGTGGCACTTCATTTCAACAGCGGAGTTCAGCGAATACACACTGAAGGATCTCAAGCGTTCTACATTGTATGCTGGTAGCTGCGGGAAGCCTTGTGTGGAGACCTCGGGTGAAAGACCGATCACCGGAGCTCAACGATTCCTCCTTGATTACAATGCCTATATTCATACTGCATTGGTGTGTAAGGGGTGGGGGCACTCAGTACTTCGATTCACTTTATAACATAGGGGCAGATTTACAATTAACTAACGCAGCACGACGCAGCAAGTCATTTTGCTGCGCCATGCTGCGTTAGTTTGGAAAGCACAGGGATGCGACATATTTACAAGAATATGTCGCATCCTTGTGCTTCCCCCTGCGCTGGCGCACAAACTGCAGCCATGCGCCGGCGCAGGCACCCTTGCACCATGGTGCAAGGATGCCTGCGTCGTGGGAGATTGTTTTTGTGCAGGAAGGGGAACCTTCCTGCACAAAAACAATCACTACAACCATTTTCATCTTTCAATGCGTGCTGCAGAATGCAGCACGCATTGAAAGAGGAAAAACGAGGAGAAATGAAAACATTTCTCCTCGGTGCGCCTCGCTACGCCACCTCTAGGGTGGCGTAGCTTTCAGACGCATCACCAGAGTTACGATTTCTCATAATTCTGGAGATGTGTCTTGTTCCATGAGTGTTGAGTGGGAACACCCACAGCAACACCCATGGAACGCCCCTTCACCGCAAAGTGCTGCGTGTGAAGGGGCCGTATTTACAAGGAGAGGAAAAGTCATGCAGGGTGGCTTTTCCTCTCCTTGTAAATATGGAGCAGCCCCCTGCGCCACCAGTACGTCACAAAAAGTGACGTACTGGTGGCGCAGGGGGCTTGTAAATCTGCCCCATAGTGTCTTGAGCGGGCGGTTAGTGTCCCGGTGCTCCTAATCAGTTTTCATGAAAAGTGTGTTGTGTGACTAAACATATAGTATTTGGGGGAGGTTGTGCGGGTGTTTGGTGCCCCAATTCAGACATGGCGTTGTTTTAAGGGTTAGTACCCTCCGCTGTACCCTATCTAGGGGAGGTTGTAGTTTTCAGTTTTCCAGGGTGAGTACCCTGTGGTGTACCCTATTTAGGGGAGGTTGTGTAATTTTCCACGGTTAGTACCGAAGTTGTATAGTTTTCCACGGTTAGTACCCTGTGGTGTACCCTACTTAGGGGAGGTTGTGTAGTTTTCCACAGTTAGTACCCTGTGGTGTATCCTCCTTAGTGGAGGTTGTGTTGTTTCCGGGGTCTGTACCCCGTGGTGTACCCTTATCAGGGGAGGTTATGTTGTTTTCCAGGGTTACTACCCTGTGATGTACCCTATTTAGGGGAGCTTGTGTAGTTTTCTAAGGTGATTACTCTGTGGTGTACCCTACCTAGGGGAGGTTGTGTAATTTTCCAGGGTCAGTACCCTGCGTTGTTCCCTATTTTTGGTGGATGTTGTTTGGTCAGTTCCTAGGGTTACTACCCATGGGGCATCTTTTCATGTTGACACTATGCTCCGGTCGAAGTCCACCTGCTTGGAACTCGTGGCCAAGGGTTTCATGTTCGTAGGACTTTGAGTGAGAAGCTTCTCTCTAGTGTTTAGACCTCTTCCGTTACCCTTAACGGACCTTTTATCCTAGTTTTCCAGTGTCAGCATGCCTTCTACCCTAATTAGGGGAACTTTTGTTCCTTTCCAGAGCGTTTTCTCTCTGGTGTATCTTTCTTGTGGAGGTTGCACTCTTCTGGTTATCTAGAGTGAATATTTCCCCTGTTGTACCTTTTCTTGGGGATGTTGTTTTTCTCCCAAGGGTCAGTGTCAACACCCACTTTTGTTTACCAGGGTGACTACCCTGTGGTGTACCCGCGTATGGGGAGGTTGAGGGTGTGACCACCCTTCTCTGTTGCATTGTTTTTTTTCATCTAAGCCTTGCTTTGTTTTTCCCTAAGGGAGGGGGATGGGGCGTGTAGTAATGTTATTTGCAATTTTAATGTATTCAGTTATTTTTGCATCTTAATGCATTTCTGCTCATGCCAGTGGTATTTCTGATACCTCATGTAGTACACCATTAGATATGTACATCTCATTGTTGTACTTTCATGCTGATGTTATATTTGAGGTATCTTATTTGGCTTCTTCTTTATTTCTGCTGTTGTTCCCTAAGGAAGGAGGATGTGTAGTAAATTACTTCTCTACTATTCTCCACTGTACTGCTCTGTTGGAATGTACCATGACATCATAGAATGCCTGAGTGCCTCTCTGTGTTTAGAGTGTCAGTTGGTCAACCCAGGCTGAGCTGCTAGGAGCCTGCTCCTGGTGGGGCTGCATCTGTACCTTCTATCTTCTCCTACTCTCCTATCCTAGAACTAAGCTACAATAAAGGATTACTCTACTTATACAGCTGGACTGTGTATCTTCCTTTACAACACGCCCTCAGTAACTTTGTCAAAGAAACAACCATGGCGTCTCTCCCCTATGCCAGCAGCGAGGCAGCCGTCTTCGATTGTGACATCACCTGGACGTCACATGGGTACGCCCACAACATTAAAGAGATTGCCGATAGATTAAACTAATAAAGTAGTGGCCATAAGCGTGTGCTGCGCTGTTGCAAAGTCATTAATATTAACATCAGTGAAGTTAATTCCTTGTTATCGACTTTGCATATGCCAGTCTAACAAGGAAGTGGTTCGGTCCTTTTGAAGTTTCTAGAAAGGGGAAGCGCGCTGGATGTGAAGCATGTGTGGCGCTGAGGAAGGGAAACACATGATGAAGAAAAGTATTCCCCGCACAAAGACATAAACACGTAAAGCGTAATGATGTTGTACTTGGTCGGTGCTGCACGTAGAAAACCGGAAATCAGAAGGAGGGACAGAGGCGGCAGATTGCCCATTTGTTAGAAGGTGGGTCTGACACTATGGGCCGCCCGGATTTTTCGCTTTTTGAGCACCTATGTGTTGAGCTTTTACTGTGGGAGAGCCTCATAAATTGGGACTCATCCACAGTGAACTCATGATGAAGGAGACGGCATGTGGATTTTACTGGTGTCCCCCTAGCTTGACTAGGCCGCTGCGCAGCAGCTGGAGTAAGGGGCACCGGGCTGGTTACATGCAGACACCTGTGTACATACGTGTGCACACGTGTAGGGGCTGCGCAGGGGAGATTCCTGGCGTGCGCAGTCCAGGAGCAGCTACAAAGTGAATGGTGTGGCGGGACTTATGCAGAAGTGGGTGGTGACACGGAATAGGCCTTATACACTGGGAAGGAACATGCCAGGGAAAGTCAGTGTGTTTTACTGTGTTTTTCACTTCATTATTCCCCTACGGGGATGTGGAGCCCATGTGCTAGCTTAACTTTCCTAAGGCCTACAGATTCCAGACACGCACTAAAGTCCACTGTAGCGGGTGTGAAAGGAAGTATTCTGTAGAGTCCAAAGTCATATTTGTACTGCTTTTGGGTCATCCAGAAATGTCACATTTCTCTGAGTCAGTCATAACCAGGGCCAGGCTGAGGGCTGACCTCAGCTGGATGGATTGATAAACTTTCTTCCACAAGCTAAGGCCTCCTCTCCACGAAGAGAAGATGGGTGGGGCTACAGGCTCATCCATCAGCAGCTATCACTGGGTGCCAGGCACCAGGCTGCACCAAGGAGGGAAGGCAGCGAGGAGGGAAGGGGTCTGGTTTCAGAGACCATGTGGCCAGAGACCCTGGACGACGCCATTTTGAACAAACCCAGAGGCTGGACAAGAAGGAGGGAGCAGGGGCAGGGAAGTGATGTGTCACTGTTTGATAGGACAAACAGAGACTTCCTGCCAGCCCCCCTACTCAACTCTTAAAAAGTACTGGAAGAGGAAGAGAGCTCTCTCTGGGGTGTGGTCTGCTGAGGCGGAAGGTGCTGGAGCCTGGTCATGGGCAGTTGGAAGGAGGAACCCCCTGACTGCCCCCCCCAGGTCCCTAACAGCGCCAGAAGAAGAGCCCAGGACCGGTGCGCAGAAGCAGGGGCCTCTGCGCAGGTAGAAGAGAGGCCTAGGAGGAGAGCCAGGCGAAAGTCTGGCGCTCCCTGCAGAATGCACCCTCTTGGAGACCCGAAGGGCGAAGGAGAGTGCTCCCAGTGGCTGGGGGCCGCCGCCAGGAGCAAGAAGACACGGAAATGGGGCAGATCGGACCCCCAGGGGCTGAGATATGGCCCCCGGAAGGTAGGCGACCTTTGACCCCTAATCGGACCGATGACGAAGCGCGTGGGGATCCGCCAAAGGTCTCCAAGATGCCCCCGGGGTGGGTCAGGTCCCGGGGGCTGCCCCCCAAACAGAAGTAAAGACGGGGAGCGCCGTCGCGCTCCCCGCGAAGGTGCCCAGCTGGGGGCCAGGAGCCCACCCAGGCCCCCCACGAAGACGGGAGGCTGGTGAGCGCCGTCGCGCCCCCGCGAAAAGTGGCCAAAGGGGGCCCGGGACCCCATCCCCGGAACCCGAAGTCCAGTCGGGGAGCGCCGTCGCGCTCCCCGTGAAGATTTCCCCTGCGGGGGGCCAGGAGCCCACCCTGGCCCCCACCGAAGCCAAGTAGCCGGGGAGCGCCGTCGCGCTCCCCGTGACGAGGAGGCAGGGCCCGGGACCCCGTCTCCGGGCCCCGAAGACAGCAAGATGGAGGGGAGCGCCGTTGCGCCCCCCGCAGATGTCCGGGGGCCCGGGACCCCATCCCCGGGCCCCCAAAAACAGGAGGAGGCCGGGGGAGTGCAGCCGCACTCCCCCCGAGGTCCGGCACGTCTGCCTGCCGGAGCGGGCAGGCCATAAATGCCTTGCCGGCTCCCGCGGCAGCACGCGAGGGTGCTGGCCGGGCGGGGAGCCGGCGGGGGCAGCCGGGGGTGGGCTCCCCGGGCTGCCCTCCAACGTGGAGGTCCTGCGGGGGTCCCGGGTGGGACCGGGACCCCGTACCAGAGAGGAGGGGCCCGGGTGGGACCGTGCCCCGAAAATTGGCATTATTGGCCGGGGGTGGGCTCCCCGCACCGCAGGACTTACCTGGGGGTCCGGGTGGGACCGGCCCCCCCCCCACGGAGGCTGAAAAGTGCGGCGAAGCCACCAGCAAGGCAGCGCGGCTCTCCCCGGCACAGCGGGAGAGCCGCTCATCAGTTATTCCCGAAATCGACGAGAAGCGCCCCATAATGCCTTGCAGGCAAGGAACGGCCTGCAAGGAAAAGTCAGCATTTTCTCTGCTTGTGGTGGCCCCAGGAGGACGGGGTCGCCACCACACGTGTGCCAGAGTGCAGGGGGAGCTGCAGGAGCAACGCAGTCTCCCCAGCACCACGAAGGAAAGTCTCACCCTAAGTCTCATGGGGACTTCAAAAGAATAACCCCTCAAGGGCTCAGCCAGCATTTAACACCTTTATGGCTGGAACTTTTGTTTTACAGCTGAAGGTGAATGAAGAAGTGCATTAAGTTGTGAAGGACTGAACTAGGGATGCCTGGAGAAGGGCATCCCCTGGAGGTGAAGAGGTGTAATTGCACCAGAAATGCATTTAACCTGGTTATTTCTTTTTAGGTGGACTGAAAGTCACATGTGTGAAGTGAAGTACTGGTGTAAGGTGATGTTAAGCTAAATGGAGTTATGTTGCTGGACCTTCCTGCTAGGTGGTCTGGCTGTATTTACGTAATCCTAGGCTTTTACCGGTGATTCCTTTTAAACTGAAGAGGTGCACTGCAGGAGAAGTGTAGTTACCAGGAGTGCTTCTTTTAAAGGGAATGTAAGTCACAAAGGTACGGTGATGTCATAAGCCAAGTGGGGTTATGTTGCCAGACACTCCTGATATGGTGTCTGGCTGTATATGCATAATCCTGTGATGTCCTCTGTGACGCCTTTAGGGGCTGTAATTGCAATGCATTCAACTGATCAACCAAGGTGATGAGTACTGTAATTCTAACGTGCTGCTTAAACATGTATTCTTGCTGCTGCGCTTAGGTGAAGAACCCAGACTGCTAGCCCTTAAGATATAGAGGTGCATACTTTATGGTCAGTAGGAAATGCTCGGTCAGGGTTATGTGTCACCAAGGCAGGTATGCCCATTTTTAAATGCTTGTTGAGGTAACGGGGTGGGACGCCACTGGCATGGTGCCAGTGCGCAGGGCCCTCGCTCCAGGTTATGTTCAACTAATTGCATTGGGGGCAAGATGATGTGCACACATAGGAGTTGTGGTACTAGACCCCACCCCCCTGCGGGAGGGGTGGAGATGTTATGCAATGTCACAAAGTAATTCCAACAGCTTATGTATATTTGTAAATTGGTGCATAGTATTGAGTAGTGTGTGTGTTTAATAAATATACTCTTACTTTTATAAAGCAAAGTACAGGCTGGACAATCAATTATTGAGTGTTATTTCTGCGCACCTGCAAATGGCGATTACTAGCCCACACCACCTCCCTTGAGTAAGCCTCAGACTGCTCTGCAATGCTACCCTCTGAGAGTCAGGCGCTACAATTGGGTGTTTGGTTCCCAGTGAAGGCCAAATGTAGCCATGTTATTTGTGCAGGCCTCACAGATGCTGCCTCGTTTTCCAACATTGATGTCTAGCGGTGGGAAACATAGTATCCCATTCTGGTGCGCATTTATAGCATTTGATAAGTCCAGTTTTGCCACACATTACCTATGCAGTAATGAGCAAATGGAAGAGCGCATAAGGCTTTGAGAAGGGTTCATAGTTTTGGTTATGTGAACTAAAGGTATGGGAAAGGAAAGCCCCGTGCACATATGTGTCATGTGAAGATATTATGGTTTAAATGTAAACTGTATTGATATGACCGCGCTATGTTGATTATCATGTGCTAGCGGGATGGTGCTTTCCAGGAAATGATTGCATACAAATGTTCTAAGCCATATTGTACACCTTTGAACCCTAACACTACATGCACTACACCTGCATGAGGAGGGTGTCTCCTCAGAGATAGGGACAGCAACTGATACCTACATCACAGGAGGGGGTGTAGGGGTGGATTGACCTTTGTGGGGGACAGGGGAGAGAGGGGGTCCTGGGAGATTCCCGCGCTTTTTAAGGGCAGGGAAGGTTTCCACAGAAGGGGCCCCAGGTATCCTTCCCCCGCTGAAAGTTTACTTGCCATTGGCGCAGGCCAAAACCACTGGAAGGGTGGGGCAGGAGGTTTCTTTACCCCAGGTAGTAACGCCCCAGGGGTTCCCAGGGAGGGGGACCCCAAGGAACTTTTCCCATGGTGGGAGAAGGGTGTGGTAGAGTTGGGTGTCCAGCAGGCCCCCCAGGTTGACTGGTGGGGAGGTGAGCGACACAGGGGTGGCCCCTGGTAGTGGGTGGCCCCAAAGGAGGGTAGTTCTTGAGTGATGGCGTGTAGTGGTAGCCCCTAGGTACCCTAGGTGGGCTAGGTAACTGATCCAGTGGAGATCTGAGTGGGGGTGATGTACTCCCTGGTTTCCAGGTGAAGGGTTGGTGGCGGACCCTGAGGTGTCAGGGTCCGGTCAGTGGTTACCCCGGGGTGGCCCATGGTGATGGGTGGCCCCAAAGGAGGGGTCGTTTTTGAGCTTGGATGTCACCCTGGATCTAGTGTGGTGAGCCTGAGGTGGTGGCTGGGGCGATGCCTGGCCAGGTGACCAGTCAGGTAGGTCCTGTGGGACTTGAACCCAAGGACCAGGAGCATGAGGGTGTTCCCCAGCTCGATGCAGGAGGTGGACTTCTGTAAGGTAGTACCACCCTGAACACAGGTGGGGCCTATCTTAAGTGACGGGACCCTGTGTTTCGCAAAGGGGTGGTGCAGGCCTAGCCGGGATCTTTAGGGTCCCTGGCTTGGTGTGGTAGTACTACCCTGGAGGCAGGTGGGGCCTATCTTAGGGAAGGGACCCTGCTCTTCATAAGGGGTGGTGCAGGCCATCCAGGGACCATGTAGGTCCCTGGGCGGTCTCCCAAGGCGCTGCTGGGAGACCGGGGAGAGCAATGAGAGGTGGGCCTAGGTCTAGCTAACTCGGGGCCCACAGGCTCTCTAGAGGTACTCCGGGAGGAGAGCGCGCCTCTCGGAGGGAAGGGTGCATAGGCCCTGTTCTCGCAGCGGAGAACAAAGAAGGGGTCTAGGTTCCCGGGGTAGTTTCCGTGTGGAGCTACTGACGGGGGAATGAGCTGTAGGATGTCTGATGAGGCACCCTCAGTGTTCCTCCCTGGCACTGCCAGTGTGGTAGTGAGGCCGGTCTGAGGTCCTATCAGGGAGCCAGGCCAGTGGCCAAGGGTGCTTTTCTGTGTGGGGAAAGCACGAATGGCTGTGCTTTCTTTAGGGAAGCCAGTCCTCCCGAAAGGGTGGTGGCAGCAGAATGACCTCAGCGGCAGGCTGAGGGTGAGGGTCCAGAGAGGTTGCATCTTTGGGGTGCAAGGACCAAACGGAGAGAGGGTACTGGTTGGACCAAACTCCAGAAGGGAGACCAGCTAGTGACCCAGGGGATGGGATGTAGACCTATCCCCGAAGACCGCATCGGTGCTGAGGCACTGGACCCTTGTCCAGAGAAGGGGTAGGCATAGTATTGCATGCCCAAGGGCAAAGGTGGGCCTAGTGAGGCCAAGTCCATGTAGACCATGAGTGACCTAGAGGTATCTAACCTAGAGCCCGGAGGGTTCTTAGGGTAGTCTGGGATCCCTGTCATGGGTGGAGATTTCATGGATGGGAGGAGTAGGTGGTCTAAGCGGATAACTGGTGAGTAAGGGGGTCTGGTCAGAACCCCTTATAACTAGTTATCGCTGACTACGGGAAGAATACCCATGTAGAGTGGCTACTTCTTCCCTGTAGGAATCAGCTGGGCGCGGCGTGTGTTAGAAGGTGGTTCTGACACTATGGGCCGCCCGGATTTTTCGCTTTTGAGCACCTATGTGTTGAGCTTTTACTGTGGGAGAGCCTCATAAATTGGGACTCATCCACAGTGAACTCATGATGAAGGAGACGGCATGTGGATTTTACTGGTGTCCCCCTAGCTTGACTAGGCCGCTGCACAGCAGCTGGAGTAAGGGGCACCGGGCTGGTTACATGCAGACACCTGTGTACATACGTGTGCACACGTGTAGGGGCTGCGCAGGGGAGATTCCTGGCGTGCGCAGTCCAGGAGCAGCTACAAAGCGAATGGTGTGGCGGGACTTATGCAGAAGTGGGTGGTGACACGGAATAGGCCTTATACACTGGGAAGGAACATGCCAGGGAAAGTCAGTGTGTTTTACTGTGTTTTTCACTTCATTATTCCCCTACGGGGATGTGGAGCCCATGTGCTAGATTAACTTTCCTAAGGCCTACAGATTCCAGACACGCACTAAAGTCCACTGTAGCGGATGTGAAAAGAAGTATTCTGTAGAGTCCAAAGTCATATTTGTACTGCTTTTGGGTCATCCAGAAATGTCACATTTCTCTGAGTCAGTCATAACCAGGGCCAGGCTGAGGGCTGACCTCAGCTGGATGGATTGATAACCTTTCTTCCACAAGCTAAGGCCTCCTCTCCACGAAGAGAAGATGGGTGGGGCTACAGGCTCATCCATCAGCAGCTATCACTGGATGCCAGGCACAAGGCTGCACCAAGGAGGGAAGGCAGCGAGGAGGGAAGGGGTCTGGTTTCAGAGACCATGTGGCCAGAGACCCTGGACGACGCCATTTTGAACAAACCCAGAGGCTGGACAAGAAGGAGGGAGCAGGGGCAGGGAAGTGATGTGTCACTGTTTGATAGGACAAACAGAGACTTCCTGCCAGCCCCCCTACTCAACTTTTAAAAAGTACTGGAAGAGGAAGAGAGCTCTCTCTGGGGTGTGGTCTGCTGAGGCGGAAGGTGCTGGAGGCTGGTCATGGGCAGTTGGAAGGAGGAACCCCCTGACTGCCCCCCCAGGCCCCTAACAGTGCCAGAAGAAGAGCCCAGGACCGGTGCGCAGAAGCAGGGGCCTCTGCGCAGGTAGAAGAGAGGCCCAGGAGGAGAGCCAGGCGCAAGTCTGGCGCAGGGAGACAATGAAGACCGCTCCCTGCAGAATGCACCCTCTTGGAGACCCGGAGGGCAAAGGAGAGTGCTCCCAGTGGCTGGGGGCCGCCGCCAGGAACAAGAAGACACGCAAATGGGGCAGATCGGACCCCCAGGGGCTGAGATATGGCCCCCGGAAGGTAGGCGACCTTTGACCCCTAATCGGACCGATGACGAAGCGCGTGGGGCTCCGCCGCCGGTCTCCAAGATGCCCCCGGGGTGGGTCAGGTCCCGGGGGCTGCCCCCCAAACAGAAGTAAAGACGGGTAGCGCTGTCGCGCTCCCCGCGAAGGTGCCCAGCTGGGAGCCAGGAGCCCACCCTGGCCCCCCACGAAGACGGGAGGCGGGGGAGCACCGTCGCGCCCCCGTGAATAGTGGCCAAAGGGGGCCCGGGACCCCATCCCCGGGCCCCGAAGTCAAGTCGGGGAGCGCTGTCGCGCTCCCCGTGAAGATTTCCCCTGCGGGGGGGCAGGACCCCACCCTGGCCCCCACCAAAGCCAAGCAGCCGGTGAGCGCCGTCGCGCTCCCCGTGACGAGGAGGCGGGGCCCGGGACCCCATCCCCGGGCCCCGAAGACAGCAAGATGGAGGGGAGCGCCGTCGCGCCCCCCCGAAGATGTCTGGGGGCCCGGGACCCCATCTCCGGGCCCCCAAAAACAGGAGGAGGCCGGGGGAGTGCAGCCGTACTCCCCCCGAGGTCCGGCACGTCTGCCCGCCGGAGCGGGCAGGCCAGAAATGCCTTGCCGGCTCCCGCGGCAGCACGCGAGGGTGCTGGCCGGGCGGGGAGCCGGCGGGGGCAGCCGGGGGTGGGCTACCCGGGCTGCCCTCCAACGTGGAGGTCCTGCGGGGGTCCCGGATGGGACCGGGACCACGTACCAGAGAGGAGGGGCCCGGGTGATGCCGGGCCCCGAAAATTGGCAGAATTGGCCGGGGGTGGGCTCCCCGCACCGCAGGACTTACCTGGGGGTCCGGGTGGGACCGGGCCCCCCCCACCGAGGCTGAAAAGTGCGGCGAAGCCGCCAGCAAGGCAGCGCGGCTCTCCCCGGCATAGCGGGAGAGCCGCTCATCAGTTATTCCCGAAATCGACGAGAAGCGCCCCATAATGCCTTGCAGACAAGGAACGGCCTGCAAGGAAAAGTCAGCGTTTTCTCTGCTTGTGGTGGCCCCAGGAGGACGGGGTCGCCACCACACGTGTGCCAGAGTGCAGGGGGAGCTGCAGGAGCAACGCAGTCTCCCCCAGCACCACGAAGGAAAGTCTCATGGGGACTTCAAAAGAATAACCCCTCAAGGGCTCAGCCAGCATTTAACACCTTCACGGCTAGAACTTTTGTTCTACAGCTGAAGGTGAATGAAGAAGTGCATTAATGATTGAAGAACTGAACTAGGGATGCCTGGAGAAGGGCATCCCCTGGAGGTGGAGAGGTGTAATTGCACCAGAAATGCATTTAACCTAGTTATTTCTTTTTAGGTGGACTGAAAGTCACATGTGTGAAGTGAAGTACTGGTGTAAGGTGATGTTAAGCTAAATGGAGTTATGTTGCTGGATCTTCCTGCTAGGTGGTCTGGCTGTATTTACGTAATCCTAGGCTTTTACCGGTGATTCCTTTTAAACTGAAGAGGTGCACTGCAGGAGAAGTGTATTTACCAGGAGTGCTTCTTTTAAAGGGACTGTAAGTCACAAAGGTACGGTGATGTCATAAGCCAAGTGGGGTTATGTTGCCAGACACTCCTGATAGGGTGTCTGGCTGTATATGCGTAATCCTGTGATGTCCTCTGTGATGCCTTTAGGGGCTGTAATTGCAATGCATTCAACTGATCAACCAAGGTGATGAGTACTGTAATTCTAACGTGCTGCTTAAACATGTATTCTTGTTGCTGCGCTTAGGTGAAGAACCCAGACTGCTAGCCCTTAAGATATAGAGGTGCATACTTTATGGTCAGTAGGAAATGCTCGGTCAGGGTTATGTGTCACCAAGGCAGGTATGCCCATTTTTAAATGCTTGTTGAGGTAACGGGGTGGGACGCCACTGGCATGGTGCCAGTGCGCAGGGCCCTCGCTCCAGGTTATGTTCAACTAATTGCATTGGGGGGCAAGATGATGTGCACACATAGGAGTTGTGGTACTAGACCCCACCCCCCTGCGGGAGGGGTGGAGATGTTATGCAATGTTCCCAGTGAAGGACAAATGTAGTCATGTTATTTGTGCAGGCCTCACAGATGCTGCCTCGTTTTCCAACACCATTGGAAAGCAAGTTTTCTTAAAGTACACCAACCCAGACAAATAAAAAGCACAGGCAAGGAATGGGTGGAGTTCAACTCCTAAACCATACACAAGAGGTTGTTAAGCGACAGCGCAAGCGCTGTACGCTCGACTTAAAAAGGAACATACTTGAAGGCCTATTGTTGGTGATTGTTAGAGAAACAATACCGGGTAATAAGGGCTGCTTTTTTCTCTACTCTGGATAGGCCCTTTCAAGATTATAGCATTTTAAGCAGGATGGTGTAGGAAAGGACACTGCCGAATTTGCATAGAACATTCATCATGATAAGTTGAACCAGTATACCACTGACATGTATGCCAATATGTCACTGGAGCATAGAGTTTCAGGTCTGCAGTAGAGTTCTTACATAGACTAATCATATCTAATTGTGTAGGGTATGCACCCTGAGTAGCAACTCCAAAATATCAATTTAACACAAAGGGGCCAATTACGATGTCATTAGGAAAGGCTCCAAATGGGATTCAGTATTGCAGAATCCGATTCGGAACCCTTGTTTCCGACCGAATCGTACAGATTTCCCAACGACCGATTACGATGCCCGGAAATGGTAGGGGCAGTCCGAATCGGCTCCGAAAGACATTGCCGAGTCTTTCGGAGCCGAATCGTACAGCTCTATGGACACGGTTTCCAGACGAGCGATTACGATGACCGATTCGGACAGCCGTTCCGAGTTGGTTTGCCTGACACGTAACGGCTGTCGGAATCAGTCAACGGGCCCCCCCCTTCACCCGGAGGCACACGGATGTAGCCTGTGGGGGTACCCAAGGGACCCTTCTTCCCAACCATGCACGATGTGGCAGGCACCATGGGGTGCCCGCCACAGTGTGCAAGGTTTTCCCCAACCACCCCTTTTTTCAATGGGAGCCTGTGTTCGCTCTCGGAACACAAGCTCCCATTGAAGTCAAACTGAGTCCGACCGAACGATGTTGGGAAGCATCGTAATTTGTCGTCCGGACTCGCAGGACCCGAGTCATTGGGAAACGAGTCCAGAACTGATTCGTTCGGGACAGTTTCCTAATGACATCGTAATCGGCCTCAATATCGGGCACAAAATATCGAAAATATATATATCAATAGGTAAGTAATACCTAACTTCACATATATGTACCTACATGGTACATATATATATATATACAAGGTATGTTGATGTGAAGTTAGGAATAGTAAATCTATACTTCCCTAAACTCACTCACCTTTTGATATATAGTCCCTCAAAATTCTGTCCTTGCTATTCTTTTTATGGCTATATTCTGGGGTCGATATTCAGTAGTGCAATCTTCTGCCAGCATTGACGCCTCTCCTTACTTATCTTTGTGAATGAGAGAAATGTTTTTTGGGTTTCAATTTAGCAGACTTAATGCCTCCTCACATTTGTTATTTCTCTCTCACACGAAAAGGATAATAAAAAGATGAATGAACCACCTGTATTTACCTTTCCTGTAGCCTGTTGGAATGCAGCTTTGATCTGTTGTCTTTCTGCATTGTTGCGCTTCGTCAAGATAGCGGTAATCGTCGCTTCGTCTACTCCTATGTGAGGCACAAAAAATAAGCAATTTGTAATGAGTACCCAGGAAACTTGGTGTCGGAACATATCCGTCTGTAGCAAGGTACAAGGGGGAGGTAATTGTACTGGAAAACAGCAGGTCGACCAACAGGCTCACCACAGTGGCTTAATACAAAATGATGGGGAGCCCTGCAGAAAGGGACAACGAGCCCCCGAGACTCCCATATTTCACAGATATTTATTGGTCTTGGGCTGATTGGGGCCACCCTGAATGGTTGGGGGCTCCTTGGAGGGTTGGTGGTCTCCCTGCACCGCAGGTGCTGCAGAGGCTGTGCTGTGCCCCTGGCTCACCAAATACAGACCTTCTGCAAGGAAGACTTTGCTAGGACTAACTGGAACTGAAAGGAAAGATGTACTGCTGTATACCCAAGCTAAGTTCTACCTCTCACAAAGTATCTACTCACAAACAGAAATGTGTCCAAGGGTCTCTAAAACACACTTAGCAATGCATTTAGACACCTTGTTTCATCTCAAAAGTTAACCATGGAAAGGTTGCAGAAACAGAAAACGTCACAAATAATGCAAAATGTGTATTTATAAAATTAATAGTAAAATTGTCTTAACCATATTGCATTAAGTCCCTCATTCTAAGAGGTGCAATGGAACCCCATTGGTAATCAGATATTAGTGATAATGTGGCAATCTGCAATTCCAGGACCCGGGATTATAGTGGGATAACAAATAATACCCTGTGAAATGGGACCTGTAGAAATCGGGATTTGAGCACTCGCTTCTCGTAGTGATTCCTCTTCTGGGTGATTCCAGCCCCCACGTTTCGTGAGGTTTAAGCTGGTGAAATATCACTGGAATTTTGAGGGTGCAGTTTTTCTCCTCATCTAGTAATCCATTTTCAACAACTCCCATTCCATCCGAAACTCGATTAACAAGGCCTATTCAGTATAGTGAGATGGGGGAGGTAGGAACAGGAGTAATTAGGGTAAATTAGCATCCAATAGGCCTTATAGTAGCACCTCAGGAGGTAGATATTCGGTAAAATATGTCAATTATGAAATCGTTGGCTTCTTGAAACTTTTTTAAAACATTTTTTTACATACAGTGCCCCCACCCCACTCTCTTTGTTCCAATGTTTCTGCCTCCTCCAAGTCCACTGACACCCACATAGTACTTCTGGTGCCGGGCTCCATACTTTCTAGAAAATTCCAACCTGAATGCCAGACATGCACTGTGTAAGTCCAGCAATGCGCATATCTAGCTTCTATGTTGAGTTGCCCAATGCCTGTACTACCCCAGGGACATTTGCCTCACACTCCTGTCCTTGTGCTTTCTGTTTTACTCCTGTGACTGTGCTGCCTATTTTTTGCTCAGCCGGAGTTCCTGTTGGTGGCGTAGGAACCATTGAGGTGTTGGATGAAAAGCATGAATGAGAGAGATTGTGAGTGTCGGAGAGTGTTTGTAAACCTATATGAGCACATATGTGAGTGTGTGTACGTATTCATTTGAAAGTGAAAATGCATGTGTGCATTTGTGAAAAAGTGTTCTTGTTCTCTCCTGGCCTGGCATATCTGGGGGACATTTGTGGCATATTCGGTGTTAATTCCTGGCATTGTCTCCAGACCTGGTATATTGGTGATAATTGTTATCATTTATTGGAGCCCTCTTGGTAAAATGGTATGAACCCTGGGGAAACTACTAGACATGGCATATTGGTGGTAATTTGTAACATTTTGACACCACCCACTACAGGGTGTAACCTTATTTGACAAACTGCTGGCCATGGTATATTGGTGGTGATTTGTAGCATTGTGGGTCTGAAGGAGCCTAAACATGTGCTTTAAAATTTAGCATCACTCATGGAAAACCTGCCTTGAGCTTCAGAAATGAAACTGCAATTAAAAAGTGACACGCAGATATTTGGTGCTGCAGAGTAAATACTTGAGACTTTGATATTCCCAAGTTTTAGTCAGACGCTTTCCATTTAGCAATTCATGTAAAACATTGCACAATTAATTCATAGCTTGACTTAAATTTGTTTAGTTTAGATTCTGTCCTCACTGTCAAAATGTGATTTTAAGTTTCAAAAATGTTAAATGTGCATTAGTAGAAATAACTTGTATTAGAATTAGCACGACATTTTATAATGTAGAAAAACAGAAACAGCTCTCGTGATTTAGCTCTTGCTCTGTGAGTTTCTGTTGGCCTTCGATAAGCAAAGGAATTTTTCCCTCTGTGTGAAGAAGAACACTGGTATAATTTACAGCTGTGACCTCGGAGCTTTTTCTCTGTAGTAGCTGGAAATGTTTAAACAAAGCCTCATTTCATTCTTTGCTTTAGAAAGAATAGAAAACACATGTATTTTAAAAGTACATTACCATGTTATGTTTAATGTTTCTTGCTTTATTAAATAACATAGGGGCATATTATCAAGAACGGCGTTAAAATTATCGCCGCTTTAGCAGCAGGAAACTGCCGCTAAAGCGGCGATAATGGGCTTGATAATATGCCCTTGAGAATTCCAATAGAAGCCCAGGTTCACACCAGAACATGGGCTTCTATTGGAATTCTCAAGGGCATATTATCAAGCCCATTATCGCCGCTTTAGCGGCAGTTTCCTGCCGCTAAAGCGGCGATAATTTTAACGCCGTTCTTGATAACATGGCCCATAGTTCTTTTGCAGCTCATGTTATGTGTTCAGTTAGAAATAAAATGTTCTTTAAAGGAAGGTTAGGAGATGAATTTATATTAAATAAGATGCAGAGTATGACGTGGGAAGGATCTTCCCTGTCTGAGAGATGATGTATGCAATCTGCCAAGGGGCGGAGGCATCCCTTTGGAAAATGCTGGATTCCAGTTGGAGAAAGACGAAGTCACGCCACATGCTTTGTAACATTATTCTTTGATAAACAAGTTCCTAGTTAGGGGTTTCAGAACACTTTCAGAGGCCTAAGAGAAAGACAGAGAGACAGATTTTGAGACAGAAGACTGCAGAGGAGTTTCAGACTCCGATGCAAAAATGAAGGGAGGAGAGCAGATGTGATTTGCAGATGCAGGAATAGCGTAACGGAGGCAGACTTAGGCAGATTAGATGTAGTTTTTGTCCATTCTGACTTTTATTAAAATCCCCAAGCTTTATGCTTTGACTAACTGGCTTTGCCAAGGCTTATTTGTTCTATGTTTTAATTCTCTGTAAGGGAGATTCTACAATTATTAATTATTGATTTAGCTTCATGCTAAGCTCACTCTTGCTTCTATTCTTGAACTCTTTATGAGTTCTGACACATCATTTGTGCCTCATTGTCCTACAATAGGGATTCTTTTTGCCTTTATGGAATGCCGGGTTTGCAATTTATGATGATTTGTACTAACTTCATTTTTCTGTTATCAATTCTGCAACCTGATTGATACCTGACTAATGAATGAAGAGTCAGAGATTCTTAAATATTGATTGGAAAATAAATCCCTTTCAAACTACTCACAACTCTCATTATTGACTAAAATGTTTATTTGCATTTGATTAATTGCCCATGTTTATGAAGGATGCAAAAAAACAATTGATGGACAGAATGCAGAACAATATCATACATGCACCCCAATACAGAGATCTGGGCCTAAATCCATCATATTTTTGCTCACCATGCCTTTGCAGTTTGGACCCAGCCATATGCAAATCAGTCTTGACCCTGCGCCCAATG
This sequence comes from Calotriton arnoldi, assembly GCA_963921515.1. NCBI lineage: Eukaryota > Metazoa > Chordata > Amphibia > Caudata > Salamandridae > Calotriton > Calotriton arnoldi. The sequence goes on from CAWUFW010011105.1 coordinate 254,069, forward strand.
GGAATAGTCCAGCCCGAACTGCCAGGCCAGGTCCTCCCTAGACTGGAAACAAGCATCCTAGGACCGGTTTCGAGGTTTCACCCCTCATCAGCCAGGATAGCTTGACTCCAGTGGCATGGAGAGCGCGGGACCCACGTCTGGGCACACCCGTCCCACTCGGAGTGACAAATGCAAAAAGAACACTTGATGGACAGAATGCAGAACAATCTCATACATTCAACCCAGTCCAGAGAACTGGGCCTAAATCCATCATTTTTTGCTCATCATGCCTTTCCAGTTTGGACCCAGCCATATGCAAATCAGTCTTTACCCTGCGCCCAATGGGAACAGTCCAGCCCGAACTGCCAGCCCAGGTTCTCCCTAGACTGGAAAAAGCATCCTAGGACCGGTTTCGGGGTTTCACCCCTCATCAGCCAGGATAGCTTGACTTCTGTGGCATAGAGAGCACTGGACCCACGTCTGGGCATACCCGCCCCACTCGGGGTGACAAACGCAAAAAGAACAATTGATGAACAGAATGCAGAACAATGTCATACATTCACCCCAGTACAGAGATCTTGGTCTAAATCCATCATTTTTTTGCTCACCATCCCTTTCCACTTTGGACCCAGCCATATGCAAATCAGTCTTGACCCTGCGCCCAATGGGAACAGTCCAGCCGAACTGCCAGGCCAGGTCCTCCCAAGACTGGAAACAAGCTACCTGGGACCAGTTTCGGGGTTTCATCCCTCATCAGCCAGGATAGCTTGACTCCAGTGGCATAGAGAGCACGGGACCACGTCTGGGCATACCCGTCCCACTCGGGGTGACAAATGGAAAAAGAACAATTGATGGACAGAATGCAGAACAATGTCATACATTCACCCCAGTACAGAGATCTGGGCCTAAATACATCATTTTGTTGCTCACCATGCCTTTAAAGTTTGGACCCAGCCATATGCAAATCAGTCTTGACCCTGCGCCCAATGGGAACAGTCCAGCCCGAACGGCAAGGCCAGGTCCTCCCTAGACTGGAAACAAGCATCCTAGGGTCGGTTTCAGGGTTTCACCCCTCATCAGCCAGGATAGCTTGACTCCAGTGGCATGAAGAGCACGGGACCCACGTCTGGGCATACCCGTCTCACTCGGGGTGACAAATGCAAAAAGAACAATTGATGGATAGAATGCAGAACAATGTCATACATTCACCCCAGTGCAGAGATCTGGACCTAAATCCATAATTTTTGCTCACCATGCCTTTCCAGTTTGGACTCAGCCATATGCAAATCAGTCTTGACCCTGCGCACAATGGGAACAGTCCAGCCTGAACTGCCAGGCCAGGTCCTCCCAAGACTGGAAACAAGCATCCTAGGACCGGTTTCGGGGTTTCACCCCTCATCAGCCAGGATGGCTTGACTCCAGTGGCATGGAGAGCACGGGACCCACATCTGGGCATACCCGTCCCACTCGGAGTGACAAATGCAAAAAGAACAGTTGATGGACAGAATGCAGAACATTGTCATACATACACCAAAGTACAGAGATCTAGGCCTAAATCCATCATTTCTTTGCTCACCATGCCTTTCCAGTTTGGACCCAGCCATATGCAAATCAGTCTTGACCCTGCGTCCAATGGGAACAGTCCAGCCCGAACTGCCAGGCCAGGTCATCCCTAGACTGGAAAAAAGCATCCTAGGACCGGTATCAGGGTTTCACCCCTCATCAGACTGGATTGCTTGACACCAGTGGCATGGAGAGCACGGGACCTGCGTCTGGGCATACCCGTCCCACTCGGGATGACAAATGGAAAAAGAACAATTGATGGACAGAATGCAGAACAATGACATACATTCACCCCCCCAGTACAGAGATCTGGGCCTAAATCCATAATTTTTTTGCTCACCATGCCTTTCCAGTTTGGACCCAGCCATATGCAAAACAGTCTTGACCCTGCGCCCAATGGGAACAGTCCAGCCCGAACTGCCAGGCCAGGTCCTCCCTAGACTGGAATAAAGCATCCTAGGACCGGTTTTGGGGTTTCACCCCTCATCAGCCAGGATGGCTTGACTCCAGTGGCATGGAGAGTACGGGACCCACGTCTGGGCATACCCGTCCCACTCGGGGTGACAAATGCAAAAAGAACAGTTGATGGACAGAATGCAGAACATTGTCATACATTCACAAAAGCACAGAGATCTGGGCCTAAATCCATCATTTCTTTGCTCACCATGCCTTTACAGTTTGGACCCAGCCATATGCAAATCAGTCTTGACCCTGCGTCCAATGGGAACAGTCCAGCCCGAACTGCCAGGCCAGGTCATCCCTAGACTGGAAACAAGCATCCTAGGACCGGTATCGGGGTTTCACCCCTTATCAGCCAGGATAGCTTGACTCCAGTGGCATGGAGAGCACGGGACCCACGACTGGGCATACCCGTCCCACTCGGGGTGACAAATGCAAAAAGAACAATTGATGAACAGAATGCAGAACAATGTCATACATTCACCCCAGTACAGAGATCTTGGTCTAAATCCATAATTTTTTTGCTCACCATCTCTTTCCAGTTTGGACCCAGCCATATGCAAATCAGTCTTGACCCTGCGCCCAATGGGAACAGTCCAGCCGAACTGCCAGGCCAGGTCCTCCCAAGACTGGAAACAAGCATCCTGGGACCAGTTTCGGGGTTTCACCCCTCATCAGCCAGGATAGCTTGACTCCAGTGGCATAGAGCGCACGGGACCACGTCTGGGCATACCCGTCCCACTCGGGGTGACAAATAGAAAAAGAAGAATTGATGGACAGAATGCAGAACGATGTCATACATTCACCCCAGTACAGAGATCTGGGCCTAAATCCATCATTTTGTTGCTCACCATGCCTTTAAAGTTTGGACCCAGCCATATGCAAATCAGTCCAGCCTGAACGGCAAGGCCAGGTCCTCCCTAGACTGGAAACAAGCATCCTAGGGCAGGTTTCAGGGTTTCACCCCTTATCAGCCAGGATAGCTTGACTCCAGTGGCATGAAGAGCACGGGACCCACGTCTGGGCATACCCGTCTCACTCGGGGTGACAAATGCAAAAAGAACAATTGATGGATAGAATGCAGAACAATGTCATACATTCATCCCAGTACAGAGATCTGGACCTAAATCCATAATTTTTTGCTCACCATGCCTTTCCAGTTTGGACCCAGCCATATGCAAATCAGTCTTGACCCTAGACACAATGAGAACAGTCCAGCCTGAACTGCCAGGCCACGTCCTCCCAAGACTGGAAACAAGCATCCTAGGACCGGTTTCGGGGTTTCACCCCTCATCAGCCAGGATGGCTTGACTCCAGTGGCATGGAGAGCACGGGACCCCCATCTGGGCATACCCGTCCCACTCGGGGTGACAAATGCAAAAAGAACAGTTGATGGACAGAATGCAGAACATTGTCATACATTCACCAAAGTACAGAGATCTAGGCCTAAATCCATCATTTCTTTGCTCACCATGCCTTTCCAGTTTGGACTCAGCCATATGCAAATCAGTCTTGACCCTGCGTCCAATGGGAACAGTCCAACCCGAACTGCCAGGCCAGGTCATCCCTAGACTGGAAACAAGCATCCTAGGACCGGTATCGGGGTTTCACCCCTCATCAGACAGGATTGCTTGACTCCAGTGGCATGGAGAGTACGGGACCCACGTCTGAGCATACCCGTCCCACTCGGGGTGACAAATGCAAAAAGAACAGTTGAGGGACAGAATGCAGAACATTGTCATACATTCACAAAAGCACAGAGATCTGGGCCTGAATCCATCATTTCTTTGCTCAACATGCCTTTCCAGTTTGGACCCAGCCATATGCAAATCAGTCTTGACCCTGCGTCCAATGGGAACAGTCCAACCCGAACTGCCAGGCCAGGTCATCCCTAGACTGGAAACAAGCATCCTAGGACCGGTATCGGGGTTTCATCCCTCATCAGACAGGATTGCTTGACACCAGTGGCATGGAGAGCACTGGACCCACGTCTGGGCATACCCGTCCCACTCGGGATGACAAATGGAAAAAGAACAATTGATGGACAGAATGCAGAACAATGACATACATTCACCCCCCCGGTACAGAGATCTGGGCCTAAATCCATAATTTTTTTGCTCACTATGCCTTTCCAGTTTGGACCCAGCCATATGCAAAACAGTCTTGACCCTGCGCAAAATGGGAACAGTCCAGCCCGAACTGCCAGGCCAGGTCCTGCCTAGACTGGAATAAAGCATCCTAGGACCGGTTTTGGGGTTTCACCCCTTATCAGCCAGGATAGCTTGACTCCAGTGGCATGGAGAGCACGGGACCCACGTCTGGGCATACCCGTCCCACTCGGGGTGACAAATACAAAAAGAACAATTGATGGACAGAATGCAGAACAATGACATACATTCACCCCAGTACAGAGATTTGGGCGTAAATCCATTATTTCTTTGCTCACCATGCCTTTCCAGTTTGAACCCAGCCATATGCAAAACAGTCTTGACCCTGCGCAAAATGGGAACAGTCCAGCCCGAACTGCCAGGCCAGGTCCTGCCTAGACTGGAATAAAGCATCCTAGGACCGGTTTTGGGGTTTCACCCCTTATCAGCCAGGATAGCTTGACTCCAGTGGCATGGAGAGCACAGGACCCACGTCTGGGCATACCCGTCCCACTCGGGGTGACAAATACAAAAAGAACAATTGATGGACAGAATGCAGAACAATGACATACATTCACCCCAGTACAGAGATTTGGGCCTAAATCCATTATTTCTTTGCTCACCATGCCTTTCCAGTTTGGACCCAGCCATATGCAAATCAGTCTTGACCCTGCGCCCAATAGGAACAGTCCAGCCAGAACTGCCAGGCCAGGTCCTCTCTAGACTGGAAACAAGCATCCTAGGACCAGTTTCGGGGTTTCACCCCATATCAGCCAGGATAGCTTGACTCCAGTGGCATGGAGAGCACAGGACCCACGTCTGGGCATACCCGTCCCACTCAGGGTGACAAATGCAAAAAGAACAATTGATGGACAGAATGCAGAACAATGTCATACATTCACCCCAGTACAGAGATTTGGGCCTAAATTCATTATTTCTTTGCTCCGCATTCCTTTCCAGTTTGGACCCAGCCATATGCAAAACAGTCTTGACCCTGCGCCCAATGGGAACAGTCCAGCCCGAACTGCCAGGCCCTCCCTAGACTGGAATAAAGCATCCTACGACCGGTTTTGGGGTTTCAGCCCCTCATCAGCCAGGATGGCTTGACTCCAGTGGCATGGAGAGTACGGGACCCACGTCTGGGCATACCCGTCCCACTCGGGGTGACAAATGCAAAAAGAACAGTTGAGGGACAGAATGCAGAACATTGTCATACATTCACAAAAGCACAGAGATCTGGGCCTAAATCCATCATTTCTTTGCTCACCATGCCTTTCCAGTTTGGACCCAGCCATATGCAAATCAGTCTTGACCCTGCGTCCAATGGGAACAGTCCAGCCCGAACTGCCAGGCCAGGTCATCCCTAGACTCGAAACAAGCATCCTAGGACCGGTATCAGGGTTTCACCCCTCATCAGACAGGATAGCTTGACACCAGTGGCATGGAGAGCACGAGACCCACGTCTGGGCATACCCGTCCCACTCGGGGTGACAAATGGAAAAAGAGCAATTGATGGACAGAATGCAGAACAATGACATACATTCAACCCCCAGTACTAGAGATCTGGGCCTAAATCCATCATTTTTTTGCTCACCATGCCTTTCCAGTTTGGACCCAGCCATATGCAAATCAGTCTTGACCCTGCGCCCAATGGGAACAGTCCAGCCCGAACTGCCAGTCTAGGTCCTTCCTAGACTGGAAACAAGCATCCTAGGACCAGTTTCGAGGTTTCACCCCTTATCAGCCAGGATAGCTTGACTCCAGTGGCATGGAGAGCACGGGACCCACGTCTGGGCATACCCGCCCCACTCGGGGTGACAAATTCAAAAAGAACAATTGATGGACAGAATGCAGAACAATGTCAGACATTCAAACCATTACAGAGAACTGGCCTAAATCCATCATTTTTTTGCTCACCATGCCTTTCCAGTTTGGACCCAGCCATATGCAAATCAGTCTTTACCCTGCGCCCAATGGGAGCAGTCCAGCCCGAACTGCCAGGCCAGGTCCTCCCAAGACTGGAAACAAGCATCCTAGGACCGGTTTCGGGGTTTCACCCCTCATCAGCTAGGATAGCTTGACTCCAGTGGCATGGAGAGCAGAGGACCAAGTCTGGGCATTCCCGTCCCACTCGGGGTGACACATGCAAAAAGAACAATTGATGGACAGAATGCAGAACAATGTCATACATTCACCCCAGTACAGAGATCTGGGCCTAAATCCATAATTTTGTTGCTCGATATGCCTTTCCAGTTTGGACCCAGCCATATGCAAATCAGCCTCGACCCTGCACCCAATGTGAACAGTCCAACCCGAACTGCCAGGCCAGGTCCTCCCTAGACTGGAGACAAGCATCCTAGGGCCGGTTTCGAGGTTTCACCCCTCATCAGACAGAATAGCTTGACTCCAGTAGCATGGAGAGTACGGGACCCACGTCTGGGCATACCCGTCCCACTCGGGGTGACCAATGCAAAAATAACAATTGATGGACAGAATGCATAACAATGTCATACATTCACCTCAGTACAGAGATCTGGGCCTAAATCCATCATTTTTTGCTCACCATGCCTTTCCAGTTTGGACCCAGCCATATGCAAATCAGTCTTTACCCTGCGCCCAATGGGAACAGTCCAGCCCGAACTGCCAGGCCAGGTCCTCCCTAGACTGGAAATAAGCATCCTAGGACCGGTTTCGGAAATTCACCCCTCATCAGCCAGGATAGCTTGACTTCAGTGGCATAGAGAGCACTGGACCCACGTCTGGGCATACCCGCCCACTCTGGGTGACAAATGCAAAAAGAACAATTGATGGACAGAATGCAGAACAATGTCATACATACACCCCAGTACAGAGATCTTGGCCTAAATTCATCATGTTTTTTGCTACCCATGTCTTTCCAGCTTGGACCCAGCCATATGCAAATGAGTCTTGACCCTGCGCCCAATGGGAACAGTCCAGCCCAAACTGCCGGGCCAGGTCCTCCCAAGACTGGAAACAAGCATCCTAGGACCGGTTTCGGGGTTTCACCCCTCATCAGCCATGATAGCTTGACTCCAGTGGCATGGAGAGCACGGGACCCACGTCTGGGCATACCCGTCCCACTTGGGGTGATAAATGGAAAAAGAACAATTGATGGACAGAATGCAGAGCAACGTCATACATTCACCCCAATACAGAGATCTGGGCCTAAATCCGTCATTTTTTTGCTCATCATGCCTTTCCAGTTTGGACCCAGCCATATGCAAATCAGTCTTGACCCTGCGCCCAATGGGAACAGTCCAGCCTGAACTGCCAGGCCAGGTCCTCCCTAGACTGGAAACAAGCATCCTAGGACCGGTTTCGGGGTTTCACCCCTCATCAGCCAGGATAGCTTGACTCCAGTGGCATGGAGAGTAACGGACCCACGTCTGGGCATACCCGTCCCACTCGGGGTGACAAATGCAAAAAGAAAAGTTGATGGACAGAATGCAGAACAATCTCATACATTCAACCCAGTCCAGAGAACTGGGCCTAAATCCATCATTTTTTGCTCACCATGCCTTTCCAGTTTGGACCCAGCCATATGCAAATCAGTCTTTACCCTGCGCCCAATGGGAACAGTCCAGCCCGAACTGCCAGCCCACGTTCTCCCTAGACTGGAATAAGCATCCTAGGACCGGTTTCGGGGTTTCACCCCTCATCAGCCAGGATAGCTTGACTTCTGTGGCATAGAGAGCACTGGACCCACGTCTGGGCATATCCGCCGCACTCGGGGTGACAAACGCAAAAAGAACAATTGATGAACAGAATGCAGAACAATGTCATACATTCACCCCAGTACAGAGATCTTGGTCTAAATCCATCATTTTTTTGCTCACCATCCCTTTCCACTTTGGACCCAGCCATATGCAAATCAGTCTTGACCCTGCGCCCAATGGGAACAGTCCAGCCGAACTGCCAGGCCAGGTCCTCCCAAGACTGGAAACAAGCATCCTGGGACCAGTTTCGGGGTTTCACCCCTCATCAGCCAGGATAGCTTGACTCCAGTGGCATAGAGAGCACGGGACTACGTCTGGGCATACCCGTCCCACTCGGGGTGACAAATGGAAAAAGAACAATTGATGGACAGAATGCAGAACAATGTCATACATTCACCCCAGTGCAGAGATCTGGACCTAAATCCATAATTTTTTGCTCACCATGCCTTTCCAGTTTGGACTCAGCCATATGCAAATCAGTCTTGACCCTGCGCACAATGGGAACAGTCCAGCCTGAACTGCCAGGCCAGGTCCTCCCAAGACTGGAAACAAGCATCCTAGGACCGGTATTGGGGTTTCACCCCTTATCAGCCAGGATAGCTTGACTCCAGTGGCATGGAGAGCACGGGACCCACGTCTGGGCATACCCGTCCCACTCGGGGTGACAAACGTAAAAAGAACAATTGATGAACAGAATGCAGAACAATGTCATACATTCACCCCAGTACAGAGATCTTGGTCTAAATCCATAATTTTTTTGCTCACCATCCCTTTCCAGTTTGGACCCAGCCATATGCAAATCAGTCTTGACCCTGCGCCCAATGGGAACAGTCCAGCCGAACTGCCAGGCCGGGTCCTCCCAAGACTGGAAACAAGCATCCTGGGACCAGTTTCGGGGTTTCACCCCTCATCAGCCAGGATAGCTTGACTCCAGTGGCATAGAGAGCACGGGACCACGTCTGGGCATACCCGTCCCACTCGGGGTGACAAATAGAAAAAGAAGAATTGATGGACAGAATGCAGAACAATGTCATACATTCACCCCAGTACAGAGATCTGGGCCTAAATCCATCATTTTGTTGCTCACCATGCCTTTAAAGTTTGGACCCAGCCATATGCAAATCAGTCCAGCCTGAACGGCAAGGCCAGGTCCTCCCTAGACTGGAAACAAGCATCCTAGGGCAGGTTTCAGGGTTTCACCCCTTATCAGCCAGGATAGCTTGACTCCAGTGGCATGAAGAGCACGGGACCCACATCTGGGCATACCCGTCTCACTCGGGGTGACAAATGCAAAAACAACAATTGATGGATAGAATGCAGAACAATGTCATACATTCATCCCAGTACAGAGATCTGGACCTAAATCCATAATTTTTTGCTCACCATGCCTTTCCAGTTTGGACCCAGCCATATGCAAATCAGTCTTGACCCTAGACACAATGAGAACAGTCCAGCCTGAACTGCCAGGCCACGTCCTCCCAAGACTGGAAACAAGCATCCTAGGACCGGATTCGGGGTTTCACCCCTCATCAGCCAGGATGGCTTGACTCCAGTGGCATGGAGAGCACGGGACCCCCATCTGGGCATACCCGTCCCACTCGGGGTGACAAATGCAAAAAGAACAGTTGATGGACAGAATGCAGAACATTGTCATACATTCACCAAAGTACAGAGATCTAGGCCTAAATCCATCATTTCTTTGCTCACCATGCCTTTCCAGTTTGGACCCAGCCATATGCAAATCAGTCTTGACCCTGCGTCCAATGGGAACAGTCCAACCCGAACTGCCAGGCCAGGTCATCCCTAGACTGGAAACAAGCATCCTAGGACCGGTATCGGGGTTTCACCCCTCATCAGACAGGATTGCTTGACTCCAGTGGCATGGAGAGTACGGGACCCACGTCTGGGCATACCCGTCCCACTCGGGGTGACAAATGGAAAAAGAACAATTGATGGACAGAATGCAGAACAATGACATACATTCACCCCCCCGGTACAGAGATCTGGGCCTAAATCCATAATTTTTTTGCTCACTATGCCTTTCCAGTTTGGACCCAGCCATATGCAAATCAGTCTTGACCCTGCGCCCAATAGGAACAGTCCAGCCAGAACTGCCAGGCCAGGTCCTCTCTAGACTGGAAACAAGCATCCTAGGACCAGTTTCGGGGTTTCACCCCATATCAGCCAGGATAGCTTGACTCCAGTGGCATGGAGAGCACAGGACCCACGTCTGGGCATACCCGTCTCACTCAGGGTGACAAATGCAAAAAGAACAATTGATGGACAGAATGCAGAACAATGTCATACATTCACCCCAGTACAGAGATTTGGGCCTAAATTCATTATTTCTTTGCTCCGCATTCCTTTCCAGTTTGGACCCAGCCATATGCAAAACAGTCTTGACCCTGCGCCCAATGGGAACAGTCCAGCCCGAACTGCCAGGCCCTCCCTAGACTGGAATAAAGCATCCTACGACCGGTTTTGGGGTTTCACCCCTCATCAGCCAGGATGGCTTGACTCCAGTGGCATGGAGAGTACGGGACCCACGTCTGGGCATACCCGTCCCACTCGGGGTGACAAATGCAAAAAGAACAGTTGAGGGACAGAATGCAGAACATTGTCATACATTCACAAAAGCACAGAGATCTGGGCCTAAATCCATCATTTCTTTGCTCACCAAGCCTTTCCAGTTTGGACCCAGCCATATGCAAATCAGTCTTGACCCTGCGTCCAATGGGAACAGTCCAGCCCGAACTGCCAGGCCAGGTCATCCCTAGACTCGAAACAAGCATCCTAGGACCGGTAACGGGGTTTCACCCCTCATCAGACAGGATAGCTTGACACCAGTGGCATGGAGAGCACGAGACCCACGTCTGGGCATACCCGTCCCACTCGGGGTGACAAATGGAAAAAGAGCAATTGATGGACAGAATGCAGAACAATGACATACATTCAACCCCCCAGTACTAGAGATCTGGGCCTAAATCCATCATTTTTTTGCTCACCATGCCTTTCCAGTTTGGACCCAGCCATATGCAAATCAGTCTTGACCCTGCGCCCAATGGGAACAGTCCAGCCCGAACTGCCAGTCTAGGTCCTTCCTAGACTGGAAACAAGCATCCTAGGACCAGTTTCGAGGTTTCACCCCTTATCAGCCAGGATAGCTTGACTCCAGTGGCATGGAGAGCACGGGACCCACGTCTGGGCATACCCGTCCCACTCGGGGTGACAAATTCAAAAAGAACAATTGATGGACAGAATGCAGAACAATGTCAGACATTCAAACCATTACAGAGAACTGGGCCTAAATCCATCATTTTTTTGCTCACCATGCCTTTCCAGTTTGGACCCAGCCATATGCAAATCAGTCTTTACCCTGCACCCAATGGGAGCAGTCCAGCCCGAACTGCCAGGCCAGGTCCTCCCAAGACTGGAAACAAGCATCCTAGGACCGGTTTCGGGGTTTCACCCCTCATAAGCTAGGATAGCTTGACTCCAGTGGCATGGAGAGCAGAGGACCAAGTCTGGGCATTCCCGTCCCACTCGGGGTGACACATGCAAAAAGAACAATTGATGGACAGAATGCAGAACAATGTCATACATTCACCCCAGTACAGAGATCTGGGCCTAAATCCATAATTTTGTTGCTCGATATGCCTTTCCAGTTTGGACCCAGCCATATGCAAATCAGCCTCGACCCTGCACCCAATGTGAACAGTCCAACCCGAACTGCCAGGCCAGGTCCTCCCTAGACTGGAGACAAGCATCCTAGGGCCGGTTTCGAGGTTTCACCCCTCATCAGACAGAATAGCTTGACTCCAGTAGCATGGAGAGTACGGGACCCACGTCTGGGCATACCCGTCCCACTCGGGGTGACCAATGCAAAAATAACAATTGATGGACAGAATGCATAACAATGTCATACATTCACCCCAGTACAGAGATCTGGGCCTAAATCCATCATTTTTTGCTCACCATGCCTTTCCAGTTTGGACCCAGCCATATGCAAATCAGTCTTTACCCTGCGCCCAATGGGAACAGTCCAGCCCGAACTGCCAGGCCAGGTCCTCCCTAGACTGGAAATAAGCATCCTAGGACCGGTTTCGGAAATTCACCCCTCATCAGCCAGGATAGCTTGACTTCAGTGGCATAGAGAGCACTGGACCCACGTCTGGGCATACCCGTCCCACTCGGGGTGACAAATGGAAAAAGAGCAATTGATGGACAGAATGCTGAACAATGACATACATTCACCCCCCCAGTACCGAGATCTGGGCCTAAATCCATCATTTTTTTGCTCACCATGCCTTTCCAGTTTGGACCCAGCCATATGCAAATCAGTCTTGACCCTGCGCCCAATGGGAACAGTCCAGCCCGAACTGCCAGTCTAGGTCCTTCCTAGACTGGAAACAAGCATCCTAGGACTAGTTTCGGGATTTCACCCCTTATCAGCCAGGATAGCTTGACTCCAGTGGCATGGAGAGCACAGGACCCACGTCTGGGCATACCCGTCCCACTCGGGGTGACAAATGCAAAAAGAACAATTGATGGACAGAATGCAGAACAATGTCATACATTCACCCCAGTACAGAGATTTGGGCCTAAATCCATTATTTCTTTGCTCACCATGCCTTTCCAGTTTGAACCCAGCCATATGCAAAACAGTCTTGACCCTGCGCCCAATGGGAACAGTCCAGCCCGAACTGCCAGGCCAGGTCCTGCCTAGACTGGAAACAAGCATCCTAGGACCGGTTTCGGGGTTTCACCCCTCATCAGCTAGGATAGCTTGACTCCAGTGGCATGGAGAGCACAGGACCACGTCTGGGCATTCCCGTCCCACTCGGGCTGATACATGCAAAAAGAACAATTGATGGACAGAATGCAGAACAATTTCATACATTCACCCCAGTACAGAGATCTGGGCCTAAATCCATAATTTTGTTGCTGGATATGCATTTCCAGTTTGGACCCAGCCATATGCAAATCAGCCTCGACCCTGCGCCCAATGTGAACAGTCCAACCCGTACTGCCAGGCCAGGTCCTCCCTAGACTGGAAATAAGCATCCTAGGACCGGTTTCGGAAATTCACCCCTCATCAACCAGGAAAGCTTGACTTCAGTGGCATAGAGAGCACTGGACCCACGTCTGGGCATACCCGTCCCACTCTGGGTGACAAATGCAAAAAGAACAATTGATGGACAGAATGCAGAACAATGTCATACATACACCCCAGTACAGAGATCTTGGCCTAAATTCATCATGTTTTTTGCTACCCATGTCTTTCCAGCTTGGACCCAGCCATATGCAAATGAGTCTTGACCCTGCGCCCAATGGGAACCGTCCAGCCCAAACTGCCGGGCCAGGTCCTCCCAAGACTGGAAACAAGCATCCTAGGACCGGTTTCGGGGTTTCACCCCTCATCAGCCAGGATAGCTTGACTCCAGTGGCATGGAGAGCACGGGACCCAGGTCTGGGCATACCCGTCCCACTCGGGGTGATAAATAGAAAAAGAACAATTGATGGACAGAATGCAGAACAATGTCATACATTCACCCCAGTACAGAGATCTGGGCCTAAATCCATCATTTTTTTGCTCACCATGCCTTTCCAGTTTGGACCCAGCCATATGCAAATCAGTCTTTACCCTGCACCCAATGGGAGCAGTCCAGCCCGAACTGCCAGGCCAGGTCCTCCCAAGACTGGAAACAAGCATCCTAGGACCGGTTTCGGGGTTTCACCCCTCATAAGCTAGGATAGCTTGACTCCAGTGGCATGGAGAGCAGAGGACCAAGTCTGGGCATTCCCGTCCCACTCGGGTGACACATGCAAAAAGAACAATTGATGGACAGAATGCAGAACAATGTCATACATTCACCCCAGTACAGAGATCTGGGCCTAAATCCATAATTTTGTTGCTCGATATGCCTTTCCAGTTTGGACCCAGCCATATGCAAATCAGCCTCGACCCTGCACCCAATGTGAACAGTCCAACCCGAACTGCCAGGCCAGGTCCTCCCTAGACTGGAGACAAGCATCCTAGGGCCGGTTTCGAGGTTTCACCCTCATCAGACAGAATAGCTTGACTCCAGTAGCATGGAGAGTACGGGACCCACGTCTGGGCATACCCGTCCCACTCGGGGTGACCAATGCAAAAATAACAATTGATGGACAGAATGCATAACAATGTCATACATTCACCCCAGTACAGAGATCTGGGCCTAAATCCATCATTTTTTGCTCACCATGCCTTTCCAGTTTGGACCCAGCCATATGCAAATCAGTCTTTACCCTGCGCCCAATGGGAACAGTCCAGCCCGAACTGCCAGGCCAGGTCCTCCCTAGACTGGAAATAAGCATCCTAGGACCGGTTTCGGAAATTCACCCCTCATCAGCCAGGATAGCTTGACTTCAGTGGCATAGAGAGCACTGGACCCACGTCTGGGCATACCCGTCCCACTCGGGGTGACAAATGGAAAAAGAGCAATTGATGGACAGAATGCTGAACAATGACATACATTCACCCCCCAGTACCGAGATCTGGGCCTAAATCCATCATTTTTTGCTCACCATGCCTTTCCAGTTTGGACCCAGCCATATGCAAATCAGTCTTGACCCTGCGCCCAATGGGAACAGTCCAGCCCGAACTGCCAGTCTAGGTCCTTCCTAGACTGGAAACAAGCATCCTAGGACTAGTTTCGGGATTTCACCCCTTATCAGCCAGGATAGCTTGACTCCAGTGGCATGGAGAGCACGGGACCCACGTCTGGGCATACCCGTCCCACTCGGGGTGACAAATGCAAAAAGAACAATTGATGGACAGAATGCAGAACAATGTCATACATTCACCCCAGTACAGAGATTTGGGCCTAAATCCATTATTTCTTTGCTCACCATGCCTTTCCAGTTTGAACCCAGCCATATGCAAAACAGTCTTGACCCTGCGCCCAATGGGAACAGTCCAGCCCGAACTGCCAGGCCAGGTCCTGCCTAGACTGGAAACAAGCATCCTAGGACCGGTTTCGGGGTTTCACCCTCATCAGCTAGGATAGCTTGACTCCAGTGGCATGGAGAGCACAGGACCACGTCTGGGCATTCCCGTCCCACTCGGGCTGATACATGCAAAAAGAACAATTGATGGACAGAATGCAGAACAATTTCATACATTCACCCCAGTACAGAGATCTGGGCCTAAATCCATAATTTTGTTGCTGGATATGCATTTCCAGTTTGGACCCAGCCATATGCAAATCAGCCTCGACCCTGCGCCCAATGTGAACAGTCCAACCCGTACTGCCAGGCCAGGTCCTCCCTAGACTGGAAATAAGCATCCTAGGACCGGTTTCGGAAATTCACCCCTCATCAGCCAGGATAGCTTGACTTCAGTGGCATAGAGAGCACTGGACCCACGTCTGGGCATACCCGTCCCACTCTGGGTGACAAATGCAAAAAGAACAATTGATGGACAGAATGCAGAACAATGTCATACATACACCCCAGTACAGAGATCTTGGCCTAAATTCATCATGTTTTTTGCTACCCATGTCTTTCCAGCTTGGACCCAGCCATATGCAAATGAGTCTTGACCCTGCGCCCAATGGGAACAGTCCAGCCCAAACTGCCGGGCCAGGTCCTCCCAAGACTGGAAACAAGCATCCTAGGACCGGTTTCGGGGTTTCACCCTCATCAGCCAGGATAGCTTGACTCCAGTGGCATGGAGAGCACGGGACCCAGGTCTGGGCATACCCGTCCCACTCGGGGTGATAAATAGAAAAAGAACAATTGATGGACAGAATGCAGAACAATGTCATACATTCACCCCAGTACAGAGATCTGGGCCTAAATCCATCATTTTTTTGCTCATCATGCCTTTCCAGTTTGGACCCAGCCATATGCAAATCAGTCTTGACCCTGCGCCCAATGGGAACAGTCCAGCCTGAACTGCCAGGCCAGGTCCTCCCTAGATTGGAAACAAGCATCCTAGGACCGGTTTCGGGGTTTCACCCCTCATCAGCCAGGATAGCTTGACTCCAGTGGCATGGAGAGTAAGGGACCCACGTCTGGGCATACCCGTCCCACTCGGGGTGACAAATGCAAAAAGAAAAGTTGATGGACAGAATGCAGAACATTGTCATACATTCACAAAAGCACAGAGATCTGGGCCTAAATCCATCATTTCTTTGCTCACCATGCCTTTCCAGTTTGGACCCAGCCATATGCAAATCAGTCTTGACCCTGCGTCCAATGGGAACCGTCCAGCCCGAACTGCCAGGCCAGGTCATCCCTAGACTGGAAACAAGCATCCTAGGACCGGTATCGGGGTTTCACCTCTCATCAGACTGGATAGCTTGACACCAGTGGCATGGAGAGCACGAGACCCACGTCTGGGCATACCCGTCCCACTCGGGGTGACAAATGGAAAAAGAGCAATTGATGGACAGAATGCTGAACAATGACATACATTCACCCCCCCAGTACCGAGATCTGGGCCTAAATCCATCATTTTTTTGCTCACCATGCCTTTCCAGTTTGGACCCAGCCATATGCAAATCAGTCTTGACCCTGCGCCCAATGGGAACAGTCCAGCCCGAACTGCCAGTCTAGGTCCTTCCTAGACTGGAAACAAGCATCCTAGGACCAGTTTCGGGGTTTCACCCCTTATCAGCCAGGATAGCTTGACTCCAGTGGCATGGAGAGCACGGGACCCACGTCTGGGCATACCCGTCCCACTCGGGGTGACAAATGCAAAAAGAACAATTGATGGACAGAATGCAGAACAATGTCATACATTCACCCCAGTACAGAGATTTGGGCCTAAATCCATTATTTCTTTGCTCACCATGCCTTTCCAGTTTGAACCCAGCCATATGCAAAACAGTCTTGACCCTGCGCAAAATGGGAACAGTCCAGCCTGAACTGCCAGGCCAGGTCCTGCCTAGACTGGAATAAAGCATCCTAGGACCGGTTTTGAGGTTTCACCCCTTATCAGCCAGGATAGCTTGACTCCAGTGGCATGGAGAGCACGGGACCCACGTCTGGGCATACCCGTCCCACTCTGGGTGACAAATGCAAAAAGAACAATTGATGGACAGAATGCAGAACAATGTCATACATACACCCCAGTACAGAGATCTTGGCCTAAATTCATCATGTTTTTTGCTACCCATGTCTTTCCAGCTTGGACCCAGCCATATGCAAATCAGTCTTGACCCTGCGCCCAATGGGAACAGTCCAGCCTGAACTGCCAGGCCAGGTCCTCCCTAGACTGGAAACAAGCATCCTAGGACCGGTTTCGGGGTTTCACCCCTCATCAGCCAGGATAGCTTGACTCCAGTGGCATGGAGAGTAAGGGACCCACGTCTGGGCATACCCGTGCCACTCGGGGTGACAAATGCAAAAAGAAAAGTTGATGGACAGAATGCAGAACACTGTCATACATTCACAAAAGCACAGAGATCTGGGCCTAAATCCATCATTTCTTTGCTCACCATGCCTTTCCAGTTTGGACCCAGCCATATGCAAATCAGTCTTGACCCTGCGTCCAATGGGAACCGTCCAGCCCGAACTGCCAGGCCAGGTCATCCCTAGACTGGAAACAAGCATCCTAGGACCGGTATCGGGGTTTCACCCCTCATCAGAATGGATAGCTTGACACCAGTGGCATGGAGAGCACGAGACCCACGTCTGGGCATACCCATCCCACTCGTGGTGAGAAATGGAAAAAGAGCAATTGAAATACAGAATGCTGAACAATGACATACATTCACCCCCCCAGGACCGAGATCTGGGCCTAAATCCATCATTTTTTTGCTCACCATGCCTTTCCAGTTTGGACCCAGCCATATGCAAATCAGTCTTGACCCTGCGCCCAATGGGAACAGTCCAGCCCGAACTGCCAGTCTAGGTCCTTCCTAGACTGGAAACAAGCATCCTAGGACCAGTTTCGTGGTTTCACCCCTTATCAGCCAGGATAGCTTGACTCCAGTGGCATGGAGAGCACGGGACCCACGTCTGGGCATACCCGTCCCACTCGGGGTGACAAATGCAAAAAGAACAATTGATGGACAGAATGCAGAACAATGTCATACATTCACCCCAGTACAGAGATTTGGGCCTAAATCCATTATTTCTTTGCTCACCATGCCTTTCCAGTTTGAACCCAGCCATATGCAAAACAGTCTTGACCCTGCACCCAATGGGAACAGTCCAGCCCGAACTGCCAGGCCAGGTCCTGCCTAGACTGGAATAAAGCATCCTAGGACCGGTTTTGGGGTTTCACCCCTTATCAGCCAGGATAGCTTGACTCCAGTGGCATGGAGAGCACGGGACCCACGTCTGGGCATACCCGTCCCACTCGGGGTGACAAATGCAAAAAGAACAATTGATGGACAGAATGCAGAACAATGACATACATTCACCCCAGTACAGAGATTTGGGCCTAAATCCATTATTTCTTTGCTCACCATGCCTTTCCAGTTTGGACCCAGCCATATGCAAATCAGTCTTTACCCTGCACCCAATGGGAGCAGTCCAGCCTGAACTGCCAGGCCAGGTCCTCCCAAGACTGGAAACAAGCATCCTAGGACCGGTTTCGGGGTTTCACCCCTCATCAGCTAGGATAGCTTGACTCCAGTGGCATGGAGAGCACAGGACCACGTCTGGGCATTCCCGTCCCACTCGGGCTGATACATGCAAAAAGAACAATTGATGGACAGAATGCAGAACAATTTCATACATTCACCCCAGTACAGAGATCTGGGCCTAAATCCATAATTTTGTTGCTGGATATGCATTTCCAGTTTGGACCCAGCCATATGCAAATCAGCCTCGACCCTGCGCCCAATGTGAACAGTCCAACCCGTACTGCCAGGCCAGGCCCTCCCTAGACTGGAAATAAGCATCCTAGGACCGGTTTCGGAAATTCACCCCTCATCAACCAGGAAAGCTTGACTTCAGTGGCATAGAGAGCACTGGACCCACGTCTGGGCATACCCGTCCCACTCTGGGTGACAAATGCAAAAAGAACAATTGATGGACAGAATGCAGAACAATTTCATACATTCACCCCAGTACAGAGATCTGGGCCTAAATCCATAATTTTGTTGCTGGATATGCATTTCCAGTTTGGACCCAGCCATATGCAAATCAGCCTCGACCCTGCACCCAATGTGAACAGTCCAACCCGAACTGCCAGGCCAGGTCCTCCCTAGACTGGAGACAAGCATCCTAGGGCCGGTTTCGAGGCTTTCAGCCCTCATCAGACAGAATAGCTTGACTCCAGTAGCATGGAGAGTACGGGACCCACGTCTGGGCATACCCGTCCCACTCGGGGTGACCAATGCAAAAATAACAATTGATGGACAGAATGCATAACAATGTCATACATTCACCCCAGTACAGAGATCTGGGCCTAAATCCATCATTTTTTGCTCACCATGCCTTTCCAGTTTGGACCCAGCCATATGCAAATCAGTCTTTACCCTGCGCCCAATGGGAACAGTCCAGCCCGAACTGCCAGGCCAGGTCCTCCCTAGACTGGAAATAAGCATCCTAGGACCGGTTTCGGAAATTCACCCCTCATCAGCCAGGATAGCTTGACTTCAGTGGCATGGAGAGCACTGGACCCACGTCTGGGCATACCCGTCCCACTCGGGGTGACAAATGGAAAAAGAGCAATTGATGGACAGAATGCTGAACAATGACATACATTCACCCCCCCAGTACCGAGATCTGGGCCTAAATCCATCATTTTTTTGCTCACCATGCCTTTCCAGTTTGGACCCAGCCATATGCAAATCAGTCTTGACCCTGCGCCCAATGGGAACAGTCCAGCCCGAACTGCCAGTCTAGGTCCTTCCTAGACTGGAAACAAGCATCCTAGGACTAGTTTCGGGATTTCACCCCTTATCAGCCAGGATAGCTTGACTCCAGTGGCATGGAGAGCACGGGACCCACGTCTGGGCATACCCGTCCCACTCGGGGTGACAAATGCAAAAAGAACAATTGATGGACAGAATGCAGAACAATGTCATACATTCACCCCAGTACAGAGATTTGGGCCTAAATCCATTATTTCTTTGCTCACCATGCCATTCCAGTTTGAACCCAGCCATATGCAAAACAGTCTTGACCCTGCGCCCAATGGGAACAGTCCAGCCCGAACTGCCAGGCCAGGTCCTGCCTGGACTGGAAACAAGCATCCTAGGACCGGTTTCGGGGTTTCACCCCTCATCAGCTAGGATAGCTTGACTCCAGTGGCATGGAGAGCACAGGACCACGTCTGGGCATTCCCGTCCCACTCGGGCTGATACATGCAAAAAGAACAATTGATGGACAGAATGCAGAACAATTTCATACATTCACCCCAGTACAGAGATCTGGGCCTAAATCCATAATTTTGTTGCTGGATCATGCCATTTCCAGTTTGGACCCAGCCATATGCAAATCAGCCTCGACCCTGCGCCCAATGTGAACAGTCCAACCCGTACTGCCAGGCCAGGTCCTCCCTAGACTGGAAATAAGCATCCTAGGACCGGTTTCGGAAATTCAGCCCTCATCAGCCAGGATAGCTTGACTTCAGTGGCATGGAGAGCACTGGACCCACGTCTGGGCATACCCGTCCCACTCTGGGTGACAAATGCAAAAAGAACAATTGATGGACAGAATGCAGAACAATGTCATACATACACCCCAGTACAGAGATCTTGGCCTAAATTCATCATGTTTTTGCTACACCATGCCATTCCAGCTTGGACCCAGCCATATGCAAATGAGTCTTGACCCTGCGCCCAATGGGAACAGTCCAGCCCAAACTGCCGGGCCAGGTCCTCCCAAGACTGGAAACAAGCATCCTAGGACCGGTTTCGGGCTTTCAGCCCTCATCAGCCAGGATAGCTTGACTCCAGTGGCATGGAGAGCACGGGACCCAGGTCTGGGCATACCCGTCCCACTCGGGGTGATAAATAGCAAAAACAACAATTGATGGACAGAATGCAGAACAATGTCATACATTCACCCCAGTACAGAGATCTGGGCCTAAATCCATCATTTTTTTGCTCATCATGCCTTTCCAGTTTGGACCCAGCCATATGCAAATCAGTCTTGACCCTGCGCCCAATGGGAACAGTCCAGCCTGAACTGCCAGGCCAGGTCCTCCCTAGACTGGAAACAAGCATCCTAGGACCGGTTTCGGGGCTTTCAGCCCTCATCAGCCAGGATAGCTTGACTCCAGTGGCATGGAGAGCACGGGACCCACGTCTGGGCATACCCGTCCCACTCGGGGTGACAAATGCAAAAACAAAAGTTGATGGACAGAATGCAGAACAATGTCATACATTCACCACAGTACAGAGATCTGGGCCTAAATCCATCATTTCTTTGCTCACCATGCCATTCCAGTTTGGACCCAGCCATATGCAAATCAGTCTTGACCCTGCGCCCAATGGGAACCGTCCAGCCCGAACTGCCAGGCCAGGTCATCCCTGGACTGGAAACAAGCATCCTAGGACCGGTTTCGGGCTTTCAGCCTCTCATCAGACTGGATAGCTTGACACCAGTGGCATGGAGAGCACGGGACCCACGTCTGGGCATACCCGTCCCACTCGGGGTGACAAATGCAAAAACAGCAATTGATGGACAGAATGCAGAACAATGACATACATTCACCCCCAGTACCGAGATCTGGGCCTAAATCCATCGTTTTTTTGCTCACCATGCCTTTCCAGTTTGGACCCAGCCATATGCAAATCAGTCTTGACCCTGCGCCCAATGGGAACAGTCCAGCCCGAACTGCCAGGCCAGGTCCTTCCTGGACTGGAAACAAGCATCCTAGGACCAGTTTCGGGCTTTCAGCCCTCATCAGCCAGGATAGCTTGACTCCAGTGGCATGGAGAGCACGGGACCCACGTCTGGGCATACCCGTCCCACTCGGGGTGACAAATGCAAAAACAACAATTGATGGACAGAATGCAGAACAATGTCATACATTCACCCCAGTACAGAGATTTGGGCCTAAATCCATTGTTTTTTTGCTCACCATGCCATTCCAGTTTGGACCCAGCCATATGCAAATCAGTCTTGACCCTGCGCCCAATGGGAACAGTCCAGCCCGAACTGCCAGGCCAGGTCCTCCCTGGACTGGAATACAAGCATCCTAGGACCGGTTTCGAGGCTTTCAGCCCTCATCAGCCAGGATAGCTTGACTCCAGTGGCATGGAGAGCACGGGACCCACGTCTGGGCATACCCGTCCCACTCGGGGTGACAAATGCAAAAACAACAATTGATGGACAGAATGCAGAACAATGTCATACATTCACCCCAGTACAGAGATCTGGGCCTAAATCCATCGTTTTTTTGCTCACCATGCCATTCCAGTTTGGACCCAGCCATATGCAAATCAGTCTTGACCCTGCGCCCAATGGGAACAGTCCAGCCCGAACTGCCAGGCCAGGTCCTCCCTGGACTGGAAACAAGCATCCTAGGACCGGTTTCGGGCTTTCAGCCCTCATCAGCCATGGATAGCTTGACTCCAGTGGCATGGAGAGCACGGGACCCACGTCTGGGCATACCCGTCCCACTCGGGGTGACAAATGCAAAAACAACAATTGATGGACAGAATGCAGAACAATGTCATACATTCACCCCCAGTACAGAGATCTGGGCCTAAATCCATCGTTTTTTTGCTCACCATGCCATTCCAGTTTGGACCCAGCCATATGCAAATCAGTCTTGACCCTGCGCCCAATGGGAACAGTCCAGCCCGAACTGCCAGGCCAGGTCCTCCCTAGACTGGAAACAAGCATCCTAGGACCGGTTTCGTGGCTTTCAGCCCTCATCAGCCAGGATAGCTTGACTCCAGTGGCATGGAGAGCACGGGACCCACGTCTGGGCATACCCGTCCCACTCGGGGTGACAAATGCAAAAACAACAATTGATGGACAGAATGCAGAACAATGTCATACATTCACCCCAGTACAGAGATCTGGGCCTAAATCCATTGTTTCTTTGCTCACCATGCCATTCCAGTTTGGACCCAGCCATATGCAAATCAGTCTTGACCCTGCGCCCAATGGGAACAGTCCAGCCCGAACTGCCAGGCCAGGTCCTCCCTGGACTGGAATACAAGCATCCTAGGACCGGTTTCGGGCTTTCAGCCCTCATCAGCCAGGATAGCTTGACTCCAGTGGCATGGAGAGCACGGGACCCACGTCTGGGCATACCCGTCCCACTCGGGGTGACAAATGCAAAAACAACAATTGATGGACAGAATGCAGAACAATGTCATACATTCACCCCAGTACAGAGATCTGGGCCTAAATCCATCGTTTCTTTGCTCACCATGCCATTCCAGTTTGGACCCAGCCATATGCAAATCAGTCTTGACCCTGCGCCCAATGGGAACAGTCCAGCCCGAACTGCCAGGCCAGGTCCTCCCTGGACTGGAAACAAGCATCCTAGGACCGGTTTCGGGCTTTCAGCCCTCATCAGCCAGGATAGCTTGACTCCAGTGGCATGGAGAGCACGGGACCCACGTCTGGGCATACCCGTCCCACTCGGGGTGACAAATGCAAAAACAACAATTGATGGACAGAATGCAGAACAATGTCATACATTCACCCCAGTACAGAGATCTGGGCCTAAATCCATCGTTTTGTTGCTCGACTATGCCATTCCAGTTTGGACCCAGCCATATGCAAATCAGTCTTGACCCTGCGCCCAATGGGAACAGTCCAGCCCGAACTGCCAGGCCAGGTCCTCCCTGGACTGGAAACAAGCATCCTAGGACCGGTTTCGGGCTTTCAGCCCTCATCAGCCAGGATAGCTTGACTCCAGTGGCATGGAGAGCACGGGACCCACGTCTGGGCATACCCGTCCCACTCGGGGTGACAAATGCAAAAACAACAATTGATGGACAGAATGCAGAACAATGTCATACATTCACCCCAGTACAGAGATCTGGGCCTAAATCCATCGTTTTTTTGCTCACCCATGCCTTTCCAGTTTGGACCCAGCCATATGCAAATGAGTCTTGACCCTGCGCCCAATGGGAACAGTCCAGCCCGAACTGCCAGGCCAGGTCCTCCCTGGACTGGAAACAAGCATCCTAGGACCGGTTTCGGGCTTTCAGCCCTCATCAGCCAGGATAGCTTGACTCCAGTGGCATGGAGAGCACGGGACCCACGTCTGGGCATACCCGTCCCACTCGGGGTGACAAATGCAAAAACAACAATTGATGGACAGAATGCAGAACAATGTCATACATTCACCCCAGTACAGAGATCTGGGCCTAAATCCATCATTTTTTTGCTCACCATGCCATTCCAGTTTGGACCCAGCCATATGCAAATCAGTCTTGACCCTGCGCCCAATGGGAACAGTCCAGCCCGAACTGCCAGGCCAGGTCCTCCCTGGACTGGAAACAAGCATCCTAGGACCGGTTTCAGGGCTTTCAGCCCTCATCAGCCAGGATAGCTTGACTCCAGTGGCATGGAGAGCACGGGACCCACGTCTGGGCATACCCGTCCCACTCGGGGTGACAAATGCAAAAACAACAATTGATGGACAGAATGCAGAACAATGTCATACATTCACCCCAGTACAGAGATCTGGGCCTAAATCCATCGTTTTTTTGCTCACCCATGCCATTCCAGTTTGGACCCAGCCATATGCAAATGAGTCTTGACCCTGCGCCCAATGGGAACAGTCCAGCCCGAACTGCCAGGCCAGGTCCTCCCTGGACTGGAAACAAGCATCCTAGGACCGGTTTCGGGCTTTCAGCCCTCATCAGCCAGGATAGCTTGACTCCAGTGGCATGGAGAGCACGGGACCCACGTCTGGGCATACCCGTCCCACTCGGGGTGACAAATGCAAAAACAACAATTGATGGACAGAATGCAGAACAATGTCATACATTCACCCCAGTACAGAGATCTGGGCCTAAATCCATCGTTTTTTGCTCACCATGCCATTCCAGTTTGGACCCAGCCATATGCAAATCAGTCTTGACCCTGCGCCCAATGGGAACAGTCCAGCCCGAACTGCCAGGCCAGGTCCTCCCTGGACTGGAAACAAGCATCCTAGGACCGGTTTCGGGCTTTCAGCCCTCATCAGCCAGGATAGCTTGACTCCAGTGGCATGGAGAGCACGGGACCCACGTCTGGGCATACCCGTCCCACTCGGGGTGACAAATGCAAAAACAACAATTGATGGACAGAATGCAGAACAATGTCATACATTCACCCCAGTACAGAGATCTGGGCCTAAATCCATCAGTTTTTTGCTCACCATGCCATTCCAGTTTGGACCCAGCCATATGCAAATCAGTCTTGACCCTGCGCCCAATGGGAACAGTCCAGCCCGAACTGCCAGGCCAGGTCCTCCCTGGACTGGAAACAAGCATCCTAGGACCGGTTTCGGGCTTTCAGCCCTCATCAGCCAGGATAGCTTGACTCCAGTGGCATGGAGAGCACGGGACCCACGTCTGGGCATACCCGTCCCACTCGGGGTGACAAATGCAAAAACAACAATTGATGGACAGAATGCAGAACAATGTCATACATTCACCCCAGTACAGAGATCTGGGCCTAAATCCATCGTTTTTTTGCTCACCATGCCATTCCAGTTTGGACCCAGCCATATGCAAATCAGTCTTGACCCTGCGCCCAATGGGAACAGTCCAGCCCGAACTGCCAGGCCAGGTCCTCCCTGGACTGGAAACAAGCATCCTAGGACCGGTTTCGGGCTTTCAGCCCTCATCAGCCAGGATAGCTTGACTCCAGTGGCATGGAGAGCACGGGACCCACGTCTGGGCATACCCGTCCCACTCGGGGTGACAAATGCAAAAACAACAATTGATGGACAGAATGCAGAACAATGTCATACATTCACCCCAGTACAGAGATCTGGGCCTAAATCCATCGTTTTTTTGCTCACCATGCCATTCCAGTTTGGACCCAGCCATATGCAAATGAGTCTTGACCCTGCGCCCAATGGGAACAGTCCAGCCCGAACTGCCAGGCCAGGTCCTCCCTGGACTGGAAACAAGCATCCTAGGACCGGTTTCGGGCTTTCAGCCCTCATCAGCCAGGATAGCTTGACTCCAGTGGCATGGAGAGCACGGGACCCACGTCTGGGCATACCCGTCCCACTCGGGGTGACAAATGCAAAAACAACAATTGATGGACAGAATGCAGAACAATGTCATACATTCACCCCAGTACAGAGATCTGGGCCTAAATCCATCGTTTTTTGCTCACCATGCCATTCCAGTTTGGACCCAGCCATATGCAAATCAGTCTTGACCCTGCGCCCAATGGGAACAGTCCAGCCCGAACTGCCAGGCCAGGTCCTCCCTGGACTGGAAACAAGCATCCTAGGACCGGTTTCGGGCTTTCAGCCCTCATCAGCCAGGATAGCTTGACTCCAGTGGCATGGAGAGCACGGGACCCACGTCTGGGCATACCCGTCCCACTCGGGGTGACAAATGCAAAAACAACAATTGATGGACAGAATGCAGAACAATGTCATACATTCACCCCAGTACAGAGATCTGGGCCTAAATCCATCGTTTTTTTGCTCACCCATGCCATTCCAGTTTGGACCCAGCCATATGCAAATCAGTCTTGACCCTGCGCCCAATGGGAACAGTCCAGCCCGAACTGCCAGGCCAGGTCCTCCCTGGACTGGAAACAAGCATCCTAGGACCGGTTTCGGGCTTTCAGCCCTCATCAGCCAGGATAGCTTGACTCCAGTGGCATGGAGAGCACGGGACCCACGTCTGGGCATACCCGTCCCACTCGGGGTGACAAATGCAAAAACAACAATTGATGGACAGAATGCAGAACAATGTCATACATTCACCCCAGTACAGAGATCTGGGCCTAAATCCATCGTTTCTTTGCTCACCATGCCATTCCAGTTTGGACCCAGCCATATGCAAATCAGTCTTGACCCTGCGCCCAATGGGAACAGTCCAGCCCGAACTGCCAGGCCAGGTCCTCCCTGGACTGGAAACAAGCATCCTAGGACCGGTTTCGGGCTTTCAGCCCTCATCAGCCAGGATAGCTTGACTCCAGTGGCATGGAGAGCACGGGACCCACGTCTGGGCATACCCGTCCCACTCGGGGTGACAAATGCAAAAACAACAATTGATGGACAGAATGCAGAACAATGTCATACATTCACCCCAGTACAGAGATCTGGGCCTAAATCCATCGTTTTTTGCTCACCATGCCATTCCAGTTTGGACCCAGCCATATGCAAATCAGTCTTGACCCTGCGCCCAATGGGAACAGTCCAGCCCGAACTGCCAGGCCAGGTCCTCCCTGGACTGGAAACAAGCATCCTAGGACCGGTTTCGGGCTTTCAGCCCTCATCAGCCAGGATAGCTTGACTCCAGTGGCATGGAGAGCACGGGACCCACGTCTGGGCATACCCGTCCCACTCGGGGTGACAAATGCAAAAACAACAATTGATGGACAGAATGCAGAACAATGTCATACATTCACCCCAGTACAGAGATCTGGGCCTAAATCCATCGTTTTTTTGCTCACCATGCCATTCCAGTTTGGACCCAGCCATATGCAAATCAGTCTTGACCCTGCGCCCAATGGGAACAGTCCAGCCCGAACTGCCAGGCCAGGTCCTCCCTGGACTGGAAACAAGCATCCTAGGACCGGTTTCGGGCTTTCAGCCCTCATCAGCCAGGATAGCTTGACTCCAGTGGCATGGAGAGCACGGGACCCACGTCTGGGCATACCCGTCCCACTCGGGGTGACAAATGCAAAAACAACAATTGATGGACAGAATGCAGAACAATGTCATACATTCACCCCAGTACAGAGATCTGGGCCTAAATCCATCGTTTCTTTGCTCACCATGCCATTCCAGTTTGGACCCAGCCATATGCAAATCAGTCTTGACCCTGCGCCCAATGGGAACAGTCCAGCCCGAACTGCCAGGCCAGGTCCTCCCTGGACTGGAAACAAGCATCCTAGGACCGGTTTCGGGCTTTCAGCCCTCATCAGCCAGGATAGCTTGACTCCAGTGGCATGGAGAGCACGGGACCCACGTCTGGGCATATCCGTCCCACTCGGGGTGACAAATGCAAAAACAACAATTGATGGACAGAATGCAGAACAATGTCATACATTCACCCCAGTACAGAGATCTGGGCCTAAATCCATCGTTTTGTTGCTCACCATGCCATTCCAGTTTGGACCCAGCCATATGCAAATCAGTCTTGACCCTGCGCCCAATGGGAACAGTCCAGCCCGAACTGCCAGGCCAGGTCCTCCCTGGACTGGAAACAAGCATCCTAGGACCGGTTTCGGGCTTTCAGCCCTCATCAGCCAGGATAGCTTGACTCCAGTGGCATGGAGAGCACGGGACCCACGTCTGGGCATACCCGTCCCACTCGGGGTGACAAATGCAAAAACAACAATTGATGGACAGAATGCAGAACAATGTCATACATTCACCCCAGTACAGAGATCTGGGCCTAAATCCATCGTTTTTTGCTCACCATGCCATTCCAGTTTGGACCCAGCCATATGCAAATGAGTCTTGACCCTGCGCCCAATGGGAACAGTCCAGCCCGAACTGCCAGGCCAGGTCCTCCCTGGACTGGAAACAAGCATCCTAGGACCGGTTTCGGGCTTTCAGCCCTCATCAGCCAGGATAGCTTGACTCCAGTGGCATGGAGAGCACGGGACCCACGTCTGGGCATACCCGTCCCACTCGGGGTGACAAATGCAAAAACAACAATTGATGGACAGAATGCAGAACAATGTCATACATTCACCCCAGTACAGAGATCTGGGCCTAAATCCATCGTTTTTTTGCTCACCATGCCATTCCAGTTTGGACCCAGCCATATGCAAATCAGTCTTGACCCTGCGCCCAATGGGAACAGTCCAGCCCGAACTGCCAGGCCAGGTCCTCCCTGGACTGGAAACAAGCATCCTAGGACCGGTTTCGGGCTTTCAGCCCTCATCAGCCAGGATAGCTTGACTCCAGTGGCATGGAGAGCACGGGACCCACGTCTGGGCATACCCGTCCCACTCGGGGTGACAAATGCAAAAACAACAATTGATGGACAGAATGCAGAACAATGTCATACATTCACCCCAGTACAGAGATCTGGGCCTAAATCCATCGTTTTTTGCTCACCATGCCATTCCAGTTTGGACCCAGCCATATGCAAATGAGTCTTGACCCTGCGCCCAATGGGAACAGTCCAGCCCGAACTGCCAGGCCAGGTCCTCCCTGGACTGGAAACAAGCATCCTAGGACCGGTTTCGGGCTTTCAGCCCTCATCAGCCAGGATAGCTTGACTCCAGTGGCATGGAGAGCACGGGACCCACGTCTGGGCATACCCGTCCCACTCGGGGTGACAAATGCAAAAACAACAATTGATGGACAGAATGCAGAACAATGTCATACATTCACCCCAGTACAGAGATCTGGGCCTAAATCCATCGTTTTTTTGCTCACCATGCCATTCCAGTTTGGACCCAGCCATATGCAAATCAGTCTTGACCCTGCGCCCAATGGGAACAGTCCAGCCCGAACTGCCAGGCCAGGTCCTCCCTGGACTGGAAACAAGCATCCTAGGACCGGTTTCGGGCTTTCAGCCCTCATCAGCCAGGATAGCTTGACTCCAGTGGCATGGAGAGCACGGGACCCACGTCTGGGCATACCCGTCCCACTCGGGGTGACAAATGCAAAAACAACAATTGATGGACAGAATGCAGAACAATGTCATACATTCACCCCAGTACAGAGATCTGGGCCTAAATCCATCGTTTTTTTGCTCACCATGCCATTCCAGTTTGGACCCAGCCATATGCAAATCAGTCTTGACCCTGCGCCCAATGGGAACAGTCCAGCCCGAACTGCCAGGCCAGGTCCTCCCTGGACTGGAAACAAGCATCCTAGGACCGGTTTCGGGCTTTCAGCCCTCATCAGCCAGGATAGCTTGACTCCAGTGGCATGGAGAGCACGGGACCCACGTCTGGGCATACCCGTCCCACTCGGGGTGACAAATGCAAAAACAACAATTGATGGACAGAATGCAGAACAATGTCATACATTCACCCCAGTACAGAGATCTGGGCCTAAATCCATCGTTTTTTTGCTCACCATGCCATTCCAGTTTGGACCCAGCCATATGCAAATCAGTCTTGACCCTGCGCCCAATGGGAACAGTCCAGCCCGAACTGCCAGGCCAGGTCCTCCCTGGACTGGAAACAAGCATCCTAGGACCGGTTTCGGGCTTTCAGCCCTCATCAGCCAGGATAGCTTGACTCCAGTGGCATGGAGAGCACGGGACCCACGTCTGGGCATACCCGTCCCACTCGGGGTGACAAATGCAAAAACAACAATTGATGGACAGAATGCAGAACAATGTCATACATTCACCCCAGTACAGAGATCTGGGCCTAAATCCATCATGTTTTTGCTCACCATGCCATTCCAGTTTGGACCCAGCCATATGCAAATGAGTCTTGACCCTGCGCCCAATGGGAACAGTCCAGCCCGAACTGCCAGGCCAGGTCCTCCCTGGACTGGAAACAAGCATCCTAGGACCGGTTTCGGGCTTTCAGCCCTCATCAGCCAGGATAGCTTGACTCCAGTGGCATGGAGAGCACGGGACCCACGTCTGGGCATACCCGTCCCACTCGGGGTGACAAATGCAAAAACAACAATTGATGGACAGAATGCAGAACAATGTCATACATTCACCCCAGTACAGAGATCTGGGCCTAAATCCATCGTTTTTTGCTCACCATGCCATTCCAGTTTGGACCCAGCCATATGCAAATCAGTCTTGACCCTGCGCCCAATGGGAACAGTCCAGCCCGAACTGCCAGGCCAGGTCCTCCCTGGACTGGAAACAAGCATCCTAGGACCGGTTTCGGGCTTTCAGCCCTCATCAGCCAGGATAGCTTGACTCCAGTGGCATGGAGAGCACGGGACCCACGTCTGGGCATACCCGTCCCACTCGGGGTGACAAATGCAAAAACAACAATTGATGGACAGAATGCAGAACAATGTCATACATTCACCCCAGTACAGAGATCTGGGCCTAAATCCATCGTTTTTTTGCTCACCATGCCATTCCAGTTTGGACCCAGCCATATGCAAATCAGTCTTGACCCTGCGCCCAATGGGAACAGTCCAGCCCGAACTGCCAGGCCAGGTCCTCCCTGGACTGGAAACAAGCATCCTAGGACCGGTTTCGGGCTTTCAGCCCTCATCAGCCAGGATAGCTTGACTCCAGTGGCATGGAGAGCACGGGACCCACGTCTGGGCATACCCGTCCCACTCGGGGTGACAAATGCAAAAACAACAATTGATGGACAGAATGCAGAACAATGTCATACATTCACCCCAGTACAGAGATCTGGGCCTAAATCCATCGTTTTTTTGCTCACCATGCCATTCCAGTTTGGACCCAGCCATATGCAAATCAGTCTTGACCCTGCGCCCAATGGGAACAGTCCAGCCCGAACTGCCAGGCCAGGTCCTCCCTGGACTGGAAACAAGCATCCTAGGACCGGTTTCGGGCTTTCAGCCCTCATCAGCCAGGATAGCTTGACTCCAGTGGCATGGAGAGCACGGGACCCACGTCTGGGCATACCCGTCCCACTCGGGGTGACAAATGCAAAAACAACAATTGATGGACAGAATGCAGAACAATGTCATACATTCACCCCAGTACAGAGATCTGGGCCTAAATCCATCGTTTTTTTGCTCACCATGCCATTCCAGTTTGGACCCAGCCATATGCAAATGAGTCTTGACCCTGCGCCCAATGGGAACAGTCCAGCCCGAACTGCCAGGCCAGGTCCTCCCTGGACTGGAAACAAGCATCCTAGGACCGGTTTCGGGCTTTCAGCCCTCATCAGCCAGGATAGCTTGACTCCAGTGGCATGGAGAGCACGGGACCCACGTCTGGGCATACCCGTCCCACTCGGGGTGACAAATGCAAAAACAACAATTGATGGACAGAATGCAGAACAATGTCATACATTCACCCCAGTACAGAGATCTGGGCCTAAATCCATCGTTTTTTTGCTCACCATGCCATTCCAGTTTGGACCCAGCCATATGCAAATCAGTCTTGACCCTGCGCCCAATGGGAACAGTCCAGCCCGAACTGCCAGGCCAGGTCCTCCCTGGACTGGAAACAAGCATCCTAGGACCGGTTTCGGGCTTTCAGCCCTCATCAGCCAGGATAGCTTGACTCCAGTGGCATGGAGAGCACGGGACCCACGTCTGGGCATACCCGTCCCACTCGGGGTGACAAATGCAAAAACAACAATTGATGGACAGAATGCAGAACAATGTCATACATTCACCCCAGTACAGAGATCTGGGCCTAAATCCATCGTTTTTTGCTCACCATGCCATTCCAGTTTGGACCCAGCCATATGCAAATCAGTCTTGACCCTGCGCCCAATGGGAACAGTCCAGCCCGAACTGCCAGGCCAGGTCCTCCCTGGACTGGAAACAAGCATCCTAGGACCGGTTTCGGGCTTTCAGCCCTCATCAGCCAGGATAGCTTGACTCCAGTGGCATGGAGAGCACGGGACCCACGTCTGGGCATACCCGTCCCACTCGGGGTGACAAATGCAAAAACAACAATTGATGGACAGAATGCAGAACAATGTCATACATTCACCCCAGTACAGAGATCTGGGCCTAAATCCATCGTTTTTTTGCTCACCATGCCATTCCAGTTTGGACCCAGCCATATGCAAATCAGTCTTGACCCTGCGCCCAATGGGAACAGTCCAGCCCGAACTGCCAGGCCAGGTCCTCCCTGGACTGGAAACAAGCATCCTAGGACCGGTTTCGGGCTTTCAGCCCTCATCAGCCAGGATAGCTTGACTCCAGTGGCATGGAGAGCACGGGACCCACGTCTGGGCATACCCGTCCCACTCGGGGTGACAAATGCAAAAACAACAATTGATGGACAGAATGCAGAACAATGTCATACATTCACCCCAGTACAGAGATCTGGGCCTAAATCCATCGTTTTTTTGCTCACCATGCCATTCCAGTTTGGACCCAGCCATATGCAAATCAGTCTTGACCCTGCGCCCAATGGGAACAGTCCAGCCCGAACTGCCAGGCCAGGTCCTCCCTGGACTGGAAACAAGCATCCTAGGACCGGTTTCGGGCTTTCAGCCCTCATCAGCCAGGATAGCTTGACTCCAGTGGCATGGAGAGCACGGGACCCACGTCTGGGCATACCCGTCCCACTCGGGGTGACAAATGCAAAAACAACAATTGATGGACAGAATGCAGAACAATGTCATACATTCACCCCAGTACAGAGATCTGGGCCTAAATCCATCGTTTTTTTGCTCACCATGCCATTCCAGTTTGGACCCAGCCATATGCAAATCAGTCTTGACCCTGCGCCCAATGGGAACAGTCCAGCCCGAACTGCCAGGCCAGGTCCTCCCTGGACTGGAAACAAGCATCCTAGGACCGGTTTCGGGCTTTCAGCCCTCATCAGCCAGGATAGCTTGACTCCAGTGGCATGGAGAGCACGGGACCCACGTCTGGGCATACCCGTCCCACTCGGGGTGACAAATGCAAAAACAACAATTGATGGACAGAATGCAGAACAATGTCATACATTCACCCCAGTACAGAGATCTGGGCCTAAATCCATCGTTTTTTTGCTCACCATGCCATTCCAGTTTGGACCCAGCCATATGCAAATCAGTCTTGACCCTGCGCCCAATGGGAACAGTCCAGCCCGAACTGCCAGGCCAGGTCCTCCCTGGACTGGAAACAAGCATCCTAGGACCGGTTTCGGGCTTTCAGCCCTCATCAGCCAGGATAGCTTGACTCCAGTGGCATGGAGAGCACGGGACCCACGTCTGGGCATACCCGTCCCACTCGGGGTGACAAATGCAAAAACAACAATTGATGGACAGAATGCAGAACAATGTCATACATTCACCCCAGTACAGAGATCTGGGCCTAAATCCATCGTTTTTTGCTCACCATGCCATTCCAGTTTGGACCCAGCCATATGCAAATCAGTCTTGACCCTGCGCCCAATGGGAACAGTCCAGCCCGAACTGCCAGGCCAGGTCCTCCCTGGACTGGAAACAAGCATCCTAGGACCGGTTTCGGGCTTTCAGCCCTCATCAGCCAGGATAGCTTGACTCCAGTGGCATGGAGAGCACGGGACCCACGTCTGGGCATACCCGTCCCACTCGGGGTGACAAATGCAAAAACAACAATTGATGGACAGAATGCAGAACAATGTCATACATTCACCCCAGTACAGAGATCTGGGCCTAAATCCATCGTTTTTTTGCTCACCATGCCATTCCAGTTTGGACCCAGCCATATGCAAATCAGTCTTGACCCTGCGCCCAATGGGAACAGTCCAGCCCGAACTGCCAGGCCA
The DNA here is from genome assembly GCA_963921515.1 of Calotriton arnoldi. NCBI lineage: Eukaryota > Metazoa > Chordata > Amphibia > Caudata > Salamandridae > Calotriton > Calotriton arnoldi. Next base: position 288,389 of record CAWUFW010011105.1, read on the forward strand.
GGTCCTCCCTGGACTGGAAACAAGCATCCTAGGACCGGTTTCGGGCTTTCAGCCCTCATCAGCCAGGATAGCTTGACTCCAGTGGCATGGAGAGCACGGGACCCACGTCTGGGCATACCCGTCCCACTCGGGGTGACAAATGCAAAAACAACAATTGATGGACAGAATGCAGAACAATGTCATACATTCACCCCAGTACAGAGATCTGGGCCTAAATCCATCGTTTTTTTGCTCACCATGCCATTCCAGTTTGGACCCAGCCATATGCAAATCAGTCTTGACCCTGCGCCCAATGGGAACAGTCCAGCCCGAACTGCCAGGCCAGGTCCTCCCTGGACTGGAAACAAGCATCCTAGGACCGGTTTCGGGCTTTCAGCCCTCATCAGCCAGGATAGCTTGACTCCAGTGGCATGGAGAGCACGGGACCCACGTCTGGGCATACCCGTCCCACTCGGGGTGACAAATGCAAAAACAACAATTGATGGACAGAATGCAGAACAATGTCATACATTCACCCCAGTACAGAGATCTGGGCCTAAATCCATCGTTTTTTGCTCACCATGCCATTCCAGTTTGGACCCAGCCATATGCAAATGAGTCTTGACCCTGCGCCCAATGGGAACAGTCCAGCCCGAACTGCCAGGCCAGGTCCTCCCTGGACTGGAAACAAGCATCCTAGGACCGGTTTCGGGCTTTCAGCCCTCATCAGCCAGGATAGCTTGACTCCAGTGGCATGGAGAGCACGGGACCCACGTCTGGGCATACCCGTCCCACTCGGGGTGACAAATGCAAAAACAACAATTGATGGACAGAATGCAGAACAATGTCATACATTCACCCCAGTACAGAGATCTGGGCCTAAATCCATCGTTTTTTGCTCACCATGCCATTCCAGTTTGGACCCAGCCATATGCAAATGAGTCTTGACCCTGCGCCCAATGGGAACAGTCCAGCCCGAACTGCCAGGCCAGGTCCTCCCTGGACTGGAAACAAGCATCCTAGGACCGGTTTCGGGCTTTCAGCCCTCATCAGCCAGGATAGCTTGACTCCAGTGGCATGGAGAGCACGGGACCCACGTCTGGGCATACCCGTCCCACTCGGGGTGACAAATGCAAAAACAACAATTGATGGACAGAATGCAGAACAATGTCATACATTCACCCCAGTACAGAGATCTGGGCCTAAATCCATCGTTTTTTTGCTCACCATGCCATTCCAGTTTGGACCCAGCCATATGCAAATCAGTCTTGACCCTGCGCCCAATGGGAACAGTCCAGCCCGAACTGCCAGGCCAGGTCCTCCCTGGACTGGAAACAAGCATCCTAGGACCGGTTTCGGGCTTTCAGCCCTCATCAGCCAGGATAGCTTGACTCCAGTGGCATGGAGAGCACGGGACCCACGTCTGGGCATACCCGTCCCACTCGGGGTGACAAATGCAAAAACAACAATTGATGGACAGAATGCAGAACAATGTCATACATTCACCCCAGTACAGAGATCTGGGCCTAAATCCATCGTTTTTTGCTCACCATGCCATTCCAGTTTGGACCCAGCCATATGCAAATCAGTCTTGACCCTGCGCCCAATGGGAACAGTCCAGCCCGAACTGCCAGGCCAGGTCCTCCCTGGACTGGAAACAAGCATCCTAGGACCGGTTTCGGGCTTTCAGCCCTCATCAGCCAGGATAGCTTGACTCCAGTGGCATGGAGAGCACGGGACCCACGTCTGGGCATACCCGTCCCACTCGGGGTGACAAATGCAAAAACAACAATTGATGGACAGAATGCAGAACAATGTCATACATTCACCCCAGTACAGAGATCTGGGCCTAAATCCATCGTTTTTTTGCTCACCATGCCATTCCAGTTTGGACCCAGCCATATGCAAATCAGTCTTGACCCTGCGCCCAATGGGAACAGTCCAGCCCGAACTGCCAGGCCAGGTCCTCCCTGGACTGGAAACAAGCATCCTAGGACCGGTTTCGGGCTTTCAGCCCTCATCAGCCAGGATAGCTTGACTCCAGTGGCATGGAGAGCACGGGACCCACGTCTGGGCATACCCGTCCCACTCGGGGTGACAAATGCAAAAACAACAATTGATGGACAGAATGCAGAACAATGTCATACATTCACCCCAGTACAGAGATCTGGGCCTAAATCCATCGTTTTTTTGCTCACCATGCCATTCCAGTTTGGACCCAGCCATATGCAAATGAGTCTTGACCCTGCGCCCAATGGGAACAGTCCAGCCCGAACTGCCAGGCCAGGTCCTCCCTGGACTGGAAACAAGCATCCTAGGACCGGTTTCGGGCTTTCAGCCCTCATCAGCCAGGATAGCTTGACTCCAGTGGCATGGAGAGCACGGGACCCACGTCTGGGCATACCCGTCCCACTCGGGGTGACAAATGCAAAAACAACAATTGATGGACAGAATGCAGAACAATGTCATACATTCACCCCAGTACAGAGATCTGGGCCTAAATCCATCGTTTTTTTGCTCACCATGCCATTCCAGTTTGGACCCAGCCATATGCAAATCAGTCTTGACCCTGCGCCCAATGGGAACAGTCCAGCCCGAACTGCCAGGCCAGGTCCTCCCTGGACTGGAAACAAGCATCCTAGGACCGGTTTCGGGCTTTCAGCCCTCATCAGCCAGGATAGCTTGACTCCAGTGGCATGGAGAGCACGGGACCCACGTCTGGGCATACCCGTCCCACTCGGGGTGACAAATGCAAAAACAACAATTGATGGACAGAATGCAGAACAATGTCATACATTCACCCCAGTACAGAGATCTGGGCCTAAATCCATCAGTTTTTTGCTCACCATGCCATTCCAGTTTGGACCCAGCCATCATGCAAATCAGTCTTGACCCTGCGCCCAATGGGAACAGTCCAGCCCGAACTGCCAGGCCAGGTCCTCCCTGGACTGGAAACAAGCATCCTAGGACCGGTTTCGGGCTTTCAGCCCTCATCAGCCAGGATAGCTTGACTCCAGTGGCATGGAGAGCACGGGACCCACGTCTGGGCATACCCGTCCCACTCGGGGTGACAAATGCAAAAACAACAATTGATGGACAGAATGCAGAACAATGTCATACATTCACCCCAGTACAGAGATCTGGGCCTAAATCCATCGTTTTTTGCTCACCATGCCATTCCAGTTTGGACCCAGCCATATGCAAATCAGTCTTGACCCTGCGCCCAATGGGAACAGTCCAGCCCGAACTGCCAGGCCAGGTCCTCCCTGGACTGGAAACAAGCATCCTAGGACCGGTTTCGGGCTTTCAGCCCTCATCAGCCAGGATAGCTTGACTCCAGTGGCATGGAGAGCACGGGACCCACGTCTGGGCATACCCGTCCCACTCGGGGTGACAAATGCAAAAACAACAATTGATGGACAGAATGCAGAACAATGTCATACATTCACCCCAGTACAGAGATCTGGGCCTAAATCCATCGTTTTTTTGCTCACCATGCCATTCCAGTTTGGACCCAGCCATATGCAAATGAGTCTTGACCCTGCGCCCAATGGGAACAGTCCAGCCCGAACTGCCAGGCCAGGTCCTCCCTGGACTGGAAACAAGCATCCTAGGACCGGTTTCGGGCTTTCAGCCCTCATCAGCCAGGATAGCTTGACTCCAGTGGCATGGAGAGCACGGGACCCACGTCTGGGCATACCCGTCCCACTCGGGGTGACAAATGCAAAAACAACAATTGATGGACAGAATGCAGAACAATGTCATACATTCACCCCAGTACAGAGATCTGGGCCTAAATCCATCGTTTTTTGCTCACCATGCCATTCCAGTTTGGACCCAGCCATATGCAAATCAGTCTTGACCCTGCGCCCAATGGGAACAGTCCAGCCCGAACTGCCAGGCCAGGTCCTCCCTAGACTGGAAACAAGCATCCTAGGACCGGTTTCGGGCTTTCAGCCCTCATCAGCCAGGATAGCTTGACTCCAGTGGCATGGAGAGCACGGGACCCACGTCTGGGCATACCCGTCCCACTCGGGGTGACAAATGCAATAACAAAAATTGATGGACAGAATGCAGAACAATGTCATACATTCACCCCCAGTACAGAGATCTGGGCCTAAATCCATCGTTTTTTTGCTCACCATGCCATTCCAGTTTGGACCCAGCCATATGCAAATCAGTCTTGACCCTGCGCCCAATGGGAACAGTCCAGCCCGAACTGCCAGGCCAGGTCCTCCCTGGACTGGAAACAAGCATCCTAGGACCGGTTTCGGGCTTTCAGCCCTCATCAGCCAGGATAGCTTGACTCCAGTGGCATGGAGAGCACGGGACCCACGTCTGGGCATACCCGTCCCACTCGGGGTGACAAATGCAAAAACAACAATTGATGGACAGAATGCAGAACAATGTCATACATTCACCCCAGTACAGAGATCTGGGCCTAAATCCATTGTTTCTTTGCTCACCATGCCATTCCAGTTTGGACCCAGCCATATGCAAATCAGTCTTGACCCTGCGCCCAATGGGAACAGTCCAGCCCGAACTGCCAGGCCAGGTCCTGCCTGGACTGGAAACAAGCATCCTAGGACCGGTTTCGGGCTTTCAGCCCTCATCAGCCAGGATAGCTTGACTCCAGTGGCATGGAGAGCACGGGACCCACGTCTGGGCATACCCGTCCCACTCGGGGTGACAAATACAAAAACAACAATTGATGGACAGAATGCAGAACAATGTCATACATTCACCCCAGTACAGAGATCTGGGCCTAAATCCATCGTTTTTTTGCTCACCATGCCATTCCAGTTTGGACCCAGCCATATGCAAATCAGTCTTGACCCTGCGCCCAATGGGAACAGTCCAGCCCGAACTGCCAGGCCAGGTCCTCCCTAGACTGGAAACAAGCATCCTAGGACCGGTTTCGGGCTTTCAGCCCTCATCAGCCAGGATAGCTTGACTCCAGTGGCATGGAGAGCACGGGACCCACGTCTGGGCATACCCGTCCCACTCGGGGTGACAAATGCAAAAACAACAATTGATGGACAGAATGCAGAACAATGTCATACATTCACCCCAGTACAGAGATCTGGGCCTAAATCCATAGTTTTGTTGCTCGACTATGCCATTTCCAGTTTGGACCCAGCCATATGCAAATCAGTCTTGACCCTGCGCCCAATGGGAACAGTCCAGCCCGAACTGCCAGGCCAGGTCCTCCCTGGACTGGAAACAAGCATCCTAGGACCGGTTTCGGGCTTTCAGCCCTCATCAGCCAGGATAGCTTGACTCCAGTGGCATGGAGAGCACGGGACACACGTCTGGGCATACCCGTCGCACTTCGGGATGACAAATGCAAAAACAACAATTGATGGACAGAATGCAGAACAATGTCATACATTCACCCCAGTACAGAGATCTGGGCCTAAATCCATCAGTTTTTTGCTCACCATGCCATTCCAGTTTGGACCCAGCCATCATGCAAATCAGTCTTGACCCTGCGCCCAATGGGAACAGTCCAGCCCGAACTGCCAGGCCATGTCCTCACTTGACTGGAAACAAGCATCCTAGGACCAGTTTCGGGCTTTCAGCCCTCATCAGCCAGGATAGCTTGACTCCAGTGGCATGGAGAGCACGGGACCCACGTCTGGGCATACCCGTCCCACTCGGGGTGACAAATGCAAAAACAACAATTGATGGACAGAATGCAGAACAATGTCATACATTCACCCCAGTACAGAGATTTGGGCCTAAATCCATCGTTTCTTTGCTCACCATGCCATTCCAGTTTGGACCCAGCCATATGCAAATCAGTCTTGACCCTGCGCCCAATGGGAACAGTCCAGCCCGAACTGCCAGGCCAGGTCCTCCCTGGACTGGAATACAAGCATCCTAGGACCGGTTTCGGGCTTTCAGCCCTCATCAGCCAGGATAGCTTGACTCCAGTGGCATGGAGAGCACGGGACCCCCGTCTGGGCATACCCGTCCCACTCGGGGTGACAAATGCAAAAACAACAATTGATGGACAGAATGCAGAACAATGACATACATTCACCCCAGTACAGAGATCTGGGCCTAAATCCATTGTTTTTTTGCTCACCATGCCATTCCAGTTTGGACCCTGCCATATGCAAATCAGTCTTGACCCTGCGCCCAATGGGAACAGTCCAGCCCGAACTGCCAGGCAAGGTCCTCCCTAGACTGGAAACAAGCATCCTAGGACCGGTTTCGGGCTTTCAGCCCTCATCAGCCAGGATAGCTTGACTCCAGTGGCATGGAGAGCACGGGACCCACGTCTGGGCATACCCGTCCCACTCGGGGTGATACATGCAAAAACAACAGTTGATGGACAGAATGCAGAACAATGTCATACATTCACCCCAGTACAGAGATCTGGGCCTAAATCCATCATTTTGTTGCTCGACCATGCCATTTCCAGTTTGGACCCAGCCATATGCAAATCAGTCTCGACCCTGCGCCCAATGGGAACAGTCCAGCCCGTACTGCCAGGCCAGGTCCTCCCTAGACTGGAAACAAGCATCCTAGGACCGGTTTCGGGCTTTCAGCCCTCATCAGCCAGGATAGCTTGACTCCAGTGGCATGGAGAGCACGGGACCCACGTCTGGGCATACCCGTCCCACTCGGGGTGACAAATGCAAAAACAACAATTGATGGACAGAATGCAGAACAATGTCATACATTCACCCCAGTACAGAGATCTGGGCCTAAATCCATCATGTTTTTTGCTCACCCATGCCATTCCAGCTTGGACCCAGCCATATGCAAATGAGTCTTGACCCTGCGCCCAATGGGAACAGTCCAGCCCGAACTGCCGGGCCAGGTCCTCCCTGGACTGGAAACAAGCATCCTAGGACCGGTTTCGGGCTTTCAGCCCTCATCAGCCAGGATAGCTTGACTCCAGTGGCATGGAGAGCACGGGACCCACGTCTGGGCATACCCGTCCCACTCGGGGTGACAAATGGAAAAACAACAATTGATGGACAGAATGCAGAACAATGTCATACATTCACCCCAGTACAGAGATCTGGGCCTAAATCCATCGTTTTTTTGCTCATCATGCCTTTCCAGTTTGGACCCAGCCATATGCAAATCAGTCTTGACCCTGCGCCCAATGGGAACAGTCCAGCCTGAACTGCCAGGCCAGGTCCTCCCTGGACTGGAAACAAGCATCCTAGGACCGGTTTCGGGCTTTCAGCCCTCATCAGCCAGGATAGCTTGACTCCAGTGGCATGGAGAGCACGGGACACACGTCTGGGCATACCCGTCCGCACTTCGGGATGACAAATGGAAAAAGTAACAATTGATGGACAGAATGCAGAACAATGTCATACATTCACCCCAGTACAGAGATCTGGGCCTAAATCCATAATTTTGTTGCTGGACTATGCCATTTCCAGTTTGGACCCAGCCATATGCAAATCAGCCTCGACCCTGCGCCCAATGTGAACAGTCCAGCCTGAACTGCCAGGCCAGGTCCTCCCTAGACTGGAAACAAGCATCCTAGGACCGGTTTCGGGGTTTCACCCCTCATCAGCCAGGATAGCTTGACTTCAGTGGCATGGAGAGCACGGGACACACGTCTGGGCATACCCGTCGCACTTCGGGAGACAAATGGAAAAAGTACAATTGATGGACAGAATGCAGAACAATGTCATACATTCACCCCAGTACAGAGATCTGGGCCTAAATCCATCAGTTTTTTGCACACCATGCCTTTCCAGTTTGGACCCAGCCATCATGTAAATCAGTCTTGACCCTGCGCCCAATGGGAACAGTCCAGCCCGAACTGCCAGGCCATGTCCTCCACTGGACTGGAAACAAGCATCCTAGGACCGGTTTCGGGCTTTCAGCCCTCATCAGCCAGTATAACTTGACTCCAGTGGCATGGAGAGCACGGGACCCACATCTGGGCATACCCGTCCCACTCGGGGTGACAAATGGAAAAAGAACAATTGATGGACAGAATGCAGAACAATATCATACATTCACCCCAGTACAGAGATTTGGGCCTAAATCCATAATTTTTTGCTCACCATGCCTTTCCAGTTTGGACCCAGCCATATGCAAATCAGTCTTGACCCTGCGCCCAATGGGAACAGTCCAGCCCGAACTGCCAGGCCAGGTCCTCCCTAGACTGGAAACAAGCATCCTAGGACCGGTTTCGGGGTTTCACCCCTCATCAGCCAGGATAGCTTGACTCCAGTGGCATGGGGAGCACGGGACACAAGTCTGGGCATACCCGTCGCACTCGGGGAGACAAATGGAAAAAGAACAATTGATGGACAGAATGCAGAACAATGTCATACATTCACCCCAGTACAGAGATCTTGGCCTAAATTCATCATGTTTTTTGCTACCCATGTCTTTCCAGCTTGGACCCAGCCATATGCAAATGAGTCTTGACCCTGCGCCCAATGGGAACCGTCCAGCCCAAACTGCCGGGCCAGGTCCTCCCAAGACTGGAACCAAGCATCCTAGGACCGGTTTCGGGGTTTCACCCCTCATCAGCCAGGATAGCTTGACTCCAGTGGCATGGAGAGCACGGGAACCACGTCTGGGCATACCCGTCCCACTCGGGGTGACAAATGGAAAAAGAACAATTGATGGACAGAATGCAGAACAATGTCATACATTCACCCCAGTACAGAGATCTGGGCCTAAATCCATCATTTTTTTGCTCATCATGCCTTTCCAGTTTGGACCCAGCCATATGCAAATCAGTCTTGACCCTGCGCCCAATGGGAACAGTCCAGCCTGAACTGCCAGGCCAGGTCCTCCCTAGACTGGAAACAAGCATCCTAGGACCGGTTTCAGTGTTTCACCCCTCATCAGCCAGGATAGCTTGACTCCAGTGGCATGGAGAGTAAGGGACCCACGTCTGGGCATACCCGTCCCACTCGGGGTGACAAATGCAAAAAGAAAAGTTGATGGACAGAATGCAGAACATTGTCATACATTCACAAAAGCACAGAGATCTGGGCCTAAATCCATCATTTCTTTGCTCACCATGCCTTTCCAGTTTGGACCCAGCCATATGCAAATCAGTCTTGACCCTGCGTCCAATGGGAACCGTCCAGCCCGAACTGCCAGGCCAGGTCATCCCTAGACTGGAAACAAGCATCCTAGGACCGGTATCGGGGTTTCACCCCTCATAAGACTGGATAGCTTGACACCAGTGGCATGGAGAGCACGAGACCCACGTCTGGGCATACCCGGCCCACTCGGGGTGACAAATGGAAAAAGAGCAATTGATGGACAGAATGCTGAACAACGACATACATTCACCCCCCCAGTACCGAGATCTGGGCCTAAATCCATCATTTTTTTGCTCACCATGCCTTTCCAGTTTGGACCCAGCCATATGCAAATCAGTCTTGACCCTGCGCCCAATGGGAACAGTCCAGCCCGAACTGCCAGTCTAGGTCCTTCCTAGACTGGAAACAAGCATCCTAGGACCAGTTTCGGGTTTCACCCCTTATCAGCCAGGATAGCTTGACTCCAGTGGCATGGAGAGCACGGGACCCACGTCTGGGCATACCCGTCCCACTCGGGGTGACAAATGCAAAAAGAACAATTGATGGACAGAATGCAGAACAATGTCATACATTCACCCCAGTACAGAGATTTGGGCGTAAATCCATTATTTCTTTGCTCACCATGCCTTTCCAGTTTGAACCCAGCCATATGCAAAACAGTCTTGACCCTGCGCAAAATGGGAACAGTCCAGCCCGAACTGCCAGGCCAGGTCCTGTCTAGACTGGAATAAAGCATCCTAGGACCGGTTTTGGGGTTTCACCCCTTATCAGCCAGGATAGCTTGACTCCAGTGGCATGGAGAGCACGGGACCCACGTCTGGGCATACCCGTCCCACTCGGGGTGACAAATACAAAAAGAACAATTGATGGACAGAATGCAGAACAATGACATACATTCACCCCAGTACAGAGATTTGCGCCTAAATCCATTATTTCTTTGCTCACCATGCCTTTCCAGTTTGGACCCAGCCATATGCAAATCAGTCTTTACCCTGCACCCAATGGGAGCAGTCCAGCCCGAACTGCCAGGCCAGGTCCTCCCAAGACTGGAAACAAGCATCCTAGGACCGGTTTCGGGGTTTCACCCCTCATCAGCTAGGATAGTTTGACTCCAGTGGCATGGAGAGCACAGGACCAGGTCTGGGCATTCGCGTCCCACTCGGGCTGATACATGCAAAAAGAACAATTGATGGACAGAATGCAGAACAATTTCATACATTCACCCCAGTACAGAGATCTGGGCCTAAATCCATAATTTTGTTGCTGGATATGCATTTCCAGTTTGGACCCAGCCATATGCAAATCAGCCTCGACCCTGCGCCCAATGTGAACAGTCCAACCCGAACTGCCAGGCCAGGTCCTCCCTAGACTGGAAACAAGCATCCTAGGACCGGTTTCGGGGTTTCACCCCTCATCAGCCAGGATAGCTTGACTTCAGTGGCATGGAGAGCACGGGACACACGTCTGGGCATACCCGTCGCACTTCGGGAGACAAATGGAAAAAGTACAATTGATGGACAGAATGCAGAACAATGTCATACATTCACCCCAGTACAGAGATCTGGGCCTAAATCCATCAGTTTTTTGCACACCATGCCTTTCCAGTTTGGACCCAGCCTCATGTAAATCAGTCTTGACCCTGCGCACAATGGGAACAGTCCAGCCCGAACTGCCAGGCCATGTCCCCACTTGACTGGAAACAAGCATCCTAGGACCGGTTTCGGGGTTTCACCCCTCATCAGCCAGTATAGCTTGACTCCAGTGGCATGGAGAGCACGGGACCCACATCTGGGCATACCCGTCCCACTCGGGTGACAAATGGAAAAAGAACAATTGATGGACAGAATGCAGAACAATATCATACATTCACCCCAGTACGAGATTTGGGCCTAAATCCATAATTTTTTTGCTCACCATGCCTTTCCAGTTTGGACCCAGCCATATGCAAATCAGTCTTGACCCTGCGCCCAATGGGAACAGTCCAGCCCGAACTGCCAGGCCAGGTCCTCCCTAGACTGGAAACAAGCATCCTAGGACCGGTTTCGGGGTTTCACCCCTCATCAGCCAGGATAGCTTGACTCCAGTGGCATGGGGAGCACGGGACACAAGTCTGGGCATACCCGTCGCACTCGGGGAGACAAATGGAAAAAGAACAATTGATGGACAGAATGCAGAACAATGTCATACATTCACCCCAGTACAGAGATCTGGGCCTAAATCCATCGTTTTTTTGCTCACCATGCCTTTCCAGTTTGGACCCAGCCATATGTAAATCAGTCTTGACCCTGCGCCCAATGGGAACAGTCCAGCCCGACCTGCCAGGCCAGGTACTCCCTAGACTGGAATAAGGCATCCTAGGACCGGTTTTGGGGTTTCACCCCTCATTAGTCAGGATAGCTTGACTCCAGTGGCATGGAGAGCACGGGACCCACGTCTGGGCATACCCGGCCCACTCGGGGTGACAAATGCAAAAAGAACAATTGATGGACAGAATGCAGAGCAATGTCATACATTCACCCCAGTACAGAGATTTGGGCCTAAATCCATCATTTCTTTGCTCACCATGCCTTTCCAGTTTGGACCCAGCCATATGTAAATCAGTCTTGACCCTGTGCCCAATGGGAACAGTCCAGCCCGACCTGCCAGGCCAAGTCCTCCCAAGACTGGAAACAAGCTTCCGAGGACTGGTTTCGGGGTATCACCCCTCATCAGCCAGATTAGCATGACTCCAGTGGGAGGGAGAGCATGGGATCCACGTCTGGGCATACCCATCCCACTCGGGTGACAAATGCAAAAAGAACAATTGATGGACAGAATGCAGAACAATGTCATACATTCACCCCAGTACAGAGATTAGGGCCTAAATCCATTATTTCTTTGCTCACCATGTCTTTCCAGTTTGGACCCAGCCATATGCAAAACAGTCTTGACCCTGCGCCCAATGGGAACAGTCCAGCCCGAACTGCCAGGCCAGGTCCTCTCTAGAATGGAATAAAGCATCATAGGACCGGTTTTGGGGTTTCACCCCTTATCAGCCAGGATGGCTTGACTCCAGTGGCATGGAGAGCACAGGACCCACGTCTGGGCATACACGTCCCACTCCGGGTGACAAATGCAAAAAGAACAATTGATGGACAGAAAGCAGAACATTGTCATACATTCACCAAAGTACAGAGATCTGGGCCTAAATCCATCATTTTTTTGCTCACCATGCCTTTCCAGTTTGGACCCAGCCATATGCAAATCAGTCTTGACCCTGCGTCCAATGGGAACAGTCCAGCCCGAACTGCCAAGCCAGATCCTCCCTAGACTGGCAACAAGCATCCTAGGACCGGTATCGGGGTTTCACCCCTCATCAGACAGGACAGCTTGACTCCAGTGGCATGGAGAGCACAGGATCCACGTCTGGGAATACCAGTCCCACTCGGGGTGATAAATGGAAAAAGAACAATTGATGGACAGAATGCAGAACAATGTCATACATTCACCCCAGTACAGAGATTTGGGCCTAAATCCATCATTTTTTTGCTCATCATGCCTTTCCAGTTTGGACCCAGCCATATGCAAATCAGTCTTGACCCTGCGCCCAATGGGAACAGTCCAGCCCGAACTGCCAGGCCAGGTCCTCTCTAGAATGGAATAAAGCATCCTAGAACCGGTTTTGGGGTTTCACCCCTTATCAGCCAGGATAGCTTGACTCCAGTGGCATGGAGAGCACTGGACCCACGTCTGGGCATACCCGTCCCACTCGGGGTGACAAATGCAAAAAGAACAATTGATGGACAGAATGCAGAACAATGTCATACATTCAACCCAGTACAGAGAACTGGGCCTAAATCCATCATTTTTTTGCTCACCATGCCTTTCCAGTTTGGACCCAGCCAAATGCAAATCAGTCTTTACCCTGCGCCCAATGGGAGCAGTCTAGCCCGAACTGCCAGGCCAGGTCTTCCCAAGACTGGAAACAAGCATCCTAGGACCGATTTCGGGGTTTCACCCCTCATCAGCTAGCATAGCTTGACTCCAGTGGCATGGAGAGCACAGGACCACGTCTGGGCATTCCCGTCCCACTCGGGGTGACACATGCAAAAAGAACAATTGATGGACAGAATGCAGGATAATGTCATACATTCACCCCAGTACAGAGATCTGGGCCTAAATCCATAATTTTGTTGCTCGATATGCCTTTCCAGTTTGGACCCAGCCATATGCAAATCAGCCTCGACCCTGCGCCCAATGTGAACAGTCCAACCCGTACTGCCAGACCAGGTCCTCCCTAGACTGGAAACAAGCATCCTAGGGCCGGTTTCGAGGTTTCACCCCTCATCAGACAGAATAGCTTGACTCCAGTAGCATGGAGAGTACGGGACCCACGTCTGGGCATACCCGTCCCACTCGGGGTGACAAATGCAAAAATAACAATTGATGGACAGAATGCATAACAATGTCATACGTTCACCCCAGTACAGAGATCTGGGACTAAATCCATCATTTTTTGCTCACCATGCCTTTCCAGTTTGGACCCAGCCATATGCAAATCAGTCTTTACCCTGCGCCCAATGGGAACAGTCCAGCCCGAACTGCCAGGCCTGGTCCTCCCTAGACTGGAAACAAGCATCCTAGGACCGGTTTCGGAAATTCACCCCTCATCAGCCAGGATAGCTTGACTTCAGTGGCATAGAGAGCACTGGACCCACGTCTGGGCATACCCGTCCCACTCTGGATGACAAATGCAAAAAGAACAATTGATGGACAGAATGCAGAACAATGTCATACATACACCCCAGTACAGAGATCTTGGCCTAAATTCATCATGTTTTTTGCTACCCATGTCTTTCCAGCTTGGACCCAGCCATCTGTAAATGAGTCTTGACCCTGCGCCCAATGGGAACAGTCCAGCCCAAACTGCCAGGCCAGGTCCTCCCAAGACTGGAAACAAGCATCCTAGGACCGGTTTCGGGGTTTCACCCCTCATCAGCCAGGATAGCTTGACTCCAGTGGCATGGAGAGCACGGGACCACGTCTGGGCATACCCGTCCCACTCGGGGTGACAAATGCAAAAAGAACAATTGATGGACAGAATGCAGAACAATGTCATACATTCACCAAAGTACAGAGATCTGGGCCTAAATCCATTATTTCTTTGCTCCCCATGCCTATCCAGTTTGGACCCAGCCATATGCAAATCAGTCTTGACCCTGCGTCCAATGGGAACAGTCCAGCCCGAACTGCCAAGCCAGATCCTCCCTAGACTGGCAACAAGCATCCTAGGACCGGTATCGGGGTTTCACCCCTCATCAGACAGGACAGCTTGACTCCAGTGGCATGGAGAGCACAGGATCCACGTCTGGGAATACCAGTCCCACTCGGGGTGATAAATGGAAAAAGAACAATTGATGGACAGAATGCAGAACAATGTCATACATTCACCCCAGTACATAGATTTGGGCCTAAATCCATCATTTTTTTGCTCATCATGCCTTTCCAGTTTGGACCCAGCCATATGCAAATCAGTTTTGACCCTGCGCCCAATGGGAACAGTCCAGCCTGAACTGCCAGGCCAGGTCCTCCCTAGACTGGAAACAAGCATCCTAGGACCGGTTTCTGGGTTTCACCCCTCATCAGCCAGGATAGCTTGACTCCAGTGGTATGGAGAGCACGGGACCCACATCTGGGCATACCCGTCCCACTCGGGGTGACAAATGCAAAAAGAACAATTGATGGACAGAATGCAGAACAATGTCAAACATTCACAAAAGCACAGAGATCTGGACCTAAATCCATCATTTCTTTGCTCACCATGCCTTTCCAGTTTGGACCCAGCCATATGCAAATCAGTCTTGACTCTGCGTCCAATGGGAACAGTCCAGCCCGAACTGCCAGGCCAGGTCATCCCTAGACTGGAAACAAGCATCCTAGGACCGGTATCGGGGTTTCACCCATCAGACAGGATAGCTTGATACCAGTGGCATGGAGAGCACGAGACCCACGTTTGGGCATACCCATCCCACTCGGGGTGACAAATGGAAAAAGAGCAATTGATGGACAGAATGCAGAACAATGACATACATTCACGCCCCCAGTACAGAGATTTGGGCCTAAATCCATTATTTCTTTGCTCACCGTGCCTTTCCAGTTTGAACACAGCCTATGCAAAACAGTCTTGACCCTGCGCCCAATGTGAACAGTCCAGCCCGAACTGCCAGGCCAGATCCTCCCTAGACTGGAATAAAGCATCCTAGGACCGGTTTTGGGGTTTCACCCCTTATCAGCCAGGATAGCTTGACTCCAGTGGCATGGAGAGCACGGGACCCACGTCTGGGCATACCCGTCCCACTCGGGGTGACAAATGCAAAAAGAACAATTGATGGACAGAATGCAGAACAATGTCATACATTCAACCCAGTACAGAGAACTGGGCCTAAATCCATCATTTTTTTGCTCACCATGCCTTTCCAGTTTGGACCCAGCCATATGCAAATCAGTCTTTACCCTGCGCCCAATGATAGCAGTCCAGCCCGAACCGCCAGGCCAGGTCCTCCCAAGACTGGAAACAAGCATCCTAGGACCGGTTTCGGGGTTTCACCCCTCATCAGCTAGGATAGCTTGACTCCAGTGGCATAGAGAGCACAGGACCATGTCTGGGCATTCCAGTCCCACTTGGGCTGATACATGCAAAAAGAACAATTGATGGACAGAATACAGAACAATGTCATACATTCACCCCAGTACAGAGATCTGGGCCTAAATCTATAATTATGTTGCTCGATATGCATTTCCAGTTTGGACCCAGCCATATGCAAATCAGCCTCGACCCTGCGCCCAATGTGAACAGTCCAACCCGATCTGCCAGGCCAGGTCCTCCCTAGACTGGAAACAAGCATCCTAGGACCGGTTTCGGGGTTTCACCCCTCATCAGCTAGGATAGCTTGACTCCAGTGGCATAGAGAGCACAGGACCATGTCTGGGCATTCCCGTCCCACTCGGGCTGATACATGCAAAAAGAACAATTGATGGACAGAATGCAGAACAATGTCATACATTCACCCCAGTACAGAGATCTGGGCCTAAATCCATCATTTTTTTGCTCACCATGCCTTTCCAGTTTGGACCCAGCCTCATGTAAATCAGTCTTGACCCTGCGCCCAATGGGAACAGTCCAGCCCGAACTGCCTGGCCAGGTGCCCAATTTACTGGAAACAAGCATCCTTGGACCGGTTTCGGGGTTTCACCCCTCATCAGCCAGGATAACTTGACTCCAGTGGCATGGAGAGCACGGGACCCACATCTGGGCATACCCGTCCCACACGGGTGACAAATGGAAAAAGAACAATTGATGGACAGAATGCAGAACAATGTCATACATTCACCCCAGTACAGAGATTTGGGCCTAAATCCATAATTTTTTTGCTCACCATGCCTTTCCAGTTTGGACCCACCCATATGCAAATCAGTCTTGACCCTGCGCCCAATGGGAACAGTCCAGCCCGAACTGCCAGGCCAGGTCCTCCCTAGACTGGAAACAAGCATCCTAGGACCGGTTTCAGGGTTTCACCCCTCATCAGCCAGGATAGCTTGACTCCAGTGGCATGGGGAGCACGGGACACACGTCTGGGCATACCGGTCGCACTCGGGGAGACAAATGGAAAAAGAACAATTGATGGACAGAATGCAGAACAATGTCATACATTCACCCCAGTACAGAGATTTGGGCCTAAATCCATCATTTCTTTGCTCACCATGCCTTTCAAGTTTGGACCCAGCCATATGCAAAATAGTCTTGACCCTGCGCCCAATGGGAACAGTCCAGCCCGAACTGCCAGGCCAGGTCCTCCCTACACTGGAATAAGGCATCCTAGGACCGGTTTCGGGGTTTCACCCCTCATCAGCCAGGATAGTTTGACTCCAGTGGCATGGAGAGCACGGGACCCACGTCTGGGCATACCCGGCCCACTCGGGGTGACAAATGCAAAAAGAACAATTGATGAACAGAATACAGAACAATGTCATACATTCACCCCAGTACAGAGATTTGGGCCTAAATCCATCATTTCTTTGCTCACCATGCCTTTCCAGTTTGGACCCAGCCATATGCAAATCAGTCTTGACCCTGTGCCCAATGGGAACAGTCCAGCCCGAACTGCCAGGCCAGGTCCTCCCAAGACTGGAAACAAGCATCCGAGGACTGGTTTCGGGGTATCACCCCTCATCAGCCAGATTAGCATGACTCCAGTGGCAGGGAGAGCATGGGACCCACGTCTGGGCATACCCGTCCCACTCGGGTGACAAATGCAAAAAGAACAATTGATGGACAGAATGCAGAACAATGTCATACATTCACCCCAGAACAGAGATTTGGGCCTAAATCCATTATTTCTTTGCTCACCATGCCTTTCCAGTTTGGACCCAGCCATATGCAAAACAGTCTTGTCCCTGCGCCCAATGGGAACAGTCCAGCCCGAACTGCCAGGCCAGGTCCTCCCTAGACTGGAATAAAGCATCCTAGGACCGGTTTTGGGGTTTCACCCCTTATCGTCCAGGATAGCTTGACTCCAGTGGCATGGAGAGCATGGGACCCACGTCTGGGCATACCGGTCCCACTCGGGGTGACAAATGCAAAAAGAACAATTGATGGACAGAATGCAGAACAATGTCATACATTCAACCCAGTACAGAGAACTGGGCCTAAATCCATCATTTTGTTGCTCACCATGCCTTTCCAGTTTGGACCCAGCCATATGCAAATCAGTCTTTACCCTGCGCCCAATGGGAGCAGTCCAGCCCGAACTGCCAGGCCAGGTCCTCCCAAGACTGGAAACAAGCATCCTAGGACCGATTTCGGGGTTTCACCCCTCATCAGCTAGGATAGCTTGACTCCAGTGGCAAGGAGAGCACAGGACCACGTCTGGGCATTCCCGTCCCACTCAGGGTGACACATGCAAAAAGAACAATTGATGGACAGAATGCAGAACAATGTCATACATTCACCCCAGTACAGAGATCTGGGCCTAAATCCATCATTTTGTTCCTCGATATGCCTTTCCAGTTTGGACCCAGCCATATGCAAATCAGCCTCGAGCCTGCGCCCAATGTGAACAGTCCAATCCGAACTGCCAGGCCAGGTCCTCCCTAGACTGGAAACAAGCATCCTAGGGCCAGTTTCGAGGTTTCACCCCTCATCAGACAGAATAGCTTGACTCCAGTAGCATGGAGAGTACGGGACCCACGTCTGGGCATACCCGTCCCACTCGGGGTGACAAATGCAAAAACAACAATTGATGGACAGAATGCATAACAATGTCATACATTCACCCCAGTACAGAGATCTGGGCCTAAATCCATCATTTTTTCCTCACCATGCCTTTCCAGTTTGGACCCAGCCAAATGCAAATGAGTCTTGACCCTGCGTACAATACGAACAGTCCAGCACAAACTGCCAGGCCAGGTCCTCCCAAGACTGGAAACAAGCATCCTAGGACCGGTTTTGGGGTTTCACCCCTCATCAGACAGAATAGCTTGACTCCAGTAGCATGGAGAGTACGGGACCCACGTCTGGGCATACCCGTCCCACTCGGGGTGACAAATGCAAAAACAACAATTGATGGACAGAATGCAGAACAATGTCATACATACACCCCAGTACAGAGATCTTGGCCAAAATTCATCATGTTTTTTGCTACCCATGTCTTTCCAGCTTGGACCCAGCCAAATGCAAATGAGTCTTGACCCTGCGTACAATACGAACAGTCCAGCACAAACTGCCAGGCCAGGTCCTCCCAAGACTGGAAACAAGCATCCTAGGACCGGTTTTGGGGTTTCACCCCTCATCAGCCAGGATAGCTTGACTCCAGTGGCATGGAGAGCATGGGACCACGTCTGGGCATACCCGTCCCACTCGGGGTGACAAATGCAAAAAGAACAATTGATGGACAGAATGCAGAACAATGTCATACATTCACCCCAGTACAGAGATCTGGGTCTAAATCCATCATTTTGTTGCTCACCATGCCTTTCCAGGTTGGACCCAGCCATATGCAAATCAGTCTTGACCCTGCGCCCAATGGGAACAGTCTAGCCCGAACTGCCAGGCCAGGTACTCCCTAGACTGGAAACAAGCATCCTAGGACCGGTTTCGGGGTTCCAGCCTTCATCAGCCAGGATGGCTTGACTCCAGTGGCATGGAGAGCACAGGACCCACGTCTGGGCATACCCGTCCCACTCCGGGTGACAAATGCAAAAAGAACAATTGATTTACAGAATGCAGAACATTGTCATACATTCACCAAAGTGCAGAGATCTGGGCCTAAATCCATCATTTCTTTGCTCACCATGCCTTTCCAGTTTGGACCCAGCCATATGCAAATCAGTCTTGACCCTGCGCCCAATGGGAACAGTCCAGCCCGAACTGCCAGGCCAGGTCCCCACTTGACTAGAAACAAGCATCCTAGGACCGGTTTTGGGGTTTCACCCCTCATCAGCCAGGATAGCTTGACTCCAGTGGCATGGAGAGCACGGGACCCACATCTGGGACTACCCGTCCCACTCGGGTGACAAATGGAAAAAGAACAATTGATGGACAGAATGCAGAACAATGTCATACATTCACCCCAGTACAGAGATCTGGGCCTAAATCCATAATTTTTTTGCTCACCATGCCTTTCCAGTTTGGATCCATCCATATGCAAATCATTCTTGACCCTGCGCCCAATGGGAACAGTCCAGCCCGAACTTCCAGGCCAGGTCCTCCCTAGACTGGAAACAAGCATCCTAGGACCGGTTTCGGGGTTTCACCCCTCATCAGACAGGACAGCTTGACTCCAGTGGCATGGAGAGCACAGGATCCACGTCTGGGCATACCCGTCCCACTCGGGGTGACAAATGCAAAAAGAACAATTGATGGACAGAATGCAGAACAATGTCATACATTCAACCCAGTACAGAGAACTGGGCCTAAATCCATCATTTTGTTGCTCACCATGCCTTTCCAGTTTGGACCCAGCCATATGCAAATCAGTCTTTACCCTGCGCCCAATGGGAGCAGTCCAGCCCGAACTGCCAGGCCAGGTCCTCCCAAGACTGGAAACAAGCATCCTAGGACCGATTTCGGGGTTTCACCCCTCATCAGCTAGGATAGCTTGACTCCAGTGGCAAGGAGAGCACAGGACCACGTCTGGGCATTCCCGTCCCACTCAGGGTGACACATGCAAAAAGAACAATTGATGGACAGAATGCAGAACAATGTCATACATTCACCCCAGTACAGAGATCTGGGCCTAAATCCATCATTTTGTTCCTCGATATGCCTTTCCAGTTTGGACCCAGCCATATGCAAATCAGCCTCGAGCCTGCGCCCAATGTGAACAGTCCAATCCGAACTGCCAGGCCAGGTCCTCCCTAGACTGGAAACAAGCATCCTAGGGCCAGTTTCGAGGTTTCACCCCTCATCAGACAGAATAGCTTGACTCCAGTAGCATGGAGAGTACGGGACCCACGTCTGGGCATACCCGTCCCACTCGGGGTGACAAATGCAAAAACAACAATTGATGGACAGAATGCATAACAATGTCATACATTCACCCCAGTACAGAGATCTGGGCCTAAATCCATCATTTTTTCCTCACCATGCCTTTCCAGTTTGGACCCAGCCATATGCAAATCAGTCTTTACCCTGCGCCCAATGGGAACAGTCCAGCCCGAACTGCCAGGCCAGGTCCTCCCTAGACTGGAAACAAGCATCCTAGGACCAGTTTCGGAAATTCACCCCTCATCAGCCAGGATAGCTTGACTTCAGTGGCATAGAGAGCACTGGACCCTCGTCTGGGCATACCCGTCCCACTCTGGGTGACAAATGCAAAAAGAACAATTGATGGACAGAATGCAGAACAATGTCATACATACACCCCAGTACAGAGATCTTGGCCAAAATTCATCATGTTGTTTGCTACCCATGTCTTTCCAGCTTGGACCCAGCCAAATGCAAATGAGTCTTGACCCTGCGTACAATGGGAACAGTCCAGCACAAACTGCCAGGCCAGGTCCTCCCAAGACTGGAAACAAGCATCCTAGGACCGGTTTTGGGGTTTCACCCCTCATCAGCCAGGATAGCTTGACTCCAGTGGCATGGAGAGCACGGGACCACGTCTGGGCATACCCGTCCCACTCGGGGTGACAAATGCAAAAAGAACAATTGATGGACAGAATGCAGAACAATGTCAAACATTCACCCCAGTACAGAGATCTGGGTCTAAATCCATCATTTTGTTGCTCACCATGCCTTTCCAGTTTGGACCCAGCCATATGCAAATCAGTCTTGACCCTGCGCCCAATGGGAACAGTCTAGCCCGAACTGCCAGGCCAGGTACTCCCTAGACTGGAAACAAGCATCCTAGGACCGGTTTCGGGGTTCCAGCCTTCATCAGCCAGGATGGCTTGACTCCAGTGGCATGGAGAGCACAGGACCCACGTCTGGGCATACCCGTCCCACTCCGGGTGACAAATGCAAAAAGAACAATTGATGGACAGAATGCAGAACATTGTCATACATTCACCAAAGTGCAGAGATCTGGGCCTAAATCCATCATTTCTTTGCTCACCATGCCTTTCCAGTTTGGACCCAGCCATATGCAAATCAGTCTTGACCCTGCGCCCAATGGGAACAGTCCAGCCCGAACTGCCAGGCCAGGTCCCCACTTGACTAGAAACAAGCATCCTAGGACCGGTTTTGGGGTTTCACCCCTCATCAGCCAGGATAGCTTGACTCCAGTGGCATGGAGAGCACAGGATCCACGTCTGGGCATACCCGTCCCACTCGGGGTGATAAATGGAAAAAGAACAATTGATGGACAGAATGCAGAACAATGTCATACATTCACCCCAGTACAGAGATCTGGGCCTAAATCCATCATTTTTTTGCTCATCATGCCTTTCCAGTTTGGACCCAGCCATATGCAAATCAGTTATGACCCTGCGCCCAATGGGAACAGTCCAGCCTGAACTGCCAGGCCAGGTCCTCCCTAGACTGGAAACAAGCATCCTAGGACCGGTTTCGGGGTTTCACCCCTCATCAGCCAGGATAGCTTGACTCCAGTAGCATGGAGAGCACGGGACACACGTCTGGGCATACCCGTCGCACTCGGGGAGATAAATGGAAAAAGAACAATTGATGGACAGAATGCAGAACAATGTCATACATTCACCCCAGTACAGAGATCTGGGCCTAAATCCATCATTTTTTTGCTCACCATGCCTTTCCAGTTTGGACCCAGCCTCATGTAAATCATTCTTGACACTGCGCCCAATGGGAACAGTCCAGCCCGAGCTGCCAGGCCAGGTCCAGACTTGACTGGAAACAAGCATCCTAGGACCGGTTTCGGGGTTTCACCCCTCATCAGCCAGGATAGCTTGACTCCAGTGGCATGGAGAGCACGGGACCCACATCTGGGCATACCCGTCCCACTCGGGTGACAAATGGAAAAAGAACAATTGATGGACAGAATGCAGAACATTGATGCCCTGAAACCGGTCCCAGGATGCTTGTTTCCGGTCCAGGGATGGTACTGCTTGCCAGTACGGGCTGGACTGTTCCCACAAGGAAGAGGGTCAAGACTGATTTGCATATGGCTTGGTCCAAACTGGGGTGGTGTGGTGAGCAAAAGAATGATGGATTAAACCCAGATCCTCGTAACTGGGGTGAATGTTTGCATTGTCCAGCATTCCGTCCATCAATTATTTCTTTTGCATATGTCGCCCTAAGTGGGAAGGGTATGCCCAGACGTGGGTCCCCTGCTCACTACACCACTGGATTCAAGCTAGTCTGGCTGATGAAGGGTGATGCCCTGAAACCGGTCCTAGGATGCTTGTTTCTGGTCCAGGGAGGACCTGGCTTGGCAGTTCGGGCTGAACTGTTTCCACAAGGAACAGGGTCAAGACTGGTTTGCATATGGTTGGGTCCAAATTGGGGTGGGGTGGTGAGCAAAATATGATGGATTAAACCCAGATCCTTGTGACTGGGGGTGAATGTTTACATTGTACAGCACTCCGTCCATCAATTGTTTCTTTTGCATATGTCGCTCTAAGTGGGAAGGGTATGCCCGGACGTGGGTCCCGTGCTCACTACACCACTGGATTCAAGCGAGCCTGGCTGATGAAGGGTGATGCCCTGAAACCAGTCCGAGGATTCTTATTTCCGGTCCAGGGAGCACCTTGCTTGGCAGTTCGGGCTGAACTGTTTCCACAAGGAACAGGGTCAAGACTGATTTGCATATGGCTGGGTCCAAACTGGGGTAGTGTGGCGAGCAAAAGAATGATGGATTAAACCCAGATCCTTATGACTGGGGGTGAATGGGTGCATTGTCCAACATTCCGTCCATCAATTGTTTCTTTTGCATATGTCGCCCTAAGTGGGAAGGGTATGCCCAGACGTGGGTCACATGCTCACTACACCACTGGATTCAAGCTAGCCTCGCTGATGAAGGGTGATGGCCTGAAAACGGTCCCAGGATGCTTGTTTCCGGTCCTGGGAGGACCTGGCTTGGCAGGTCGGGCTGGACTGTTCCCACAAGGAACAGGGTCAAGACTGATTTACTTATGGCTGGGTCCAAACTGGGGAGGTGTGGTTAGCAAAGGATTGATGGATTTAACCCAGATCCTTGTGACTGGGGGTGAATGTCTGCATTCTCCAGTATTCCCTCCATCAAGTTTTTTTTCTTTTGCATATGTCGCCCTAAGTGGGAGGGGTGTGCCCAGATGCGGGTCCCGTGCTCTCTACAGCACTGAATTCAAGCTAGCCTGGCTGATGAAGGGTGATGCCCTGAAACTGGTCCCAGGATGCTTGTTTCCGGTCCAGGGAGGACCTGACCTGGCAGTTCGGGCTGGACTGTTCCCACAAGGAACAGGATCAAGACTGATTTGCATATGGCTGGGTCCAAACAGGGATGGTGTGGTGAGCAAAAGAATGGTGGATTAAACCCAGATCCTTGTGACTGGGGGTGAATGTTTGCATTGTCCAGCATTCCGTCCATCAATTGTTTCTTTTGCATATGTCGCCCTAAGTGGGAAGGGTATGCCCGGACGTGGGTCCCGTGCTCACTACACCACTGGATTCAAGCTAGCCTGGCTGATGAAGGGTGATGCCCTGAAACCGGTCCTTGGATTCTTATTTCCGGTCCATGGAGGACCTGGCTTGGCAGTTCGGGCTGGACTGTTCCCACAAGGAACAGGGTCAAGACTGATTTGCATATGGCTGGGTCCAAACTGGGTTAGTGTGGTGAGCAAAAGAATGATGGCTTAAACCCAGATCCTTGTGACTGGGGGTGAATGTTTGCGTTGTCCAGCATTCCGTCCAACAATTGTTTCTTTTGCATATGTCGCCTTAAGTGGGACGGGTATGCCCAGACGTGGGTCCCGTGCCCACTACACCACTGGATTCAAGCTAGCCTGGCTGATGAAGGGTGACGCCCTGAAACCGGGCCTAGGATGCTTGTTTCCAGTCCAGGGGGGACCTGGCTTCGCAGGTCGGGCTGGTCTGTTCCCACAAGGAACAGGGTCAAGACTGATTTGCATATGTCTGGGTCCAAACTGGGGTGGTGTGGTGAGCAAAAGAATGATGGATTAAACCCAGATCCTTGTGACTGGGGGTGAATGGTTGCATTGTCCAGCATTGCGTCCATCAATTGTTTCTATGCATATGTCGCCCTAAGTGGGAAGGGTATGCCCAGATGTGGGTCCCTTGCTCACTACACCACTGGATTCAAGCTAGCCTCTCTGATGAAGGGTGATGCCCTGAAACCGGTCCCAGGATGCTTGTTTCCGGTCCAGGGAGGACCTGGCTTGGCAGTTCGGGCTGGACTGTTCCCACAAGGAACAGGGTCAAGACTGATTTGCATATGGCTGGGTCCAAACTGGGGTAGTGTGGTGAGCAAAAGAATGATAGATTAAACCCAGATCCTTATGACTGAGGGTGAATGGGTGCATTGTCCAACATTCCGTCCATCAATTGTTTCTTTTGCATATGTCGCCCTAAGTGGGAAGGGTATGCCCAGACGTGGGTCACATGCTCACTACACCACTGGATTCAAGCTAGCCTGCGCTGATGAAGGGTGATGGCCTGAAACCGGTCCCAGCATGCTTGTTTCCGGTCCTGGGAGGACCTGGCTTGGCAGGTTCGGGCTGGACTGTTCCCACAAGGAACAGGGTCAAGACTGATTTACTTATGGCTGGGTCCAAACTGGGGTGGTGTGGTGAGCAAAGGATTGATGGATTAAACCCAGATCCTTGTGACTGGGGGTGAATTTTTGCATTGTCCAGCGTTCCGTTCATCAATTGTTTCTTTTGCATATGTTGCCCTAAGTGAAAAGGGTATGCCCAGATTCGGGTCCCGTGCTCACTACACCACTGGATTCAAGCTAGCCTGGCTGATGAAGGGTGATAACCTGGAACCGGTCCCAGGATGCTTGTTTCCGGTCCAGGGAGGACCTGGCTTGGCAGTTCGGGCTGGACTGTTCCCACAAGGAACAGGGTCAAGACTGATTTGCATATGGCTGGGTCCAAACTGGGGTGGTGTGGTGAGCAAAAGGAAGATGGATTAAACCCAGATCCTTGTGACTGGGGGTGAATGTGAGCATTGTCCAGCATTCCGTCCATCAATTGTTTCATTTGCATATGTCGCTCTAAGTGGGAAGGGTATGCCCAGACGTGGGTCCCGTGCTCACTACACCACTGGATTCAAGCTAGCCTGGCTGATGAAGGGTGACGCCCTGAAACTGGTCCCAGGATGCTTGTTTCCGGTCCAGGGAGGACCTGACTTGGCAATTCGGGCTGGACTGTTCCCACAAGGAACAGGGTCAAGACTGATTTGCATATGGCTGGGTCCAAACAGGGATGGTGTGGTGAGCAAAAGAATGATGGATTAAACCCAGATCCTTGTGACTGGGGGTGAATGTTTGCATTGTCCAGCATTCCGTCCATCAATTGTTTCTTTTGCATATGTTGCCCTAAGTGGGAAGGGTATGCCCGGACGTGGGTCCCGTGCTCACTACACCACTGGATTCAAGCTAGCATGGCTGATGAAGGGTGATGCCCTGAAACCGGTCCTTGGATTCTTATTTCCGGTCCATGGAGGACCTGGCTTGGCAGTTCGGGCTGGACTGTTCCCACAAGGAACAGGGTCAAGACTGATTTGCATATGGCTGGGTCCAAACTGGGGTAGTGTGGTGAGCAAAGGAATGATGGCTTAAACCCAGATCCTTGTGACTGGGGGTGAATGTTTGCGTTGTCCAGCATTCCGTCCAACAATTGTTTCTTTTGCATATGTCGCCTTAAGTGGGACGGGTATGCCCAGACGTGGGTCCCGTGCCCACTACACCACTGGATTTAAGCTAGCCTGGCTGGTGAAGGGTGACGCCCTGAAACCGGTCCTAGGATGCTTGTTTCCAGTCCAGGGGGGAACTGGCTTCGCAGGTCGGACTGGTCTGTTCCCACAAGGAACAGGGTCAAGACTGATTTGCGTATGTCTGGGTCCAAACTGGGGTGGTGTGGTGAGCAAAAGAATGATGGATTAAACCCAGATCCTTGTGACTGGGGGTGAATGGTTGCATTGTCCAGCATTGCGTCCATCAATTGTTTCTATGCATATGTCGCCCTAAGTGGGAAGGGTATGCCCAGATGTGGGTCCCGTGCTCACTACACCACTGTATTCAAGCTAGCCTCTCTGATGAAGGGTGATGCCCTGAAACCGGTCCCAGGATGCTTGTTTCCGGTCCAGGGAGGACCTGGCTTGGCAGTTCGGGCTGGACTGTTCCCACAAGGAACAGGGTCAAGACTGATTTGCATATGGCTGGGTCCAAACTGGGGTAGTGTGGTGAGCAAAAGAATGATTGATTAAACCCAGATCCTTATGACTGGGGGTAAATGGGTGCATTGTCCAACATTCCGTCCATCAATTGTTTCTTTTGCATATGTCGCCCTAAGTGGGAAGGGTATGCCCAGACATGGGTCACATGCTCACTACACCACTGGATTCAAGCTAGCCTCGCTGATGAAGGGTGATGGCCTGAAAACGGTCCCAGCATGCTTGTTTCCGGTCCCGGGAGGACCTGGCTTGGCAGGTCGGGCTGGACTGTTCCCACAAGGAACAGGGTCAAGACTGATTTACTTATGGCTGGGTCCAAACTGGGGTGGTGTGGTGAGCAAAGGATTGATGGATTAAACCCAGATCCTTGTGACTGGGGGTGAATTTTTGCATTGTCCAGCGTTCCGTCCATCAATTGTTTCTTTTGCATATGTCGCCCTAAGTGAAAAGGGTATGCCCAGATTCGGGTCCCGTGCTCACTACACCACTGGATTCAAGCTAGCCTGGCTGATGAAGGGTGATAACCTGGAACCGGTCCCAGGATGCTTGTTTCCGGTCCAGGGAGGACATGGCTTGGCAGTTCGGGCTGGACTGTTCCCACAAGGAACAGGGTCAAGACTGATTTGCATATGGCTAGGTCCAAACTGGGGTGGTGTGGTGAGCAAAAGAAAGATGGATTAAACCCAGATCCTTGTGACTGGGGGTGAATGTTTGCATTGTCCAGCATTCCGTCCATCAATTGTTTCTTTTGCATATGTCATTCTAAGTGGGAAGGGTATGCCCAGACGTGGGTCCCGTGCTCACTACACCACTGGATTCAAGCTAGCCTGGCTGATGAAGGGTGATGCCCTGAAACTGGTCCCAGGATGCTTGTTCCCGGTTCAGGGAGGACCTGGCTTGGCAGTTCGGACCGGACTGTTCCCACAAGGAACAGGGTCAAGACTGATTTGCATATGGCTGGGTCCAAACTGGGGTGGTGTGGTGAGCAAAGGATTGATGGATTAAATCCAGATCCTTGTGACTAAGGGTGAATGTTTGCATTGTCCAGCATTCCGTCCATCAATTGTTTCTTTTGCATATGTCACCTTAAGTGGGAAGGGTATGCCCAGACGTGGGTCCCGTGCTCACTACACCACTGTATTCAAGCTAGCCTCGCTGATGAAGGGTGATGCCCTGAAAACGGCCCCAGCATGCTTGTTTCCGGTCTTGGGAGGGCCTGGCTTGGCAGGTCGGGCTGGACTGTTCCCACAAGGAACAGGGTCAAGACTGATTTACTTATGGCTGGGTCCAAACTGGGGTGGTGTGGTGAGCAAAGCATTGATGGATTAAACCCAGATCCTTGTGACTGAGGGTGAATGTTTGCATTGTCCAGCGTCCCATCCATCAATTGTTTCTTTTGCATATGTCGCCCTAAGTGAAAAGGGTATGCCCAGATTCGGGTCCCGTGCTCACTACACCACTGGATTCAAGCTAGCCTGGCTGATGAAGGGTGATAACCTGAAACCGGTCCCAGGATGCTTGTTTCCAGTCCAGGGAGGACCTGGCTTGGCAGTTCGGGCTGGACTGTTCCCACAAGGAACAGGGTCAAGACTGATTTGCATATGGCTGGGACCGAACTGGGGTGGTGTGGTGAGCAAAAGAAAGATGGATTAAACCCAGATCCTTGTGACTCGGGGTGAATGTTTGCATTGTCCAGCATTCCGTCCATCAATTGTTTCTTTTGCATATGTCGCTTTAAGTGGGAAGGGTATGCCCAGACGTGGGTCCCGTGCTCACTACACCACTGGATTCAAGCTAGCCTGGCTGATGAAGGGTGATGCCCTGAAACTGGTCCCAGGATGCTTGTTTCCGGTCCAGGGAGGACCTGGCTTGGCAGTTTGGGCTGGACTGTTCCCACAAGGCACAGGGTCAAGACTGATTTGCATATGGCTGGGTCCAAACTGGGGTGGTGTGGTGAGAAAAGGATTGATGGATTAAACCCAGATCCTTGTGACTGGAGGTGAATGTCTGCATTCTCCAGCATTCCGTCCATCAATTTTTTTTCTTTTGCATATGTCGCCCTAAGTGGGAGGGGTATGCCCAGATGCGGGTCCCGTGCTCTCTACAGCACTGAATTCAAGCTAGCCTGGCTGATGAAGGGTGATGCCCTGAAACTGGTCCCAGGATGCTTGTTTCCGGTCCAGGGAGGACCTGACTTGGCAATTCGGGCTGGACTGTTCCCACAAGGAACAGGGTCAAGACTGATTTGCATATGGCTGGGTCCAAACAGGGATGGTGTGGTGAGCAAAAGAATGATGGATTAAACCCAGATCCTTGTGACTGGGGGTGAATGTTTGCATTGTCCAGCATTCCGTCCATCAATTGTTTCTTTTGCATATGTCGCCCTAAGTGGGAAGGGTATGCCCGGACGTGGGTCCCGTGCTCACTACACCACTGGATTCAAGCTAGCCTGGCTGATGAAGGGTGATGCCCTGAAACCGGTCCTTGGATTCTTATTTCCGGTCCAGGGAGGACCTGGCTTGGCAGTTCGGGCTGGACTGTTCCCACAAGGAACAGGGTCAAGACTGATTTGCATATGTCTGGGTCCAAACTGGGGTGGTGTGGTGAGCAAAAGAATGATGGATTAAACCCAGATCCTTGTGACTGGGGGTGAATGGTTGCATTGTCCAGCATTGCGTCCATCAATTGTTTCTTATGCATATGTCGCCCTAAGTGGGAAGGGTATGCCCAGATGTGGGTCCCGTGCTCACTACACCACTGGATTCAAGCTAGCCTCTCTGATGAAGGGTGATGCCCTGAAACCGGTCCCAGGATGCTTGTTTCCGGTCCAGGGAGGACCTGGCTTGGCAGTTCGGGCTGGACTGTTCCCACAAGGAACAGGGTCAAGACTGATTTGCATATTGCTGGGTCCAAACTGGGGTGGTGTGGTGAGCAAAAGAAAGATGGATTAAACCCAGATCCTTGTGACTGGGGGTGAATGTTAGCATTGTCCAGCATTCCGTCCATCAATTATTTCTTTTGCATATGTCGCTCTAAGTGGGAAGGGTATGCCCAGACGTGGGTCCCGTGCTCACTACACCACTGGATTCAAGCTAGCCTGGCTGATGAAGGGTGATGCCCTGAACCTGGTCCCAGGATGCTTGTTCCCGGTCCAGGGAGGACCTGGCTTGGCAGTTCGGACTGGACTGTTCCCACAAGGAACAGGGTCAAGACTGATTTTCAAATGGCTGGGTCCAAACTGGGGTGGTGTGGTGAGCAAAGGATTGATGGATTAAACCCAGATCCTTGTGACTGAGGGTGAATGTTTGCATTGTCCAGCATTCCGTCCATCAATTGTTTCTTTTGCATATGTCACCCTAAGTGGGAAGGTTATGCCCAGATGCGGGTCCCGGGCTCACTACACCACTGGATTCAAGCTAGCCTGGCTGTTGAAGGGTGATGCCCTGAAACCGGCACCAGGATGCTTGTTTCTGGTCCAGGGAGGACCTGGCTTGGCAGTTCTGGCTGGACTGTTCCCACAAGGAACAGGGTCAAGACTGATTTGCATATGGCTGGGTCCAAACTGGGGTGGTGAGGTGAGCAAAGGATTGATGGATTAAACCCAGATCCTTGTGACTGAGGGTGAATGTCTGCATTGTCCAGCATTCCGTCCATCAATTGTTTCTTTTGCATATGTCACCCTAAGTGGGAAGGTTATGCCCAGATGCGGGTCCCGTGATCACTACACCACTGGATTCAAGCAAGCCTGGTTGTTGAAGGGTGATGGCCTGAAACTGGCCCCAGGATGCTTGTTTCTGGTCCAGGGAAGACCTGGCTTGACAGGTCGGGCTGGACTGTTCCCACAAGGAACAGGGTCAAGACTGATTTGCATATTGCTGGGTCCAAACTGGGGTGGTGAGCAAAAGAAAGATGGATTAAACCCAGATCCTTGTGACTCGGGGTGAATGTTTGCATTGTCCAGCATTCCATCCATCAATTGTTTCTTTTGCATATGTCGCTCTAAGTGGGAAGGGTATGCCTAGACGTGGGTCCGTGCTCACTACACCACTGGATTCAAGCTAGCCTGGCTGATGAAGAGTGATGCCCTGAAACTGGTCCCAGGATGCTTGTTCCCGGTCCAGGGAGGACCTGGCTTGGCAGTTCGGACTGGACTGTTCCCACAAGTAACAGGGTTAAGACTGATTTGCATATGGCTGGGTCCAAACTGGGGTGGTGTGGTGAGCAAAAGAATGATGGATTAAACCCTGATCCTTGTGACTGGGGGTGAATGGGTGCATTGTCCAGCATTCCGTCCATCAATTGTTTCTTTTGCATATGTCGCCCTAAGTGGGAAGGGTATGCTCAGACGTGGGTCCCATGCTCACTACACCACTGGATTCAAGCTAGCCTCGCTGATGAAGGGTGATGCCCTGAAAATGGTCCCAGGATGCTTGTTTCCGGTCCAGGGAGGACGTGGCTTGGCAGTTCGGGCTGGACTGTTCCCACAAGGAGCAGGGTCAAGACTGATTTGCATATGGCTGGGTCCAAACTGGGGTGGTGTGGTGAGCAAAGGATTGATGGATTAAACCCAGATCCTTGTGACTGGGGGTGAATGTCTGCATTCTCCAGCATTCCGTCCATCAATTTTTTTTCTTTTGCATATGTCGCCCTAAGTGGGAAGGGTATGCCCAGATGCGGGTCCTGTGCTCTCTACACCACTGGATTCAAGCTAGCCTGTCTGATGAAGGGTGATGCCCTGAAACTGGTCCCAGGATGCTTGTTTCCGGTCCAGGGAGGACCTGACTTGGCAGTTCGGGCTGGACTGTTCCCACAAGGAACAGGGTCAAGACTGATTTGCATATGGCTGGGTCGAAACTGGGATGGTGTGGTGAGCAAAAGAATGATGGATTAAACCCAGATCCTTGTGACTGGGGGTGAATGTTTGCATTGTCCAGCATTCCGTCCATCAATTTTTTCTTTTGCATATGTCGCCCTAAGTGGGAAGGGTATGCCCGGACGTGGGTCCCATGCTCACTACACCACTGGATTAAAGCTAGCCTGGCTGATGAAGGGTGATGCCCTGAAACCGGTCCGAGGATTCTTATTTCCGGTCCAGGGAGCACCTGGCTTGGCAGTTCGGGCTGGACTGTTCCCACAAGGAACAGGGTCAAGACTGATTTGCATATGGCTGGGTCCAAACTGGGGTAGTGTGGTGAGCAAAAGAATGATGGATTAAACCCAGATCCTTGTGACTGGGGGTGAATGTCTGCATTCTCCAGCATTCCGTCCATCAATTTTTTTTCTTTTGCATATGTCGCCCTAAGTGGGAGGGGTATGCCCAGATGCGGGTCCCGTGCTCTCTACAGCACTGAATTCAAGCTAGCCTGGCTGATGAAGGGTGATGCCCTGAAACTGGTCCCAGGATGCTTGTTTCCGGTCCAGGGAGGACCTGACTTGGCAATTCGGGCTGGACTGTTCCCACAAGGAACAGGGTCAAGACTGATTTGCATATGGCTGGGTCCAAACAGGGATGGTGTGGTGAGCAAAAGAATGATGGATTAAACCCAGATCCTTGTGACTGGGGGTGAATGTTTGCATTGTCCAGCATTCCGTCCATCTATTGTTTCTTTTGCATATGTCGCCCTAAGTGGGATGGGTATGCCCGGACGTGGGTCCCGTGCTCACTACACCACTGGATTCAAGCTAGCCTGGCTGATGAAGGGTGATGCCCTGAAACCGGTCCTTGGATTCTTGTTTCCGGTCCAGGGAGGACCTGGCTTGGCAGTTCGGGCTGGACTGTTCCCACAAGGAACAGGGTCAAGACTGATTTGCATATGTCTGGGTCCAAACTGGGGTGGTGTGGTGAGCAAAGAATGATGGATTAAACCCAGATCCTTGTGACTGGGGGTGAATGGTTGCATTGTCCAGCATTGCGTCCATCAATTGTTTCTTATGCATATGTCGCCCTAAGTGGGAAGGGTATGCCCAGATGTGGGTCCCGTGCTCACTACACCACTGGATTCAAGCTAGCCTCTCTGATGAAGGGTGATGCCCTGAAACCGGTCCCAGGATGCTTGTTTCCGGTCCAGGGAGGACCTGGCTTGGCAGTTCGGGCTGGACTGTTCCCACAAGGAACAGGGTCAAGACTGATTTGCATATTGCTGGGTCCAAACTGGGGTGGTGTGGTGAGCAAAAGAAAGATGGATTAAACCCAGATCCTTGTGACTGGGGGTGAATGTTAGCATTGTCCAGCATTCCGTCCATCAATTATTTCTTTTGCATATGTCGCTCTAAGTGGGAAGGGTATGCCCAGACGTGGGTCCCGTGCTCACTACACCACTGGATTCAAGCTAGCCTGGCTGATGAAGGGTGATGCCCTGAACCTGGTCCCAGGATGCTTGTTCCCGGTCCAGGGAGGACCTGGCTTGGCAGTTCGGACTGGACTGTTCCCACAAGGAACAGGGTCAAGACTGATTTTCAAATGGCTGGGTCCAAACTGGGGTGGTGTGGTGAGCAAAGGATTGATGGATTAAACCCAGATCCTTGTGACTGAGGGTGAATGTTTGCATTGTCCAGCATTCCGTCCATCAATTGTTTCTTTTGCATATGTCACCCTAAGTGGGAAGGTTATGCCCAGACGTGGGTCCCGGGCTCACTACACCACTGGATTCAAGCTAGCCTGGCTGTTGAAGGGTGATGCCCTGAAACCGGTCACCAGGATGCTTGTTTCTGGTCCAGGGAGGACCTGGCTTGGCAGTTCTGGCTGGACTGTTCCCACAAGGAACAGGGTCAAGACTGATTTGCATATGGCTGGGTCCAAACTGGGGTGGTGAGGTGAGCAAAGGATTGATGGATTAAACCCAGATCCTTGTGACTGAGGGTGAATGTCTGCATTGTCCAGCATTCCGTCCATCAATTGTTTCTTTTGCATATGTCACCCTAAGTGGGAAGGGTATGCCCAGATGCGGGTCCCGTGCTCACTACACCACTGGATTCAAGCTAGCCTGGCTGTTGAAGGGTGATGGCCTGAAACTGGCCCCAGGATGCTTGTTTCTGGTCCAGGGAAGACCTGGCTTGACAGGTCGGGCTGGACTGTTCCCACAAGGAACAGGGTCAAGACTGATTTGCATATGGCTGGGTCCAAACTGGGGTGGTGTGGTGAGCAAAAGAATGATGGATTAAACCCAGATCCTTGTGACTGGGGGTGAATGTTTGCATTGTCCAGCATTCCATCCATCAATTGTTTCTTTTGCATATGTCGCTCTAAGTGGGAAGGGTATGCCCAGACGTGGGTCCGTGCTCACTACACCACTGGATTCAAGCTAGCCTGGCTGATGAAGGGTGATGCCCTGAAACTGGTCCCAGGATGCTTGTTCCCGGTCCAGGGAGGACCTGGCTTGGCAGTTCGGACTGGACTGTTCCCACAAGTAACAGGGTCAAGACTGATTTGCATATGGCTGGGTCCAAACTGGGGTGGTGTGGTGAGCAAAAGAATGATGGATTAAACCCAGATCCTTGTGACTGGGGGTGAATGGGTGCATTGTCCAGCATTCCGTCCATCAATTGTTTCTTTTGCATATGTCGCCCTAAGTGGGAAGGGTATGCCCAGACGTGGGTCCCATGCTCACTACACCACTGGATTCAAGCTAGCCTGGCTGATGAAGGGTGATGCCCTGAAACCGGTCCCAGGATGCTTGTTTCCGGTCCAGGGAGGACGTGGCTTGGCAGTTCGGGCTGGACTGTTCCCACAAGGAGCAGGGTCAAGACTGATTTGCATATGGCTGGGTCCAAACTGGGGTGGTGTGGTGAGCAAAAGATTGATGGATTAAACCCAGATCCTTGTGACTGGGGGTGAATGTCTGCATTCTCCAGCATTCCGTCCATCAATTGTTTCTTTTGCATATGTCGCCCTAAGTGGGAAGGGTATGCCCAGACGTGGGTCCTGTGCTCACTACACCACTGGATTCAAGCTAGCCTGGCTGATGAAGGGTGATGCCCTGAAACTGGTCCCAGGATGCTTGTTTCCGGTCCAGGGAGGACCTGACTTGGCAGTTCGGGCTGGACTGTTCCCACAAGGAACAGGGTCAAGACTGATTTGCATATGGCTGGGTCGAAACTGGGATGGTGTGGTGAGCAAAAGAATGATGGATTAAACCCAGATCCTTGTGACTGGGGGTGAATGTTTGCATTGTCCAGCATTCCGTCCATCAATTGTTTCTTTTGCATATGTCGCCCTAAGTGGGAAGGGTATGCCCAGACGTGGGTCCCGTGCTCACTACACCACTGGATTCAAGCTAGCCTGGCTGATGAAGGGTGATGCCCTGAAACCGGTCCCAGGATTCTTGTTTCCGGTCCAGGGAGCACCTGGGTTGGCAGTTCGGGCTGGACTGTTCCCTCAAGGAACAGGGTCAAGACTGATTTGCATATGGCTGGGTCCAAACTGGGGTAGTGTGGTGAGCAAAAGAATGATGGATTAAACCCAGATCCTTGTGACTGGGGGTGAATGTTTGCATTGTCCAGCATTCCGTCCAACAATTGTTTCTTTTGCATATGTCGCCTTAAGTGGGAAGGGTATGCCCAGACGTGGGTCCCGTGCTCACTACACCACTGGATTCAAGCTAGCCTGGCTGATGAAGGGTGATGCCCTGAAACCGGTCCCAGGATGCTTGTTTCCAGTCCAGGGAGGACCTGGCTTCGCAGGTCGGGCTGGTCTGTTCCCGCAAGGAACAGGGTCAAGACTGATTTGCATATGGCTGGGTCCAAACTGGGGTGGTGTGGTGAGCAAAAGAATGATGGATTAAACCCAGATCCTTGTGACTGGGGATGAATGTTTGCATTGTCCAGCATTCCGTCCATCAATTGTTTCTTTTGCATATGTCGCCCTAAGTGGGAAGGGTATGCCCAGATGTGGGTCCCGTGCTCACTACACCACTGGATTCAAGCTAGCCTCGCTGATGAAGGGTGATGCCCTGAAACTGGTCCCATGATGCTTGTTTCCGGTCCAGGGAGGACCTGGCTTGGCAGTTCGGGCTGGACTGTTCCCACAAGGAACAGGGTCAAGACTGATTTGCATATTGCTGGGTCCAAACTGGGGTGGTATGGTGAGCAAAAAGAAAGATGGATTAAACCCAGATCCTTGTGACTGGGGGTGAATGTTTGCATTGTCCAGCATTCCGTCCATCACTTGTTTCTTTTGCATATGTCGCTCTAAGTGGGAAGGGTATGCCCAGACGTGGGTCCCGTGCTCACTACACCACTGGATTCAAGCTAGCCTGGCTGATGAAGGGTGATGCCCTGACACTGGTCCCATGATGCTTGTTCCCGGTCCAGGGAGGACCTGGCTTGGCAGTTCGGACTGGACTGTTACCACAAGGAACAGGGTCAAGACTGATTTGCATATGACTGGGTCCAAACTGGAATGGTGTGGTGAGCAAAGGATTGATGGATTAAACCCAGATCCTTGTGACTGAGGGTGAATGTTTGCATTGTCCAGCATTCCGTCCATCAATTGTTTCTTTTGCATATGTCACCCTAAGTGGGAAGGTTATGCCCAGATCCTGGTCCCGTGCTCACTACACCACTGGATTCAAGCTAGGATGGCTGTTGAAGGGTGATGCCCTGAAACCGGCCCCAGGATGCTTGTTTCTGGTCCAGGGAGGACCTGGCTTGACAGGTCGGGCTGGACTGTTCCCACAAGGAACAGGGTTAAGACTGATTTGCATATGGCTGGGTCCAAACTGGGGTGGTGTGGTGAGCAAAGGATTGATGGATTAAACCCAGATCCTTGTGACTGGGGGTGAATGTCTGCATTCTCCAGCATTCCGTCCATCAATTTTTTTTCTTTTGCATATGTCGACCTAAGTGGGAAGGGTATGCCCAGATGTGGGTCCTGTGCTCTCTACACCACTGGATTCAAGCTAGCCTGGCTGATGAAGGGTGATACCCTGAAACTGGTCCCAGGATGCTTGTTTCCGGTCCAGGGAGGACCTGACTTGGCAGTTCGGGCTGGACTGTTCCCACAAGGAACAGGGTCAAGACTGATTTGCATATGGCTGGGTCCAAACTGGGATGGTGTGGTGAGCAAATGAATGATGGATTAAACCCAGATCCTTGTGACTGGGGGTGAATGTTTGCATTGTCCAGCATTCCGTCCATCAATTGTTTCTTTTGCATATGTCGCCCTAAGTGGGAAGGGTATGCCCGGACGTGGTTCCCGTGCTCACTACACCACTGGATTTAAGCTAGCCTGGCTGATGAAGGGTGATGCCCTGAAACCGGTCCCAGGATGCTTGTTTCCGGTCCAGGGAGGACCTGGCTTGGCAGTTCGGGCTGGACTGTTCCCACAAGGAACAGGGTCAAGACTGATTTGCATATGGCTGGGTCCAAACTGGGGTGGTGTGGTGAGCAAAAGAATGATGGATTAAACCCAGATCCTTGTGACTGGGGGTGAATGTTTGCATTGTCCAGCATTCCGTCCATCAATTGTTTCTTTTGCATATGTCGCCTTAAGTGGGAAGGGTATGCCCAGACGTGGGTCCCGTGCTCACTACACCACTGGATTCAAGCTAGCCTGGCTGATGAAGGGTGATGCCCTGAAACCGGTCCCAGGATGCTTGTTTCCGGTCCAGGGAGGACCTGGCTTGGCAGTTCGGGCTGGACTGTTCCCACAAGGAACAGGGTCAAGACTGATTTGCATATGGCTGGGTCCAAACTGGGGTGGTGTGGTGAGCAAAAGAATGATGGATTAAACCCAGATCCTTGTGACTGGGGGTGAATGTTTGCATTGTCCAGCATTCCGTCCATCACTTGTTTCTTTTGCATATGTCGCCCTAAGTGGGAAGGGTATGCCCAGACGTGGGTCCCGTGCTCACTACACCACTGGATTCAAGCTAGCCTGGCTGATGAAGGGTGATGCCCTGACACTGGTCCCATGATGCTTGTTCCCGGTCCAGGGAGGACCTGGCTTGGCAGTTCGGGCTGGACTGTTACCACAAGGAACAGGGTCAAGACTGATTTGCATATGGCTGGGTCCAAACTGGAATGGTGTGGTGAGCAAAAGATTGATGGATTAAACCCAGATCCTTGTGACTGAGGGTGAATGTTTGCATTGTCCAGCATTCCGTCCATCAATTGTTTCTTTTGCATATGTCACCCTAAGTGGGAAGGTTATGCCCAGATCGTGGGTCCCGTGCTCACTACACCACTGGATTCAAGCTAGCCTGGCTGATGAAGGGTGATGCCCTGAAACCGGTCCCAGGATGCTTGTTTCTGGTCCAGGGAGGACCTGGCTTGGCAGGTCGGGCTGGACTGTTCCCACAAGGAACAGGGTCAAGACTGATTTGCATATGGCTGGGTCCAAACTGGGGTGGTGTGGTGAGCAAAAGATTGATGGATTAAACCCAGATCCTTGTGACTGGGGGTGAATGTTTGCATTGTCCAGCATTCCGTCCATCAATTGTTTTCTTTTAGCATATGTCGACCTAAGTGGGAAGGGTATGCCCAGACGTGGGTCCCGTGCTCACTACACCACTGGATTCAAGCTAGCCTGGCTGATGAAGGGTGATGCCCTGAAACCGGTCCCAGGATGCTTGTTTCCGGTCCAGGGAGGACCTGGCTTGGCAGTTCGGGCTGGACTGTTCCCACAAGGAACAGGGTCAAGACTGATTTGCATATGGCTGGGTCCAAACTGGGATGGTGTGGTGAGCAAATGAATGATGGATTAAACCCAGATCCTTGTGACTGGGGGTGAATGTTTGCATTGTCCAGCATTCCGTCCATCAATTGTTTCTTTTGCATATGTCGCCCTAAGTGGGAAGGGTATGCCCGGACGTGGTTCCCGTGCTCACTACACCACTGGATTTAAGCTAGCCTGGCTGATGAAGGGTGATGCCCTGAAACCGGTCCGAGGATTCTTATTTCCGGTCCAGGGAGCACCTGGCTTGGCAGTTCGGGCTGGACTGTTCCCACAAGGAACAGGGTCAAGACTGATTTGCATATGGCTGGGTCCAAACTGGGGTAGTGTGGTGAGCAAAAGAATGATGGATTAAACCCAGATCCTTGTGACTGGGGGTGAATGTTTGCATTGTCCAGCATTCCGTCCAACAATTGTTTCTTTTGCATATGTCGCCTTAAGTGGGAAGGGTATGCCCAGATGTGGGTCCCGTGCTCACTACACCACTGGATTCAAGCTAGCCTCGCTGATGAAGGGTGATGCCCTGAAACCGGTCCCAGGATGCTTGTTTCCGGTCCAGGGAGGACCTGGCTTGGCAGTTCGGGCTGGACTGTTCCCGCAAGGAACAGGGTCAAGACTGATTTGCATATGGCTGGGTCCAAACTGGGGTGGTGTGGTGAGCAAAAGAATGATGGATTAAACCCAGATCCTTGTGACTGGGGGTGAATGGTTGCATTGTCCAGCATTCCGTCCATCAATTGTTTCTTTTGCATATGTCGCCCTAAGTGGGAAGGGTATGCCCAGACGTGGGTCCCGTGCTCACTACACCACTGGATTCAAGCTAGCCTGGCTGATGAAGGGTGATGCCCTGAAACTGGTCCCAGGATGCTTGATTCCGGTCCAGGGAGAGCCTGGCTTGGCAGTTCGGACTGGACTGTTCCTACAAGGAACAGGGTCAAGACTGATTTGCATATGGCTGGGTCCAAACTGGGGTGGTGTGGTGAGCAAAGGATTGATGGATTAAACCCAGATCCTTGTGACTGGGGGTGAATGTTTGCATTGTCCAGCATTCCGTCCATCAATTGTTTTCTTTTGCATATGTCGCCCTAAGTGGGAAGGGTATGCCCAGACGTGGGTCCCGTGCTCACTACACCACTGGATTCAAGCTAGCCTGGCTGATGAAGGGTGATGCCCTGAAACCGGTCCCAGGATGCTTGTTTCCGGTCCAGGGAGGACCTGGCTTGGCAGTTCGGGCTGGACTGTTCCCTCAAGGAACAGGGTCAAGACTGATTTGCATATGGCTGGGTCCAAACTGGGGTGGTGTGGTGAGCAAAAGAATGATGGATTAAACCCAGATCCTTGTGACTGGGGGTGAATGTTTGCATTGTCCAGCATTCCGTCCATCAATTGTTTCTTTTGCATATGTCGCTCTAAGTGGGAAGGGTATGCCCAGACGTGGGTCCCGTGCTCACTACACCACTGGATTCAAGCTAGCCTGGCTGATGAAGGGTGATGCCCTGAAACCTGGTCCCAGGATGCTTGTTCCCGGTCCAGGGAGGACCTGGCTTGGCAGTTCGGGCTGGACTGTTCCCACAAGGAACAGGGTCAAGACTGATTTGCATATGGCTGGGTCCAAACTGGGGTGGTGTGGTGAGCAAAGGATTGATGGATTAAACCCAGATCCTTGTGACTGGGGGTGAATGTTTGCATTGTCCAGCATTCCGTCCATCAATTGTTTCTTTTGCATATGTCACCCTAAGTGGGAAGGGTATGCCCAGACGTGGGTCCCGTGCTCACTACACCACTGGATTCAAGCTAGCCTGGCTGATGAAGGGTGATGCCCTGAAACCGGTCACCAGGATGCTTGTTTCCGGTCCAGGGAGGACCTGGCTTGGCAGTTCGGGCTGGACTGTTCCCACAAGGAACAGGGTCAAGACTGATTTGCATATGGCTGGGTCCAAACTGG
Source organism: Calotriton arnoldi (assembly GCA_963921515.1). NCBI lineage: Eukaryota > Metazoa > Chordata > Amphibia > Caudata > Salamandridae > Calotriton > Calotriton arnoldi. Next base: position 328,879 of record CAWUFW010011105.1, read on the forward strand.
GGTGGTGTGGTGAGCAAAAGAATGATGGATTAAACCCAGATCCTTGTGACTGGGGGTGAATGTTTGCATTGTCCAGCATTCCGTCCATCAATTGTTTCTTTTGCATATGTCGCCCTAAGTGGGAAGGGTATGCCCAGACGTGGGTCCCGTGCTCACTACACCACTGGATTCAAGCTAGCCTGGCTGATGAAGGGTGATGCCCTGAAACCGGCTCCCAGGATGCTTGTTTCCGGTCCAGGGAGGACCTGGCTTGGCAGTTCGGGCTGGACTGTTCCCACAAGGAACAGGGTCAAGACTGATTTGCATATGGCTGGGTCCAAACTGGGGTGGTGTGGTGAGCAAAAGAATGATGGATTAAACCCAGATCCTTGTGACTGGGGGTGAATGTTTGCATTGTCCAGCATTCCGTCCATCAATTGTTTCTTTTGCATATGTCGCTCTAAGTGGGAAGGGTATGCCCAGACGTGGGTCCCGTGCTCACTACACCACTGGATTCAAGCTAGCCTGGCTGATGAAGGGTGATGCCCTGAAACCGGTCCCAGGATGCTTGTTTCCGGTCCAGGGAGGACCTGGCTTGGCAGTTCGGGCTGGACTGTTCCCACAAGGAACAGGGTCAAGACTGATTTGCATATGGCTGGGTCCAAACTGGGGTGGTGTGGTGAGCAAAAGAATGATGGATTAAACCCAGATCCTTGTGACTGGGGGTGAATGGTTGCATTGTCCAGCATTCCGTCCATCAATTGTTTCTTTTGCATATGTCGCCCTAAGTGGGAAGGGTATGCCCAGACGTGGGTCCCGTGCTCACTACACCACTGGATTCAAGCTAGCCTGGCTGATGAAGGGTGATGCCCTGAAACCGGTCCCAGGATGCTTGTTTCCGGTCCAGGGAGGACCTGGCTTGGCAGTTCGGGCTGGACTGTTCCCACAAGGAACAGGGTCAAGACTGATTTGCATATGGCTGGGTCCAAACTGGGGTGGTGTGGTGAGCAAAAGAATGATGGATTAAACCCAGATCCTTGTGACTGGGGGTGAATGTTTGCATTGTCCAGCATTCCGTCCATCAATTGTTTCTTTTGCATATGTCGCCCTAAGTGGGAAGGGTATGCCCAGACGTGGGTCCCGTGCTCACTACACCACTGGATTCAAGCTAGCCTGGCTGATGAAGGGTGATGCCCTGAAACCGGTCCCAGGATGCTTGTTTCCGGTCCAGGGAGGACCTGGCTTGGCAGTTCGGGCTGGACTGTTCCCACAAGGAACAGGGTCAAGACTGATTTGCATATGGCTGGGTCCAAACTGGGGTGGTGTGGTGAGCAAAAGAATGATGGATTAAACCCAGATCCTTGTGACTGGGGGTGAATGTTTGCATTGTCCAGCATTCCGTCCATCAATTGTTTCTTTTGCATATGTCGCCTTAAGTGGGAAGGGTATGCCCAGACGTGGGTCCCGTGCTCACTACACCACTGGATTCAAGCTAGCCTGGCTGATGAAGGGTGATGCCCTGAAACCGGTCCCAGGATGCTTGTTTCCGGTCCAGGGAGGACCTGGCTTGGCAGTTCGGGCTGGACTGTTCCCACAAGGAACAGGGTCAAGACTGATTTGCATATGGCTGGGTCCAAACTGGGGTGGTGTGGTGAGCAAAAGAATGATGGATTAAACCCAGATCCTTGTGACTGGGGGTGAATGTTTGCATTGTCCAGCATTCCGTCCATCAATTGTTTCTTTTGCATATGTCGCCCTAAGTGGGAAGGGTATGCCCAGACGTGGGTCCCGTGCTCACTACACCACTGGATTCAAGCTAGCCTGGCTGATGAAGGGTGATGCCCTGAAACCGGTCCCAGGATGCTTGTTTCCGGTCCAGGGAGGACCTGGCTTGGCAGTTCGGGCTGGACTGTTCCCACAAGGAACAGGGTCAAGACTGATTTGCATATGGCTGGGTCCAAACTGGGGTGGTGTGGTGAGCAAAAGAATGATGGATTAAACCCAGATCCTTGTGACTGGGGGTGAATGTTTGCATTGTCCAGCATTCCGTCCATCAATTGTTTCTTTTGCATATGTCGCCCTAAGTGGGAAGGGTATGCCCAGACGTGTGTCCCGTGCTCACTACACCACTGGATTCAAGCTAGCCTGGCTGATGAAGGGTGATGCCCTGAAACTGGTCCCAGGATGCTTGTTCCCGGTCCAGGGAGGACCTGGCTTGGCAGTTCGGGCTGGACTGTTCCCACAAGGAACAGGGTCAAGACTGATTTTCATGTGGCGGGGTCCAAACTGGGGTGGTGTGGTGAGCAAAAGAATGATGGATTAAACCCAGATCCTTGTGACTGGGGGTGAATGTTTGCATTGTCCAGCATTCCGTCCATCAATTGTTTCTTTTGCATATGTCACCCTAAGTGGGAAGGGTATGCCCAGATCGTGGGTCCCGTGCTCACTACACCACTGGATTCAAGCTAGCCTGGCTGATGAAGGGTGATGCCCTGAAACCGGTCCCAGGATGCTTGTTTCTGGTCCAGGGAGGACCTGGCTTGGCAGTTCGGGCTGGACTGTTCCCACAAGGAACAGGGTCAAGACTGATTTGCATATGGCTGGGTCCAAACTGGGGTGGTGTGGTGAGCAAAGGAATGATGGATTAAACCCAGATCCTTGTGACTGGGGGTGAATGTCTGCATTGTCCAGCATTCCGTCCATCAATTGTTTCTTTTGCATATGTCGACCTAAGTGGGAAGGGTATGCCCAGACGTGGGTCCTGTGCTCACTACACCACTGGATTCAAGCTAGCCTGGCTGATGAAGGGTGATGCCCTGAAACCGGTCCCAGGATGCTTGTTTCCGGTCCAGGGAGGACCTGGCTTGGCAGTTCGGGCTGGACTGTTCCCACAAGGAACAGGGTCAAGACTGATTTGCATATGGCTGGGTCCAAACTGGGGTGGTGTGGTGAGCAAAAGAATGATGGATTAAACCCAGATCCTTGTGACTGGGGGTGAATGTTTGCATTGTCCAGCATTCCGTCCATCAATTGTTTCTTTTGCATATGTCGCCCTAAGTGGGAAGGGTATGCCCAGACGTGGGTCCCGTGCTCACTACACCACTGGATTCAAGCTAGCCTGGCTGATGAAGGGTGATGCCCTGAAACCGGTCCCAGGATGCTTGTTTCCGGTCCAGGGAGGACCTGGCTTGGCAGTTCGGGCTGGACTGTTCCCACAAGGAACAGGGTCAAGACTGATTTGCATATGGCTGGGTCCAAACTGGGGTGGTGTGGTGAGCAAAAGAATGATGGATTAAACCCAGATCCTTGTGACTGGGGGTGAATGTTTGCATTGTCCAGCATTCCGTCCATCAATTGTTTCTTTTGCATATGTCGCCTTAAGTGGGAAGGGTATGCCCAGACGTGGGTCCCGTGCTCACTACACCACTGGATTCAAGCTAGCCTGGCTGATGAAGGGTGATGCCCTGAAACCGGTCCCAGGATGCTTGTTTCCGGTCCAGGGAGGACCTGGCTTGGCAGTTCGGGCTGGACTGTTCCCACAAGGAACAGGGTCAAGACTGATTTGCATATGGCTGGGTCCAAACTGGGGTGGTGTGGTGAGCAAAAGAATGATGGATTAAACCCAGATCCTTGTGACTGGGGGTGAATGTTTGCATTGTCCAGCATTCCGTCCATCAATTGTTTCTTTTGCATATGTCGCCCTAAGTGGGAAGGGTATGCCCAGACGTGGGTCCCGTGCTCACTACACCACTGGATTCAAGCTAGCCTGGCTGATGAAGGGTGATGCCCTGAAACCGGTCCCAGGATGCTTGTTTCCGGTCCAGGGAGGACCTGGCTTGGCAGTTCGGGCTGGACTGTTCCCACAAGGAACAGGGTCAAGACTGATTTGCATATGGCTGGGTCCAAACTGGGGTGGTGTGGTGAGCAAAAGAATGATGGATTAAACCCAGATCCTTGTGACTGGGGGTGAATGTTTGCATTGTCCAGCATTCCGTCCATCAATTGTTTCTTTTGCATATGTCGCCCTAAGTGGGAAGGGTATGCCCAGACGTGGGTCCCGTGCTCACTACACCACTGGATTCAAGCTAGCCTGGCTGATGAAGGGTGATGCCCTGAAACCGGTCCCAGGATGCTTGTTTCCGGTCCAGGGAGGACCTGGCTTGGCAGTTCGGGCTGGACTGTTCCCACAAGGAACAGGGTCAAGACTGATTTGCATATGGCTGGGTCCAAACTGGGGTGGTGTGGTGAGCAAAGAATGATGGATTAAACCCAGATCCTTGTGACTGGGGGTGAATGTTTGCATTGTCCAGCATTCCGTCCATCAATTGTTTCTTTTGCATATGTCGCCCTAAGTGGGAAGGGTATGCCCAGACGTGGGTCCCGTGCTCACTACACCACTGGATTCAAGCTAGCCTGGCTGATGAAGGGTGATGCCCTGAAACCGGTCCCAGGATGCTTGTTTCCGGTCCAGGGAGGACCTGGCTTGGCAGTTCGGGCTGGACTGTTCCCACAAGGAACAGGGTCAAGACTGATTTGCATATGGCTGGGTCCAAACTGGGGTGGTGTGGTGAGCAAAAGAATGATGGATTAAACCCAGATCCTTGTGACTGGGGGTGAATGTTTGCATTGTCCAGCATTCCGTCCATCAATTGTTTCTTTTGCATATGTCGCCCTAAGTGGGAAGGGTATGCCCAGACGTGGGTCCCGTGCTCACTACACCACTGGATTCAAGCTAGCCTGGCTGATGAAGGGTGATGCCCTGAAACCGGTCCCAGGATGCTTGTTTCCGGTCCAGGGAGGACCTGGCTTGGCAGTTCGGGCTGGACTGTTCCCACAAGGAACAGGGTCAAGACTGATTTGCATATGGCTGGGTCCAAACTGGGGTGGTGTGGTGAGCAAAAGAATGATGGATTAAACCCAGATCCTTGTGACTGGGGGTGAATGTTTGCATTGTCCAGCATTCCGTCCATCAATTGTTTCTTTTGCATATGTCGCCCTAAGTGGGAAGGGTATGCCCAGACGTGGGTCCCGTGCTCACTACACCACTGGATTCAAGCTAGCCTGGCTGATGAAGGGTGATGCCCTGAAACCGGTCCCAGGATGCTTGTTTCCGGTCCAGGGAGGACCTGGCTTGGCAGTTCGGGCTGGACTGTTCCCACAAGGAACAGGGTCAAGACTGATTTGCATATGGCTGGGTCCAAACTGGGGTGGTGTGGTGAGCAAAAGAATGATGGATTAAACCCAGATCCTTGTGACTGGGGGTGAATGTTTGCATTGTCCAGCATTCCGTCCATCAATTGTTTCTTTTGCATATGTCGCCCTAAGTGGGAAGGGTATGCCCAGACGTGGGTCCCGTGCTCACTACACCACTGGATTCAAGCTAGCCTGGCTGATGAAGGGTGATGCCCTGAAACCGGTCCCAGGATGCTTGTTTCCGGTCCAGGGAGGACCTGGCTTGGCAGTTCGGGCTGGACTGTTCCCACAAGGAACAGGGTCAAGACTGATTTGCATATGGCTGGGTCCAAACTGGGGTGGTGTGGTGAGCAAAAGAATGATGGATTAAACCCAGATCCTTGTGACTGGGGGTGAATGTTTGCATTGTCCAGCATTCCGTCCATCAATTGTTTCTTTTGCATATGTCGCCCTAAGTGGGAAGGGTATGCCCAGACGTGGGTCCCGTGCTCACTACACCACTGGATTCAAGCTAGCCTGGCTGATGAAGGGTGATGCCCTGAAACCGGTCCCAGGATGCTTGTTTCCGGTCCAGGGAGGACCTGGCTTGGCAGTTCGGGCTGGACTGTTCCCACAAGGAACAGGGTCAAGACTGATTTGCATATGGCTGGGTCCAAACTGGGGTGGTGTGGTGAGCAAAAGAATGATGGATTAAACCCAGATCCTTGTGACTGGGGGTGAATGTTTGCATTGTCCAGCATTCCGTCCATCAATTGTTTCTTTTGCATATGTCGCCCTAAGTGGGAAGGGTATGCCCAGACGTGGGTCCCGTGCTCACTACACCACTGGATTCAAGCTAGCCTGGCTGATGAAGGGTGATGCCCTGAAACCGGTCCCAGGATGCTTGTTTCCGGTCCAGGGAGGACCTGGCTTGGCAGTTCGGGCTGGACTGTTCCCACAAGGAACAGGGTCAAGACTGATTTGCATATGGCTGGGTCCAAACTGGGGTGGTGTGGTGAGCAAAAGAATGATGGATTAAACCCAGATCCTTGTGACTGGGGGTGAATGTTTGCATTGTCCAGCATTCCGTCCATCAATTGTTTCTTTTGCATATGTCGCCCTAAGTGGGAAGGGTATGCCCAGACGTGGGTCCCGTGCTCACTACACCACTGGATTCAAGCTAGCCTGGCTGATGAAGGGTGATGCCCTGAAACCGGTCCCAGGATGCTTGTTTCCGGTCCAGGGAGGACCTGGCTTGGCAGTTCGGGCTGGACTGTTCCCACAAGGAACAGGGTCAAGACTGATTTGCATATGGCTGGGTCCAAACTGGGGTGGTGTGGTGAGCAAAAGAATGATGGATTAAACCCAGATCCTTGTGACTGGGGGTGAATGTTTGCATTGTCCAGCATTCCGTCCATCAATTGTTTCTTTTGCATATGTCGCCCTAAGTGGGAAGGGTATGCCCAGACGTGGGTCCCGTGCTCACTACACCACTGGATTCAAGCTAGCCTGGCTGATGAAGGGTGATGCCCTGAAACCGGTCCCAGGATGCTTGTTTCCGGTCCAGGGAGGACCTGGCTTGGCAGTTCGGGCTGGACTGTTCCCACAAGGAACAGGGTCAAGACTGATTTGCATATGGCTGGGTCCAAACTGGGGTGGTGTGGTGAGCAAAAGAATGATGGATTAAACCCAGATCCTTGTGACTGGGGGTGAATGTTTGCATTGTCCAGCATTCCGTCCATCAATTGTTTTCTTTTGCATATGTCGCCCTAAGTGGGAAGGGTATGCCCAGACGTGGGTCCCGTGCTCACTACACCACTGGATTCAAGCTAGCCTGGCTGATGAAGGGTGATGCCCTGAAACCGGTCCCAGGATGCTTGTTTCCGGTCCAGGGAGGACCTGGCTTGGCAGTTCGGGCTGGACTGTTCCCACAAGGAACAGGGTCAAGACTGATTTGCATATGGCTGGGTCCAAACTGGGGTGGTGTGGTGAGCAAAAGAATGATGGATTAAACCCAGATCCTTGTGACTGGGGGTGAATGTTTGCATTGTCCAGCATTCCGTCCATCAATTGTTTCTTTTGCATATGTCGCCCTAAGTGGGAAGGGTATGCCCAGACGTGGGTCCCGTGCTCACTACACCACTGGATTCAAGCTAGCCTGGCTGATGAAGGGTGATGCCCTGAAACCGGTCCCAGGATGCTTGTTTCCGGTCCAGGGAGGACCTGGCTTGGCAGTTCGGGCTGGACTGTTCCCACAAGGAACAGGGTCAAGACTGATTTGCATATGGCTGGGTCCAAACTGGGGTGGTGTGGTGAGCAAAAGAATGATGGATTAAACCCAGATCCTTGTGACTGGGGGTGAATGTTTGCATTGTCCAGCATTCCGTCCATCAATTGTTTCTTTTGCATATGTCGCCCTAAGTGGGAAGGGTTATGCCCAGACGTGGGTCCCGTGCTCACTACACCACTGGATTCAAGCTAGCCTGGCTGATGAAGGGTGATGCCCTGAAACCGGTCCCAGGATGCTTGTTTCCGGTCCAGGGAGGACCTGGCTTGGCAGTTCGGGCTGGACTGTTCCCACAAGGAACAGGGTCAAGACTGATTTGCATATGGCTGGGTCCAAACTGGGGTGGTGTGGTGAGCAAAAGAATGATGGATTAAACCCAGATCCTTGTGACTGGGGGTGAATGTTTGCATTGTCCAGCATTCCGTCCATCAATTGTTTTCTTTTGCATATGTCGCCCTAAGTGGGAAGGGTATGCCCAGACGTGGGTCCCGTGCTCACTACACCACTGGATTCAAGCTAGCCTGGCTGATGAAGGGTGATGCCCTGAAACCGGTCCCAGGATGCTTGTTTCCGGTCCAGGGAGGACCTGGCTTGGCAGTTCGGGCTGGACTGTTCCCACAAGGAACAGGGTCAAGACTGATTTGCATATGGCTGGGTCCAAACTGGGGTGGTGTGGTGAGCAAAAGAATGATGGATTAAACCCAGATCCTTGTGACTGGGGGTGAATGTTTGCATTGTCCAGCATTCCGTCCATCAATTGTTTCTTTTGCATATGTCGCCCTAAGTGGGAAGGGTATGCCCAGACGTGGGTCCCGTGCTCACTACACCACTGGATTCAAGCTAGCCTGGCTGATGAAGGGTGATGCCCTGAAACCGGTCCCAGGATGCTTGTTTCCGGTCCAGGGAGGACCTGGCTTGGCAGTTCGGGCTGGACTGTTCCCACAAGGAACAGGGTCAAGACTGATTTGCATATGGCTGGGTCCAAACTGGGGTGGTGTGGTGAGCAAAAGAATGATGGATTAAACCCAGATCCTTGTGACTGGGGGTGAATGTTTGCATTGTCCAGCATTCCGTCCATCAATTGTTTCTTTTGCATATGTCGCCCTAAGTGGGAAGGGTATGCCCAGACGTGGGTCCCGTGCTCACTACACCACTGGATTCAAGCTAGCCTGGCTGATGAAGGGTGATGCCCTGAAACCGGTCCCAGGATGCTTGTTTCCGGTCCAGGGAGGACCTGGCTTGGCAGTTCGGGCTGGACTGTTCCCACAAGGAACAGGGTCAAGACTGATTTGCATATGGCTGGGTCCAAACTGGGGTGGTGTGGTGAGCAAAAGAATGATGGATTAAACCCAGATCCTTGTGACTGGGGGTGAATGTTTGCATTGTCCAGCATTCCGTCCATCAATTGTTTCTTTTGCATATGTCGCCCTAAGTGGGAGAGGGTATGCCCAGACGTGGGTCCCGTGCTCACTACACCACTGGATTCAAGCTAGCCTGGCTGATGAAGGGTGATGCCCTGAAACCGGTCCCAGGATGCTTGTTTCCGGTCCAGGGAGGACCTGGCTTGGCAGTTCGGGCTGGACTGTTCCCACAAGGAACAGGGTCAAGACTGATTTGCATATGGCTGGGTCCAAACTGGGGTGGTGTGGTGAGCAAAAGAATGATGGATTAAACCCAGATCCTTGTGACTGGGGGTGAATGTTTGCATTGTCCAGCATTCCGTCCATCAATTGTTTCTTTTGCATATGTCGCCCTAAGTGGGAAGGGTATGCCCAGACGTGGGTCCCGTGCTCACTACACCACTGGATTCAAGCTAGCCTGGCTGATGAAGGGTGATGCCCTGAAACCGGTCCCAGGATGCTTGTTTCCGGTCCAGGGAGGACCTGGCTTGGCAGTTCGGGCTGGACTGTTCCCACAAGGAACAGGGTCAAGACTGATTTGCATATGGCTGGGTCCAAACTGGGGTGGTGTGGTGAGCAAAAGAATGATGGATTAAACCCAGATCCTTGTGACTGGGGGTGAATGTTTGCATTGTCCAGCATTCCGTCCATCAATTGTTTCTTTTGCATATGTCGCCCTAAGTGGGAAGGGTATGCCCAGACGTGGGTCCCGTGCTCACTACACCACTGGATTCAAGCTAGCCTGGCTGATGAAGGGTGATGCCCTGAAACCGGTCCCAGGATGCTTGTTTCCAGTCCAGGGAGGAACCTGGCTTGGCAGTTCGGGCTGGACTGTTCCCACAAGGAACAGGGTCAAGACTGATTTGCATATGGCTGGGTCCAAACTGGGGTGGTGTGGTGAGCAAAAGAATGATGGATTAAACCCAGATCCTTGTGACTGGGGGTGAATGTTTGCATTGTCCAGCATTCCGTCCATCAATTGTTTCTTTTGCATATGTCGCCCTAAGTGGGAAGGGTATGCCCAGACGTGGGTCCCGTGCTCACTACACCACTGGATTCAAGCTAGCCTGGCTGATGAAGGGTGATGCCCTGAAACCGGTCCCAGGATGCTTGTTTCCGTCCAGGGAGGACCTGGCTTGGCAGTTCGGGCTGGACTGTTCCCACAAGGAACAGGGTCAAGACTGATTTGCATATGGCTGGGTCCAAACTGGGGTGGTGTGGTGAGCAAAAGAATGATGGATTAAACCCAGATCCTTGTGACTGGGGGTGAATGTTTGCATTGTCCAGCATTCCGTCCATCAATTGTTTCTTTTGCATATGTCGCCTAAGTGGGAAGGGTATGCCCAGACGTGGGTCCCGTGCTCACTACACCACTGGATTCAAGCTAGCCTGGCTGATGAAGGGTGATGCCCTGAAACCGGTCCCAGGATGCTTGTTTCCGGTCCAGGGAGGACCTGGCTTGGCAGTTCGGGATGGACTGTTCCCACAAGGAACAGGGTCACGACTGATTTGCATATGGCTGGGTCCAAACTGGGGTGGTGTGGTGAGCAAAAGAATGATGGATTAAACCCAGATCCTTGTGACTGAGGGTGAATGTTTGCATTGTCCAGCATTCCGTCCATCAACTGTTTCTTTTGCATATGTCGCCCTAAGTGGGAAGGGTATGCCCAGACGTGGGTCCCGTGCTCACTACACCACTGGATTCAAGCTAGCCTGGCTGATGAAGGGTGATGCCCTGAAACCGGTCCCAGGATGCTTGTTTCCGGTCCAGGGAGGACCTGGCTTGGCAGTTCGGGCTGGACTGTTCCCACAAGGAACAGGGTCAAGACTGATTTGCATATGGCTGGGTCCAAACTGGGGTGGTGTGGTGAGCAAAAGAATGATGGATTAAACCCAGATCCTTGTGACTGGGGGTGAATGTTTGCATTGTCCAGCATTCCGTCCATCAATTGTTTCTTTTGCATATGTCGCCCTAAGTGGGAAGGGTATGCCCAGACGTGGGTCCCGTGCTCACTACACCACTGGATTCAAGCTAGGCTGGCTGATGAAGGGTGATGCCCTGAAACCGGTCCCAGGATGCTTGTTTCCGGTCCAGGGAGGACCTGGCTTGGCAGTTCGGGCTGGACTGTTCCCACAAGGAACAGGGTCAAGACTGATTTGCATATGGCTGGGTCCAAACTGGGGTGGTGTGGTGAGCAAAGGAATGATGGATTAAACCCAGATCCTTGTGACTGGGGGTGAATGTTTGCATTGTCCAGCATTCCGTCCATCAATTGTTTCTTTTGCATATGTCGCCTAAGTGGGAAGGGTATGCCCAGACGTGGGTCCCGTGCTCACTACACCACTGGATTCAAGCTAGCCTGGCTGATGAAGGGTGATGCCCTGAAACCGGTCCCAGGATGCTTGTTTCCGGTCCAGGGAGGACCTGGCTTGGCAGTTCGGGCTGGACTGTTCCCACAAGGAACAGGGTCAAGACTGATTTGCATATGGCTGGGTCCAAACTGGGGTGGTGTGGTGAGCAAATGAATGATGGATTAAACCCAGATCCTTGTGACTGGGGGTGAATGTTTGCATTGTCCAGCATTCCGTCCATCAATTGTTTCTTTTGCATATGTCGCCCTAAGTGGGAAGGGTATGCCCAGACGTGGGTCCCGTGCTCACTACACCACTGGATTCAAGCTAGCCTGGCTGATGAAGGGTGATGCCCTGAAACCGGTCCCAGGATGCTTGTTTCCGGTCCAGGGAGGACCTGGCTTGGCAGTTCGGGCTGGACTGTTCCCACAAGGAACAGGGTCAAGACTGATTTGCATATGGCTGGGTCCAAACTGGGGTGGTGTGGTGAGCAAAAGAATGATGGATTAAACCCAGATCCTTGTGACTGGGGGTGAATGTTTGCATTGTCCAGCATTCCGTCCATCAATTGTTTCTTTTGCATATGTCGCCCTAAGTGGGAAGGGTATGCCCAGACGTGGGTCCCGTGCTCACTACACCACTGGATTCAAGCTAGCCTGGCTGATGAAGGGTGATGCCCTGAAACCGGTCCCAGGATGCTTGTTTCCGGTCCAGGGAGGACCTGGCTTGGCAGTTCGGGCTGGACTGTTCCCACAAGGAACAGGGTCAAGACTGATTTGCATATGGCTGGGTCCAAACTGGGGTGGTGTGGTGAGCAAAAGAATGATGGATTAAACCCAGATCCTTGTGACTGGGGGTGAATGTTTGCATTGTCCAGCATTCCGTCCATCAATTGTTTCTTTTGCATATGTCGCTCTAAGTGGGAAGGGTATGCCCAGACGTGGGTCCCGTGCTCACTACACCACTGGATTCAAGCTAGCCTGGCTGATGAAGGGTGATGCCCTGAAACTGGTCCCAGGATGCTTGATTTCCGGTCCAGGAGGACCTGGCTTGGCAGTTCGGGCTGGACTGTTCCTACAAGGAACAGGGTCAAGACTGATTTGCATATGGCTGGGTCCAAACTGGGGTGGTGTGGTGAGCAAAAGAATGATGGATTAAACCCAGATCCTTGTGACTGGGGGTGAATGTTTGCATTGTCCAGCATTCCGTCCATCAATTGTTTCTTTTGCATATGTCGCCCTAAGTGGGAAGGGTATGCCCAGACGTGGGTCCCGTGCTCACTACACCACTGGATTCAAGCTAGCCTGGCTGATGAAGGGTGATGCCCTGAAACCGGTCCCAGGATGCTTATTTCCGGTCCAGGGAGGACCTGGCTTGGCAGTTCGGGCTGGACTGTTCCCACAAGGAACAGGGTCAAGACTGATTTGCATATGGCTGGGTCCAAACTGGGGTGGTGTGGTGAGCAAAAGAATGATGGATTAAACCCAGATCCTTGTGACTGGGGGTGAATGTTTGCATTGTCCAGCATTCCGTCCATCAATTGTTTCTTTTGCATATGTCGCCCTAAGTGGGAAGGGTATGCCCAGACGTGGGTCCCGTGCTCACTACACCACTGGATTCAAGCTAGCCTGGCTGATGAAGGGTGATGCCCTGAAACCGGTCCCAGGATGCTTGTTTCCGGTCCAGGGAGGACCTGGCTTGGCAGTTCGGGCTGGACTGTTCCCACAATGAACAGGGTCAAGACTGATTTGCATATGGCTGGGTCCAAACTGGGGTGGTGTGGTGAGCTAAAGAATGATGGATTAAACCCAGATCCTTGTGACTGGGGGTGAATGTTTGCATTGTCCAGCATTCCGTCCATCAATTGTTTCTTTTGCACATGTTTATGAAGGAGCTCCCTGGTCAAAACACGGTGGCCAAGATCTAGCGCCTTGAGTGGAAACAAGGGTGAATGTAATTAAAGTTGATGGTGCCACATTTCTTACATTTTCCAAAGAGATTACCGTGAGATTTCCGCTCCAACAGGTCCACCCAAGGCATGAAGGTGGCTTTTCTTAGCATTTTAGAAACACCCATGGCATATTTCTGGTATTTCTTAGTCTTTTGTACCCATCCATAGCAGGATGGTGGCCCTCTCTGGGTAAACCGCTGGCCAAGGCATATTGGAGGTTATTTTGAGCATTTAGAGGAGAACCTGTTTTATGCTGGTGGTAATTCCTGGCATTTTAGAGACCACCGGAGAGGTGGGGCACATTATGGTCCAAATACTGACCTTGTTATATTGAAGGGGATTCTTGGCGAATCGGGGCCCTCCATGTTATGAGGGTTAGCATAACAATGATAATTCTTGCAAGAGCGTGGGGATACATGACATGTGAAGGGGATACGAAAACACTTTAAGTTATAGTCAAACCTGTGGACCTTACTGACTGATGGATCGGGCTTGCATTTTCAATTAGAAACCCGGTCTGGCCAACATCTGTATGTATAAAGAGAGACTTATTGGTTTGCCAATGCTTGTTTCCATGATGTAACATGATTTTACTACATCTCTAATGCAGTAAAATAAAGCTTCCAGTGTAGGACTGGCTTTGCGGGCAGCCTGACACTCTTGCACTGCCAGATGGGCTGACTTAAAGGGCCAGTGAGTGGTCCATATTGTTTCATCACGTGGGGCATTATAGAACCAAAAAAATTGTCCACACACTGGCCATTTAAGCAGTGTCAGAGTGCCAGACTGACAGACCAGTCCGACACTGACATTTACATCACAAATAGTGGATTTACCACTAAATTTTAATTATGTTGTGATCGTTGTAACCCATATTTTTAAGGGTTAAACAGTGTTCAGAATGATTATGTACATTTTAGTAAGATTCTATAGCACGGACATGTACCAAGGATCAGGCCAGCATCCAGCAGAGTTTCGCATGCTAAAGCACTTAGGGGCAGATTACGATATGGCCCGTAAACGCTCCAACCTGCGGTCGAAGCCTTTAGGGCCGCATCGTAATGGGCCGGTCTGTTTACTTTCCGACCACCTCATTATGTTGGAGGCGGTCTAAAAGTAAACCTGCCGGTCATTCCGGCTGGCTACCGATGGGCTAGGAGAGTCCATCCACCAGTCGGAAGGAGGCAAGTAATCTCAAGGGCGGGCCTTTCCACCCTTGAGAATACGATCAGGGTTTCCGACATGGTTTCCATGTTGGCCTGTCTGACATGGAAGCCATGACGGAAAGCGTGTTTGGGGGCCCCCATCAGGGCCCCCTTTGGTGCAAGGCCTCGAGGGGGCACCTATTCTGTCCCCCTGTTGATCCCTGCACCTTCTGGCAGGCACCTTGGTGTGCCTGCCAAGGGGGGCAGGGATGAACTGCACCTCCCTTTCCTCAAGTGGAGCTTGTGTTATGGCCGGTTTACGGGCGTAATATGAGCTCCCATTGAGGAGAGGGACAATGCGACCAAACTGTGTTCGGTCGCATTGTAATCTGTCGGTCGGGACCGCCGACCGGGTGTCGGTCGGTCCCATGACCGAGTCGGTGTGTGGTAGGAGTGATTCCATCCGACATCGTAATAACCCCCCTAGTCTTAGGTACCTTTAAGGAGGTCTGGGGAGCAGGTATGAATAGATGACTGAACTGTGATGCAAGACTTTAGATCTGTTTCACATGTTTTTATGGTGAAGGCATCTTAGAGGTAATACAAATATCTGGATGAGGAAAGCTGTAGAAGGTGGAAGAGCATCAGATTGGCATGAGATGCACACCCAGTTGATGATGATCTTTTTTTTAAGATGCTGGGGTAGATCTCAAAAGGGCTCAAAATAAGCTAGATGCTGTTGAAATTATGGAAAAGGAGATCCGATGGAAATACTTGTAAATGAAATGTGCTACATTTTGTGAGTGCTCTTATATCAGCCAGACGACTCTTGAGGCCTGATTAGGATGTCAGGGGGCCCGCCACGACAGGCCATCGGTGGCAGTCCAACCACCACATTATCAAGCAGCCGCTCGGGGCGTCGGTTGGACTGTAATCCCTACAATGGGGGTGTTGCCTCCAGAGGCCCCGCCACAGGGATTACGATGTCCCTTTCCCCCTGCCTTTACATGGCGGACTGACTACCATGTAGAAGCAGACGGAAAAGGATTTCCGGGGCCCCTAGCAGGACCCCCAACCCCTGTGGCACACGGTGCATGGATGTTTGCAAAAATGCCTTTTTCCATTGCGGCTAGTGCTGTGGTCCTTTCCCAGGCCGGCAGCACAGGCCGCAATGGAAAAAGCTGCGTTTTCAACCACCTACATGACGGTCACATCGTAATTCTGGCGGGTGGAACTGCTGACTACATGTCAGGCGGTTCCATTCCCGCAGCTATGGCAGTAAGACGCTTGTACTACTGCCATCGTAATCAGGCCCTTGGTGTTTAAACCCTTAGCACATATTCAGGAACCTGAACTGCTAGGGCAATCTATGCACACAAAGAAGGATTTTCATTGACTTCTCTGATAATCAAATAAAACCAGTTCAAATGAGTCACAGCTATAGTAGAACTAAAGCTTCCCATGGCTTATGTTTATAGTGCAAGAGAGAGGCTGAGATGCCTTCTGGATTCCTTAAGGGAGAGACAAATAGCAAAGCTTGAAATTGACCAAGGGAAATGGAAAACTTACCCTGTAGAAAATCTGTTGACTCATGGCCCACTAAACATGCTCAGACATCGTTAGCAAACGGAGTTGCAAAAGAAGAGGAAACTTGTGAGTTCAGTAGTCAAACTGTCGCATTTATATTATATGTGTGATAGTTTATTTAATAGATACAGAACCATGCTGAAAGCATAACATGTTAGACTAGGCAAATGGAAAGAAAAATCGTATAGCCAGTGCTCTTTTCTTGAATAGGCAGTGATGGAAATGTTCATAAATCTGTTCAATTAGTAGAAAAGAAGTTGAAAAGGCTGTGATCACTCGACCCGTCAGTGTAAGATTATTGTTTACTAAAATGCAGGGCATTTTCTCTTAGAACCTATAAAGAGGACTAAACTTCAAGGCAGATGACCAAAAATACGATTCCATAACTTCTTTGGTGCTCACGATCATAATTCAGTTTCGTAGCGATTCAATATCATTTAGTTGAAGCTCTTCAACCTGCAGACTGCCTTGGCACAGTCTCCTAACTGAGCTGGTATCAACACAGTGCAATCTGCCAATTGCCATAGAATCGGTGTGCCACTGAACTAGAAACATGGGGGCTGATTCATAATCATTTGCGAGTACAGGAAGAAGTGCTTGCTGCAGGAGCACTCTTTCACACAATTTCACTGTAATACATTAGTACTACAGCATTGCTTAGCAAGAAGGCGTCGGAACAGGAGTGCTCTCGATGAGCTCCTGAGGGTCAGGATCACTACCCAGTGAAAATCCCGGTATTACCCTGCCATCCAACCCGCAACATTATCCCCTGCAATACCTCTCTCTTCGGGGTCCGGAGAGACATCACCGACGAGCCTACCAGCCAAGCGGACGAAAAGAAGCGAGGAGGAGCGGCGAAGCTCCCACTAATGGCGGCGGTTCGGGGAAGCAGCGACTCCACATCACCGCTAAGAAGGAGACCTGAGAGCCGCCTCAGGGTCCGATGTCAACCTGTAATGAGGTTACAGCGTGCGGGCCGATGAGAGGAGGGCTATGCAACCGGACGACCTTTTCGGAGAGATTGTGCCGCAGCGGTGAAGCCTGCGCCCGCCATCTTTGCCCCGACGAACGACGGTGAGAGGGCTGGCGGGTGGTGATGCCGGCGACCCCACTGAGAACCGGGGGACCCGGGATGCAGCCTCCGCAAGCTTTGGGACAATCTTGAGGTGCTATCAGACAGGCGCGGGGTGCCGGCCCGGGCTGCCTGACCTCAAAATGGCGGCTGTCTCAGACAGGCGCGGGGTGCCAGCCCCAGGCTGCCTGACCCTCAAAATGGCGACTGTCACCGACCTTCACCAGGATCTCTAGGCAGCACTGAACGGAGGGCCTCCATAGAACAAACATACACTGGTGACCATAAAACAGTCCTTGTCCCGGGGACCATCGCACTAAAGTCATGCATGCCTGATTTAGAGTTATTCCATTGGAGGCCAAGGACTATCAGTACTAAGACAGACAGTACTAAGATGGCTGCCGAGCTGGAGCTGGACAAAGAAGCTCCCAGGGCCGGGATCATTAACATTTAAATATCCCGCCGATACCCTGCCATCCACCAACTTTTGTAACCAGCAACGCTACTAGAAAGGAACATAAATCACTCTCTCACAAGCAATTCTTAGCTCTCCTTGGATGCAGCAGGAGTTCCCTTGATGACCAACTCGTCCCCCCAGGGACTATGAATCCCTGCCTGTGATGACTGCCTTGGCACGGGAAGCAGTGCTATCGAGTGCATATCAATCCTACAGTAAGTCTGGGCTTCCCTGTAACTCCGGGATGGGTGCTACCAATTTGATCTATGACGATGCCCCCCGGACTGAAACCTTGAGCATTGTACACACCACGGAGCCAGTTCAACAGGGCCCATGCCCGGTGGAACTTTGATGGAACTTTCGATGGACATTTGACGATGCCCCCTGGGCGGATACCAAAACTGTTTGTACTTACCTCAGTGCACGAGCAACCCTGGCCGATGCCCGGTGGAGCTGTCATATGCAGCTATAGAGGAGTCTGGCCCTGGTTTCACCCCTCGGCCATCACCTACCCAGCCGGTCATCTGACATTGTTTTCCTCGCTTCCCGTTGTGTTTCCTTCCCTCCTCCTCCTCCCTCCTCCCTCTCGTGATTCTTTGATTTAATTGATGTAACTATGTAACCTGTAACTCGCTGATCCTCTGAAACCTTGAACATTGTACACACCACGGAGCCGGATCAACAGGGCCCTCACCTGATGGAACTTTCGTTGGACCTTTGACGATGCTCCTGGGCAGATACCAATACTGTTTGTACTTACCTCGGTGCACGAGCAACCTTGGCCGATGCCCGGTGGAGCTGTCATAGGCAGCTATAGTGGAGTCTGGCCCTGGTTTCACCCCCTCGGCCGTCACCTACCCAGTCGGTCATCTGACATTGTTTTCCTCGTTTCCCCGTTGTGTTTCCTTCCTTCCCCCTCCCTCCGTGATTCTTTGATTTAATTGATGTAACTATGTAACCTGTAACTTGCTGATCCTCTTGTAAAGCGCTCTGATACCTCCGGGTCTAGCCAGCGCTATATAAAACTTTTTAAATAAAATAAATCAAATAAATAAACAGTTGTACAACTTTAGGTACTCAAATGTCTTTGTAAACAGGCCCCACAATCTGCAACCAAAGCAGGCAACGAGAGCAGATAAACGTGATATAAATATGCAGCTTTATGAGAATAAGGTATACCTCTTGTGTAAGGAAAGTTATTGCAGATTAGAAAAAATAATATTTTACATTAGTTTTTGCTCTTGTGAATCCTTTTAATCCCTCTTCTCCTTTTACGTAAAATTCAAGCAACACATGAGCAGCAACCATCGCACTCAATAGCTTGATAACATAGAGGATTTGTTGCACTTTAAGCACTGTTACCATTAGATTGTTGCAAAAAACTTAATTTGTGAAAGGCCTTATAAATAAAACATTCTTTTAGAAAGTAAAATAATGACAGAGAAACACAAATATACAGAATAGCACTTTAT
The DNA here is from genome assembly GCA_963921515.1 of Calotriton arnoldi. Taxonomy (NCBI): domain Eukaryota; kingdom Metazoa; phylum Chordata; class Amphibia; order Caudata; family Salamandridae; genus Calotriton; species Calotriton arnoldi. Next base: position 347,753 of record CAWUFW010011105.1, read on the forward strand.
AAATGTGTTACTGGCTGAATTGACAATATTGAAATTTAGATTGTAGGATGCACAGCAGCCATGAAACTTCACCATTCCATGATAACAATTATTTTAAAGCTGCAGGAAGCTCAGGCCTCTTAGATTTGTTTTTAGTTTTGGTTTTAGTTTCTTCCCCCAATGCCTGTGAAGCCTTATTTCACCAACCCCAATCTCATCCATCCCACACCTGTCACAGAGTCAGGCCATGGTGTTGACACACTACAGCACGTGACTAAAGCTGTACTCCCCAAGATGGTCGACGGGGCAAGGCAGCCCCGTCTAGCTTGGGTTCACCTCAGTGGGATTCCGGTCACTATTGAAAGAGTACAATCACAGCCTACCTCCGAAAAAGCAGTATCCAGTAGGAAAGCACAGTGACGTTAAGAAGTGACCTTGACCTTCCTAATTATGTTGCGTCTACAGAAGTTACCTATCTGTTGTCCAATGCTTATTGTGAACAAACAATAGTAGTGTGAGCCTTGGGTCAGTCCCTTGATCATGATCGGATAGCTTTCTTGGCTAGCTCAGTCTACCACTTTTGATTCAATGGCTTTTCTCCCTATTCTTGTTTTTGTCCATCCCATGAGCATCACTTCTTTACTGTCATTTTGATTAGATGAGTTGTATCCTTCAACTGCAGTGCTGTAAAGTGATATGTTCTCTGAGGTCCCCACAATTGCAGGGGTCATATTTTTAACAACCTGGTGCAAGGACTAGGTCAATGTGCCAATATAAATTAGAAATCCAGTTGAAACCCATACACAACCCACTGAGCAATAATGAGCAGGAAGTGTTTTCTGTGAAGAATGATCAGTCCCACAAGAATTCAAGGACACAGTATGTTAGAAATGGGATCTCTAGTTGGCAAGGGCTTGCACCTTTGTCCAAGTAGGGACCCTTCTTCCTAGTCAGGGTAAGGGAGTTACACTCCTAAAATAACCCCTGCTCACCCCCGTGGTAGCTTGGCACGAGCAGTCAGGCTTATTCTAGAGGCAGTGTGTAAAGCATTTGCACAAAACCAACCGTAATACAGTGTAAGCACTACAAACGGACACCACACCAGTTTAGAAAATAACCAATATTTTTATATACTCAAGACAAGACCAATTACGACAAAAATCCACAATACTATACTTTAAAAATGAATGCTTGATAAGGTAACTTCTTCTTTGCAGGAATAACACAAAAGCAAAGTTTAGATGCAGTCGGTAGCCCCGTCCGGGTCTGCCGTGATGCTGAATTACACAGAGTCCAACAGTTCCAGCCGGCCGCGTCGCCTACGGGCCAGCAGAGTCGTGAACAGACTCGGTCACAGTACCTTTTCTCGTTGTGGCTGGTACGGAGTGTACGAGCCGGTCGGCGTTCGTCGCGGTTGCGGTGCAAGACGGAGCGATGCAAGGTGCGGTGTCCCTCGATGCGGTGCAGGCAGCGGCTCGATGAGCGTCGTGCAGACGGAGTCGGTGAGTCCAAGGCGTGCGGTGCAGGGCGAGATGGTGTACGATGCGGTGCTGACAGGTTGTGATGCAGGCGACCAAGCCGGTGTGCGGGAGCTGGCGCCGGACAGCGGTGCGAGTCGGAGCGGTACGTCGCAAATGTGCGAGCGGTGCCCCAAATGCGATGCGGTCACGACTGTTGAGCCAGTTGCAGCGTCCGCGTCGGTCGGGTCCGGCTGGTTCAGTGAAGCGTGCGATCGCGAACTGCGGTGCCCACAGGTCACGGTGCAAGCAGCGGCTCGGTGTTGACGGCGTCGGACGTCGCCTACGGTGAGACCAGGGTTGCGATGCGAAGCGGGCGATGCGGTCTGCGTTGCAAACAGGTCACCGGCCAGGGATGGATTCGGTTGACGGAGTCGGTTGCGGTTCCCTTCCTCTGTGGCAACTGAAACAGCTGTCCAGAGGCGGTACCCAGAGGCTTGTGAAGTCTTTGTAGTCCCTGAGACTTCTTAACAGGAGGCCAGCTCGGTTCCAGGCCCTTGGAGATACTCAGCACAAGTTTGTAGAAAGTTCAGTCTAGTCCTTTCCCTGCCCAAGGCAGAAGCAGCAGCTGCAGGCCAACCCAACAAAGCAACAACACAGCAAAGGGGCAGTACTCCTCCTGGCAGCTCTTCCAGCTCTTCGTCTTGGCAGGTTCCTTGATTCCAGCGAGATCTAAATTCATGGGGTCAGGGCCCCAATATTTATATCCCAAATTCCTTTGTTCTCTGAAGGCAGAGAGGCCTTCGCCTAGTCCAAACCAGTTCTGGAGCACTTTGTTGACAAGTCTCCGTCCCTTCTTTCAGAGAGTAGGCTAGGGACATCAGACGCACCACAGGAGGTGGAGCCAGCATTGTGGAGGGAAGGCACTGTCCTATTCAGGGCCCAGGTGCAACTCCTCCCACCCATCTACATGTAGATCTTGCTATTCAGCCCTGTGCTGACTCACCCTGTCTCCTGGCATCCCCCAGCCCCTGTCACTCACACTCCAGACAAGGAATACACAACCTCGCAGAGGCAGGCTTGGATGGTTAGACAAGAAAATACCCACTTTCTAAAAGGGGTATTTTCAAACACAGAATGTTAAAACCAACTTCACTAAAAGATGCATTTTATCATTCTGAGTCCAGGCATACTAAACTCGAATTTCTACCATGTTCCGGGGTCAGTTAGGATTATAAGCTGTAATAATCAAAACTGCCCGTTCTGGCCTATGGGGAACAGGTAGCCTTGCAATAGTGAAAAACGAACTAGGCTGTAATTCACTATCAGGACATGCCACACACACCAGGGCATGTCCTACCTTTCGCATACAACGCACCCTGCCCACAGGGGTACCTTGGGCCTACCTTAGGGGTGACTAACATGTAGAAAAGGAAGGTTTAGGGACTTGCAAGTGTGCGCACTTGCCAAGTCGACATGGCAGCCCCAGGCTGCGCACAGGCTCTGCAATGGCAGGCCCGAGTTACATTTATGGGCTGTTTGCGTGGGTGGCACAATCCAGTGCTGCAGCCCACCAACAGCATTTGGTCTATAGGCCCTGGCACTCGCAGTGCACTCTACAAGGGACTGACACATAAACCAAATAGGCCAATCACGGAAACGCCAATCCGTAACACATTTTATACAGGAGCACTTGCACTTTCCCACTGGACAGCAGTGAGGAAAGTGCGCAGAATCATTACACCAGCAAAAACAGAGTCAAAACAGGGAGGTCAGAAAGCAAAAAGTCAGGGAAACACGCCAAAAGATGCCAAGTCTAACACATGTCCCCTCCAGCTGAAAGTAGGGAGAACTACCCAACCCCATTGGAGTTCTCTTCACTAAGGCGGAAGAATCTGGACAGACCATCTGCGTTGGCGTGTTCTGTACCAGGACGGTGTTCCACCGTAAAGTCCATTCCCTGTAGGGAGATGGAACACCTCAGCAGTTTTGGATTCTCACCCTCATTTGCATCAACCATCTGAGGGGCCTGTGGTCTGTCTGAACCCGGAAGTGAGTCCCAAACAGGTATGGTCTCCAGCTTCTTCAGCGCCCAGACCACAGCAAAAGCTTCCCTTTCTATAGCACTCCACCTCTGTTCCCTGGGGGTAGTCTCCTGCTAAGGAAGACTACAGGCTGATCCAGGCCCTCTTCGTTCAGTTGTGAGAGCACCGCTCCCACACCATGCTCTGAAGCGTCAGTCTGCACGACGAATTCCTTGGAGAAGTCAGGTGCCTTGAGCACGGGCGCCGTGCACATGGCTGCCTTCAGGGCATCAAAAGCTTTCTGGCAGGACTCAGTCCAGATCACTTTCCTGGGCTGCTTCTTAGAAGTCAGCTCTGTTAAGGGGCAACGATGGTGCCATAGCCCTTAACAAATCTCCTATAGTAGCCGGTGAGACCTAAGAAGGCTCTCACCTCTGTCTGGGTCTTGGGGGCTCCCAAGCCAGAATGGTGTCAATCTTGGGTTGTAGGGCGCCACCTGGCCGCTTCCTACCTGGTGTCCCAAGTACACCACAGAACCCTGCCCGATCTGGCACTTACTGGCCTTGATCGTGAGGCCTGCACCTTGCAGAGCCCTCAACACTTTCTCAAGGTGCTGTAAATGTTCTTCCCAGCTGGAACTGAACACAGCAATGTCATCCAGGTAGGCGGCACTGAAATCCTCCAGCCCAGCCAACACCTGATTGACCAACCTCTGAAAGGTGGCAGGGGCATTCTTCAGCCCAAAGGGCATCACCCGGAATTGGTAATGACCTTCTGGGGTTGAGAATGCTGATCTCTTCTTGGCCCCATCGGTTAAGGCAATCTGCCAGTACCCAGACGTCAAATCAAACGTGCTGAGGAACCGGGCAGCTCCCAACCGATCAATGAGCTCATCAGCTCTGGGGATGGGGTGCGCGTCAGTCCTGGTGACGGCATTGAGCCCACGGTAGTCCACACAAAACCGGAGTTCTGGAGTGGCACTGGGCGCAGCAGCCTTTGGGACCAAGACCACTGGGCTGGCCCAAGGACTGTTGGAGGGCTCAATCACCCCTAACGCCAACATCTTAGAGACCTCCTCCTTGATGCTGGCTCTGACCCGGTCAGTCAACCTGTAAATCTTGTGCTTCACAGGAGGGCTGTCACCAGTGTCCACGTCATGGGTACACCAGTGAGTAACACCGGGGTCAGAGAGAACAGTGGGGCGAACTGTCCCAATAACTGGTGACAGTCCCCCTGCTGCTCCTGAGTCAGAGTAGGGGAGAGGATCACACCTTCTACTGACCCATCATGCTCTTTGGTAGACAGGAGGTCAGGGAGAGGCTCACTCTCCTCTTCCACCCCATCATCTGTCGCCAAGAGCATACTCACTTCGGACCTCTCGAAGTGGGGCTTGAGGCGGTTCACGTGAAGGACCCTCAAAGGGTTCCTTGGAGCTTGCAAATCCACCAGGTAGGTGACGTCACTTTTGCGCTCCTTCACCTCATATGGCCCAGTCCACTTGTCCTGCAAGGCACAAGGTGCCACTGGGGCCATGACCCACACTTTTTGCCCAGGTTGAAATTCGAGCCAGAGTGGCATTCTGGTCATACCATCTCTTCATTTCTTCCTGGCTTGCTTCTAGGTTCGCCTGAGCGAGTTTCCTGAAGCGGGCAGTTTGGTTTCTAAAGGCCAGCATGTAGCTAAACACATCCTGGGAGTTTTCCTGGGAGCTGCCTCCCAGCCTTCCTTTACCAAACTCAGAGGTCCTCTGACAGGGTGGCCATACAGGAGCTCAAAGGGGCTGTACCCAAGAGACTTCTGAGGCACCTCCCTGTATGCAAAGAGTAGGCATGGCAAGAGGACGTCCCACTTACGCCTCATGGGTTCTGTTAGACCCTTGATCATGCCTTTCAAGGTCTGGTTGAATCTCTCCACCAGATCGTTTCCTTGTGGGTGGTAAGGAGTGGTGAACTTGTAGGTTACACCACACTCCTTCCACAGGGATGTCATATACTTGGATATGAAATTGGTCCCCTTATCAGAAACCACCTCTCTGGGGAATCCCACACGGGAAAAGATCCCCATTAGCGCCCGGCCCACCACTGGCGCCGTCGTTGTCCTGAGAGGGATTGCCTCCGGGTACCGGGTGGCATGGTCCACCAAGACCAGGATGTACCTGTTGCCCATGGCTGTCTTGGGATCCAGTGGCCCCACAATATCCATCCCTACCCTTTCAAGGGGTGTACCAACCACAGGAAAAGGTTGGAGAGGAGCTTTGACCTTCCTCCCACTCTTACCACTTGCCTGGCAAGTTTGGCAAGACCTACAGTGTGCATCTGACTGCCTTCGCATTTGGGGCCAAAAGAAGTGGGTGACAAGCCTGTCAAAGGTCTTGTCCTGCCCCAAATGTCCTGCCAAAGGCACGTCATGAGCCAGACCCAGTAGGAAGGTCCTGAAGCGCTGGGGTACCACCAGCACACGGGCTGACCCAGGCTCCAGCAACCTTAGGCTCACTGTATAGGAGACCACTCTCCCAGTAGATCAGATGTGACCCGGACTGATTACTCAGCTGCCTGGTCTGCAGCCTGCCGCCGCAGACCCTCCAGAGTAGGGCACTCGCTCTGCTCCCTGCAGAACTCCTCCCTGGTGGGACCCCTTCTTGCTGCCAATGGGTCAGCTCAGAGATGTCTCCCAGTTCGGCTACCTGCTCCCCTGTAGGCACCGGGCGTCCCCTCGAGGTCCGCCTCCTCCCGGTCCGTGGGAACTCAGGGCCAGTTTCCCGCGCCCCCTGCCCTTTCTCTTGGCAGGGACTTGGGCCACTGTTCCAGGCTCCAAGTCCTCGTGATCACCCTTTCTGGCTGCCATTGACCGAGTAGACACGCATGCCCACTCTGGCAACCCAAGCATCTCCAAGTGAGACCTGAGCTCAACATCCTTCCATAAGGACTGCTCCAGGTCGTTACCTAGCAGACAATCTACAGGCATGGTAGGGCTCACAACCACCCTCAAGGGACCTGAGACCCCCCATTCAAAGGGAACCTGCGCCACCATACACTGGCGCTCAGAGTTGTCTACAGCAACTACTTGGTGGAATGCCCTGGGACTACCTGCTTCTCAGAGACCAGGTGACACCGGACTGAGGTCACACTGGCTCCAGTATCTCTGAGAGCCTCTACCCTGTTCCCATTGATGGTCACCCAGGTGCTATATTTCTTTGTGTTAGGGGCACCTGGTTTCCTGGGACCATCTCACTGTCCCCTACTGAGACAAGGGTCATTTCTGCGGGATCCCCACCCTCCTGTGGGCACCCCTCCTCCCCCAAGCGCTACACTAGCCAACACTTTGGACTGTCCACCGGTGGGTGGCTATGTCCCCTTTGGGCACTTGGGGTCCCCTTAAGTGACCTACCTGGTCACATGCATAACTACTGCGAGGGCCGGTCTCAACAGGCTTCCCTGTAGAGACCCCTTTCTTCTTATCACCGGGGGCTGGGAACCTTTACCCTGGGTACTAGTTTGGGGCCCTTTAGAGAACTCCTGTGTTTTACCCTTGTCCCCCCCACCTTTCTGCTGGGGACCCTGCCCACCTTTGGCTGAGTCTCCCCAAACGCTTTCTTGTGGACCCTGGTACTCACCCAGCGGTCCGCTTCCATAGCAAGCTTCCTGGGGTCAGTTAGCTTACTATCCACTAGGTGCTGGCGCAGATCTGCAAAACATAGACTAGACAAGTGCTCCATGCAATCAAGTTGTAGAGCCCCTGAAAATCTGTCACCTTACTGCCCTTTACCCAGCCATCCAGAGACCTGCAGAACACATCCACACATTCCAACCAAGTGTTGGCGTCAGACTTCTTACTGGACCTGAACTGATCCCTGTACTTTTCAGGAGTAAGACCATACTTAGTGAAAAGGGCATCCTTCATGTCAGCATAGGTGAGGTGATACCCCTTACCCAAAGCTATCAGAGCATCCCTTGCTTCTTCCGGGAAAAGTGGCCACAATCCTGCTCCCCAATTTTCCTCAGGGACCCCATTCATGTGTATGGCTGCCTCATAACCCTGAAACCACCTTTGTATGTCATCCCCTTCTTGAACTCCTTGCCTACATTCTTGGGAATGTGCACAATCCTGTCTGCCTTTCTGGACGAATTGCTGCCACCATCTGAGCCTGACTTACTCCTAAGTTCTAGCTCCTTCAGTTCTCTCTCATGCTCTAAGAGCATCTTCTTCTCCTCCATGGCCAATCTCTCTCCTCCCTCTTCTCCTCCCGCTCACCCTCCAGCCTGAGCTTCTGCAGCTCAAACTGCCTTGCCTCCCGCCTATCCTCTAGCTCCTCTGGGGACAGACTGCTGCTGCCTGACCTGGCGGGTTCCCCCTCACCCAAAAGCACATCCACCCTGGAAATAGGCTCCTCCACCTCCCCACTGAGATTACCAGGCTGCCCACTGGCATGTCTGGCTGCTACCCAGGCCCTCAGCGCCTTCTGTAGCTCCTCCTTCCTTGTGAGGCCTTTAATTTGGACTTTCAGGTTTTTACAAATCGCTCGTAGTTCCTTTACGGCGTAGGACTCCAACCTATCCTCCTCAAAGATAACTTCCAGAGATGCAACGGATGATGCAGTTGATTCAGGCATGACAAAAGTAGTGAGTTGAAAACTGGCAAGATCAAAAATAGGCCAAAGAAAAAGAACCAGTATGTGGTACGTAATGGTCTGCGATATGGTAGTAGTGCACACCAATCACTGTAAGTCAAGTGCAAACACAAGTCCTATCCTCACCGCTGACAACCAATGTTAGAAATGGGATCTCTAGTTGGTAAGGGCTTGCACCTTTGTCCAAGTAGGGACCCTTCTTCCTAGTCAGGGTAAGGGAGTTACACTCCTAAAATAACCCCTGCTCACCCTCGTGGTAGCTTGGCACGAGCAGTCAGGCTTATTCTAGAGGCAGTGTGTAAAGCATTTGCACATAACCAACAGTAATACAGTGTAAGCACTACAAACGGACACCACACCAGTTTAGAAAAATAACCAATATTTTTATATACTCAAGACAAGACCAATTACGACAAAAATCCACAATACTATACTTTAAAAATGAATGCTTGATAAGGTAACTTCTTCTTTGCAGGAATAACACAAAAGCAAAGTTTAGTGCGAGTCGGTAGCCCCGTCCGGGTCTACCGTGATGCTGAATTACACAGAGTCCAACAGTTCCAGCCGACCGCGTCGCTACCGGCCAGCAGAGTCGTGAACAGACTCGGTCACAGTACCTTTTCTCGTTGTGGCTGGTACGGAGTGTACGAGCCGGTCGGCGTTCGTCGCGGTTGCAGTGCAAGACGGAGCGATGCAAGGTGCGGTGTCCCTCGATGCGGTGCAGGCAGCGGCTCGATGAGCGTCGTGCAGACGGAGTCGGTGAGTCCAAGGCATGCGGTGCAGGGCGAGACGGTGTACGATGCGGTGCTGACAGGTTGTGATGCAGGCGACCAAGCCGGTGTGCGGGAGCTGGCGTCGGACAGCGGTGCGAGTCGGAGCAGTGCGTCGCAAACGTGCGAGCGGTGCCCAAAATGCGATGCGGTCACGACTGTTGAGCCAGTTGCAGCGTCCACGTCGGTCGGGTCCGGCTGGTTCAGTGAAGCGATGCGATGCAAACTGCGGTGCCCACAGGTCACGGTGCAAGCAGCGGCTCGGTGTTGACGGCGTCGGACGTCGCCTACGGTGAGACCAGGGTTGCGATGCGAAGCGGGGCGATGCGGTCTGCGGTGGAAACAGGTCACCGGCCAGGGATGGATTCGGTTGACTGAGTCGGTTGCGGTTCCCTTCCTCTGTGGCAACTGAAACAGCGTTCAGAGGCGGTACCCAGAGGCTTGTGAAGTCTTTGTAGTCCCTGAGACTTCTTAACAGGAGGCCAGCTCGGTTCCAGGCCCTTGGAGATACTCAGCACAAGTTTGTAGAAAGTTCAGTCTAGTCCTTTCCCTGCCCAAGGCAGAAGGAGCAGCTGCAGGCCAACCCAACAAAGCAACAACACAGCAAAGGGGCAGTACTCCTCCTGGCAGCTCTTCCAGCTCTTCGTCTTGGCAGGTTCCTTGATTCCAGCGAGATCTAAATTCATGGGGTCAGGGCCCCAATATTTATATCCCAAATTCCTTTGTTCTCTGAAGGCAGAGAGGCCTTCGCCTAGTCCAAACCAGTTCTGGAGCACTTTGTTGACAAGTCTCCGTCCCTTCTTTCAGAGAGTAGGCCAGGGACATCAGACGCACCACAGGAGGTGGAGCCAGCATTGTGGAGGGAAGGCACTGTCCTATTCAGGGCCCAGGTGCAACTCCTCCCACCCATCTACATGTAGATCTTGCTATTCAGCCCTGTGCTGACTCACCCTGTCTCCTGGCATCCCCCAGCCCCTGTCACTCACACTCCAGACAAGGAATACACAACCTCGCAGAGGCAGGCTTGGATGGTTAGACAAGAAAATACCCACTTTCTAAAGAAGTATTTTCAAACACAGAATGTTAAAACCAACTTCACTAAAAGATGCATTTTATCATTCTGAGTCCAGGCATACTAAACTCCGAATTTCTACCATGTTCCCGGGGTCAGTTAGGATTATAAGCTGTAATAATCAAAACTGCCCGTTCTGGCCTATGGGGAACAGGTAGCCTTGCAATAGTGAAAAACGAACTAGGCTGTAATTCACTATCAGGACATGCCACACACACCAGGGCATGTCCTACCTTTCACATACAACGCACCCTGCCCACAGGGGTACCTTGGGCCTACCTTAGGGGTGACTAACATGTAGAAAAGGAAGGTTTAGGGACTTGCAAGTGTGCGCACTTGCCAAGTCGACATGGCAGCCCCAGGCTGCGCACAGGCTCTGCAATGGCAGGCCCGAGTTACATTTTATGGGCTGTTTGCGTGGGTGGCACAATCCAGTGCTGCAGCCCACCAACAGCATTTGGTCTATAGGCCCTGGCACTCGCAGTGCACTCTACAAGGGACTGACACATAAACCAAATAGGCCAATCATGGAAACGCCAATCCGTAACACATTTTATACAGGAGCACTTGCACTTTCCCACTGGACAGCAGTGAGGAAAGTGCGCAGAATCATTACACCAGCAAAAACAGAGTCAAAACCGGGAGGTCAGAAAGCAAAAAGTAAGGGGAAACACGCCAAAAGATGCCAAGTCAAACACAGTAGAACTCCAAATCCTCTTCCATTAAAGAATAACACACTCAAAATATCACTAAGAAACAGGACATGTAATTAAAAAAAAAAATTCAATTATAACCTAGTGCATAAAATATGAATAGGAATGGTAACCAACAAGAATACGAAAATAAATGCAGGGAAGCATGTCATCTTCAGCGAAAATAGCAAGAAAAACTGTAACATGTTTATTGAATTCTTAACACCCTAACACTTCATGCTAATTATAGCCACTTCTACTAACTGTTAGGTAAGCAGTAAATAGCAAGCCTGGACTCGAGTTTCTAAGATGGATCCCTTAGCATACCTGCATTTTTGTAATGGAATCGCAAGCTAGCTATTTCTTATTGCAGCTTGTTCTGGGATGGAACATAAACAGCGACCACCTGACAGCCACTTCTCCCCGCTGTTGCCTTGGACTGAAGCTCGTGCTGCAAACCAGCATGACCTCTGGCTTGATAGTCTTGGCACAAAGCCCCTCCCTCCGTATAGTCTGATACCTGCATTCTTTTTGTATCTAATCGGCAATTTTATTTTATTGCAATTCTTATTTTGAATATAAGTACAGTGTTTGCAGACACTAAAGCAGCAATAGGACTAATCAGGTGACAAATCCGTCAGCTCGATTATCATGTTGATCATATGTATTCAAAATGATAAACAATCAAAACTTGTTGCCTTAGACAGCAGATGGACATTATGCTAACATTTCTACGCCTGTAGAAAACTTCACAATGTCAATAAAAAAAATTTAAAAAAACAAAGAATAGAAATAGTAGAATCTGATAGACAGACAATAGAAACAGAAAAGCCTGATAGAAGGCAAGATGGCGGCTGTGTGAGCGTTGTGGGAAGCCGCCTTACCTGCCACTGCAGTATGATACTGATCGAGAAGAGAAAGACAAGCTGTTGAGCCGATAGGCTGAAGGAAACAGATAAAGATCTTACCGAGGAGGACAGTGGCAGTCCTCCCACGAAAGAAGTCAAGGAAGAATGTTATAATATTCATCATAATACCTGGTTTGGGGTGTGAGGTTGATGCGGCTGTACACGGAGGCTGTTTCTCCGGCAGCACGGGCTTGGAGAGTGTTTCTCTCAGCAGCGCTCCCTGCCAGACGCTCCAGGAACTTAGAGGGCCTCGTCGATACATTGTATCCACTGGAGTCAAAGGCTGGATAGGGTTCGCTGTGGGAAAGCGCTTTACTGCCTCCGCATCAATTGCCATGCCACCGAAAGGGAAACCGCCGGGAAAAGACACCAACGCGACTGGAGGAGCCAAAGCCTCATCTGTGAATCGACGAGCGGTAACGGAGAGGAAAAGCCTCAATCCCGGTGTGGGCAGTCTACAGGGTGGCCTGAGCTGTGATGGTCCGACTAAGGAGAAACCGGAGGAGATGGCAGCTGGAGAACAGAGGTCTGAAAGGGTTACCAGACCCAAAGTGTCAACCATACCAGGGATGTTTGCCGGCAGGGGGTTCTCAACCTCAGGGGAGATGCACTCAGGTAAAGGGAAAAATAACATTAACCCGAAATTGTTCAAGGACAGCTCTAAAGCTGAAACAGAGTTGGGTATGGTACGTTCTAACTTACCTGTTGGTGCAGCTGAGACTGTGACTGAGGTGGATGACATTGTTTTAAACACATCGGCCTCTCTACTGACCATTATTCCTAATAAGGAGTCCGAAAATATATGTCAGGTTGACAATAAAGAGGCATTTTCTAATTCGAGCAATTCACGGCAAGGGGTTGGCATTAACACCTCGCTAGCCCCACTGGAACTCTCTTCTACACCTGTGATAAAAGTGAGTCACGGTTTGTTGACCCAGGCAAATGAAAATTCCATAGCGACTCCTGAGTGTGAAATTTTTTTTTCATTAACAGATGAATCAGATTTATCCGACAGTGTGGGCTTGGATAGAACAGATAAAGATCTTACCGAGGAGGACAGTGGCAGTCCTCCCACGAATTTGACACCCAGAAACGTATACCATTTCGCACAAAGAAGAAGAGTTCAAGGGGCTCTGTCAAGGATAATGGCTTCTCCTCAGACGGTAGTCAGTCAGGACTGTTGAATTGGGATTACACTGCTTCTCAGTTTGAGGAAGGTCTTCAGAATGAGGTCAGAGCCCATACCGAAACTTTAGAGAATATGGCTGAAACTGGTAACACCATGGGGGCTCAGGCCCTAGTGTCGCAACCGTCGTTGGAGTTAATCTACGCTACGTTGAAACAAATACAGTCAGAGGCTCGCCAAGAACACACGAGGGCCCATCTGGCAACCAAAAAGCTTCAGGGTGCGGTGCGGAAAGTTAATAAGACCTGTACAGCAATTTCAGAACGTACCACCGCGCTAGAAGAGCGCATTGTACAGCTAGAGGCCAGCGCGGACATATCGGATAAGCAGTCCACAGCTAATGAGAGCAGACTGACCTACTTGGGATTGCGGAAAAAGCAGAGGGCGATGACATGCGTGGTTTTGTTCTGAAGCTCCTTAAGGAGGCTTTCCCCGAATTAGCTCATTGGAATTGGGAAGCCGAGGTACAAAGAGTACATCGATTTCCCCTGATGCTTAAGAAAAGGCCAGGGCAAGATGAAAAACCTAGAGCTATCCTGATATTTTTGGGCAATTTTCTCCTTCGTCAAACTATATTTGAGAAGGCCAGGCCGGATGCAAGGAGGACGGCAGGAGGGCACTCTTTCTTTGTTCGAGCCCGATTTCTGTCATGCCACAGTGGAGAGGAGATGGAGACTTCGCTCGTTAATTACACCTTTTCAGAAGTTGGGTTGTGAAGCATTCTTGATGAACCCTGCTAGGCTTAAAATTATATATAAAGGTGCAACTCGAGTATTTTTGTCCGAGATCCAAGCCCAGGAGTATCTACAGGAGCTCTCTAAGTGATAGACTTGGTTCTGAGATATGGAATTGTTAAACACATAAGTAGTAGACAGTTTTTCCTTCAGTTTCTTTAATCAGTTTTCTCTTATGTGTTCTCTTCTTTTTCTTGTTCTCTCTTCTTCTCTTCTCTCTTTAGATTTATGGTTCTGGTAGGAGGCGGCTAGGAGGCACAACCACATGCAGGAGGCATCACAAGGGTCTATGGACCTTTTTGCCATTTTGAAGGGGATGGGGAGGGAGGGATGGGTGGGGACCCGAAACCAGAGGGGGCAGGGAGGAACTTTTGCACGGGGATGATTACCAGGTATTTTAGATTGGTTAAGTGCTGTCTGTTTAGTTGCATGTTTTGGAACTTGTTGTTTTCTCTTTTCTTTTTGTAATGAGGAAAATTAGAATTGCTTCCATCAATATTTGTGGGTTGAATGATCCCCAAAAAGAAGGAGGATTAGCCTAGATGTTCAGTTTTTGAAGGCAGATATCTTATGCCTCCAAGAGACTCATATTGAGGGATGTAGGAAAGGGCTTCTAGAATTGGGTGGGTACCAACTTATTGTTATACTACACAAGAAACTCGGACTGAGAGGGGTGGCGATATTCGCCCGTAAGGGTATGGGGAGTTTTACTCTGTTCTCTTGCAGACAAAATGGGAAGATGGATTATTGTGCAAGTATATTTAAACAATAGAGGGTTCACTCTTTGTTCAGTGTATGGCTCGGTGCTGGACGATCCAGCACTTTTTGACTGGCTGAAGCTGGAGCTTGTGGGGTGGCCTCTTCCCCTGATTTTTGCGGAGATTTGAATATTAATATGAGTTGTAAAGTTGCCACCCACAAAGTATCGTATCAAGGCCGGAAACCTAGGGTTTTTAAATCACTGGCACAACTTAAGTCAATGCACGGATTAGAGGATGTTTGGGCGACACAAAAGGAGTATGACCCTGGTTTTACGTATTTCTCTGCACCACACCAAGTTCATGCAAGACTGGATTACTTTTTTGTGTCACACAAACTCTTACAAGGTTGCACGATAAGCAAATTCCCTAAAGTTATGTCCGATCACAATCCTCTGGTGATTGAGCTTGAAATTCGGTACCCATCCTTACAGACACGGTGGACTTTTAACAGGGCCCTTTTAAATGAAGAGGGGTATATACAGCAATTGGAGGTATGGATTCCTAGGTTTATTAAAGAGAATCTAGGGAGTGCCAGTCTAGGTATAGTGTGGGACACATTAAAAGCGGGGATTAGAGGGGAAACGACCAGATTTGGGTGGGAGGCACAAAGACATAATAAAATCCTGCTGCGATGATTGTATGAGGATTTGGGTAAGGCCGAGACCAATTTGATAGAGGTTTTGTCAGCAGGGGCCGACCCGGAGGCAGCCCAGTTAAAGATTACTATCGCCAGATCAGCCATTACGGAAATTTCCTTTAAAAAGGTGGCGGGTAAATATTTGGCCTGGAGGAGTAGGGCATATGAAAGTAGCGAGAGAGTGGGACACCTCCTAGCTGTGCGTACAAGAGAGAAGATTACACATACCCAGATTAGGGAAATTTGGGATCCGAACGTTGGTATGGTAGCTGAATCTGAGGCTATTCTTGTTGCTTTTCAGAAATTCTATCAAAATTTGTATACGGAAGATATCCAGATCGGGAACCAAGAAATTGAGGACTATTTAATGGGGCTAACTTTGGATATGTTATCGAGTGAGGAGAGAGACAGACTAGAAGAACCAATTACTTTAGATGAACTAACCGAGGCTATAGACTCTCTTCCATCTGGCAAAGCCGTGGGCACCGATTTAATTCTGGGAATTCTATAAAAAGTTTAAGACTCAGCTTTCGGCACTTATGCTGGAGGTATTTCAAAGAGCTCAATTAGATATGTCTGCCCCGGATTCTTGGAAGAATGCCAACATTATAGTGTTTCTTAAAAAAGGCAAACCCGCTAAGGAATTGGGATCGTACCGGCCTATTACGTTGGTTAACAGCGATGTCAAAATTTATTCTAAAATTCTTGCGAATAGGTTAGCCGCAGTCATTAAAAGACTAGTTTCCCTTTCCAGCACGGGTTCGTTACCCGGCAGGGGGACAACCGAACACATTTGGCGTATAATCACACTCTTTGACTACACAAGGGTATCAGGAGACCCTATGGCGGCTATACTTCTTGACGCTGAAAAGGCGTTCGATAGGGTCTCCTGGCCCTTTTATGGGTGATTATGGAAAGGCAAGGCCTGGGCAAGGGTTTTATTGGTGCTATCAGGCGTTTGTATCGGGAACCTGTGGCTAGGATTGTATTGATGGGTGTTTCATCTGATATAATTAAAATTACTCGTGGTACACGGCAAGGGTGTCCTTGTTCCCCGCTATTATTTGCACTATACATAGATCCTCTAATTAGGAAATTAGCGGGGAATAATAAGATACAAGCTATTCAAACTATTGGTGGAGATACAAAGATACTTGCATATGCGGATGATCTTGCCATAACGACAGCGAACCCATTGGAGACTATTAGGGAAGTAGAAAGGGAGGCAAGTAACTTTGGCAAAATTTCAGGCTATCTTCTTAATGGGAACAAGACAATGATTGTCAAAAATTCCAGGATAAACCTTAACGATACACGGGTTGTGGGCAATGCTAGATATCTAGGGGTTGAGATCTCTGCCAACCCGGATGAAATTGTGCAAATTAACTTGGAGCCGCTGTTAAGTAAGACAAAAATAGATTTTAATAGATTGAACTGTTTACACCTCACACTTCTAGGAAGGTGCAATGCCATCAAAATGTTATTTTTGCCCAGAATTCTTTATTTTTTAGAGCTATTCCAATAGAGATAAATAAAACCTGGTTTTCAGCGTTTAACCAATTAATTTCGAAATTTTTGTGGGCCGGGAAACGCCCTCGTCGTGCACTAAGATATATGACATTACCGAGAGAGCGGGGAGGGTGGTCCGTCCCTAACCTCCAGATATATTACTGGGCAGCAGCCTTACAACAAATGGCTGGTCTTGTTGGGAAAAGAGAGGGTAGTTTCAGAGGCTGCACCCTGTGTCTCAATTTATAGGCTAGTACTAGGGGCAGAAGCCCAGGGCTGTTTAATGCGAGCATATTGATTTTGCGTATTTTAAAAGAGTCAAGTTTAAGATCATGCTGGGAGCATTTAAGATCTGGACAGCCGTAAGGAAGAAACTTAAAATGAATAGGATACACAGATAACTCCCTTGAAAGATAATGATCTATTGCCGGAAATTTTTCGAGATGGATATATGAAAGTTTGGATAGATAAAGGTATTAGGCACATTGGAGATTTTATGTTAGATAATACAATTTATTCATTTGAGACAATCAAGAGTAAATATGGGATAGGAAACAATCATTTCTTTAAATTTCTACAAGTTAGGGACTACCTATCTAAGAAAAAATACAGGGTCATAGAGTCCCCTTATTGGAGTTATCACTAGGTGCTCCAGCACCTATGTCTAAATTCTGTAAACTATTTAGTAATTTGATGGAGGACGACCTTATCAAGCACACTGATCGTTGGCAGGAATTGGTTCAGGCGGGGTGGGGGATTGTGAGGATTCTCTTTTATTAAGTCAGACGGCTTTTTTTCTGTAAATTTACAAGTTCAATGCTTCAAAACCTGGTTGAACTTATATATTACCCCAGCTCGGATTGCTAAATGGGGAGGCTCCACAGGTATACTTTGCTCCGCTGCGGCTGTTTTGCCGCAGATAGTGTTCATATGTTCGCAACATGTCCTCATTTATCAGCTTTTTTGGGGGAGGTGGGTAATTATATCAAGGGTATGTTGGGGTTCGCAGTGGATCTGTCACCGCAAGTAATTATGTTGGGAGTAAGCAATCAAGCAATGACGGACCCGAACCGGATCCTGCTTTTCACCGCTATGGCAGTTCTTAGGTTATGTTTGGCTACTGGCTGGCTAGATAAAGAACCTCCCTCAGTACACTGCTGGTTGGGGAAATTGATAGCCACCTATCGTTGGGAGAAAGCAATATATGCACGAAGAGGTTTGAGGGTGAAGAAAAGGGGAGTTCAAATTTGGTCTCCAATAACTAGCTGGGTTAATGAGGTTATGACTTGATTTAATTTAAATCTACTTATGATATTTAAAGTATAACTGAAACATGCAAATCAGTATTCAAAGTGAGGTTTTTTCTAGAGCATACATAGGTTCGATGTTAAATGGCTTTCCCTGGTTTCGGGGCATGGGGGGGGAGGTGGGTTGGCCAGGGGGTGAGGGGGGTGTTGCTTGAAGGGAGGGTGGGTTCTCAGATAAATAATTGACATCCTGTACACATGACTGTAAATGTATATTGAGCAACTGTATTATTATAAAGTATATATATGTGCTAGATGTCTTAATAAAGAATTAAAAAAAAAAAAAGAAACAGAAAAGCCTGAACAGGAGCTATCTCACAGGGTTCACGGCACATAACGAGACTAGCTTTTCATTTCTATTTTAGCACTCCGTTATAGCGCATTGGTTTTCTTTCACTCTTCCCCATCTTATTATTCCCCACCTCTCTTCTCTGTCTTGAGTCTTTTCATCCCCATGCTTGTCCATTGTTCCACTGCCCCTTCTCTTACTGGACTATGCTTTTCTTTTACTTACATTTCTTGGGTGATTTTCTAAAAACCGCGCACTATTATTGAGCTGCCCTGCTCTTTGACAGTCATCATATACATACTTTCTTTATTTTTCTACCATTCTAAAATGGAAATCACCATCTTGGAATGGCAGATTAAAGCTGAAAAAGATGCCAAAATGGCCACCATTGCATCACATGTGCACAGATAAGCAGCCATCTAGGAATGCCTTTATTTCATTAGAAAAAACATCTCACGATGGCCACCAATGAATACATTGAAATTCATCAGTTTGACATCTTAGAAAGGTTCTTCCCATGAAGGAAAAAAAAACATTCCAAGATGGCCACATAAACATTTGAATGCATCTGTAGTTATACACCAGTGGGCATTCTTTTCTTTTTCTTTCTCTTTTTGCCAATGCCAATGCAAGCAAGCATTGTCAAAACTAGTAGCATGGCAATCAAATTCTAAATTTGAGACCTACTGTCTTTGCCAGTGCTTGCTCAGAGAGAATAGAAAACCTTCTCCTCCTCATTAGTAGCATTTCCATGTTCTTTCCTTTTATATCCTCTAGTTTAGCAGCTAATACATTTGTTGCTTTGTACAACTAGTTTCTCCTCTGTAGGGTGGGACATGTTTAGCTTTATCATGGTCTGCCGGTGATCACTAAATTGTCCCTGTCAGAACCCCTTTCAAAGGGCCACGGGGAACATAGGAGATTCTGACCCCAACCGTGGGGTTGCGGCCTTTTACTCCTGATCTCAGGGGCCTGGCTTGCTATGGATCTTGAACACCTAGATCAAATACGCCTTCAGCACTTGACCCTCAGTGGTAGACATGAACAAGCAGTCTAAGGCTCCCTTGGGGAAGGGGAAAGCATGGTTATAAATTAGTGAAAAAGGATCATAACTGAAAGAGTGTGCAGCAGCAGCAATAAATCAATGTAGAGCCAAATACTTACATATGCAAAGGAAAGTTATGGCACTCACAGACAATAACACATTTTCCCCTTGAGGTCGGGGCTCTAGTGTTTTACTGGCAAGTCCCTATCCCACCCGCACCTCGCTGTATGAATGGGGTTATTCTCCATTCACTGGTGGCTGCATCCAGGGAATGCTCACTAGCGGGCCTTTAACTGAAATGTCCACTCTAATGCTTTAGTTATTGTCAAAAGTGTCTTAGCACCGCAACACTCTTAGCAGCGAGACTCCGGGTGCCCGGTAGACCAATCACAGTCTTACCCACTCCGGCAGAGAGGTAGCGTGCAGCGTCTTGGAGGCTGCCGCATCCACGGGCATTCTCAACAGCCCTGCTCCCGCTCAGGTGAGTTGGCTTCATAAGAGCACTGTGGCAGCACTCGGCAGGCGCAGGCTCTCATCTGAGTCTATGTGGTCGTGCTCCAGCAGCAATCAAAAGTGTTTCCATGTTGCTCCTGCAGGGCGAGTGTCCTCTCTCCCCGAGAGGGCGGAGTGATTCTGATGCTCCTTATCTCTATCCAGTTGAGACAGTTGTATTTTCATGGCTTCCTCACTCGATCCACAGGGTCAAGTTGGATGCAGTCCTTTTGCTCCTGATGGCTGACGGGTCACAGCTGCTTAGAGTTCACTGGCTCCTACATGATGCACAAGGCACAATTACTCCTGGCAGGCCCTCCTGGCATTCATGGTTGCCACGCCACTGCCCCACAAGGCTTTGACCTTTTCAGCACAGCAGTCCGTATCACAGCAGCCACTACTAGTAAACGGGGTAGCTGCTATAGATCGCCCAGTTTCTGGCCCTTCTCCGTAGTGCAGTCTTTCCATTGCAGCCCCTCAAGACACACGGGGTCACCACAATGGTGCACGACAGCACAGTGATTTTAACATGGATATCTTCACGACAGTCCTCTCCTGGCATGCAAGTGTCACAGACTCAGTCTGCACATGGGCAATGACCCGAAAGGTGCAGCAGTCGTCTCCTCACACCAGGAGTCCATTTGACAGGGCTCCCCACTGGGACTTACTCCCTTCAATGAACTCCTCTTCCTCACAGGGCACACTGGTCTTGGCAAGCAGGCAGGTGCTGATTGCACAAGCTCCAAGCTCCAGAGCAGGTGGTCTTGATTTCCCTGGGTGATGTCCCCTCACTCAGCAGGGAGACTAGCAGGCTTTGGACCCCAGTCCTGGTCACAGGCAGAAGTCTTGCAGAACTTCCCCGCCTCACGCAGCCCATCTGGCTGCTTGGCAGATGACAATTTTTGGGGTCTCACCCTCCCCTTCTTATAGCCCATTTACAGACATCAAATGTGATTTACATCCTTCTCCTCTCCCTCTCGCAAAGTCAGCTGTCACAGCAGGAGAGATTCTGAACATGATAGTTCCACAATACAGGCCATTGGAGTGTCTAGAGTTCACACATGGATGTCAGCCACAGTGACATGTGCACCAAAACGTTAATCTAGGCCTCGCAGCCCCATTCTTAATGATTCTCTCATCAGCCCCATCTTCTTTCTGAGATGTGTCCAGGCCATTTCCTTGTGATCTCTCACTGAATGAAAGAGCACTCTTTGAAGTGTACGGGGGGCCTCGCTCTCCCTAATCCATTTGGTCCCACCCAGCTCACAGGAACGCAGCAGTACACAAATTCGGCTAATTCCTCTAACTCCTCATGTCTTCAACAGGCAGGCCTGGGCCTTCCAAAATGGAACCCGGGCTCCTCCATCTAATCTACCACTACAAATTCAGTCTGTGAGCACTGCTCAGTACTGTAGCATTTCTATGTTGCCGCTTGCAAGCGCACATGCAGCCAGCAGTCATGTGCCAATCACCATCTCCAAGTCAGACGAGTGTGAAAGATTTACAATATCTCCACATTAAAACTTTCTGTAGCCTCTGAAGGACAGTGGTACAGGAGTTGGAAATACAACTGCTACACATGACTGCTTGCTGATTCTTAAGTTGCAGTGATTTAAAATACCAAATGGCAAATGACAATTATATTCAACTTTACACGGTGCAAATAACCCTTTAAAAGTGATCGATTTTTTTAAATTAAATAGAAGTGTTTTTGACAACAGTGTCTGAAAATGTCACATCACATGAAGCCACTGACAGCCAGGCAAAAGAGGTAACCGTTCAGGCTCGATGCTGAAGGTGTATAAAACAAGTCTACTTTTGCTCATATTGTCCTTTGTAGCTTCAATTTAGCTCAATGGACAATTAATTAACCAACACGCATCGTTGGTAGGCAATTGATTGACTGACTTTCAACCATTCCTGCTTTTTCAGCCAGTAATTAGAATCATGGTGGAGCTTGTAGGCTTATAACGCAATGGTCTTACATATCGGTTGGAAGTCGCTCTACTGACCCGTGGCTGTTGAGAGCTATGCTAAACACCGTATGAGATGTGATAAAGGTCTCCATACAGTTCTGCTGCCTTTTCACATTATTATTTTCACCGCGTATCGAACACTACATCACTGGTAATAATACATGTTACAGATTCCCAATAATTATTTCTTGTGAGCTTATCTCACAATAAAATGTTTATACACTTTGTATGATTGATTAGAACTTCACACCAATTTTGACGGCACATTCCCATCCGGTCTTCTTCCCACAGGCTACCTAGCCTCTGGTGCAAGTGTCCTCTGTTATTGCGCAGTCTTTTTCCACGAGTCAGCAAGTCTGTTTTTAACATTTTCACCCACGTCTGCCTTGTCTCTGCCTCTAGGTATGCAGGAAAGCAATCCCAAGTGTATAAAATAAAAAAATAAAAAATATTTTTTATAGTTAGCTGCACGTCGACTTCAAGTAATGGCAGTTACCTTCAGTCGGGCTTGTTTTTCAGGCAGCAGGAATAAGCTTGTTTGGACTTCTAGGCCAATAAACAACTTAAATAGAGAAACTACGGGGCATATTATCAAGGGCCTTATCTCCGCTTTTTTGCCTTTAAAAGCCAAAAAAGCGGAGATAATGTTTTCGCCCTATTAACAAGGCAGTGCTAACATGCATTAGCGCATGTTAGCAGTCTTGTTACCGACGCCTCGCTTTGTATCTCTAATGAGATGCAAAGTGGGCGTGTTGTGTCAAAATAACACAGAAAATGTCCCTAACTGCACTTCTCCGTATTACCAAGCCGGCCCAGGACACCCATAGCGAAAATAAAAGCCGCTCTAAGGGGCATATTAACAACACACAGCGAGAAATATCGCTGAGCGCGTTTAGCGCTATTTTGTGTATCGCCGGCTATCGCTGGATTGAATCGCTGAGATAACGCGATATCATCAACGTTTATCTCAACAGCGATAACAAATCCAGCGATAGCGGCAAAATAAGGGGACATCGCTGGAAATCCAGCGATACAAATGCGGCGATAAGGGAATCCTTGGTAATAGGGAGATGTGGACTCAGCCTCAGAATCCACCTCCCTTTATAAATATAGCTAAGTCTGACATTTTGCAGACGTTAGGTTACGGCGATAACCGCGCTTAGAGCGGCTTTTATTTTCGCTATGGGTGTCCTGGGCCGGCTTGGTAATACGGAGAAGTGCAGTTAGGGACATTTTCTGTGTTATTTTGACACAACACGCCCACTTTGCATCTCATTAGAGATACAAAGCGAGGCGTCGGTAACAAGACTGCTAACATACGCTAATGCATGTTAGCACTGCCTTGTTAATAGGGCGAAAACATTATCTCCACTTTTTTGGCTTTTAAAGCCAAAAAAGCGGAGATAAGGCCCTTGATAATATGCCCCTAAGCGCGGTTATCGCCGTAACCTAACGTCTGCAAAATGTCAGACTTAGCTATATTTGTAAAGGGAGGTGGATTCTGAGGCTGAGTCCACATCTCCCTATTACCAAGGATTCCCTTATCGCCGCATTTGTATCGCTGGATTTCCAGCGATGTCCCCTTATTTTGCCGCTATCGCTGGATTTGTTATCGCTGTTGAGATAAACGTTGATGATATCGCGTTATCTCAGCGATTCAATCCAGCGATAGCCGGCAATACACAAAATAGCGCTAATCGCGCTCAGCGATATTTCTCGCTGTGTGTTGTTAATATGCCCCGAAATGTCCTGGCATGTGAAGTGTTATTTGCTGAAACCCCCAGATTCAGCAAAAAGTCACCCTCCACACATGGAGCTAATTCACAGCCGCTTTTCTTACTCCTGTCGACTGAGACATTAATCAGAATATCCCATAGGGCCAGTTGGTCTGTCCATTTTCCAATAGTCTGTTAGGATGTCAGGCTGTTAGTAGTCGGCTGTTTAAGGTCTCATACTGTCAGATCTAATTTACCTCAGTTATATCATTCACTTTGTCGGAATGTGTGATGTATTTGCGTATCCAGAATAACGCATAAAAAGCACATTTAAAATATCTCACTCACATCTATATGTTTTACCAATGTTTGTATTTATCACGCGGCAAAGAAAATAACAATCGATAATTGGGGAAGTTGGTGTCATCTGTGATATGATTTTCCTATATGTTATGTCAGTGTTTTATATGGTGCAAGCCTTGCTGTGTATCAACCTGTGCCTAATATGTACAATATGAATGGATGAGGCTTAGTATCTCGGGTCTGTGTGTGGTAACCTGGGCTTCCTTAGAGAAGAATTACAGAAAAGAATACCCTCGATTATAATATTTTTCTTGTAATGATGTTAACAAACCAGGAAGGGTTTTTTTCAACTTGGGCGGTTTTCATGTTGCGTGGAGGCTGAGAAAAGTGTTTCTCTGTAGATTGGCCTTGATATGGGGACATTTCTGCTGACAAGAAATCAGAGGAGACAGAGCATGCAATAGTTTCTGAATTTCCTAAACCAAAAATAAAGGCATTGGGCCCGATTCACAGAACTAACTTAAGACAAAATCCTAAACTTACTACCATTTTGGTATTCACAGAAGGCACTTACTCATTTTGGTATTCACAGAAGGCACTTACTTACTCATTTTGAGTAACTTACTCATTTTGAGTAACTTACTCATTTTGTGTAACTTACTCATTTTGGTATTCACAGAAGGCACTAACTCATTGATGAGTAAGTGCCTTCTGTGAATACCAAAATGAGTAAGTGCCCCATCCCCCAGGCCCTGAGCATTTAAAAATAAAAATAAAAAAACGGGAAGGGGGCAGCGTGGCCTCCCTTCCCTGGGCCGCTATTGGCCCCGGGGACCCCATCCCCCGGTGCCTGGCCAGCATTTTTTATAACAAAAAATTTGGAGGGAGGCCACGTGGCCCCCCTCCTGAGGCCTATAATGGCCCCGTGGACCCCATCCCCCGGGGCATTGCCTCGTTTTTGTTTTTTTAAATAAAATTGTTACAGGAGGGGGGCCACGTGGCCCCCTTCCCTTGGCCACTTCTGGCCCCGGGGACCCCATCCCCCGGGGCCTGGCCAGCCTGTGTTTTTTTTTTAGGAGGGGGGCCGCGTGGCCCCCCTCCTTAGGCCAATTATGGCCCTGGGGACCCCATCCCTGGGGCCGGCCTTTCCGTTTATTTATTTTTTATTAATTGCAGGGGAGGGGGCTGCGTGGCCCCCCTCCCAGGCCACTTCTGGCCCCGGGGACCCCATCCCCCGGGGCCTGGCCTCTCCGTTGGGGACCGTGGGGGGAGCCTCAAAGCCCCCACGGTCCCGCCGGCTCCCCGCCTCCTGCAGGAGCCGGCATTGCTTTTGAGCAAGGGGAGCTGCTGACATTGAGCTCCCCTTGCTCAAAAGCAATACTGCTTTGCTTCATTGAAGCGAGAGCAGGTTTTCCTGCTCTCGCTTCAATGAACCAAAGCAGTGTTTGCTATGGCAGGGCGGGAGCCGTGCTCCCGCCCTGCCATAGCAAAGGGCAATTTACCGGGGGTGGGCACCCCGGGACATTGCAGGAGCCGGCCCTGGGGGGTGGCGGTCCCCAGGGCCATCAAGGGCTACAGACCCCCGCATTTCTAAGAAAAAGAGCCCCGAGGAGGTGGCGGTCCCCGGGGCTGTGGGGGGGGGCTGCGTGCCCCCCGCATACAATGTAATAAGCCCCGGGGAGGTGGCGGGCCCCCACCCCATTATTTAATATTGCCCCCTATTGCCCCCGGGACCTGGCCCACCCGGGGGCTTTTTTTACTAACGGAAGCGCGGGAGTCCCCGCTTCATTTTTTTTTTTCCGGCAGGATTTGCGCACCCAGCGCGAATTCTGCCGATTTAAAAAAAAAATGAATGCTTTTTTGGCCCTGGGGGTCCCTGTGGGACCCCCTGAGCAGGCCTAGGGGGTCAGGGTGTTTCTACCCTGCCCCCTTTTCTTGTTTTTCACCTTTTTTTTCTGTTTCCTTGTGACTCGGTTACCAAGTCACAAGATGGCTGCCAACACATTCTGGTTTAGAGTGTTGGCAGCCAATCAGAGTGCAGCTCGTGCCCGGGAGGAGTCGCATCTCCTCCTTGGTGCTCAGATATCGATATTTTTGTTTTTTTAATTTGTGGTGTAATTCCGTTCAGCAGTTCGGGCTGTAGCTTTGTCTAAAGTTTCCTATGGAAATTAACATAGGGAAAACGCGTTTCGGGACCCCCCTTTTTTCTCGGCCCCTGCTTCACGAATCACCGCGAAACTTATAAGACAGGAGCTGACTGGAGCGCCCCACTAGTTTTGAAAATTTCGCGAAGATTCGTCAAACGGCGCCAAAGATATTGGCTAAAGAAAAACACTATTTGAATAGAAACGAGGTCCTGACTATAACTACCTACTGGCGACCGCTTTTCAGCAGTCTCAGCTGCCTTTGTGTATATATATATATTTTGTTACACAATACGCTCTAGAGCTTGGGAGGGCACTCAGCTGGACGCCTGCCATCTGGCTTCCAATAAACGCTCCTCACGGCATTCCAAATATTCTCTCTGCGCCTCCTGACGCGTTTCGATGCAGGGCCTATGATTAAGATGCCGCCCTGCATCGAAACGCGTCAGGAGGCGCAGAGAGAATATTTGGAATGCCGTGAGGAGCGTTTATTGGAAGCCAGATGGCAGGCGTCTAGCTGAGTGCCCTCCCAAGCTCTTGGGCAATTGTGTAACAAAATTATTCGCGGCGGCTCCATCGTAGGGGAGAGAGGCACCACCTCTTTGATGAGAGAGGGGCTGTGGCAAGGAACTTTCCTTGCTATAAAGCGCAGGAGGCCTAAACGAACGAGGCTATTCATGGCAGACCAAACCTACTAAGGACATATGCTGTTAATAAGTTGAGCCAAACGGAAACCTACTAAAGGGAACAATTACGCTCGTAAAAGGGACTACATATCCCATCATGCCACTGGAATGCACTTTGCCAGAACTCACTAATTTGCATGAGAATCAAAATAAAAGAGAGCATTTCCTGTTAAGCATCACGAAGCATGCCTATGATTAAGATGCCCCCCCTGCATCGAAACGCGTCAGGAGGCGCAGAGAGAATATTTGGAATGCCGTGAGGAGCGTTTATTGGAAGCCAGATGGCAGGCGTCAGCTGAGTGCCCTCCCAAGGTCTAGGGTGATTGTGTAACAAAATTATTTGCGGCGGCCCCGTCGTAGGGGAGAGAGGCACCACCTCTTTGATGAGAGAGGGGCTGTGGCAAGGAACTTTCCTTGCTATAAAGCGCAGGAGGCCTAAACGAACGAGGCTCTTCATGCCAGACCAAACCTACTAAGGACACATGCTGTTAATAAGTTGAGCCAAACGGGAACCTACTAAAGGGAACAATTACGCTCGTAAAAGGGACTACATATCCCATCATGCCACTGAAGTGCACTTTGCCAGAACTCACTAATTTGCATGAGAATCAAAATAAAAGAGAGCATTTCCTGTTAAGCATCACGAAGCACGCCTATGATTAAGATGCCGCCCTGCATCGAAACGCGTCAGGAGGCGCATAGAGAATATTTGGAATGCCGTGAGGAGCGTTTATTGGAAGCCAGATGGCAGGCGTCCAGCTGAGTGCCCTCCCAAGCTCTAGGGCGATTGTGTAACAAAATTATTCGCGGCGGCCCCGTCGTAGGGGAGAGAGGCACCACCTCTTTGATGAGAGAGGGGCTGTGGCAAGGAACTTTCCTTGCTATAAAGCGCATGAGGCCTAAACGAACGAGGCTCTTCATGCCAGACCAAACCTACTAAGGACACATGCTGTTAATAAGTTGAGCCAAACGGGAACCTACTAAAGGGAACAATTACGCTCGTAAAAGGGACTACATATCCCATCATGCCACTGAAATGCACTTTGCCAGAACTCACTAATTTGCATGAGAATCAAAATAAAAGAGAGCATTTCCTGTTACGCATCACGAAGCACGCCTATGATTAAGATGCCGCCCTGCATCGAAACGCGTCAGGAGGTGCAGAGAGAATATTTGGAATGCCGTGAGGAGCGTTTATTGGAAGCCAGATGGCAGGCGTCCAGCTGAGTGCCCTCCCAAGCTCTAGGGCGATTGTGTAACAAAATTATTCGCGGCGGCCCCGTCTTAAGGGTGAGAGGCACCACCTCTTTGATGAGAGAGGGGCTGTGGCAAGGAACTTTCCTTGCTATAAAGCGCAGGAGGCCTAAACAAACGAGGCTCTTCATGGCAGACCAAACCTACTAAGGATACATGCTGTTAATAAGTTGAGCCAAACGGGAACCTACTAAAGGGAACAATTACGCTCGTAAAAGGGACTACATATCCCATCATGCCACTGGAATGCACTTTGCCAGAACTCACTAATTTGCATGAGAATCAAAATAAAAGAGAGCATTTCCTGTTAAGCATCACGAAGCACGCCTATGATTAAGATGCCGCCCTGCATCGAAATGCGTCAGCAGGCGCAGAGAGAATATTCGGAATGCCGCGAGGAGCGTTTATTGGAAGCGAGATGGCAGGCGTCCAGCTGGGTGCCCTCCCAAGCTCTAGGGCGATTGTGTAACAAAATTATTCGCGGCGGCCCTGTAGTAGGGGAGGGAGGCACCACCTCTTTGATGAGAGAGGGGCTGTGGCAAGGAACTTTCCTTGCTATAAAGCGCAGGAGGCCTAAACGAACGAGGCTCTTCATGGCAGACCAAACCTACTAAGGACACACGCTGTTAATAAGTTGAGCCAAACGGGAACTTACTAAAGGGAACAATTATGCTCGTAAAAGGGACTACATATCCCATCATGCCACTGGAATGCCCTTTGCCAGAACTCACTAATTTACATGAGAATCAAAATAAAAGAGAGCATTTCCTGTTAAGCATCACGAAGCACGCCTATGATTAAGATGCCGCCCTGCATCGAAACGCGTCAGGAGGCGCAGAGAGAATATTTGGAATGCCGTGAGGAGCGTTTATTGGAAGCCAGATGGCAGGCGTCCAGCTGAGTGCCCTCCCGAGCTCTAGGGCGATTGTGTAACAAAAAAAACAAAAAAATATATATATACACAACATGAACAACACACCCCTCCTCTCTCCATAGACCGCCATACACCAGAAAGGTATGAAAGTGTGAAAGATGCCCGCATGTAGGATAGATGAGGTTGCTGTTTTCTGGTTGCAGCATGAAGGCATATAGGTGTGTGGGAGGCATGGGTGAGTGATACATGCCTTGGCATATATTCCAAAAATATAATTGCTGTAATCTGCCACTAGAAATTCAGGTAGGGCTTTTAGACTAACAGTTTAGGGATGAGTGATGAAATCATGATTTAAGTGTAATTTATTTACAATTCAATAATATTCAAAATAGCATTTCCGTTGAAAAAGCCTTTAACATGAATCGCTTTCATGGTTTTGTCCAGCCGAAATGTATTGATTTGGACACATGAGTTAAGTACACTAGAAATTGTTACACTGCCTCAATACCAACATATTTTATGTACCAGATAGGAGGTCTTCACAGAAAATTTTCAGTATCTTGAAAATTACAACTCAAGTAGAGATAAAGCCAGAGGCAGAGAAAAATGACACAGAGCGTGAGAGCTAAAGGCCATACACAGTGGGGTTGTGTGCAGCAAGGGTTGGACAATTTAAAGACTAAGGCAATTAAATTTAAATGCATGACCTGGCCAACGTCTGCTGTGCATGGCTGAAGGCTGTGACATTTTCCATTTTAATTCCAATAGGATAAAGAAAAAATAGCTAAATGGAATCATTTTAGCTGACTTCCCCCACACATTTTTGCCTGCACAGCTCCTGTTTGCTGAAATTCGTTTTTGTTGGTTCTAGTACCCTGTGGACTTTACCAATGCTAACCAGTGCCAAAGTGCCTATGCTTTCTCTTTCAAACATGGTAAAATTGGCCTACAAGTAATTGGTGCATTCAATTTACTCGCAAGCCCTATTAAATGGTACTACATATGCCCAGGGCCTGTCATTAAACGCTACTAGTTGGGCTGCAGCACTACTTGTTCCACCCACTAAAGTAGCTTTTTTTAAACATGTTGCAGGCTGCCACTGCAGTCTGTGTTGCAGTTTCAAACTGCCATTTCAATCTGGCAAATTAAAATTTTTACCACGACTAGACCTTCCTTTTCAATACTTATGAGTCAAACCTAAGGCAGTCCCTCAAGCCTCTTAGGGCAGGGAGCATTGTATTCAAAGGGAAGGACAGGTGTGCTTTCGTTTTACATGTCCTGGAAGTGAAAAACTCTTGAAGTCTTTTTTCACTGTTCTAAGGCCAATATCTCCCTTTGACTAACACTAGGTTACCATATTACATTTATTAAGTGCTAACTTCAGATTGGCAGGAGGTAGAGATATGCTGTTTACACTCAAATGAATTGTAATTTAAAATCCTCTTTAATAGTAAAGTTGGATTTTAAATTAGAATTATGAAAATTGTACTTTTAGAAAGTCGCCATTTTTTTATCCCAACCATGTGCCTTCTGCCAGTGTCCTGTGTCACATGACTGTGGATGGCTTTACTGCTGGGGTTTGTATGTTGCTTCATGGCAGTAACACAAAAAGGGGGCTTAGGCGTGGACAGAAGGGGCCATCCTGGCAGGATGATTGGTGGGAGGTTGTACCCAGCCCCGCTTAAGTTTCAAAGGGCTTTGCCTCTTACACACACAAACAAACTGAAACCAGGCCTGCCTCGCCTTTTGTCACCCCAAGGCAATTTAGAGCCCTGACAGGGGAAGGGAAAGAACTTTCCAGAGTCAGATTTGGGGATAGGACAGGGAGTCCCCCCCCACAAAGACTAGCACCTTGTATAAATATTGGAATTTGAGATCCACTCCTGAGAACACTCCTGGACCTGTGGAAGTCACAGAAGAAGGACTGGCCTTCTGCCAGAGGACTGTCCTATTTCTTGAAGGACTGTCTTGCTGTATGAGAAGGAAGATTGGACCTACTTTCCTTCATCCCAAGCTACCCAGAGTGACTCCACTTGTTAGTTGGCTAACCTCCTGTGTGAGCAACAGGTACATAACAAAGTTCAGAGGCTTCCCTGCAACTGCCCAGCTGACCTGCTGCAACTGGAACTCCCTGGTCTGCAACCGGACCAGCCTGAGCCCTGCTGCTAGCTGCTGCGGGAGTGAGTCCTGATCCCAAGAAGTGCCCCCCCATCCTGGACCCTGGGTGGCATCACTTGAGAGCTCCACCTAAGTTAACAGGTGGAAATTCTGAAGTTTGGGCTCCTTGCGACTGCAAATGGATCTGTTAATTCCAAGACTCTGACACCAGTGACGACCGCCAATGTAAAGTTTTAATGAGGCCTGCTCTTCGAATTGACAGTGACCATCTACGTCGACCGCCAAGGCAAAACCTGTACTTCGCGCTACAGCAATGACAGCCTGTGATGACCATCAATGCGAAGCTACAGCAATGACCGGCTCTTTGCGGTACAGTGGCGACAGTTCTCAATGCCAGACCTGATCTTCATGCCACAGAGACGACCGTCTGTGAAACTCAGCCTCCTCCTCAAGACCTGCTCCACCGCAAATGGAACTCTTTGCGCTAGACTACAAAGGTAAGTTTTCAGCGGAACTAACCTGGTCCCTTTACATGACCTGCACTCCATCGCAGTTGTCCTGAACTTGTGACTCGGTTCAGGATGACCGGATGTCCGCGAGTTGCGCTTTTTGTTTTAGGTGCTTTTTCACTTTAAACTTTAAAATTAAATATCTCTGGTTCTACTTATTGTTTTTTTTTGTTCTGGTATCAATTGCTGTATTCAAATGTACTATATTTTTCTAAATTGGTTTGGGATTTTTCTTGAGTTGTGTTTTCATTTTGTTGATGTTTGTGTGCTGCATAAATACTTTACACATTGCCTGTAAATTAAGCCTGACTGCTTTGTGCCAATCTACCAGAGGGTTAAGTACAGGTTAATTTTGTGACTTTTGTGATTCACATTAACAAGAATTGTGGTTGTTGACTGAGTGGGGCTTCCACTTCATCAACCAATAACTCAGTTTCTTCCATGGAATTACACCAAATTTGGCATGACTATTTTACTCAGAGACATGCCTTTGCCTTGTTTTGTGTAAATTAATTCAGTAATTTTCGAGAAATTAGCATTTACAGTTTTTTAGTGGGTGCCTGAAAGGATTTAATTATAGAGATTTATGAACCATTATTTCATGATGTCCATGAAACTATGTTCACGGATCTCTGCGGACCAAACATTTGAAACATATTAAAATCTTTTTGGATGGAGGAGCTGTTACCTTCCGTATTGAGTCCATGAATCAAAAATCGGGTATGCATCCCAAATCTCCCTGATTGTCAATGAAGTGACAAACGTCACGTTTTCGGTGAACCCTTGAAGTTTGTCACTTCATTGAAACTAAATATACTGTTCAGGACTTGGAAGCACCACCTTGAAAAATGTTCAGTCCTTGTACATAAATTTTCTGTTTGTAAAAATTGATACTGACTAATGACTAATTAACTTTAATGAGACTAATAAATCATTGAATTTTCCATGACTATTTTGAATATCTGTGTTTCCTGTGATTGAAAGTACCTAAATGTATTAAGAAAATATTTGCTTAAACTATATGACCAAGTAAGCAGTAACTGTTGAGTGCTGGGTATATTCTCCGGGCCTGTATAATAAATGCAACTAATTGGACTGCAACATTGATTGTGCCACCCTCTTAAGAAACTCTTAAACATTTCTTAGGCCTGCTATTGCAGCCTGTGTGTGCAGTTTTAAACTGTCATTTCAACCTGGCAAAATTAGTCTTTTGCCAGGCCTAAACCTTCCTTTTTTTATACATATAAGACCATAGAGTAACCCCTATGTAGCCCATAGAGTAGGGTGCAATGTATTTAAAAAGTTGGTCATTTACTTTTAACTTTTACATGTCCTAAATTTGTTTTTCACTACTACAAGGCCTGCCTCTCTCATAGGATAACATTGTGATAACTTATTACATTTAATAAGCGATAGCTATCAATTGGAATCAGGTAGGAATGTCTAGTTTGGTGTCTGAAGAATTGAAATTTAGAGTCCTTTTTAATGGTAAAGTCGGATCTTAAGTTTCAATTCTGAAAATGCCACTTTTAGAAAGTTGAAGGAAGGAAAGTGATGGAATGCACTACAAATTTAACCCAACTTTAGCAATTTACAATCTTCAGTGATCCATGTTAGCAAGCAAACTAGAAGTGTGCCATGTCCCAATGGCACAGAAATATATATCAAAACTAACTGGTGCGTCATCTCTGACTTGATGATGGGAAGGAGCTGTCACCTACCACACTTACACATCACAAAGGCTCTGCCAAGGCACACTCACAAAGGGTTTGACACTAGTATTTTGTGACCCCAGACAAGCTGTGGCCAGAACATGGAGGGAGAAAACTCCAAACTCCCGGGGGCAAGAGGAGGGCCTCCAGAGCATTCTCCTACTTCAAAGCTTTGACCCCCGCTTGTCGATCACCACCAAACAAACTTTCCATAAAGAAACTAAGCAACAAGAGCACTTTTTTAGAAAGTTTCATGAAGATTTGTCAAACAGTGCCAAAATTATTAGCAAACCAAAATAGGCATTGCCTATAGAAATGCTGCCACTACATATATAAATAAATTTTAAGAAAAAAAGTGTTTCAAAACATACAGCCCAGTGTTCTCAAGTGAGTGTTGTTATCTGGAGGGTCGTACAATACAGTGGAGGACAGTGCATACAGTATTGTAAAGTGGAATATAGTGGAGTGGAGTAGAGTGGAGTGGGGTAGCGGACAGTAAAGTAAAATGTGATAGAGTGGAATGGTGACTCGTACAGTAGACTGGTGTGGCGTGCATAACAGATCAGTGGCGTAGAGTGCAATTGAGTAAAGTGTCATAAATTTGAGTGGTGTGTCATACAGTACAGTGGAGTGGAGTGGTGTGTCATAAAGTGTTGGAAAGTCTCGTAGAGTGGAGTACGGTGTTGAACAGTAGAGTGTTGTGGGGTAGAGTTGAGAAGAGAGTTGTAAATGTCGTTGAGTGCCACAGAGTGTGGTAGAGTTTTGTAGATTACAGATAAAAAGAGTGGAGGAGAGTGTGGTAAAGTTGAGGGGTGTAGAGAGGAGCGTTGAAAAGCGGCGAAGAGTGTGACAAAGTATTGTAAATTAATTAAACAAAACCACTTACCTTGAGCTCGCCTTATCGCCAGTCGGCAATGCGGCGAGCGCAAAGTAAGTGGTTTTATTTAAATAGTGGAATAGTTTAAAGTGGAGTAGCATACAGTGGAGTGGCCTACAGAAGAGTGGAGTAGGTTGCAATGGCATATAGTGGAGTGAGGTAGAGTGCAATACCATACATTGGAGGGAAGTACAGTGGAGTTGTGTACAGTGTAATCTGGTAGAGTGGAGTGGCGCAACTTGGAATAGCGTAGAGTGGAGTAGAGTGTAGTGGCATATAGTGGAATAGCGTAGAGTAAAGTAGCATACAGTGGAGGGGTGTACAGTGCAGTTGTGTGAACTGGAGTGGCGAACAGTGGAGTGGGGTTGAGTGGAATAGCATACAGTGGTGTACCCTACAGGTTAGTGGCATCCAATGGAAAAGCTTGCACTGGAGTGGCATTGACTGGAGTGGCATACACTGGAGTGGTGTAGAGTGGAGTATCAGACACTGGAGTGGCATACAATGAAATAGCATATAGTGGAGTGGAGTAGACTGCAGTGGTGTACAGTGGAGGGGGGGTAGAGTGGAAAACCATACAGAAGAGTGGCATAGAGTGGAGTTGTGTACAGTGTAGTAGCGTAGAGTGGAGCGGCGTAGAGTGGAGTGACATACAGTGAAGTGGAGTAGAGTGGATTTGTGTAACGAGCAATAGCGTATACTGGCGTTGACTGGAGTGACATACCTTGTAGTGGGGTATAGTGAAACAAATACAGTGTAGTGGCGTACTGTGGAGTTGTGTAGAGAGTAATAGTATAGATTAAAATGGCATTGACTGGAGTCATGTAGAGTGGAGTAGCGTATAGTGGAGTCGCGTACAGTGGAGTAGAACAGAGTGGAGTGGTAGGAGTGGAGTGACATAGTGGAGTGGTGTACACTTGAGTGGTGCACAGTCAAATACCATAGACTGGAGTGGTGTATAGTGGAATGGCACAGAGTGGCATAGAGTGGAGAGCATAACTATGTTTGTGAAATTGAGCAGGAATGTAGATTATGATGTTCAGAGTAACACAAAACAGTGAATTGCGCTGCCTTGCATTCCTACAGATTTACCAAGCAATGCAGGGTCACTCATGGTGCCTTGCTTTGCTTTGTAAATGTGATTTAAGTATTGTGTTCCCCATGCAACACCATGCATAATGAAGAGTAACGCAATACAATAGTACAGGTAGGCCTTAGTTATATCTTGTGCCATGGTATACTGCAGTAACTTCGCTGTATACCGTGGTACAAGGCAAAGACAATTAAAAGGCAACCATATTGTTTTTAGTAACGTTTGGCTCTTAGATATAGGTAACTAGTTTTATTCATGTTCCCTACGTATTACCACTTTATTAAAGTGGTAATAGGGATGGATTTGTTTTTATATTTTCTGACATATTTTTAAATAATTTTCCTTAGTTCCATTGTAATACCTAGTGTTTCTTTTTGTAAAATGTTTAAGTTGTGTGGTAAATTCTAGGTTTTACCACAGTGCTGAGTAGATTTTTTTAAAGTAATTAAATATGTTAAAAATTGTAAATATACTGTAGTACACAATTGGCCTCATTACGATAGTAGAGGGTCGGACCGCCGTCTGCTATTGCCACGGTCAAGCAACCGCCCGACAAGCATGCGGTATGATATGACTGCAATGCCAGGGCAGAAATATGAAACCTGATGCGGGGCCAGCATGGGCCCCCACAGCCCTGGGGACTGCCAGGTCCCCAGGGGTTTGGAATAAAATGAATGCAGGAGAGGCCCGTGTGGCTTACCCCGCAGCCCCGGGGCTAATAATGCATAAATGTGAGGAGGGCTGCACACCCCACACAGCCTCAGGGCCCACCACCTCCCCAGGGCAATGATTAACAGAAGTGCAGGGGGGCTGCGCGCCCCCCACAGCCCTGGGGACTGCCACCTCCCCGGGGCTATTGAATAAAATTAATGCGGCAGAGGCCTGTATGGCCTAC
The DNA here is from genome assembly GCA_963921515.1 of Calotriton arnoldi. Lineage (NCBI taxonomy): Eukaryota > Metazoa > Chordata > Amphibia > Caudata > Salamandridae > Calotriton > Calotriton arnoldi. The sequence goes on from CAWUFW010011105.1 coordinate 383,398, forward strand.
CCGCAGCCCCGGGGCTAATAATGTAATAATGTGGGGAGGGTCGCACACCCCCCACAGCCCCAGGGCCCACCACCTCCCCAGGGCAATGATTAACAGAAGTGCAGGGAGGTCGCGCGCCCCCTGCAGTCCCGTTGACACCACCTCCCAGGGGCAATCACTAATGGAAATGCGCGGGGTCTGATAGGCTCCCCCGCAGCCCTGAGGACTACCACCTCCCCGGGGCTCAAATTATATATATGCAGGGGGTCTGTTGCAGACCCTCGGCCTCGGGGACCACCATCTCCCTTGGGCAAATTCGAAAAAAGGAGGGGGGACGATCAGCCCCCCCGTGGAGCTCTATATAGCCCTGGTGACCGTCATCCCCCAGGACCAGCTCCAGCAATGTCCCGGGGTGCCCAGGACATTGTAGTTTGCTATGCCTTGGCGGGAGCACCGCTCCCACTAAGCCATAGCAAACTCTGCTCCACTTCTTGCAAACAAGAGCAGAAAATGTTCTGCTTGCATGAAGCAGAGCAGAATTACTTTTGGACAGAGGGAGATGCATGTTAGCAGCTCCCTCTTTCCAAAAGCAATGCCGGCTCCCGTCTGTACTTCAAAGCCGCCCTGCAGGGACGGGTGCTCCCATTAGATGGAGACTTGGTTTGGTTGTGATTTGGGGAGCATGTCCCACTCGCCCATGTGAAATACAATGGATTTTCCAGGTACTTACAGCATGCTGGCGAGAAAGGGAGACAGGAGGCGAAAGGTCTCCTCTTGCCAATCCTGATGAACGGATGTTTAATCAAGAACACGGATGTGACTTTGGCAGCAATTGTTTGAAACACCAGTTTCCAGGCGAGTAGCTCACATTCTACCTCACTGATAAAAAGTATTCAGTTTGGAGAATTTTATAGAGCAAGGAGAGCATGTAGCACAATAGAAGAATATGATAAAGTAGAGCAGGAAATGAAACCATGTTTTTTTGTGAGAGGATACCCACTATCTATTTTAGAGGCAGCTTCAAAAAAAGCAAGAGGATTAAACAGGGAAGATGCTCTACTTAACCCTTCCAAAGCCATGAGAAAAAGGAAACAATGGGAAAATGACAAAGTACACAGTAAGCAGAGATGTAGACATTGCCATTTAATAAGAAAGGATCCGGTTATAGGCTGGTCAACAATGAGAGAACTCCAAATTACTTACAAAAAATCAAAATCATTGGAAGAGCATTTGGTGAAAAGCGAATTCCAAGCAGAAATCTGACAAATAACTTGGCTTAAACAAAAGGAAGGTTTCAGAAAATGCCTAAAATGTAAGGCATGCCAGAATGGGGAGAATATTTCTACTCTCACAACTGCTTTTAACAAAACTATCAAAATAAAAGGGAATCTCACTTGCAGAACAAGCTTTGTGGTATATATACTTAAATGCCCATGTGAGATGTTATATGGAGGGAGTATCACATTGCCAGCCCATAAGAGAATCAGGAGAGCAATAGCAAACAGGGACCGAAGCTACCCAGTGGCTAGGCATTTTAAAAAGTACCACCATAGCAACCCTACATTATTGAGATATAGTTGCATTGCACAAGTGCCGAAAAAGAAAAGAGGAGGGGACAGAGAAAAAGAATTGAGAAAATTAGAAACATACTACATCTTGGAGTTAGACAGTAAGGAACCGAAAGGTTTTAATATTGACGAAGAACTTTATACTTGTCTATATTGATAAATGTATCCCATTGAACGCACTCTTCGAAGAGAGCAGTATAGAAAACGTTTTATCAAAACAAAGAGAAAGGCGATAGAAGGGGAATAGCTAATTAGTACAGGCACATTAATGAATTAATGCACTTTAGATATTTTGCACTTTATATTGGTTTTTTGGGTACATTTTATTGGAAATATCTACTCTATAATAAGGCACTAGCCAAAAGATATGACATACATGCTTATCAAATGGTGTTGTTTTTATAAAGTGGAAGGCTTTTTAAGGGAATTTTCTCATGAAATAAGGATTTTTTTACAAAAGAGACAATTGTAAAAAAATGTTTGGTTTATGTCCGATTTAGTACATCCATGAAATTGAACAAATTAAATATACATGGAAATTTTCATTACATGGAAAATGAGAACATTAGTAGAAAGAGCCACTGAGTATTAGACAAAAAGAAACTGAGCATGTTACAAAATGGCGCTGACAGCTATAGGGCAAGGATATGTTCCAACACTCAACGCGTTTCGGAGCCCACGACTTGTGAGCAAGGAGCGTGGGCTCCGAAAACGCGTTGAGTGTTGTGCCACCATTGGAATAAATTAATTTTTCTGCAACAAGTTGGGTCCGTGGCATGCTGTCTTTTTGCGATCGATTACAGCATTTGGAAGCCTATATATATAGGATATATAGATATATATATATATATCCAACTCCTCGCCTCTTGAGTTTTCCTTGAACTGGAAAAAAACGAGTGCAGACCCAATTGCGTGCAAATTTCTCTTCTTTAATCCTTTAACCTGTACCACCAGTGTCTGTCATAACGCGTTTCTGCCGCCCAAGCGGCCTTGATCATATACATATATTTTACCTACTGTTTCCATAGGAAAAGCGTTTTTGGACTTGCCTATATCTTTGGTGCCGGTTGACGAATCTCCACGAAATTTTCCAAAACAGTGCCCTGCTCCATTTACTTGTGCATGGAAAGTTTCCCATGTTAATTCTAGGAGTGGGCGGTAAACTCTGCTCCGACGGGGGAAATCTCGGAATTTTGCTAATCCACGCTCTGCTTGGAGTGCAGAGTTCGGCACAAACTCCGCCACCCTCCAGGTAGCGGAGTTTAACGGCGCCCACCTGACTGAAGGGGTACTTCAGCTGTGGGTGTTCTCTATTGATTATCCGTTCATTATGCACCCAGTTTGTTTCATTATATATCTGGCAGTCTGGAAATTAGATAGCAGTTTTCTTCCTGTTGGTGTATCTGGAAGTCATATTTTTTCTAATATATGTCCTCAAGATTTTTGTTTTAGCAAAGGTTTCAGTGGGGTAACTTTGGAGTGCGCTTTTGTGCATGTCATTATGGTAGCCGGGCCCTCTGGCTTCACTTTGCTCCAGCAGAAACACCAACATTGGAGCAGAGAGGCTGTCTTTGGGGCATCGGCGCTCAATCCCGGCAAGCAGCAATGGCGGAGCGCTGTGCCTTTGCAGAAGATCAGCAGGTAAGGAGCTCTGCTCTCAGAGTTTAACAGTGTTGAGGTTATGGCTCTGAGTGTTTTCACTTAGTGTTAGTTGGTCGCTTATTTCATTCTGCCCGGAGTGTCGGGCGGCACTGGAGTGCCAGGCTGTCTTTGCTCTGGATCCCGCATGCTCCAGCGGTAATAGGGACCTCACAGGAATGCGGGACTGCTCAGCCTGCTCAGCCTGCACATCTGCTTTGTTTTGCTGGGTGTGCTTCTGTGGTCGTCCCCACGGGAACAGGGGTGGGACCATCCCTCTGCATTAGAAGCTGTGTCTGCATCTTGGAGTCTGGTGCGTGCTCTACTGTCACTTTGCTGTCATGCTGCCCCTGTGCCAGGGCTGTCTCACGAGAGGCACACAGCAGACATTTGCACCCCTCCCTTGTTTAGGATGGCAGATAACTGTTAGGAACACTTCAATCCATGTTGGCCATTTTTTATACCCCCGTCCCCTCAAATGTGCCCCATCAAATTTATTCCGGGAGCAAATACAATTCTTCTGTTTTCTGCAAGGAAATCTCCATACAGTGTGTTTGAAAATGTTGCATATATATGCCTGGGCAGCCTTCGTTTGTGTCAGCAACTTGGATGGGGGATAGAGGCGGAGTGTATTCATACCTCCTGCTGCTTGTGATTCGGAGCACCAGTTCCTACCTGCTTTTTGTCACAAATGCCACAGACCCTGGTGCTGTCTATTCATTCTCCAGTCTGAAGTGTGGATGATTGAAGATAATTTTATGCAGGCTTCATGGAGACTAGTTTCCCAAATAGAGAACCAAAGACTTGCATCACCCACAATAAAGTGTGACATGCAAAGTGAAAATACAGCCTAGAGAAAAAAGCTGATGGTGTTGAGTGGTAGAAATAAAATGTAGTGTATTTTAATGTTTCAGTTCACTAAACCAAAAACCAACTTGTGAAAAACGTTGTGAGAGTATGCGCCACTGCACAACGTACTTTTACATACATGCATACGGCAATCCAAGTCACTTGCATCTCTCAATCAATCACATCATTTCATTTGTTCAGTGCTACATCACCCGTGGGCATGTACATACTTTTCTGTTTAGTCACTCAAAGCCTTTGTATTTGCTGGCACAATAGGAGGTTAGGGAACACAATATATGCCACGCTCTGCAATCAGTCATCCGCAAGCCATGCTGGTAATAGCGATAGTGCGTGCCAATGACACCACTCAAAATGAAATGCTCTTTCAGCAGTCATGTCCTGCAGTATGGGTGTGCTCGCGAGCCAGAACAGCATGCGCTGCACCTGCCAGCTCTGGTGGGAACAGCTGAGCCCCACCTCGCAGTCTTTATATATAGGGACGTGGATCCTCTGTGGATTTGAAACTCCCCTTGCTGATATCTGATTGGCTGCCAACACTTCAACCAGGATGTTTTGGCAACCATCTTGGTAATCGGCTTCAGCCGAGTCTCAAAGAAAATGTTTAAAAAAAAGAAAAGGGGGCATTGTAGAAATACCCTGACCACCCCTAGCTATGGTCCTGCGATCCTCCTTGGACACCACCAGTGCAAAAAAGCATTTTTGTTTACATTTTTGTAGCAAAATCATGACAGAGTCACGAATCTGCTGTAAAAAAAACAAATGCGGTCTCCCGCACTTGTTTAGACTCTAGCCCCTGGATGGGCCAGGTCCCGGGGCATGTAGGCATAGAAAAAAAGGAGGTGGGTGCACAGGGCACCTCTCCTAAGGCTCATTTGGGAGCCCCAGGGACCACCACCTGCCCAGGGCTAATCTAATATATTGGAGGGGGGGCGCTCGGACCCCCCTCCATGGGCACATTTGAGCCCCGGTGACCACCATCTCCCCGGGGCTTTATTCATTTTAAGGGAGGGGCAGCACAGACTCCTCTCCAGGGCAATCTGAGGCCTCGGGGACCACCACTTTCCCGTGGCTAAATTAAAATATTTGCCGGGGGTCACGTGGACCCCCCGGGCCATGTGGAAAACCACCTCCCTGGGGCCTGTTATAGATTTAAAAAGGGGAGGGGGACGCACAGCCTCCTCCCAGGTCATATACGGCCCGGGAATCACCACCTCCCGGGCAGGCCTATCCAAAGTAAAGGAGGGGGGATCACGCAGCCCCCCTCCTGGAGCCAATTATGGCCCTGCGTACCACCACCGCCTAAGGCTGGATTCTGCACTCGCCTGAGGTGCCCATCCTCGGGAGACAGAAGTTTGCTTTTGCTTGGCGGCAGCTGTGACAGCTCCTGCCAAGCAAGAGTAAACATAATTCTGCTCCCAGCAAGCGGGAGCTGTCAATCTGCTACCGCTTGCTGAGAGAGGAGTTTTCATCTGTTTCCCTGCCTGCTGTCAAGAGGGCAGGGAGAGAGATGAAACGATTGCTTCCGCACACAGGGTGCTGCATATTTAGCAGTTCCCTGCATGCAGGAGCAATGTCAGCTCCTGCAGGAGGCCCGGAGCTGGCAGGGACCGCAGGGGCATTCAGGCTCCACCTGGGATCCCCATCAAAGCACACTGGATGTCCTGGGTGGAGCCAGGGCACCCAGGCAGACATGGCTGGGTCCCCGGGGTTGAAATTGGCCCGGGGATGGGGGCCAAGCGATCCCTCCCTCCCTGTATTGTGTTTTTTTAATAGGCCCCTGGGAGGTCTTGAGGGGGCCTGGGGTATTCAGGTGGCCCCCACTTATGTTTAAAGATAGCCCCGGCAAGGTGGTGATCCCTGGGGCTTGGTAACGCCCCAGTAGGGGGCCCGCGCAGCCCCCCTCCATTGATAAATTAAAGCCCCAAGGAGGTGGTGGTCCCAGGGCCTAGGGGGTCCATGCGGTCCCCCTGCTTATTTTTAAATTTAGCCCTGGGGAGATGGTGGTCCCCGGGATATGGTAAAGCCCCAGGACGGTGGTCCGTGTAGCCTCGCTCCATTGAGAAAATAAATCCCTGGGGAGGTGGTGGTCCCTAGGGCTCCAAAGAGCCCGTGTGCCTCCTCCTTTTTTTAGCTCATACCCACTCACAGACCCAATCATAAACTCATGCACCCACTCACAGACCCACTCAAACACCCACTGACAGACCCACTGAGAGACTCACACACCCACTGATAGACCCACTCAGACACTCATGCACCGACTCACAGATCCATTAAGGCACTCATGCACCCACTCACAGACTCAATGAGACTCACACACCCACTCACAGACCCATTCAGACATTCATGCAATCACTCACAGACCTACTCTGAGACTCACAAGCCCACTCACAGACCCACTAAGACTCATGTACCCACTCACAGATTCACTCAGACACTAAAGCACCCACTCATAGACCCACTCAGACACTCATGTTCCCATTCACATACCCACTCAGAGACTCATGCACCCACTCATAGACCCACTCACTGATTCATGTAACCACTGACTGACCCACTCAGACACTCACTCACCCACTCACAGACCCACTCACAGACTCACACAATCACTCACAGACCCACTCACACACCCACTCACTCACCCACTCAGAGACTCATCCATCCACTCACAGACCCTTTCAGATACTCTTGCACCCACTCACAGACCCACTCAGAGATGCACGCACCGACTCACAGACCCACTCAGACACTCATGCACCCATTCACAGATCCACTAAGACACTCATGCACCCAGTCACAGACCCACTCAGACACTCACGCACCCACTCACAGATCCACACAGGCACTGACACAGCCATGTACACACCCATACAATCATTCACACACCCACTCACAGACTCATACAGCCTCTCACACACCCACAAAACCACTCACACACCCACTCAGAGACCCATACAGCCACTGACTCACCTACCTATACAACCACTCACACACCAACTCTCAATGGTTACAGTTACAATGCAAAATTTTAAAAAACTTTGAAAAAGGTTACAGGGACGTTATATTTAGGAAATAGAATTTTAAAAAATTTATAAATTCACTGCAAAAACCAAAGGTTACAGGGATGTTATAGTTAGGCTCATGTATTTATACGCACAAAACCATAAAAATTCAACAGTTCAACAGTTATAGTTATCTGAGCTAACTATAACATGCCCCGGCAATGCACTGCTTATGACCTCACATATTACATCACTCATGACATGGTCAGTGACATCACTGATTACAATCATCCACAGAACAACTCACACACTGATTCATACACCCACACAACCTCTCATACATCTACTCACATTCCCACACAACCACTTACATACCCATTCACACATACAAGAACTCACACCCCTTCTCACACACCCATACAGCCACTCAACAGTCACTCTCCAATACAGCCACTCCCACATCCACTCAGTTAACCAAACTTACTCAAACAGCTGCTCACTCACCCATATAGCCACTTAGACACCCAGTCCCTCACCCATACAGTTACTCATACAGCCAGTTAGTCACCCATGCAGCCACTCATATACTCACTCACCCATACAGTCCCTCACATAGCCACCCACTCAACCATAAAGCCATTCACATACCCACTCCATCACCCACCAATACAGCTACTCACACAGCACTCACTCACCCATACAGCTACTCACACACCCAATTATTCATCCATACAGCCACACACCCACTCATACACCCATACAGCAACTGACACACTCCCTCACCAATATAGCTACTCATGCAGCCACTCACTCACCTAGATAGCTACTCACACACCCACTTATTCACTCATACAGCCACTCACACACCCATACAGCCACTCACACATCCACTCAACCACAGATATACACAGTCACGCTGCCACTCACATAATGTATATTTGAAATAGTATCACTCATTAGTAGTACATATGGTATACTAATTTAACTTTTGTAGTGCCTTAGTATATATTTTAACACTCAAAAGCTTTTACGAAACATTCACAATCACTGCATGATGTCATCAGTGATGTCATGAGTGATGTCATTTGTGATGTCATCAGTTATGTCACTGACCATGTCATGAGTGATGTAATATGTGAGGTCATAAGCAGTGCATTCCGGGGGCATAATTTATAGTTAGCTCAGGTAACTATAACTGCGCAATTTCTATGGTTTTGTGGGTATAAAAACATGAGCCTAACTATAACATCGCTGTAACCTTTTGTTTTTGCAGTGAATTTCTAAGGTTTTTTTTATTCTATAATGTCCCTGTAAGCTTTGCTTTTGCAGTGAATTACTGGTTTTATTGGGAGGAAGTGGACTGGCAAATTGAGCAGCTGCCAGCCCTTATACACAATTGAAGAAAATAAAAACAAAAACACAAATGGGACTTGGGATAGGAGGAAGCAGGAGGTCAGGACTGGAGAGTGCATAGAAGAGGGGCAAAAGAGGGAGAGAGCAAGGAAACACATACACGTCCATGAAGTGCTTTAAGCTAAATAAAACAAGCATTAGGAAAGCCAGTAAGTCTGGCTTTAATGGTCTAAGGCATGAAAACATAGGCACATGCAAATGCACACACAATATTTGTGTCCCTCTTTCCTGTAAACTCTCATGCCTGTGACCTGTAGTTTGTTTCCCAAGCTTGCAGTACTTCTTTATGAATTTCTCAAACTTGCAATGCTACTCAGCATCACAAGCTTGAAGAATAAAAAATAGCCCACAGACTTAAACGGTGAAGAAAGAGACAGGTTGCAAAAGATACAAAGCACAAATATTTATGTTGTAAATGTTAGTAATTTAAAACTTTCTTGCCTATTCATATTTTTTTCTGTTTAGAAGGGTCAGCAATGGGATCAAAACTGTAATGCAGAGGCTAATTGACCTCTCTTATCACACTATAAAATTAATTGAGGCCCTCCTTTCAGACCAGATCACCTATATTCTTAAGAAGGTGAAACACAGCCAGACAGAGATCATTTGCGAAAGAGCATCCTAACCATGAACACAGCAGAAGCCTTAATACTTACAGCTTACCTAGCGCAGTTTTCCTCCCAAGCCTGATAACAGTAGGAGCTGATGAGATGACCCACAAAGCTTGGAGTTCGCTCAACATAGCCCAACCCTTCTCCAAGATCAGCCACTGCTGCTTCATGTCTATTGTCTTGTTAATACGTGAAAGGCCATGCTCTGTGATGCTGCTAGTAATCAGAAATCAAGGCTCTATGAATGGTGATTCAGAAAACCAGAGATGTGCTGTTGCTAATCAGACATTCCTGGTGCTGCTGAGACCTGGTAACTAAACATTTATAATATTGCCGTGCAGATTAAAGTCGGAAAATCAGAGTCATTGATGTTAATAAGTGGTATTGCTATGGTTCAAACAAGTAACTGAGGCTATTTTAATTGCTAGGAATATATGACGCTCCTGTGCTGTTTATAATTAAACAGAATTAATGCTGAAGGTTGATTACAATCCTTAATGCATCATGCTGCTCTCCTTATGTCTAGGGAGGCATGGTGTCTTAGGGCCTGATTCACAAAGGTAACTTACGATTTTGAGTAAGTTTACTACTTTTCGGTATTCACCAACTACAAGTTTAAGTTAATACTAGAAAAATTCATATGTCCAGCACTACACATGGAAAACCAATGGTACTACAACACCCTCCCTGAGAAAATATTGAAAGTAGGGATTTAAAATAAAACCCCGTAGGAAATAAAGTTAAATGTAATTAAATTATTTAAAATAGTTAAAAATATAAATAAGTATAAATTAAAGTTAAAAATATATAAAAAGTGCATATTTATTATTTAATTATTAGATATTTTAACAAATTATTTTGAATTAAAAAAATGCAATAATAAATGTTATTAAAATATAATTTCATTTTAATTCATTTAATGCATAACTTTAAATAATTATTACTGACATAAAAAAATTATTTATTGGTTTAGGTGGGAATTTAATTTTTAATGTAAGCTTCTGAAAAAAAATTTGATTTAATTTAATGTTTCCTTTAGTTACAGTTTTAATTAAAAATGAATGAAATAGTGTTGTAGCAATGTTTTATTTTGTTCTACATTTAAAGTAGATATATACAATGAATAAACATTAATATTTAACATAAAAATATTTGTAATATTTATTTTTGTGTTAAATAATTTTTTTATTTTTTATTCCATACTTTAACATAGGAAGACTCCGCAGTCAGGGTGGAGATCTCTGCATGGTAAAAAGCATAGGTTAAAACTGATAGTCATGTGTTAGATGGAGAACATTTAATGTGATCTTGGATTTGAACATAGACTGATTTTTCAATGATCATGGATGGTAGGTGAGTGATGGGCCAGTAGTTAGCAAGGACATCAGGGTCTAGTGTAGCTTTTTTAGGAGTGAGAGAATCTGGTCTGTCTTCAGAGATTCTGGGAAGAAGCACTGAGTGAGGGCGGCATTGACAATGGCAAATAGGGGTGAGAGAGCTTTGATGAAAAAACAGGATAAGAGATAATCTTCGTAAGAAAAGGCTTTGAGGGAGTGCAGTATGCAAACGAGATCTACAAGGGATAAGGGTTTGAACAATGACCAGTGTAGGATTGTACAGTAAGTGGTGGGTGTAAGAGATGAAGCAGCCTCGGTGTTGGCACACTGTAAAAAAGTATATCTGTGTTAATGTTAAAGCTTCTTTCAGGATCTAGTTCTCTGGATAGAGCAGCAGAGGAGCCTGCAGGTATTCTGATTTTCACAGGACCACCCAGTGGGAGCAGAAAGAAAATTCTAGAGGCTAATTTCTTATCTCTGCCACCAGTGGAGACTAATGCCATAACCAATCATAATTGTGATGGGAACTTAACAAAATAGCTCAAAAATGCTGAGAAGAGTCTTGCTTTCAGTAAAGAGGTTGGATCCAAAGCCCATCTGTGTGTATTGTTTACGGTATGTAGTATATTGATGTGGAGACATGAGATCTGTGACACAGCAAGCTTTCAAGCCACACCTAAAAAGAGTTCCCTCAAGTATGCAATGGAAGGGTAAAATTCATTCAGTCTGAACATAGTGACACCAAGACGCTTCTGGTCGGAACAATCACAAGAATAGAGATGAAAGCCGCTGAATCAGGTGCAGCAAAGGGAGAAAGTTAACAAAGCCATCCAACATGTCTGAGGGGCTGACCCAAATCCCACGGTAAGTATATGTAATGAAGTGGAGGCAATAGGTCTTGCTAACAGATTGCTAAAGCTGTAGCTGAGATCTAAACAAATTAGTCTTCGGCACATGAACTATCTAAGAAAATTGACTCATGTATCACAGAGAGTTTGCATCAGTGAAACAAGGAGCACCGTGTTTCTGTGCAGGTGGTCTATTGAAACTTGTGAGCAGGATGAGTGCAGCCAAGCACTGCACAGTTTCTCTTAGGAACTGAGAGACAAGAGTACCCCTGCCCACCTGCTAACACTATGACCCCTGCCACAGTGATGGTTTCAATTTACGGGTAACCCTGACCTATCTTGAAATGGTTCATCATTTGGTAGTGCAGTCTTTTACGGTTCCTGCAAAGTTGTTGGAACACCCTGTGCCTGCACACAAAGGGAGTTCTTTGCAGATTTAATTTGCGCTAGGGGGTCTTTTTTGCCCTTGCACTTTTTACAGACACAGGTGCACAGGCTAAGGTCCTTTCACAACCCATGTAACCCCATACAAATGAGGGAATACTTAGGGCACAAGTCAGGGGTACACACAGGTACGCGGCGTCCACCCACTCTTTTCACAGGGTGGACACCGTCCCCCCTGCCATGAAGTTGGGCCTCACAGAAATATGCTGAACTTGTCCCAGTGTAATTTACAGACAACGGGACACATTCAGCAGAGCCTGCAGTTGTCTGCTTTCGACTCCCAGCAGCAACGTGCAGGCAGGGAGGGGGCTTTTTTTCACCTCCAGTTGGGCAGACGTTAAGGGGCCATCAGGCCTCCTTTTGTTTGAATATCCTGATTGGAGGCGGCCTGCAACTTCACACTTAAATGTAAATGCCACGGAGGGAAAACAAAGGTACACAGCTTGTTATTTCTTCACAGGTACTTAAGAGAGGCATGCTTTTGCCTTTGTTCAGTCCCTGTATATAATAGATGCATGCACTGTAAGAATGTCAGGTGTGTTGGTCTGTCCCAGTATTTACACAAATAACAATTTCAATAGCACTACTTTATTTCTTTTATAGCGCTGTGCAACCCAATGCAGGGTGTCAGAGCTCTTTACGTAACATACACATTATACATTGACAATAAATCATGCACATGTGTAAATCTATGTACAAGATGAGTTACATGAGACAGTGAGGGTTGCAAGGTGTAGGAGCCACATGTCCTTCATACCTCACTGTCGTCTTTTAGAGGGATTACAATTTATGACCTTCAGGTAACAAAAGGATCTCTGTGTTAAAAGCAGTAACCCACTTTACTATCTACATAAAATAAAAATCTGTCATCTGCGTGTTAGATGATGTGCTTTGCAGGAGATACATTTACCTTCTCTACTACTTTGATTCAAATCTGGGACTTCACAAAACACAGATCTCTCCAACAAGTGTAATAACCACCAGAGTTATCTCACCATTATTACTATTCCCTGAGATTTACTGCACACCTTCACAGCAGATGCCTTAACCCAATCAAATATTTTAAAATGTAGACTTTGCAACTAATTAAGCATAACAGATCTACTATCATGCTTCTCCTTGTTGCCAATTTCTTTGTGGCAGGGTTTAAAAAAATAAATGTATTAGTTGAGGCCCAGATTTTGCATCAGGATTGCGCCACTTTTTTGGCACAACACAAAAGTCAAATCTCATTTGTTAAATCTCAGTGTGCTTAAATGTACTCATGATATACCTGATAAACATATGTGTGAGGTTTTAATATCTGATGTTACTTCTTGTGATGTCACTTCCAGTGAGGTCACTTCCTGTGATGTCACGTGCAATGTCACGCATCGTGACATCATGCGCTGTGATGGCACGCGTCATGATTTCACTTGCATATTGCCTAAACTGGTTAGTCCCCCCACTTCTTTTTTTAGGACTTGTGCCCTGGGAATACTACGGTACATTACAAGGGTGCTCATCCATATGTAGAGTATTAATGAAGAGGCTGGAAAAATCGTTGAGGTCCTTTTCGTAATGCCAAATTGTCCAAGATGTACAAAAGAGGTACACATGCCTGTAGCCTTCCCGGGGATTTTTTTTTTAAATCGGCCTCTCAATTAGACCCCGGGCTCAGAAACAGAAGTAAGTGTATTGTCTAGCTCATATTGAGTTTCAGCTAAGAGGCACAACATGAACAGGACAGAGTATTAAATACGATTTTCCGTTCTTTCACTTTATTTCAAGCATACCTTTAGTTTTGATGGCTTTATCCAGATTTGCAGCATCAGTAGCAGCATTAAAGCCTGGGGCTCCTTTAACTGGTCCAGCACTAGCCTATAAACAATACAATTTCTAGGAATAAATCGTTTCCTTAAAATCCTTAAATTGAAGTTGAACCAGTATACTTTAAATGATACAGTCTACGGATGTGACACTGAAATAAATAACATTTCAATATTCAGCACATTACTGGCAGCGGAATTTCCCATATACCAAACTAGAACTAGGGATACAATTAGTTTTATACTCACGTACTAAAAGTCATCATAAGGCTGGTGTTTTTTTATATTCGTCTGTTTCTTACTAATCTATCAGCTGCTTTGCAGTCTATTCCTTTCTGATCCTTTCATGAGCTTAATTGCCCTGAGAATGATGTCCTGTGTCATGTTTACATAGGATTTCTTCTACTTTTCTCTCAGCCATCCTGATTTCACCAAGGTTATAACATTGCTTAACACAACAAGTCTTCCTCTTCACAACTTGATGAGTGAAAGCACGCATGTTTCCTTCTTGTGAGGGCTGTGTTGCACCCTTCTCTGGACCACTGCATCAGCCTGTCATGGGTTGCTTCTTTTCTTCATTGCCTCAGTTAGAGGAGGAGCAGCGTATGAAAAAGATGCACATCCCATCTGCCCTCCATTGGGATTCCCCTCCACATTTAGGGTGTATGGGAATGGCGGAGCTTCACTGCTGGTTACACATTGGAAACACCATTCTGGTGGAGGTGATGCCCGTGTTTACATGTCAACTAACTTAGAGTGACACTACCACTGGCATTTCGACCCTTTCTATCCAGGACATAATCATGGTGAGCTAACACAGAAAACGTTTTTACATCTTCCATCTTCTTTTTGAAAGTGGACCCCCTGTTTGAAACTCCCTTTTTCCAAGAATCTGCCGCCAGCGAAGCTGAATGTCAAAGTTGCTAAATACCAGAACTAGTGGGACTAGTTCCTCGCTTCCCCCTTGGGGCCAAGTGAACGAGAACTTGCCGAGGTCTCTGAAAAAAGGGTCCTCTTACATTTCTGTGGATTGGTCCTGGCTGTGGTTCCCCTAGCACGGGTACTCAAAGAATCTGCTGCACACACACGCAACATGCAAGTGGAAGAATGACTTGGGGCTTAGGAAATGCAGGCAGAGAGAGTGGTCTACCTTGAGGACTGTAGGCTGCTCCTGACTGAAGACCTCAGACCATGAGACTACCAAGGGGTTGTCATGAGGGCAGGTACAGATATTAGATCCTAGCTGGTTCTGAAAACAGAGAAGTGCCAGTGCCATAGGGCTGAAAAAGAATAACAAAGCCCATTCAGAAAATACAACTAAACATTTTGAGGCAAGGAGGCCACAACCCAGCACTCCTGGGGGCATATGTGCACCAATAGGAGTAAAGCATACTGAAACAGCTGTGCCTGGGGCACACTGCAGGCCATCTGTGGCCTAAGGAAAACAATGTGCGCACTGAGTACTCAGATGTCGTGTTGCTGGACACTCTGCTCGGCACTGTAGCTAGCTTTACAGTGCTGTTGGTCTTGTTATTGCAGACACCTGGAAGGGTGGTCTGTGATCAGGTGAAAACATTAGCCAACTTGGAGGGTACCTGCACGGGCCGCGCCCGGACCTGACATCTTTGGCATTTTATTCCCCCAAACTTTCACCCCATTAATTTGATGAACCAGTTTTTTTTGGCATTAGGATTTTACCCCTGCTAACCAGTGCTAAAATATTTATCTCCTTAAAACTTGATCAAATTGGCCTACACCTAATTGGCACGCTTAATTTACTTACAAGTCCCTAGTAAATGGAACTGCATGTACCCAGGGCCTAAAAAGTAAATACTACTAGTCGGCAGCAGCACTCGTACCACCTACTAAAGTAGCTTTGCAAAACATATCTCAGGCCCAGCACTGCAGACTGTTGTGCAGTTTTAAACTGCCATTTTGACCGGGCACAATAAACCCGTTTCCAGGCCCGAACCTTTCTTTTTACTACATGTTAGTCACCCTAAGGCAGGCCCTAACCCCTCTCAGGGCAGGGTGCATGGTATTTAAAAAGTAGGACATAGGCATTTAAGTGTTTACATGTCCTGACTGTGAAAAACTCCTAAAATTGATGTTCACTGTTGTAAGGCCAGTCTCTACCATAGACTAACACTAGGACAATTTATTTCAATTATGTTATTTGCAAATACTTTATTTGGTACTATGACCATAAAAGTGCGACAGACAGCAATAAAGCATACACGTAATATAAATAAGTAGGTAAATAAAAACACAATCATGTCAATAATCACATTGCGTTGCATGATATGAAATATAAAACCTGGTAAGTACCTAAAACATAAAAAGATAAAATTAGACATGAATAAAACACAGCAGCAATATGGGAACTTGTAAAGACCAGCATGCCAGCTACGATGTTGGGCCCTCAAAGGCAACACAAGGTCACTTGATGGACTTCCCTCCCTATACACAACACAATCACATTTAACCCCTTCTATGCTCATGACGAGCTCAGCTCGTCATGCTGCGCGGTGGGCGTGTGCGCATGACGAGCTGAGCTCGTCACGACAACACCCGCGATCGGAATGTCCAGCACCTGGGCGGAATTCCGATCGCGGTCAAGGGGTTAAGAGAGCAGCGGCTCAAACTTCAAAACATTGGGGCCATTAACCCATGTTGTAGCTTTAAGCAGTAATAATGATTGAGGAGTGTTGAGATCGATAACCAGTAGAAAGTTTTCTCGAGTTACCTCATCGCATTGGCTCTGATTCTCCAGCTACAATGAAGATATTTGCCAATGGCACAAACAATAGGTTCTTTGGCCTCTGCACGCATAATCCTCAGGGCCATCAAACACTGCCTGACCCCCAGCTGTCTACAAATTGGAAGAATCCATCTCAACCTTGGCTGTACATAGCCAGGGCAGAAGAAGTAAAAGTATTGTAGGTTCTCTTCAGATTGTAGGCATACATGGCAATTAATACATCCTAACGTCTGATTAGGAGCAGATACACAAATAAAGTTTACACTCAAATGAATCGTAAGTTAAGATTCTCTTTAATGGTAACGTAGGATTTTAAGTTACAATTTTGAAAATGCCACTTTTAGAAAGTAGGCATTTTTTTGCCCAGATTAACTGTGCCTTGCTGCCAGTGTCCAGACTCATGTGACTGGCAATGCCTCTGCTGTTGTGGGTTGTGTATTGCTTCCAGACAGTAAGACAAAAGAAGCCCAGGTTTGAGGGAAGAGGGTCTTCCTGACAGGATGGCTGGGGAGGAGCTGTACCATACCCTGATTACACTTCAAAGGGCCCTGCCCGCAGCACACACTAAGGAACATGGCACCAGGCCTGCCCTTGCCTTTATCACCCTAGATAGTTTAAAGCCAGGACCAGTGGACGGTGAAGACCTGACTAGAACCAGTTCTGGAGGTAGGTCAGGGAGTTCCCCCACACACAGGCTGGCATCATATATAAAAATGGGACCTTCAGGACCTCTCACCCGAACACTCCAGGACCTCTGGAAGATTTGGGAAAAGGACTGCCCTGCTGCCAGAAGGACTGCCCTGCTGCTGGAAGGACTGCCTTGCTGTCTGGAAGAAGGAAGGTTGGACCTGCATGCCTTGATCCCAGTCTACCCAGAGTGACTCTAAGGGTCAGTTAATTGTCCTTCTGTGTGAGCTACAGAGACACAACAAGTTTCCATGGGCCTCCCTGCAACTACCCTGCTGACCAGCGCCAATTGAACCTGCCTGGACTTGCCATAGCCCTGTGGTTGGGCTTTGCTGGAGTGAATCCTGGACCCTTAGCTGGGATCAGTGAGAATTAAAAAAAAAAAAATTAGTTGCCAATCCACAGGTTTGGTCTTCTTTCATCGCAAAGTGACCTCTTCGTGCCGATAAAAGACCTATTGCGATGACCACCAAGACAAAGCTCCAGTGGGAACAGCTCTTCGCAGCGAGACCAACCATCTACAGTAACTGGCAATTTGAGACCTGCGTTCACGCCGGCTGTGATCGCCTTTGACGATCAACCAATGTGAAGCTCCACCGATGACCGGTTCTTCTCATTACAGCAACTACTGTCAGTGATGCTTACCCTGCTCCTCAACTTGAAAAAGCCTCCTCCTAGAGGCCCCGGCCAAAGTGAATAGCACTCTTCTCACCTGAATTGAGAAGGTAACTCTTTAGCATGACTAACCTGGTCCCTAAATCCGACCCATGCTCCATTGGAGTCGGCCCGAATTTATAAATTTCCCCCAGTCCAGCATATCCAGATAACTGCAATCAGCACTTTGTGCTTCTTGGTGCTATTTCTTTCTGGTGCTACTGATTGGATTTTTGTTGTTTTTATGTCATTTTATTTAATAAAATGTACTCTATTTTTCTAAATTGGTTTGGGATTTAATTGGTGTTGTGTTTTCACTTTATTACTGTTTGTGAGCTGCATAAATATATTATGCATTGCCTCTAAGTTAAGCCTGGCTGTTCTTGTACCAAGATACCAGAGGTTTAAGCACAGGTTAATTATGTGACTTTTGTGGTTCATCTTGACAAAGATTGTGTTTAATATAAGAGTGGGGCTTCCACCCCTCTGCACTAATAACACAATTTCTTACATTTCTAAGCTTTTTGTACTCAAGAAAGATCAGGATCTTCATCCTTGTATTAATTTAAGAGGTATAATAGGATAACAAGTAAGGATTAATTTCCCTTACCTCTTATAATGGATACAGTGGAGCCCCCTAAAAGTGTACAACTCTTCAATCAGCTCAATTTGCAAAGCGATTACCCTATTCCGGTTATAAAGTAGAGCAACAAGCAGATGACGGCTTATCGCACCCCATTTGGACATTTTGAATAACATCTACTCTCAATTTGGTTGTGTAATATTGCAGCTATTTTTTAGTACTTCTTAGATTTTATAGTTTCTGATGCTTTAAATCAGTTTGTGCTGTTCTTCTTGGATGGTATTATCTTAAATTCTGGTTAGAAGAATATGTGAGTCTCCTGCTATCAGGATTTCAGCAACTTCATTTATTCCACAAACCCCCAGAAGGGTGAATTTGAGACGGTAAGATGGAATACCATGGAATCAAATTGAATGTCTCTGGTCTGCCTATTGATCCAAGGAAGTTTTGGACATTCACCTTCTAATGTCATAGAGACTCAAACCTTTTTTGGTTTTGCAAACTTTTCTCACCAATTTATTTCAAATGTTTCCAAAATAACTGCTGACATCACTCACCTTTTGAAAAAGGAAGAAATAAGAAAGGATTTTTTCATGAAATGATTGAGCTGA
Organism: Calotriton arnoldi; assembly: GCA_963921515.1. Taxonomy (NCBI): domain Eukaryota; kingdom Metazoa; phylum Chordata; class Amphibia; order Caudata; family Salamandridae; genus Calotriton; species Calotriton arnoldi. The sequence goes on from CAWUFW010011105.1 coordinate 402,212, forward strand.
AGAGGCAAGCGACTTGAATGTATGTTTGCTGAAGCACCTATGACATATCACCCAGACACTTTTAAAAAGTTTAATGGAGATGCAGAGGCCTCTGAATGAGTTGTTGGGACATGTTTGCTAGAATGACAAGACAAATATGGATTGGAACATTCGGTTTAGTACTTATCCAATGCTTTGTCACATTCTGAATGGAACTATTCAGTTCAAAAAAGAGAATTTCTTTTAGCAATGGACATAGCCTACTCCGAAAGGAGACATCTTTTGATGGGTAATAGAGAACTGTTTGAAATTTGAACTGGTTATTGGATTTATACAGCATGTTCAATCTTAAATGCAAGAACAGTTGTCAAGCTAGGTGGATATTTTCTTTGCTCAGTGTGGTTTAACAACAAAGTATATTCCTGTGGTTTTTGTTTTGTTCTGTTGCTATCCTGAGACATCTTTTACTTATGATTAGGGCTCCCTGTTTTCCGTTTTTACGGATTTTTACAAATAAATACAGACAGAAAACAATGTGTATTCTGTCTGCATTTATTTTTAAAAATGGATAAATACAGAAAATGTGCTTCTTTGAGTGACTCTTCGTGCTGTCTTTCATGAATTTAGCCCAACAGCTGAGCAGATGGACAGCATGGGAAATTAAAAAACGGGATGAAATTTATTTAAATAACTGCATTTGTCAACATACATTTGTGATATAATGCTAATATTTGCCAGTGGATGTACTGTTATGTAATATTTGGCAACTTAAATAGCTAAAACACGACAGACATCAAAGTATGAGTGCGCGTCTATCATTTAAATAAATATGGAAATGGACACTTTTACAACTACATTTATAAGCAAAACACAAAATAAATATGGATAAATACAGAAGAAATGTTAAAAAATAAATACCATAAAACCGGTAGCCCTACTTATGATCGGCCTGTAGTTCCTTTTTATTTAGTGGCTGCTATTGTCCAGTTCTTTTAAAAAGACTAAAATGGTGCACAAACAGAAGGATCCAAAAGAATTCAATCTCAATCTTAAGACTCTTTTAGTTCAATGCAGGAAATTGTATTTCAGTCAACAGGCCGGGTTCCAACTAAATAACTACAACTGCATGCAAGGATGATGTCTAATACTTCATCATTTTTTGGTTATAAAGGCATTAAACTTACCTTAGGGTAAGCATTATGATCTTTTTGGAGGTCAGTTATTCATTCAGACATCCAGAATTATGTCTTGATTATCCCACTGAGCTCCTGAACCTTGGCATGCACACTTTATAACGGATCTCCCACCAGCTGACGTATGTTTAAAACAATGGTTACTGTGGATATCATTTCTAAGATGGCTCGTTTTTCACCATCAGCCAATATACCCAGAGCAGAGATAATGGCTCAATATTTCTTGACAGATATTTTTCAGCTTCCTGGGCTACCTCACTCGATTATTTCCGAAAGAGGAACTATGAGCTGGATTTAGATCTTGGTGGATGGGTTACTCCGTCACAACGGTGACTGATATCCCATCTGCCGAAATATAAATCCTATTATATCCTATGGGACTTATACTTCGGCGGATTGGATATCCGTCACCGTTGTGATGGAGTAACACGTCTGCTAAGATCTAAATCAGGCCCTAAGTCTTTTTTGATTTTAGGAGGCTTTGTGTAAGGCCTTAGGAACTGAACAAGCAGTTTCCTATGGTTACCAACCTCAGTAAAATGGACAAACAGAGAACACACATTAATATATTCAATGTTACTGTAATGAAAACCAAGACAATTGGGTCTCTATTTGCCCACTGCTGACTTTTCCAACGATAATGTAACTCATAGTGCTGCTGAGAATTCACCTTTCTATTACTTGCAATGTTTTACTTCAAGAGGGTTTTCCTCTTGGGAGGCGTGGCCAAGATGGCAAAAGGGGCAGACACAATGTGAAGAGGTCTGTGCCATCCACCTGTCTGACACCATCCTCTTGCATAGTGGCCCACTCTCCGACCGAGTGACGGCCCTCCAGATGATAGCAGGAACTGGCTGGGCAGAGCATGATTACGAAACGGCTGCTGACTTACCTTACCACGCTGGTACACCAAGACCAAAATGATTTAATCCCAGGGAGGAACACATTTCTCAACCTGAGGCGTCTCTTTCATTTCACTGAGGAATACCCCCAAGCTTTGCCTTTGCCTGTAGCACTTTGCTTAGACATACAAAAACCTTTGATATGCTGGGCTGGCCCTATCTATAGGGAGTGCTACTCACAATGGGCCTGGGACCAAAGATACTGAAATAGATAGGTCTCCTATATGCTAATGCAGTTGCCTGGGTACGCAAAGGTAGGGAAACCTTCTCGACCTTTTGGGTGGGCAGGGGCACCAGGCACGGTTGTCCACTCTCACTGAATATGAATGAGGTGCAAGAACCCCGGGCAGGCTTGTTTCTGCTGCAGGGTTCACAGTGGGGGATTTCGAGTGGAGACCCATGAGAAGCAATCTTGTTATATGCAGATCACGCCCTAGTGTGTCTTGGAGACGTACGTTGAAACCTACTCTGAGTGATGGAAACAATAGACAAGTTCAAAACTGCCTTTGGCTTGAAACTGAACTGGGCCAAATCCTGCCTCTTACCTCTCCAAAGAATTCCAGAGTGTGAAGTGTTCTACCACATGGGTTTAACGTGGCAGTACGACTCATTCAGACACTTGGGGGTCAATGTCTATCACTCAGATGACAACTTAGTATAGGGCAACCTGGGGGTGATGATGGCCGGCATGCATCATCCCATGACATTCTGGAAGTCACTTCCACTCTGGGAGTTAGATTTGCAATAGCAAATATGCTGGTTCTACCTAGGTTACTCTACCACTTCTCTGTGTTTCGACTCCCCCTTCCCCAGCGATTTTTTCAAGACTTTAATACTGTTCTTTCTGACGTGATATGGGCCACAGGGAGGAAGAGAGTGGCTCTCTATAAACTGTATTGCCCCAATAGATGGGGAGAATGGGGGCCCTTCACTATGAGTTGTACTATGCGGTGGCACAGCTACAGTAGACCATGCAATGGTTATCAGACACACTTAATCCAGAACGGTTGTCCGTTTTACAAGTTATGGAAAGTTGGGGGATATTGGAATGACGTATGGACTCCTACAGAGACACCCCACACATTAGACCACTTGCCAAGGTGACCAAATACTGTTGTCACATGTATGTACAACCCAGGAGCAGCCCACCGAAGTACGCACCCAACCTGCCACTATGGGTACTCCCGGCATTTGCAAGATGGCTGACTGACACAATATAAGACAGTGGATGGAGGCGAGCATCCTCAAGATAAGTAACCTGTACGAGCTTAAAACCTTGATGGCCTTCTATGACCTCAGAGAGTGTTACAACATTGAGGAGGGCTAGTTTTCAGCCCACAATGCCCTGACAGCCACGACAGGTACCCTGTGGAGCCCCAGTTGTATATCCCTAACATTGCAATTGTTACTGGAGCATGGCTTGGGGAGACGAGCAATCACATTAATTTACAGTGCGCTGCTGGAATCGCATAGCTTAAGTCTACATGCCCTGAGGGATTATTGGGCCCTCTTGCTCCACCGAGAGCTCACAGATAGGCAGTGGTCCCTTGCGCTGGAGCAGGTCCGGCAAGTCTCCAGGAACCTGTGTTTAAACTACACACAGTTCAACTACCTACATCAGACATATCTTACTCCCGCACTTCTACATCGCATCTTCCTTGGGGTGGACCCGAAATGCCAACGGTGACTATGTCTGGAGACAGACTTTTACCATATTGTATGGGCCTGCCCAGAAATTGGGCGAAATTGGACAGACACAGTGACGACACTAATAGACATCATGGGACTTCCATTACAGCTTGATCACCTACACTGTTTGCTGGGTGTGTGGGTGTGACATGCCGTACATGCAAGAACAAAAATGTTACAAAGTTTGTAGACCTGGTGTATATACTTTAAAAATTCTGCATAGCGATGGCAAGGAATTCCACCATAGCCCTCCCCATTATCTCTGTGGCTTAGAGACCATTTCTAAAGGGCAACTGCTAAGACAATTGCCTGGCGCTCACTTCTGCTACAGCGAGAAGCGGTGACACAATGGGAAGCCTGGCACACGTATGTGGACAAACTGACAGCGAAGACAGACAAGTGACCACCTTGAGGCCCTGCGCATTCACCGACTGCTTTGCTCTTGTGCCGTTAGCTGTGGCCACTGAATGTATTGACTCAATGATGGGTAACACAACATTTATGACTGGGGGCTAGACATTGGGATCCTGCTTCCCACGCATTAACTGTGTGACTATAGCTCTCCCTTTCTTATTTTCTATCCACTCCATGGGTCCCCATGACCTCCTTCGACTCCGACCGACACTCCTTCGACTCCGACCGACACTAAGACACATTGCCCCGAGAGAGAGGCAATAGGTAGATTTCACACAACTGACACTATTGTCAATAGGCAATGACAAATTGTTCCTAATTATTACACAATGCTGCAGTAGCTCTTATGAGACGGACAATAGGGTGCTCTAACCTTGATTGCCTGCCGACTATGTTTGCCCTGGGCACCAGGAAAAATGTCTGTACTCATTTGGGAACTGGAGATGTAGGGGAACACATTGTGGACTCGTGATGCATAAAATGTAACGCATACTTTGTACACCTATGTTGTGAATCCAAACTATGCTCATCACTGTATGTCTATAAGATGAAAAACTAATAAAGACCTACTATGGAAAAAGAGTGTGTTTCTCTTTTCCTTAGATTGATCCTTTGGTTCTGGCAACTACTGATTATGTGAATCAGTACCAGAAACTAAGGCAACTTGTTTCTGAAATTTTATGTAGTTCAGAGATCAAGATGAAGTAACATGTTGATAAATCAAGATCATGTTTTTCACTTTTTGCTCCTGGAGTTAAGGTTTGGCTGTCTTCTCATTTTCTTCGCATTCAAAAACTCCCAGTCTAATTTTGGAATGATTTTTGGTCCATTTATTGTTATTCATCAGATCAGATATGTGGCTTTCCATTTGAATATGCATCACATTTGGAAAGATCATTGAGTGTTCAGTCATCATAACTGATGCCTGTGTCCCAGATTGTAATCATTAACCTTCATTTGAACCTCTGACATTGATGGTACCAGGATAATGGGAACATAAAGTTCAGAAAATTGGTGACTGTCAGATTTTCATCTTCAATTCTTGATTCATTGGAAGGGGAAGAATTAGCCATCTATTGAGTGAACATGGTAAGATACTTCTGTTCATGCTCCCTTACTAGTTTGACACTTCTTTCAAAAGAATCTTAATATACAGAGAATTTCTGAGTAGGGTATACTGTCACAACAGTGCCCTTGATTCAGCTGCTGTTGGTGCTGTGATCACAGACAACCACAGCAGTGTTTCAAAATCAGTTGGAGACATTAGCCGACATGGGTGGTTGTGGATTTGTGGAATCCAGTGAAAGGAAAAGAATGTTCAACTTGGTCTTCTTCTTTGCATGATTTGCAGTGTAAAACCTGCAATTGGACCACTCAAAATAAATCCTTTTGACAGGTCAAAACCTCCCTTTTAAACATTAATAAGCCACATCTATGTCAACCTTGTAGCCCAGAAGGTAGTGTGTTGGTATTTAAAAGTAGGACATGTACAAATTTAACATGTCCTACAGTGACTAGCACCGAAAAGTAATTTTTCACTGTGGCAGGTCTAGTTACCCTATGTAAAAAACAAAGTACAGATTAGCACCCTAATATTTTATTTTATTTTTATTTTAAGAGTTTTATATAGCGCTAGCCAGACCCGAGGGTATCAGAGCGCTTTACAACATGAATCATAATGTAATCAAACACAGAAAGTAACGATAATAAACACATTGATGCGTGATGAGACCAGTTCAAACACAAAGTAACAATAATACCTTGATTCGTGACGAATCCAGTTCAGGGAGGGGGGACAGAGGAGCGAGACAAGAGGTAGGTGAGGTAGAGGTCTTCTTATCAAATTGATTGTATGCTGCAATGGGCGAAGTTCGATGTTGAGCGTCAGCTATCCATTCGGAAGAGAGTGGTTGAGGAGTAGGTCTTTGAGCTGGCTTTTGAATTTTAGAAAGGATGGGTTAGTCCTGATATGGACTGGGATGGAGTTCCAAATTTTAGGCGCATTTCCAGAGAAGGAGAGTGAAAAGGCTTTTTGTTTGCGAGTTTTTGGAGGAATGAGAAGTAGAGTGTTAGTACTCCTGAGGTTCCTTGTCTGACCGGCTTTGTTGAGTTTGGAGGCCAGGTATACAGGTTTTACGGTATGCAGGTCTTTGTGTGTGAGACAGGCGGTTCTGAAGCTGGCACGCATATCGATTGGGAGCCATTTTAGCTCTCTGAGAGCAGGAGAGATGTGTTTGTATTTCTTTACTCCAGTGACCATCCTGGCTGCTGCATTTAGAGTTGTTCTGAGGGGAGCTAAGTGGGATTTTGCTGATCCTGTGAGGGTTGCGTTCCCGTAGTCCATTCTGGACAGTACCAGGGATTGAGTAGCTTGTTTGAGATCATTGGGAGGGATGAAGGGTTTTATTTTGTTGAGCAGTTTTAGGTTGAGAAAAGCGCTCTTAGCGGTGTTCTTGATGTGTTTAACCATGTCTAAGTTAGGGTCCAGAGTGATTCCCAGTGATTTTACGGAGGCTGCCGGGGTGAGACTGCAGTTGAGAGCATCAATGGTTTTTAGCCATTCTGTGATTTGGGGGGTCTGCTCTTTGTTGGATATGATAAGGATTTCCGTCTTATCTTGGTTGAGTTTCAGGTGGTTGAGGGATAGCCAGTGTTGGACTTCCTTTAGGGTGGTGTTTAGTCTCTGAATGTCACCAATGGAGGAACTTTCTAGGTAGATCTGGGTATCGTCTGCATATAGGTGGAAGGGGATGTTGGCTTTTTTGAGTATATTGGTGAGGGGCTCCATGTAGATGTTGAACAGTGATGGTTAGAGAACCTTGCGGAACACCCCTGCTTACGGGGAGTAGGTTGGAAGTGTAGTTTTTAATTTTTATTCTTTGGGTGCGGTTCTGCAGAAAGGAGGTAAACCACTGTAAGACCACCTCATCTGCTCTGACCCTTTCTCGCAGTACATTGATGAGCAGTTTGTGATCTACCGTGTCGAAGGCAGCCAATAGGTCCAGGAGTATAAGTAGACAGCATCGGTCAGTGTCTAGTGATTTGTGAACATCATCTAAGATATTCAAGATCGCTGTCTCAGTGCTGCAACCTTTTCTGAAGCCCGATTGGTGTGGGTCTAGGATGTTGTTGCTGTCGATGTGTTGGGTGAGTTGCAGGAGAACACATCTTTCCAAGATTTTGGCTAAAAATGGGAGATTGGAGACAGGCCTGAAGTTATTGAGATCGTTAGGGTCCGAGCCCGTTTTTTAATAATGGCGTGACTTGACCAATTTTGAGACAGTCTGGCATGACTCCGGTTCTTAAGGAGTTATTTATAATCTTGGTCCAGAGCGGGGCTAGTGTGAGTTTGAGCTTCTTAGCCAGTTGGGCAGGGATAGGGTCCGAGAAGTGTGACGAGGATTTGGAACTGGTAATCAGTTTGATGATCTCTGCTTCTGAGATGGGATCGAAAGATTTCCAGTTGTAGGGGGTTGCCTGGGTGGGTTGTTGTCTTCTTCGTAGGGGAGCGGGCTTACGTTGGGCGATCAGCGGTTGTCTTCCAAGGAGAGCTCAATCTTGGAGATTTTCTCATTGAAGAAATTGGCAAAGTTGTCACATAGTTCTTTGGAGGCCTTCACTGAGGATGAGGTGGGCTTGGATGTTTGTTGTCTAATGAGATTAAAGAGTTCTGTGGGCCTCAATTCTTTCTTCAGTGGATAAGGGTGCTGTACACCGAGCCTATGGCCCGAGTGCGTGTAAAAGGGTGGGAGTCAACGGCTTTTCCAATAGAGAGAGGCACTCGTCAGGGGTGTCCCTTATCCCTTATGCTTTTCTCGCTGGCGTTGGAGCCACTGGCCTGTAAGCTGCGTCAACGGCATGCGGCGGCTGCATTGATATTTCGGCAGAGCACCACTGTATGCCGATGACATCCTACTTTACATCCGCGAGCCTGCGACTTACCTACCGGAACTGCTCCGTGAATATGTCAAGTTCGAGAGGTACTCCGGTCTGGGGATCAACTGGGCAAAGTCACTGGTGTTTCCGCTGATGGCTGGTATGCAGGAGATAGCGCTAGACTTTCCGCTAACGTGGACTCAGGATCCGGTGAAGTATTTGGGGATATGGTTGCACAGAGACCCCGAGCGGGTCATCTCTGCGAACTATGGCCGAGTCATCACGCAGATCACTGAGCGAGCGGAGCGGTGGGCGCGCTACCTCTTTCGCTGGCTGACCGCATTGCGGTAACTAAACTAGGTATACTGCCCAAATTGCTCTATCTTTTTGTTAATATTCCTATTAAGTTGAATATAGCACTATATAAGACACTTCAATCAACACTACTTACATTTGTATGGGGAGGTAAGAAGCCCAGATGCAGTTGGGACACTCTGGTGCAGCCATTTGATCGGGGAGGCTTTGAGGCTCCTGATCTGCGGTTATACTATCTGTGCGCTCAGGCGCAGTTTGCGCACTACTGGCACTTTCCACAGCGGTTTCAGCCTCACACTGCTATCGAATCGGATGCTGTTCTTCCAATGCCGCTGCAGGCGGCAACGCTTTCGGGGGTGCGGGTGGTCCCAGGACTGAAATCAACCCTGTACAATGTACCGCCTGGGCCTGGAAGGCTCTAGCCAAGCGGGCACAGCTTCCCTATTTATATGCCCCGTCGCTACCACTGGGTGCGCATCCTGATATCTCGGTGGCGCGTGAACAGCCAGCGCTGCGGGAGCTGGCGGCTGTCGGGGTCACCACGATGGGAGATCTGTATAAACAGGGTCAGTTTCGTTCACTACAGGATGTTCAGGCGGGTGGGAACCGAGGCTTTATGCTGGGTTTTGTATATGTCAGGGTTAGGCAAGCTATTAGAGCTATCTACCCGAATTATCCGACGGAACCTACAACCCTGCTGGCGCTGCAGGCGGTGCTGGCAGGAGAAGAGAAAAAGGGGTTGATCACTAAGCTATATAACGCCTCTCTGCGGGAGCGGGATCCAGGGGAGCACCCCTCTTATCTTAGATGGAATGCCGCTTTGGGATCCACGCTCATGCTCGAGCAATGGAAGTCCTGCTGTGCGCTCACCGGTCGCCTCACGGCGAATTGTAACCTTCGCATCATCCACTTTAAGTATTTGCATCAATTATATTATACCCCGCTGCAACTTTGCAGGTTTGGTCTGCGTGAAACTGCGGGCTGCACGCGGTGTGGGCAGGCAGATGCTGATTTTCTGCATTTGGCATGGATGTGTGCAGGTATATTTGCATTTTGGTCCAAGGTGGTGAATGTGCTCACTGATATTGTGCTGGAACCTGTGCGATGTGCTCCGGAGATCTGCTTACTTGGAAGTGTTAAGTGCTTAAAGCCTTGCAACAGACGCATAGTTGCGGTTTCAACCTTGTTGGCTAAACGGGCGGTGGCGCAATGCTGGGGGCGAAAACCACTCCTACTGTAAAAAAATGGATTCGCGATTTACTTTATTGTAGAGACCAGTTGGAGGCTTATGCGGAGGAGCTACCTGAGGCTTCGCGCCCGAAAGATTTCTGGGCCCCACTAACTGTATACTTGCTGAACAATCCTGACTTGTATTAATTTGGTCGACCATGTGCTGCTTTTTGCTCGGACTTCGTTCACCTGATTGTGGGACTTTATCTTTTGATTGTGTTTATGTCATGCCACTCATGTGTTTACAATGCCTAAGATTAATTTAATCACTGATGTAACTCATCTGCTATGCCGGGGGAAGGGGTGGGGGGGTTGTTTATTGCTGGTTGATGCTTCTTGACAATATCTCCATGTATGTTACCATAATTATTGGAAACTTAATAAACATAAATAAAAAAAATTAAAAAAGAGTTCTTTGGGCCGATTTTTGCCATTGTTTAGTGCATCACAGAAGAATGAGGATTTTTCGTTCTTGATGTGTTTTTTATATTTCCTGCGTTCAGATTTGAGTGTGTTGAGGTGGATTATGGTCGGGTTGTTCCGCCAGAGTCTTTCTGCAGCTCTTAATTGTCTTCTTTCCGAATTTAGGTCTGTATTGAACCAAGATCTCGAGGGAATGGTTCTGGCTTTTTTTTTTTCAAGGGGGCAATTTGGTCGAGAATGGAGGTCATTGTTGCATTGTAGTGCGAGGTAAGTTCTGTTGTCGAAAGGTCGCATGCGGTGGTGGGAAGGAGTGAGCTTACCTGTTCTTCCAGGTCGGCAAGGGGAATCTGTTTTAGATTTCTCACCCAGTGGGGGATTCCTGTGTACGGGGTAGGTGGTGGATCGTCTGGTTGATGTGGAATAGTATGATATGGTGGTCTGACCTGTCAACAGGAAGGATGTGGTCAATAGTGATTGTACATTCGTGAGCTATGATGGCATCTAGAATTGCGCCCTGTTATGGGTTTGCTCGGTGCAGTGTTGGGTAAGATTGTTGTTGCGTAGAAGTTCTTTCAGGGATTGGATCAAGGAGTTGTTTTCATCATTCCAATGTAGGTTGAGGTCACCTAGTATTATGTTGTTGGAGTCTAAGAGAGAGCAGTGGGTTATCAGGTCGGAGAGGTGTTCTCCGAATGAAGGGATATTGCCTGGGGGATGTTAGAGGAGATGGCAGTATAGTGTTTTGTTGTCACTCGTCTTAATGGTGGCGGTTAGATATTCAAAAGTGTTATATTTAAAGGAGTCCGATTCCATTACGGAGATGTTGCTCTTGTGTATGATTGCAATACCCCTGCCTCGGTGTTACGTTCTGTCTTTATTGATGATTGAGAACCCCGGGGGGACAAGCATGTCCATGATTGGGGGGGAGGACTCAATTAACCAAGTTTCTGTAATGAAAGTGATGTCTATGTCATTGGAGAGGATGGTTTCTGCCAGTTCTGTTGCATGCTTGGTGGCCAATCTACAATTTATGAGCATGCAGTTGGTCGTCCCCTTGTTGTCAAGTTTCTTCATTGGGGGAGCCATTGGGATGTTAGTGAGGAAGGCTGGAGGCCTCGACGTTCTAGGTGGGGTGCGGTCTCTTCCAAATCCCGTGATGACCTGGATTTGGAGCAGGGGTTGACCGTTGAAGATGTGTCGTAAGAGTTGGCAAGATCCCTCGCCTCTCTCATGGATATTGCTGCACTTGTTCTATTGGGTCTCAGAGGCTCGTTCAGGAGGGGGTTGTGTTCCCGCTGTGCCATTGAGCCTTGGGAGGCTTTGTGAGTTTAGTGTTAGTAGCTGTGGGTGTGGTGAGAGGGCGTTGGGTAGGCTCCAGAGGTGAGAGGAGGTACGATAGGATATTGTTGATGCCCTGTATTACAATCTCTAGTTGGTTTTCCAGTATTGCCATTCTCTGAGTCATAATCGAAGAGGAGGGGGTAGTGGAGTTAAGGTTCAGGCTGTCCCGAGTGGGGCTGTCCAGAGATGGAGAGAGCTTGTCCGTGAGAGAGTGGTTCACATTGTAAGTGTTGCCTGAGTTGCCCTTGAGGGTGATCGTGGACATGTGGCGTGGAAAATCATGTCGTGATTCAAGCGTCCGTTTCTTGAGTGCCGGTGATAGGTGATGGTTGGGAGTCAATGACTTAGGGTCAGTTACGCTAGTTGCTTGTTGGGAATAGTACAGTGGAGAGGGGAGAGGTGGAGTTTGTCTGGGGTTGGAGAGTCTCGGCTGGGACGTACTCCAGATTAGTTCTGGATGAGAGGTATGTGTTGTGCGAGTCAGGGGAGGTGGAGGGGGAGAGGGTGGCATCGGGGGGTAAGTTAGGGTTGGTGAGGTGTGTCATGGGATTGATTTTTGAATTCTCCAGGGGGTAAGTCTGTTGGTGGCCAGGGGGTTGTTTGAGTGGGCATAGCGTAAATGGGTGAGGGCGTTACGTAGGGTGGGGAAGAGAGCGTCAAATGAGTCTAGGTTGTCATTGTTGGCTTGGATCAGTACTGTACCGTTGCTGTAAATGGTCGCAGAGGTGTAGCCGCTGCGCTCGGGCGGTTTGAGATTGAGATCGTCAGTTTGCAGCTGAGAGGGGTGCTGGTTGTTTTGGATATGTGAAGCTGGGTTCTAAGAATGGTGTTCCATTCTGCAGGGCTCTGGGTGTAAAAAATGAGATCCATTTTCTGCTGGCCTTTGGAGGAGCAGTGGTATATATCCGCGAATAGTGTTTCCGGGTGTTGTCTAATCAGCCTGTGTTTGAAGTTTCTTTTCGCTCTGAGTGAGAGATTAGGGGGAAAGATGATGGAGAAATAGTTTGGGCCATGGGGTTTCAGGTAGTTCGTTGTAGGCACGCGGAGGAAAGTTGAGGTGACAGGTGTCATTTTGTCTCAGTTAGCAGGGTAGATTGCTCCTAGGTCTCTCCCCAGTCTATTGGTCTTAGAGGGGTAGAACTGGGAGGTGGGGTTGAATCTCACTCTTCTCTTGTTAATCGAGCTAATGAGGGGCTGAGCCTCTCACTTGGGTTAGGCTTGTGGTTCTTCCAGTGAGTGGGTTTTTTGATCGTTTTCTCCGTCTAGTCTAGGATTGTTCCCCAGGAGAGGTCAGGCCAAGTACTGAGTTTGTGCTGCGGATCCGTTGCTGCCTTGAAGAGGTGTCGGGTGGGCTTACACCCGCCCTCCTTTGGTGACCTGGTGAGCCACCATCTAAGGGAATTGTGAGGCAGGATGATTTTACAGGATAACCTTCTGGCTTTTTTATTCGGTAGTCCAGAAAGGCATATGAGAAGGATCGTCTCTAAATCAAAGTATGCAAGCGTAAGTATCATCAAATGTCATGCTTCGCGCATCATCAGCTCTTCTTCCCCATGTGGTCCCTTCAGCTAGGATACCCTGCCACCAACCTGAGAGGCTTTTTGTCATATCTTCAGTCCTGAATGAGGGAATACCTACACAGTAGCCCCTAATTGGTCATTTGTCTTGGTGTGTTCCGACAGAGATCTGACTAGACTAGTATTTTGTCAAGCTCGCCAGGCACTTCTACAAAACCCTTGGATGTTCCAGATCTGATTCTTGGTTGGTCAGGCCCCCAAGATTTCAGGAAACGTGAGTATTCTTCTCGTTAAAACTATTAACAGCTCTTCAAGCAACTCCTCTCAAATCACCCTCCTCATTTCCCGGTTGTGTTATTTTTCTTTTCAAGTGCCGCTCCTCGTGCTGTTAATGCGAAAAGCGCTTCGGAGGTATAAGGACTCGATGATCCACCATCTTAGGGTCAGGCAATTGTGTCCTGATGAGCGACCAATCTAGGTATCAGGAACCCAAGTTCTTCCGGGCCACGGGTATTCCTCAAAAAGAAAACAACTATTCACAGTTCCGCTCCTAGTACAAAGTATAAGGTAACAAGGTGCTGCTCCTCATGCAGTTATTAAGGACCGCATCTCGGGAATGGGACTAGCTAGAAAATAAATTCAACAACTATTTTGAACAGTTATTAAAATGCAATTGAATGGGTAGATTGGATTTAAATATTAAGGAAAGGTACATTTTAGAAAGTCAGCTCTTCGCTGCCTGAAGTTCCTGAAGGCTAATATTCATCTGCTCTTCAACTTCTCCTAGTCAGTGATTAGCATTAGGTGTGAAATGCCTTCCAGGAGCAAACAATAGGCTAACCTAAATGGGCAAGAATGACTCCACTTAACCTCACAGAATATGCAGAGTGGTGGCTGTGGGCATCTTTTTGACACTACAGTGTCAAACCCTGCTGGAAGGTTTAAACCTGCTTGACAGGTTCGCTGTATTTACATAGAACACTTGAGGGCGCACTTGAAAGGCCGAAAACAGGATAATTCTTATTTATTGTTTGGTTCATGTAGAATCCTACTTTTGTCCTACCAGACCTCTGCAGAGGGTGCCCCAAACTGGATTTTAGTGTAAGCTATGGAAGGACACTAGGGTTACCACAGTACACTCTCCACACACACACATCCAGCCCTCGTAGCCAAATTTTAGTGTAGCTGAAGACTTTTACCATCTTCAAAATGCTCAAAGTGGGTAGGGTTGGCCTAGGGAACCTTTACCTGATTGGTTAGACCATACCCAAGAGTCATTCCCATACACTAGCTAATGCCAGACATAAATGTGGCAACTCAAGGCACTCTCTTCAGAGCACTGCTGGACTTGAGGAAGAACAGAAAGGACTAGACATGCTGTTTGTGATTTGAGAGGAGCCTGAAGGATTGGGCCTGCTTCTTCCTGTACACAGGACAAAGAATTTGACTCCAAGGGTCATAAGGCTGATCTCATGTTCAAGCTACAGGCACACAATACGCTACAAATGGCCCTTCCTGCAAATGCCCAACTGGCCAGTGGCAACTGGTCCTGGACTGGACCCTACTGTTAGCCTCTGCCTGATACTCTGTGATACTCTAAGTACCTCCCCTGATGTCCTGAGGGCTTTAGGAGCAGGTCGATTGAGGCTTGAAGGACTGTGTCAGACGGTAAAATCTTTGACCGGGACGATTGGTTGGTGTATCCAACCTGGGCTCCACCATGACCAGCCTCAAATTGCTCATTGGTCTACTGCGACCATTGACTATGATTAGAACTTTGTGCTTCGTGGCGCTATTCCTACTTAAAACTTTAAAAATTCATATTTCTAGTTCCCTTTTGGGATTTTTTGCATTTTGGTGTCATTTTGTTTATTACAATTTGCTCTATATTTCTAATTTGGTTTGACTGTTTTGCATTTTGACTTTTGTTATTGTTTTGGTGCTGCAGAAATACTTTACCCATTGCCATATGTTAAACCTGTCTGATCTGTGCCATAGCTACCAGGGATTTAAGCTCAAGTTAATTAAGGGATTTTAAGGGTTCACCCTCACAAGGGTTGTGATTATTCCTTGAAGTCGGTAGTGACCCACCCCAATTAATAATCCAATTTCGTACACTGATGGTCTGGTATTATCTATTATGTCTACAGCTTCTGCAAAGGAGATGTCCCTAAAGCGAGTGAGCTTATTATGATTTAATCCTAAAGTAGGCACTAGTGAGTTCCAAGACACGCCTAGTGCTTCATGCTTGAGCTCTGAGCGAATCTTGTGTATCTTAACTGTAAAAAATAAATTGGAATAGATTATCACATAGGTCTTACATATGCTCAGGAGCAAGAATGAGCTGTCAGTTTATTGATTATTTTGAAAACTTCTTTAGAATAAGTTAGGACTGTGGCTATGCAAGTGCAGTAACATTTCCAGCTTGCCAGAAGGATTTGCTTTTTGCATGCAGTAATTGCTATGGAGTGCTGTTATTTTGCTCCCTCTTAGTATTTCAGCCGCCATTACCTTTCCAATCTTCTAGCTTTATGTTTCCAGAAATGAAATTCTGGATTCAAATATAGATTTTCCTTCTGGATGGATGGAAATTAGTGGTTTTGAGAGTGCATGGAGAGCATTTTATCCAATATATAATTTAGGTCTTACTTCAAGATGATCAATGCTATCTTAAAATTAGTAGGTTTAGAGTTCATGTTATCAGCATTGACAATAGGAATTGTTGAAAAAACCTTCAAATTTCCATCCATGGTTAAAAGCTTTTTGCTAGATTTTTGGGATTATTGGCACAGCAATAGTAAACGGGACACCCAGATGGAGAGTCCAGGGTAATGTTAGACAGTGGTCAGCCACACAATGTAAATCCGGAGCGGCAAAGAGGGTTTCTAGGAAGTGGCATTCTTGATGAGTAGGTTCATTATTTATAAATGTTAAGTTGCAAACCTCTATTTCTTTCCGAAATCTATGGGCAGGTCCTGCTAGGGTTTTCAAGTGGAGATTAAGGCTCCCAGAGCTATGGTGAGATCATTGATCAAGGCAAAAATTCTTTATGATATATACTTACTCCTTCAAATATATAAACCTTCAAATGTAAAAACAAATATATTCCAAGTTGCAAAGCCACTTTTGTTTGTAATCCTCCAAGGGTGAAAATGGCTGAGGTGAGATGAATATGTAGAAAGAGCGTAAAATGATGATAGTCACAATCAGGTCACTTGTGGTCAGAAGGCTCTGCACCAAGTCAAAAACATCCATTCCATTCCATATGAAGCCTTGCAGAACCACTGACTCTATCTCTGAGATGAGAATCCTCTATGACACTATGCACAGAGTGATTTAAATACATTGTGGATTGTTGGACTTGGCCCTTTTGCAGGGTCATCCCTAAACTTTTGCCTTCCTCCTATATTTTTTCTGACCTGTTGTTGGCTGTTTTAGGACTCTGGGCACTTCACCACTGCTGATCAGTGCTAAAGTGCATATGCTCTCCCTATTGTAAATTGATGTATGGATTAGTGACTCCATGATTGGATGATTGGTTTACTTGTCAGTCCCTAGTACAGTGCACTGAGTGTGCCCAGGGCTTGTAAATCCAATGCTGCTGGTGGGCTTGCAGCACTGGTTGTGCCACCCACAGAAGCAGCTTGTAAAGTGTGTCTCAGGCCTGCCATTGCAGAGCCTGTGTGCAGCCTAGGGCTGTCATGTCGACTTGGTAAGTGCACCCACTTACCAGGCCCTAAACCTTCCCTTTACTGCATGTTGGTCACCCCTAAAGTAGGCCCTAGGGCAGGGTGCATTGTAAGTATAAGGTAGGACATGCCCTGGTGTGTGTGGCATGTCCTAATAGTGAATTACAGCCATTTTCGTTTTTCACTATTGCAAGGCTACCTGCTCCCCATAGGCTAGAATGGGCAGTTTGATTATTACACCTTATAATCCTAACTGACCCAGGGAACATGGTAGAAAAACGAATTTAGTATGCCTGAACTCAGGATGATAAAATACATCTTTTAGTGAAGTTGGTTTTAACATTCTGTGTTTGAAAATACCACTTTTAGAAAGTGGGTATTTTCTTGCCTAACTATCCAAGCCTGCCTCTGCTAGGTTGTGTATTCCTTGTCTGGAGTTTGAGTGACAGGGGCTGGGGGTGGCTACAGGAGACAGGGTGAGTCAACACAGGGCTGAATAGAGAGATCTGCATCCAGAGTGGAGGGAGGAGTTGCACCTGGGTCTGAATAGGGCTGTGCCTGCCTTCCACAATGCTGGCTCCACCTCCTGCCGGGCGGCTGAGCACTCTGCCCCACATTCTGAAAGGAAAGAAGGAGTCCTGTAAACAAAGTGCTCCAGGACTGACCAGAACTGGTTTTGGACTAGGCAAAGGCCTCTCTGCCTTCAGAGAACAAAGAGAAAAGGTGTATAAAAAGGGGACCCAGACCCCTAGGAAATTAGATCACTTTTGGGAAACAAGAAGAAATCTTTGCTGAGGAGCGGAACCAAGAAGAAACTGAGGAGAAGACTATCCCTAAGCTGAGAGGGATCTGCCTGCAGTGGTTCCCTGAAAGGAGAGAGGAACTTTGTGTGTACTTTCATCAACTTGTGAAGGATCTCCAAGGGCTTAATTTTAGAGCTTGCCTCCTGCTGAAGTCTCAGGGACAACAGACTTCACCCACCAGCTCCCCCTGTGTTCCCTTGCTGGGAATTTGGACCTTCTGACACACTTGCGTGTCTCTGGGAGCTGGAAGCGCGACTCAACACGAAGAAGCGTGTCGCTGCAGCCGCTGAGTATCGCATCGCCGGAGAAGAGTGTCGACGTCGCAGCAGACGCCGGCGCATCCCCGAAGAAGCGTGTCGCCGCAGCCGCTGAGTATCGCATTGCCGGAGAAGAGTGTCGACGTCGCAGCAGACGCTGGCGCATCCCCGAAGAAGCGCGCCGCATCCTTCGAAGCGCCTCGCAGCACCGGAGAAAAGTGTCGCCGTCGCATCAGACGCCGTCGCATCCCCGGGGCAGAGCATCGACCTCGCATCAGACGCCGACGCATCGCAACACGAGGCGCGCCCCGCATCCCAGGAGAAGATCGTCGACCTCGCATCAGACGCCGTCGCATCGCCAGGGAAGCGTGTCGCAGGGCCTGCCGCGGCTCCAAAGACTCATCAAAATCGTCGCGCGGCCGTCGGGCGTGCACGCATCACCTCTTCGTTGTCGCAACCTCAAGAAGACGCCACTTTGTTTCTTTTGCACCAGATCTTCAACGCATCACCGTCCTTGCGTGTAAGGGACTACCGCATCACCTTCCCTGCAACACTTTTCGTTGCCCTGCGTTACGCATCTCAGGTACATTGAGCTCAAAGTGTCGCATTTTCATTTTAAGAGACTCAAGCTAATTCTACCATCTTTAAAGTACAGTATTGTGGATTATTTATGTCATTTATGGTCTTGTCGTAAATCTATATAAAAGATACTTATTTTTATAATACAACCGTGTGGTGTCCATTTGTAGTGTTGTCACTAGATTACTGTATGTGTTCACAAATGCTTTACACACTGCCTCTGAACTAAGCCTGTCTGCTCGTGCCAAGCTACCAAGAGGGTGAGCAGGGGTTATTTCAGGAGTGTACCCCCTTATCCTGACTAGAAGCAAGGGTCCCTATTTGGACAAAGGTACCTACCTCTGCCAACTAGAGACCCCCAGTTCTAACATGGATTACTTCTCGTTGCTCAACACAGTAGTTTTACTAAAATATAAATTTAATATAACGACATGCACAAATATCAACTTCACAATATCGACTTGCATCACGCCGAGGTTAGTAGATGTGAAGTTGGGGTAGTAAACCTACACTTCCCCATGTATTTAACCATGATGGTATAAAAGTCGTCAATATTTTGGTTGTAATATATGTGTAGATTCACAGTTATGTCTTCAATATTTTGACGGGAAACTAGGAGTGGGCAGACTTGGAGCAATTTGGTAATTCATAACGCGGAATTACTGGTTAAACTCTGCCACTCCGCCGGCGGAATGAATCTGCAGTGGTTTTAATTTTTAACAGGGCTGGAAGAGGGAGAAGTCACTCTGGGGCATATTATCAAGAACGGCGTTAAAATTATCGCCGCTTTAGCGGCAGGAAACTGCCGCTAAAGCGGCGATAATGGGCTTGATAATATGCCCTTGAGAATTCCAATAGAAGCCCAGGTTCTGGTGTGAACCTGGGCTTCTATTGAATTCTCAAGGGCATATTATCAAGCCCATTATCGCCGCTTTAGCGGCAGTTTCCTGCCGCTAAAGCGGCGATAATTTTAACGTCGTTCTTGATAATATGCCCCTCTATGTTTAAAAACACTGCAGATAAAGTTTCATCTGCAGTGGTTTTAAAACATAGATGGACTGCTCCCTCTTCCAGCCCTGTTAAGGACCACTGCACAGCAGTGCATACGCCTGGGGCCCTTACATACTAATGTAAGGATGCCGAGGGGTATGTACTTCAGCGCAGTGCATACCTTTCTGTGCCCTTACATACTTATGTAAGGGCACCGAGGGATATGTACTGCAGTACACCTCAGTACATATGCCCCAATGTTTTTGCATAAGTATGAAAAGGCACCGAGGGGTATGCACTAGAGTGGATACCCCGCGGTGCCCTTACATGCTCATGTAGAGAGTGAGTGAGAGTGGATGTATGAGAAGAGGCCGAAACATCTCCTTTATATGGCATCGTTGACATACCTCCGTGATTGTATTGCTTAAGGTGTTTCTCCCCAATAAAAAAAAATATAGGAAACTACCCACTTGGGCAATAAGGTAAACTTACAGTCGTTTCGGATCCTTCCAACGCGTCTAGCAAAGAAAGATTTCCTAAAAGTGCGCATATGAAGCTCATTTCTGAAAAAAAAGATGAGAAAAGAAAAAAAGAAAATAAATTTCACAAAACGTTAAAATTCAACATATGCAAGAGCGGGTATCATGATCGTAGCTTCATCCATGTATGTTGGTCAACTAGATGTGTAGTAGATAGTGTAGTTGAATTATTTTCACAAAGCTGAAGCAAACTCTGTAAAAGGTAAGAGGTAGAATTTATATGTATAATGTCGTAGGACTGGGACACTAAAGAAGACACTGCGCAATTCGAGAATGTGATTTAATGGTGCACATTGAAAATGAAGGAGAGAAACCTTTGTGCGACTGATAAGAAAACAATGATCGGCGTTTTTATTGAGCGAAGCTTCACAATGCAAAACATTAGCAATATGTCATGACAAATGTAAACTATAATTGTTCATGCTAGGGTTACAAAGCAGCCGGAGGCAGGGTGAAAGTAACACCAGCAATCTGTTGAAAGGACAGCTGGTGTTGAACATGACTCACCAAAACCATAGAAAATTGAATGAAACACTGTGGAAGAAAAAATAAAAAGATTATCGCTGAGCGAAGAGTTTGAAGTGGTGTACCCACAGGTTGGGAGCTAGGGACAAACTCAATTTTGACACTGAGGAAAATCATTAATGTTTTAATCTATCAATGTTTTTACATGTGTGCAATCAAAAGTAACTCTTTGGTCAAGGCTAATCTGAAATGATTCACCAGCTCCAAGCAGATATCCTCACTTCTGATAAAGAATTCTGACAATGAGTGACAACTGAATTACCCTGCACCGGTCCGAAATAAAACTATCATATAACCTGTGACTTATCACATCAAGTTTCTGAAGCAAGAAGTGATCAGACCTGCCAATGCACATAAGCGCAAACTGAGTTTATATGAGCTGGTTTATATGTGGGATGGACGGTAAATCAATTCATATTATACTGCATCCTCCATGATGTTTGTAGGTATTTGAAACCCTTCAGCTCCTCCTTTTCACATTGACTCATTACCTCAAATTTGGATTTCTTTGTGACCCATCTGCAAACGTCATGTAACCCTCAATAAAAGAGGTGCCCTCATTGTGCATTAGATACACCTGTCTCCCACTCTCCAGACACCTAAGGTCGCAAATAGGCCTACCTTATGCATATTAATGAGGTAGGTCGCAATTTGCGACCGATTAGGAATCACAGCCATCACGGATGGTGGCCTGCTGGGGTCAGCAGACCAGCATGTCTGGGATTGCTTTTTAATAAAGCAATCTTTTTAAAAATGCAGCCCAAATTGCAATTCAGTAATGTGTTACAGAATCACAATTTGTGTTTTGTACATTGTAAAAGCATTTTGAGGTCGGAAACTGCCAAATCGGCCGTTTCTGACCGCAAAAATGCTTTGTACATGTGGTCCTTCGGGCCTTATTCACAAAAGAAACTTACACTTTTGCGTAAGTTTACACTTTGGAGTAAGTTTAGTACTTTCGGTATTCACAAACTCTGAGTACAAAAGTGTAAATTACGTGTCTCCACCCCTTGAGTATTGCACTTGGCTTACTCTTGTGTTGGTTGGTGACGTCTTTCCCTAAATTCCTCCCTGGCCATACCTAAACCCATCCTACTCACCCTAATCCCATCCCACTTTGTAGTAAGTCTGTTCCTTCTTTAGGCCACTCCCCTGTGCCCCTCCCATATTGAAACCTATACTTACTTGTGCAGACTCCACAGTTGGGGCAGAGAGCTAGGCACACATAAGTTTAGGTAATGCAGAGGCATTAAACTTCACACGTAGTTTGTAAATTGCAATTTTTAGTACATGTTATAGCACTGTAGAACCTACTACAAAGTGCAAATTGTGAATCAGACCCTTTGTCTCTTACCTTTGCAGTTACAGATATGCTCTCTCAACCTCAGATCTTCTGTACGTCTTAAATTGTATGATAACTTCAACAGCCTTATTAGTAGCTGCTTTATCATTTGTATTGGTGTGAAGCCCACTGCCAGCCACAAATCAAGTACTGTCGACATGGAAGTCAAACTTCTCCAGAATCAAAATCTCCTTATCTTCTACACAGTGACTCCCCATGCCGGTCTCTAGTCATGCTTGGTCAACTGCTATTGCCACAACTGACAGTGTCTTGCTCCTGTGCTGATTGTTCCACAACCATATCATCAGAAACCTACTACCGCAGAGTGATAAATACCCCTATTCAATAAATACCTCCATCCTTCTCTGCAGAGTACTTACCTGCCCTCTAGTAAAACATGTGTGGTGAAGCATCTGTTGTGAACAAACACAACACAACATCCCTTATTCTCATTGACAATAACAAACCCCAAAATATATGTTCACTCTATGGTGCCCTCTAGTCAGTGATACTGTCATCAGTTCACCTTAAGGGTGAGCTGCCTACAATATTCCTGGAGATCGGACAGTTTATATTTTCTGGGTATCGCATAGTTATTGTTTATATATTTGATTTTCCATAGATTAGTAATATTCACTTTCCTTCTTCTGTCAGTTGAGCTTTCAAACTTCACATTTAAATTCCTATCCTCTTCATGAGTGACCTGGACTGTCCACTTCCAATACATTACATTGTCTAATTTTATTAAGCAGTATTTTGAATATTAGCAGCAATTCTGTGTTTGAAGGTTCTATGCACACAAGATGATTAATATTCCTGTGCTTTCAGTGTATGAATCTTCAGTTCTCAATAGCCAGATTGCGAAACATCAGAATGTGTTGGTCCTTATCACTCTCAAGGGTGTAGCTGCCTGACCCTGTCAGGTTGATCCAGTAAAACTAAACAAAGCCTGGGAATATGTGTAACATCAGAATCGTACAGCACAAAACAGGTATAGCAAGCAGGAGCTCTTGTAGAAGCCAGCAAGTTTCACCTACATTCAAATAAAAAAAAAACAGGGGCTAGGTGTACAAAGTATTTTTTGCAGTCGCAAACGTCCTGTCCTTTGTGACTGCATAAATATTTTTTGTAATGTACAAACACCAATTTGTGATTTAGTAACTTGTTACCAAATCGCAGTTTGGGTTTATGAGCAAATACAGAACCGCTATTTGGAAGGGTTGTGTTCAGGGCGTCCCCTTACAAATAGGAAATCTGAATGGTATGTACTAATGTTTTGTGACTGAAATATTTGCACTTTATCACCAACTCGAAGTTAGCGGTAACCACTTGGGAACCCTTCCCTTTGAGAATGTTTAAAAAATATTTTTTAAAGAAGGCAGTGGTCCCATGGACCACTGCCAACTCTTAAAAATAAAAATGCAACATTTTATTTTTTATTTTTAAACGCATCACGTTTTCCTTCAAGGAAAACAGGAAGCGTTTTTTAAAAATAAATGATTACTTTGTTTGAAAGCAATCACAGACATAGTGGTCCTGTGACCCCAACAGTCCACCATCCCTGTGATGGCAGTGTATCCTAGTGGGACACAAATTGTGACCTTCCTCATTAATATTAATGAAGTAGGTCTAACTGCTACCCACCAAAAATTGCTAATTTGGAAAACAGGACTTAGTACATTGGTAATAGCGATTACCAAATAGCGATTTGCAAAAAATCACTATTTGGTAATCGCTATTACGAATGTTCGTACACTTCGAACCTAGGCACAATGCAGCAGTTTAACTTCTGAGTGTGCCACACTGCCTGCAAGCTTTAGTTTTCTGCCGAACTGGACATAATTTTAGCTTTCCCAGTGTGGCCCTATACCTCAGCAGAATCTTGCTGATTGCTCTACCACAAACTCCTCCAATAAGTATTTAGATTCTCCCATCTCTGCAGCACGCTAGATAGTCTCACAAGTTCTGTTTTTTTATCTTTTTTTGAATATAACATTCCAATCTTCATGTGATGTCCTTGAATGTTAAATTTGGTGAAAGTCATCATGTTCCGGTGACGACTAGGTCAATGTCATTCTTCAGGACTGTGAAAAAACAGTATTGCCACTCCCTATTACTTTTCCCACTGATGGCTTTGTGGTGCCACTCATCCAACCATTGTTTCACTTGTTTAAAACAGAGCTTATGTTGCAGAGGGCTCCAGGTGTGGCTTGCCTAATCACAGCAAAGTTTGACTTAACTTGGAACTTGCAGTGACAAAGGGACTCTTGGATGTTACGGGCCTAATGGACCCAAATTATGGCTGTATGTTACTATCTAGCTAATGGACGGGGGGTCAACTTACCTTGCTTGCACTAGAGTCCATGGCACCATTGCATTGCCACTGACCTCCCTGCCCTGGGCCTCACACCCATGGGCTATCACTAAGAAGCCTATGGGAGAGGCCCCATTCCTAGGGCCTCACAGCACTGACTCACAACAATGAGTTTCAGGTCAAGGGACCCCTTTGAGAGGCATAGTTAGCAATACTGGAGCAGGTGTACTGGCACTTTCATCCAGGCCTATTAAAGAGACAATGACCCCAAACTATATCTTTGTTATACTGTCCAGCCAGTGGACGGGGGCCAATTTACCTTTCTCGCAACAAGGCCCAAGGAGACTTTGCTACACCACTTTCCCCTATCCTATGGTCCACGATCCAGCACTGTGAGGTCCATGAGTGGGGATTCTCCTTCCCTGGGCATTTTAGCCATAGTCTACTGCTTGAAGCCCAGGGGAAGGATCCCCCTCTGCTCTGCAGCACTTGGCCATGGCTGTGAGGCCCAGGAGAAGGTGGCCTCTCAGGGTCATAGCTATAAATAAGATAGCTGGGGCAGTGGCACCAGGGCCCAGGGATGTTAGCAGCCAAATTCATACAAATAATATCTGTATTTTACTGTCCATCAAGTGGATGGGGGACCCATGTGCCTTGATTTCACCCGGGCCCATGGCACCATTCCTATGCAACTGCCCCATCTCAACCATGGTCCGGTGCTACGTGGTCCAGTGAAGTAGGGAGGGAGGGATACAGATTTGTCCTGCATTTTAGTCTTAAATCCTGCAGTGACTGAATGTTAAACAAATAGTCCAACAGGGAAGCATTGTCTTGAATTGCCCAGACAGGTAGAATTGCCCAGTACTGTTACTGGGAACAATCACTGTACAGAAGTGCAAGGGGGTAGAATGTATTAGCATGATAACTAGTAAGAAGGACATGCAGCCCAAGAGGTGACCAAGAGAGGCCGCCTCAGCAAAAAGTTTACCTTCAGGGGTGCTAAAATGGGGAATGTAAAATCTCAGAATGATCCAGACCTAAACTAGCAGTCACTCATTCAAAAACCATTACATTTAGATAATGAACTGTGAGCCCATGAGCTAATGACAGATAAGAAGACACCAGTATGGGGAAATTTAGATTTTTCTAAGATCACACAATTTGGTCAAGTAGGAAAACCAGGATTGCAATAACTTTCCCACGATACCACATATTTTTCTTGTTAACCCCTTCGATGCTCATGACGGAATGGTTCCGTCATGAGCATCGGTGCCCCTGCGCTCATGACAGAACCATTCCGTCATGAGGCCAGGGGCACGAAATCCCTCTGCTGCAGACAGCAGAGGGATTTCTATTTCTCCCCTGTGACCTTGGGAGCTGGGGAAGAGCTTTCCCAGCTCCCGAGGCCCCCTCCCTGGTTTCTGAGCCATGACGATCAGCGCGCACGTCGCGCTGTCGTCATTGCACAGAAACCGTACCTGAAATGAGCCTTTAGGCTCATTTCAGTTTCACTTTCTATGTGCTCAGGGGACTATCTCAGCCCCCCGGGCACGTAGAAAGACGGGAGAGGTATCATTGGAAAGGGGAAAATCTCCCCTTTCCAATGGTACCCCTCCCCAGTGGATCCCTGCTTGGGGATCGCCCCAGGAGGGCGATCCCCAAGCAGGGATCCACCCACTAGACACCAGGGAGGGGGGCAGATGGGGCAGTAGCCCCCAATCTGCCCCCCGGGGGGGGCAGAAAGCCCACTACACGCCAGGGATTTTTTTTGGTGCATTTGTTTTAGGGTGGGGGCTGCCCGAAATGGGCACGCCAATGCCCCCACCCCCCCGCCACCATTACAGCCTTTCTTCCCCCCCTGGGGGGCAGAAAGCCCACTAAACGCCAGGGATTTTTTTTTGCACCATTTTTTATAGGGTGGGGGCTGCCCGAAACGGGCACGCTAATGCCCCCACCCCCTGCCACCATTACAGCCTTTCTGCCCCCCCGGGGGGGCAGAAAGCCCACTTGACGCCAGGGATTTTTTTTCGCGCAATTTTTTTTAGGGTGGGGGCTGCCCGAAATGGGCACGCCAATGCCCCCACCCCCGCCACCCTTATAGCCTTTCAGCCCCCCCGGGTGGGCAAAAAGCCCACTAGACGCCAGGGATATTTTGGGGCAAATCTGAATTAGGGTGGGGGCTGCCAAAAATGGGCATGCCAATGCCCCCACCCCTCCCCCACAAAAAGTACAGCCTTTCTGCCCCCCCTGGGGGCCAGATGGGGGCATTAGCCCCCAATCTTCTCCCCGGGGGGGCAAAAAGCCCAGTAGACGCCAGGGATTTTTTTGGGCAAATTTTAATTAGGGTGGGGGCATTGGCATGCCGTTTTGGGAAGCCCCCACCCTGATTAAAATTTGCCCCAAAAACTCCCTGGCGTCTAGTGGACTTTCAGGCCCCCCGCCGGGGGGGTCAAAAAGCCCACTAGACGCCAGGGATTTTTTTGGGGCAAATTTGAATTAGGGTGGGGCTGCCCAAAACGGCATGCCCATGCCCCCACCCCCTCCCCCGCAAAAATTACAGCCTTCCTGACCTCCCTGGGGGCAGATGGGGCAGTAGCCCCAATCTGCCCCCGGGCGCAAAAAGCCCACTAGACGCAAGGGATTTTTGGGGCAAATTTTTATTAGGGTGGGGGCATTGGCATGCCCGTTTTAGCAACCCCACCTAATTAAAATTTGCTCAAAAATCCCTGGCGTCTAGTAGGCTTCTGCCCCCTGGGGGCAGATGGGGCATTAGCCCCAATCTGCACTCCCGGGGGGCAAAAGCCCACTAGTCGACAGGGAGATTTTTGGGCAAATTTGAATTAGGGTGGGGGCTGCCCAAAACGGGCATGCCCATGCCCCCACCTCCTCCCCGCAAAATTACAGCCTTTCTGCTCCCCCTGGGGGCAGATGGAGGCATTAGCCCCAATCTTCCCCCGGAGGCAAAAAGCCCAGTAGACGCCAGGGATTTTTGGGCAAATTTAAATTAGGGTGGGGGCATTGGCATGCTCGTTTTGGCAGCCCCACCCTAATTAAAATTTGCTCAAAAATCCCTGGCGTCTAGTAGGCTTTCTGCCCCCTGGGGGGCAGATGAGGGCATTAGCCCCCAATCTGCACCCCGGGGGGGTAAAAGCCCACTAGTCGCCAGGGATTTTTGGGGCAAATTTGAATTAGGGTGGGGCTGCCCAAAACGGGCATGCCCATGCCCCCACCTCCTCCCCGCAAAAATTACAGCCTTTCTGCCCCCCCCGGGGGGACGAAAAGCCCAGTAGACGCCAGGGATTTTTTGGGCAAATTTTTATTTGGGTGGGGGCATTGGCATGCCCGTTTTGGCAACCCCACCTAATTAAAGTTTGCTCAAAAAATCTCATGCGTCTAGTAGGCTTTCTGCCCCCTGGGGGGCAGATGGAGGCATTAGCCCCCAATCTGCACCCTGGGGGCAAAAAGCCCACTAGTCGCTAGGGATTTTTTGGGGCAAATTTGAATTAGGGTGGGGGCTGCCCAAAACGGGCATGCCCATGCCCCCACCCCTTCAAAAATTACAGCCTTCCTGCCACCCCTGGGGGCAGGTGGGGCAGTAGCCCCCAAACTGCCCCCGGGGGCAAAAAGCCCACTAGACGCCAACGATTACGCTGGCTTTTATGTGTGGGGGTGGGGGCTGCCCAGAATGGGCATACCAATGCCCCTGCCCCCAAAAAAAATTGCCACAGTGTTTCTGCCCCCCTTGGGGGCATATCGGGGCAACCCACCCCCCAATATCCCCCCCAGGGCGGCAGAAAGCCGACTAGGCAGGGATTTGTGTTTAGCAATATGCCTACCTGTGGATTTTGGGCCCTAGCGCAGCCGGCACATAGGGAAACCTAGCAAACCTGTACATTTTTGAAAACTAGACACCCAGGGAAATCCAGGATGGGGTGACTTGACTGGCTCTCACCAGGTTCTGTTACCCAGAATCCCTTGCAAACCTCAAAATGTGTATAAAAAAAACACATTTTCCTCACATTTCTGTGGTGGAAAGTTCTGAAATCTGTGTGGATCCACAAAATTCCACTCACCCCGCATTCCCCAAAGTCTTCCGAGAAAAATGGTACCTCACTTGTGTGGGTGGGTCAAGTACCCGCGACAGGCAATGGCCCAAAACCTAGTAAGGCGACATCAAAATTACCTATCACAAACCAACCTGGTTTTGCACGGGGGTTACCTGGGTTTGTGGCCCCGGGGTCGGCGGCCATCTAGGGAAACCTACCAAACCCACACATTTCTGAAAACTAGACACCCGGGGAATTCCAGGGAGGTATAGCTTGCGTGAATCGCCCAACGTTTTCTTACCCAGAATTCCCTGCAAACCTCAAATTTAGCTGAAAAAAATCACTTTTTCCACACATTTTTGTGTGGGAAAGTTGTGGCATCACTGGGCTGACACAAATTTCCTACCACCCAGCGTTCCCCCAGGTCTCCCGATAAAAATGGTGCCTCACTCGTGTGGGAGGCACAAGTACCCGCGACAGGCAAAGGCCAAAAGCGTATTGAGGCGACATCAAAATTGCCTATCACAAAACGACCTGGTTTTGCAAGGGGGTCACCTGGGTTTTTGGCCCGTGCTCGGCGGCCACCTAGGGAAACCTACCAAATCCACACATTTCTGAAAAGTATACACCTGGGGGATTCCGGGGAGGTATGGCTTGCGTGGATCCCCCAACGTTTTCTTACCCAGAATCCCCTGCAAACCTGAAATTTTGCTAAAAAATCACTTTTTTCACACATTTGTGTGTGGGAAAGTTGAGGCATCGCCGGGCTGACACAAATGTCCTACCACCCAGCGTTCGCCCAGGTCTCCCGATAAAAATGGTGCCTCACTCGGGTGGGAGGCCCAAGTACCCGCGACAGGCAAGGGCCCAAAACGTATTGAGGCGACATCAAAATTGCCTATCACAAAATGTTTTGGGCCCTTGCCTGTCGCGGGTACTTGGGCCTCCCACCCGAGTGAGGCACCATTTTTATCGGGAGACCTGGGCGAACGCTGGGTGGTAGGGAAATTTGTGTCAGCCCGGTGATGCCACAACTTTACCACACACAAATGTGTGAAAAAGTGATTTTTCAGCAAAATTTCAGGTTTGCAGGGGATTCTGGGTAAGAAAACGTTGGGGGATCACGCAAGCCATACCTCCCTGGAATCCCGGGTGTCTACTTTTCAGAAATGTGTGGGTTTGGTAGGTTTCCCTAGGTGGTCGCCGAGCCCTGGCCAAAAGTCATGGGACCCACCTTGCAAAACCAGGTCGTTTTGTGATAGGCAATTTTGATGTCGACTCAATACGTTTTGGGCCCTTGCCTGTCGCGGGTACTTGGGCCTCCCACCCAGTGAGGCACCATTTTTATCGGAGACCTGGGGAACGCTGGGTGGTAGAAATTTGTGTCAGCCCGGTGATGCCACAACTTTCCGCGACACAAATGTGTGAAAAAGTGATTTTTCAGCAACATTTCAGGTTTGCAGGGGATTCTGGGTAAGAAAACGTTGGGGGATCCACGCAAGCCATACCTCCCTGGAATCCCCGGGTGTCTAGTTTTCAGAAATGTGTGGGTTTGGTAGGTTTCCTAGGTGCCGGCAGAGCTAGGGTTCAAAAACTACAGCTAGGCACTTTGCAAACAAAAGGGTCATTTTTCACTGTGAAAATGTGGTGTGTCCACGTTGCGTTTTGCGCTGTTTCCTGTTGCGGGCACTAGGCCTACCCACACAAGTGAGGTACCATTTTTCTCTGAAGACTTTGGGGAACGCGGGGTGTGTGGAATTTTGTGGATTCACGCAGATTCCAGAACTTTCTACCACAGAAAAGTGAGGAAAATGTGGTTTTTTTGACAATTCTTTAGGTTTGCAAGGGATTCTGGGTACCAGAACCTGGTGAGAGCCAGTCAAGTCACCCCATCCTGGATTCCCCTGGGTGTCTAGTTTTCAAAAATGTATAGGTTTGCTAGGTTTCCCTAGGTGCCGGCAGAGCTAGGGTTCAAAAACTACAGCTAGGCACTTTGCAAAAAAAGGGTCATTTTTCACTGTGAAAATGTGGTGTGTCCACGTTGCGTTTTGCGCTGTTTCCTGTCGCGGGCACTAGGCCTACCCACACAAGTGAGGTACCATTTTTCTTGGAAGACTTTGGGGAACGTGGGGTGGGTGAAATTTTGTGGATCCACGCAGATTCCAGTCCTTTCCACCACTGAAAAGTGAGGAAAATGTGGTTTTTTTGACAATGTTTTAGGTTTGCAAGGGATTCTGGGTACCAGAACCTGGTGAGAGCCAGTCAAGTCACCCCATCCTGGATTCCCCTGGGTGTCTAGTTTTGAAAAATGTATAGGTTTGCTAGGTTTCCCTAGGTGCCGGCAGAGCTAGGGTTCAAAAACTACAGCTAGGCACTTTGCAAAAAAAGGGTCATTTTTCACTGTGAAAATGTGGTGTGTCCACGTTGTGTTTTGCGCTGTTTCTTGTCGCGGGCACTAGGCCTACCCACACAAGTGAGGTACCATTTTTCTCAGAAGACTTTGGGGAACGCCGGGTGGGTGGAGTTTTGTGGATCCAAGCAGATTCCAGAACTTTCCACCACAGAAAAGTGAGGAAAATTTGTTTTTTTAACAATTTTTTAGGTTTCCAAGGGATTCTGAGTACCAGAACCTGGTGAGAGCCAGTCAAGTCACCCCATCCTGGATTCCCCTGGGTGTCTAGTTTTGAAAAATGTATAGGTTTGCTAGGTTTCCCTAGGTGCCGGCAGAGCTAGGGTTCAAAAACTACAGCTAGGCACTTTGCAAAAAAAGGGTCATTTTTCACTGTGAAAATGTGGTGTGTCCACGTTGTGTTTTGCGCTGTTTCTTGTCGCGGGCACTAGGCCTACCCACACAAGTGAGGTACCATTTTTCTCAGAAGACTTTGGGGAACGCTCGGGTGGGTGGAGTTTTGTGGATCCAAGCAGATTCCAGAACTTTCCACCACAGAAAAGTGAGGAAAATTTGTTTTTTAACAATTTTTAGGTTTCAAGGGATTCTGAGTACCAGAACCTGGTGAGAGCCAGTCAAGTCACCCCATCCTGGATTCCCCTGGGTGTCTAGTTTTCAAAAATGTATAGGTTTGCTAGGTTTCCCTAGGTGCCGGCAGAGCTAGGGTTCAAAAACTATAGCTAGGCACTTTGCAAAAAAAGGGTCATTTTTCACTGTGAAAATGTGGTGTGTCCACGTTGCGTTTTGTGCTCTTTCCTGTCGCGGGCACTAGGCCTACCGACACAAGTGAGGTACCATTTTTCTCGGAAGACTTTTGGGAACGCGGGGTGGGTGGAATTTTGTGGATCCACACAGATTCCAGAACTTTCGACCACAGAAAAGTGAGGAAAATGTGGTTTTTTTGACAATTTTGTAGGTTTGCAAGGGATTCTGGGTACCAGAACCTGGTGAGAGCCAGTCAAGTCACCCCATCCTGGATTCCCCTGGGTGTCTAGCTTTCAAAAATGTATAGGTTTGCTAGGTTTCCCTAGGTGCCGGCAGAGCTAGGGTTCAAAAACTACAGCTAGGCACTTTGCAAAAAAAGGGTCATTTTTCACTGTGAAAATGTGGTGTGTCCACGTTGCGTTTTGCGCTGTTTCCTGTCGCGGGCACTAGGCCTACCCACACAAGTGAGGTACCATTTTTCTCGGAAGACTTTGGGGAACGCGGGGTGGGTGGAATTTTGTGGATCCACACAGATTCCAGAACTTTGCACCACAGAAAAGTGAGGGAAATGTTTTTTGGGACAATTTTTAGGTTTGCAAGGGATTCTTGGTACCAGAACCTGGTGAGAGCCAGTCAAGTCACCCCATCCTGGATTCCCCTGGGTGTCTAGTTTTCAAAAATGTATAGGTTTGCTAGGTTTCCCTAGGTGCCGGCAGAGCTAGGGTTCAAAAACTATAGCTAGGCACTTTGCAAAAAAAGGGTCATTTTTCACTGTGAAAATGTGGTGTGTCCACGTTGCCTTTTGGGCCGTTTCCTGTCGCGGGCACTAGGCCTACCCACACAAGTGGGGTACCATTTTTCTCAAAAGACTTTGGGGAACGCGGGGTGGGTGGAATTCTGTGGATCCACGCAGATTCTAGAACTTTCCACCACAGAAAAGTGAGGAAAATGTGTTTTTTGGACAATTTTTAGGTTTGCAAGGGATTCTGGGTAACAGAACCAGGTGAGAGCCAGTCAAGTCACCCCATCCTGGATTCCCTGGGTGTCTAGTTTTCAAAAATGTATAGGTTTGCTAGGTTTCCCTAGGTGCCGGCAGAGCTAGGGTTCAAAAACTATAGCTAGGCACTTTGCAAAAAAAGGGTCATTTTTCACTGTGAAAATGTGGTGTGTCCACGTTGCGTTTTGCGCTCTTTCCTGTCGCGGGCACTAGGCCTACCGACACAAGTGAGGTACCATTTTTCTCGGAAGACTTTTGGGAACGCGGGGTGGGTGGAATTTTGTGGATCCACACAGATTCCAGAACTTTCGACCACAGAAAAGTGAGGAAAATGTGGTTTTTTTGACAATTTTGTAGGTTTGCAAGGGATTCTGGGTACCAGAACCTGGTGAGAGCCAGTCAAGTCACCCCATCCTGGATTCCCCTGGGTGTCTAGCTTTCAAAAATGTATAGGTTTGCTAGGTTTCCCTAGGTGCCGGCAGAGCTAGGGTTCAAAAACTACAGCTAGGCACTTTGCAAAAAAAGGGTCATTTTTCACTGTGAAAATGTGGTGTGTCCACGTTGCGTTTTGCGCTGTTTCCTGTCGCGGGCACTAGGCCTACCCACACAAGTGAGGTACCATTTTTCTCGGAAGACTTTTGGGAACGCGGGGTGGGTGGAATTTTGTGGATCCACACAGATTCCAGAACTTTCGACCACAGAAAAGTGAGGAAAATGTGGTTTTTTTGACAATTTTGTAGGTTTGCAAGGGATTCTGGGTACCAGAACCTGGTGAGAGCCAGTCAAGTCACCCCATCCTGGATTCCCCTGGGTGTCTAGCTTTCAAAAATGTATAGGTTTGCTAGGTTTCCCTAGGTGCCGGCAGAGCTAGGGTTCAAAAACTACAGCTAGGCACTTTGCAAAAAAAGGGTCATTTTTCACTGTGAAAATGTGGTGTGTCCACGTTGCGTTTTGCGCTGTTTCCTGTCGCGGGCACTAGGCCTACCCACACAAGTGAGGTACCATTTTTCTCGGAAGACTTTGGGGAACGCGGGGTGGGTGGAATTTTGTGGATCCACACAGATTCCAGAACTTTGCACCACAGAAAAGTGAGGGAAATGTTTTTTGGGACAATTTTTAGGTTTGCAAGGGATTCTTGGTACCAGAACCTGGTGAGAGCCAGTCAAGTCACCCCATCCTGGATTCCCCTGGGTGTCTAGTTTTCAAAAATGTATAGGTTTGCTAGGTTTCCCTAGGTGCCGGCAGAGCTAGGGTTCAAAAACTATAGCTAGGCACTTTGCAAAAAAGGGTCATTTTTCACTGTGAAAATGTGGTGTGTCCACGTTGCCTTTTGGGCCGTTTCCTGTCGCGGGCACTAGGCCTACCCACACAAGTGGGGTACCATTTTTCTCAAAAGACTTTGGGGAGCAGCGGGGTGGGTGGAATTCTGTGGATCCACGCAGATTCTAGAACTTTCCACCACAGAAAAGTGAGGAAAATGTGTTTTTGGACAATTTTTAGGTTTGCAAGGGATTCTGGGTAACAGAACCAGGTGAGAGCCAGTCAAGTCACCCCATCCTGGATTCCCCTGGGTATCTAGTTTTCAAAAATGTATAGGTTTGCTAGGTTTCCCTAGGTGCCGGCAGAGCTAGGGTTAACAAACTACAGCTAAGCACTTTGCAAAAAAAGGGTCATTTTTCACTGTGAAAATGTGGTGTGTCCACGTTGCGTTTTGGGCCGTTTCCTGTCGCGGGCACTAGGCCTACCCACACAAGTGAGGTACCATTTTTATCGGGAGTCTTAGGGTAACACAAATATGTAGAGCAACTGTTATTATCTATTGACTTTCGATGCATTTCTGCCTTCCAAATGAAAGACAATGTGTAAAAAAGAAGTCATTTTGAAAAATGTCCTATAATTCTCATGCTAGTATGGGTACTCCCAATTTCGGAAATGTGCAAATATCTACTGTTTCTAAACTCTATATTTTGTTCCCATTTCAGAAATACATAGGTGTCTTTCATACCGATTTTTCCATGTATAAATTTTCCCAGAATAATTGCTATATACCCGGGACATAATAAAAAACCATTGCAAGACGCTGCTCAGTTATTGGCTCTGGGTTCGTCGGGTTCTTGATGAACCTACAAGTCCTATATATCACCACAACCAGAAAGGTCCAGCGGATGTAATGGTATATTGCTTTCAAATAGCTGTCATAATTAGAAGAAGTTACAGGTGAAAACATTGACACAAATGGCTGTTTTTTTCAACTAATTTTCACTTTTTCCTATATTTAACTGTTTGTTTCTATAAAGAAAACTTGAAGGATCTACAAAAATGACCCCTTGCTGAATTCAGAATTTTGTCTACTTTTCAGAAATGTATGGCTTTCCAGGATCCATTATTGCTTTCATACCCATTTCTACCATTAACTGGGAGGAGGTTGAAGGCACAAAAAATAGCAAAAATAGGCTATGTCCCAGAAAAATGCCAAAACTGTGTGCAAAATTTTGGTTTTCTGACAAAAGTCTGCTTGTCCCTGAAAGCTGGGAAGATGGTGATTTCAGCACCACAACCCCTTTTTTGATGCCATTTGCAGGGAAAAAAACAGATGCTTTCATCTGTAGCCCTTTTTTCGCATTTTTCCCCAAAAAACCAAAAGTTAGCTGTATTTTGGCTAATTTCTGGGTCCCCTCCAGGGGAATCCACAAACCCTGGGTACCTTTAGAATCCCCATGATGTTGGAAAAAAAGTACGCAAATTTGGCATGGATACCTTATGTGGTCAAAAAGTTACAGGGGCCTAAGCGCGAACTACCCCAAATAGCCAAAAAAAGGCTTAGCACAGGAGGGGAAAAGGCCTAGCAGCGGAGGGGTTAAAGAAATTAGAGGCCTGATTTAGGTTGGGATAAAAACCCCAAAAATTAACTCAGTGGCTTTTGCTAACCCTTATATAGACAACTTCTTTTCGAAATAATAAGTGTGCAAAGTGTCCTTTGAATGAATAGTTGACTACTGTACAGGAGAGAAAGCTTTAGGGATGAGATGTGGAGCATAATATTCACTTTTAGAACTTAATAAAAGAACTGCTGGGGATTGATTCTTGTCGTCAAGGGCTCCTATCTATGGCCCACCAATGCAAGGTCCAGTAGAGGGAGGCTGTCCCAACTGAACCTCACATCCATTGTTGTGCCTTGCAGCCATGGTCAAGTTCTGAGAGGCACAGAGAAGGGGGCTCTTTGTTGCATTTGATTACTTCGGAAGTTCAAAAAATGTTTTAAGTTACTTTCCTGTCACAGACTAGTGTTGATGTCTCCAGATCCCAATTCTTCTGTGCATATTCAGCTAGCATGGGGCCATGTCCATTCAAAAATTATCTACTTTGTGTGATGTGGCATCTAAGTGGTATCTAATCATTGGAATTATGCTAAAAGACAATCAACATGCTTTTAAAAGAAATGCTTGATTGGAATTGTGAAGTATTTACATTATTGTACCTAGCCTGAATTAACTTGATGGTATATATTGAATAGCAGGCCTATTCTGTCATACAGTGGTACACTCTTTTGATATACATAGCCTACATGGTCTTCAGTTTTACTCTTGCTTTCTCACTTTCATTGCACCCATGCCTTTTTGGAATGTATATGTCTGGAGACAAAACAGATAAAAGTTATATCCTAAGAAGGTGTGTTGATTTTTCTACTAAGAAAAAAAAAAGTGAAGAGAGGAATGCTTGAATTAATCTCAGACACTGGTCACTACTTGGAAAATAATTCCAGGGTATGGTTTTTGTTCACTGTGCCACTACTCACAGGAACCAACCTTATACAACTCAAACATTGTCCTGCTAAGATAGGTACACTCCAGATATGTCATGTCCCCTCTCAATGGAAGCACAAGCAAACCCAGGACTGGTTTCAGCCTTGTTAGGCCTCCTCAGTGTGAAACATATTGCATCCTATTGCCCAGTGAACTAAATGTCCCACATCTGGGTATACCCATCACACTTCCTAGTATTTATTCTAGTAAATATTCCAGTTCATTGTTATCTTGCCTTGATCCTTCTTTAGGAAACATAGACAAATAACAGCTTTTTAAAATTGCTGTCATAATTTAGACAAGAAAATACTAGCCATGCTGGTAAAATACTGGAAAAAGCATTGTCTGTATGCAGATGAAAGGAGATATGTCTCAAAACTGTTAACTGAATCTGCATCATGTTAGTTTGCAAAAGGAAATAGACACTGGAACCTCCTAAATGCATACTAATAATTAGCGTTAGAACTTTTAAAAGAGTGGGTTGATAGGGGCACATCACATTGAACCCTCTAAGCATACATTACATTGCATTCTGGTAGATGCACATGTAATAATTTAAGTTTGAGCAAACAAATCACAGAATACGAATCCCTGTCAGAGAAAACCCTAAATAATGATTTGATTATACACCCCTCTGCTGACCTTTTTCAAATGTGCCTTCTGGCAGACTACTCTTGGGGGATGAAGTCTAGGGGTGAGCACGTCAGTAACTTCCGCTCTGCAGGCAGTTGGCAGAGTTTTTGCCGAACTTCGCGTTCCAAGCAGAGTGCAGAGTGGCAAAACTCTGCCGGCAGAGCGAAGTTTACTGCCAACCCCTATCAGAGACTCACAAACTAACTCATATACCCATTCAGACACTCATATACCTACTTACAGCCCCACTCATGCTCTCTCACACCCACTTACAAACCTACTCAGACACTCAGACACCCACTGCGACACTCATGCACTCACTCACTCACACACTGAGGCCCTTATTATGATGTCGGACGTGGTCCCGACTGCAGCATTACAATGCGACTGCACATGGTGCGGTTGCATACTCCCATTTGTCTATGGGAGCTTGTGATGTGGCCGTAAACCGGCCATAGCACAAGCCCCCTAAGACAAATGGGAGGATCAGTTCATCCCTGCACCGCGTGGCAGGCACCTCAGGGTGCCTACCACACAGTGCAGGGATGAAAAGGGGGGCCCAATAGGTGCCCCTTGGTCCCCAACCAGAGGCCGCAGGGTGAAGGAGGCCCTGCTAGGGGCCAAATTTCGCTTTCCGACAGGCTTTCCATGTGGGAAAGCCCGACATGGAAAGCCTGTCGGAAACCGACATCGTAATCCCTACGGTGGAAACACCGTCCATAGGGATTACTGGGCAAGCCTCCGACTAGCCGATCGGAATCCAGTCGGAATGACTGTCCTGTTTCACTTTCTACCGCCTGCATAGTAATGCGGTGGTCGAAACTGAAACCCGCGATGGGACCCGGAAAACCTCTGACCTGCGGTCGGAGGCTTTCCGGGTCTCATCGTAATGAGGCCCTCAGTGTCAAAGGTTAGATGTTACAGTTAGAAAATAATTTTTTTAAAACTTTACAAATTCACTAAAAAACAGAGGTTACAGGGACGTTATAGTTAGGGATTAGAATTTTTTTTAAAAACCTTCGAAATTGACTTAAAAACAAAGTAACAGGGACGTTATAGTTAGGCTCACATTTTACTCGTACAGAACCAGAGAAATTCAGCAGTTATAGTTATCTGAGCTAACTATATCTTACGTCCCTGCAACGCACTCCTTATGACCTCACATATTACATCACTCATAACATTGTCAGTGACATTACTGATGACATCACTGATGACATCTCAAATGACTTCACTGATCCAGTCGGAGACGTTGGCCATGGCGTTCTGGAAGTTGCATCTGGTGGTGGTGGTGTCTTCAGTGAGGAAGAGGATGAGGATATAATAACAGTGACTTTAGATGCAGGTTATTAGCCAGAGACCTACCTGCCTCAACTCACCCATTCATCCATACACTCACTCACCTGTCTATTTATTTGATATTTGACTCTTTTCTCCACTCAACATTTAGAAAACAAGTACAAATCGTCAGTCATTGCTGAAGCACTTTCATAATAAGCATTAGCAAATCCACTAGGGCTGACTTTGGCAAACTATATTTTATTGAAAACATGTGCCACAAAAGCAAAAAAACAAAATATTAATTAGCCTGCAACCTAAACATGGATGCCTTATGATTGTAAAATATTTTTTTTATTTAAAAGCATTCACTGATATGCATGTTTCATGTTTCGTTTTTTAAACAGCAAGTCTTTTATATGTGCCACGCAAGTTATGATTATTATTTGTGAAGTAGACAAGAGCAAATTGCCTCCTAACCAAGCACTCAAATCGCAGCCAAGTACTATGTAACAGTGTCACATTATAATACAAACCTAGCAAAACAAATAGGCAATATAATAAATAAAGAATATAAAAATCATGCTTTGAACCAGCTTTGCAACTGAAGAGAAAGGAACAAATTTTAGGGGGATATGAACAATGTGCACAGGCTTTGTTGAGTCACTCACTATGGAGGGAGCCAATGGTAGTGCTGTAATGGGAAGAAGAAAATGGGAATGGCAATTTAAAAGGACAGTGGATGAAATCTACTGACCAAAAGCCCAACTCTTTATGTATCATGTGTATGATTTTTTGGGGGAAAACTATAGTCTGGCGAGACAGCTAAAGCTATTTTGAAGACCAGACCTGAAATGGTTAGCCCTGCTGGATTTGTCAATGCTTTATTAAAACTTCCACCTCAGTATGGATGCAGGCAGCCAGACACTGGGAGGCACTTACACAGAGTTCAAGCAATGGATGCAGCACAGCAAGTAAAGTTGCTGAGCTGCACTGTGTTGCCTGAACAGAAGAAAGTAAAACTGCACCATATCTACTTAGAAATGGTACAGTTCTGCTTCCTCCCTGCGCGTTCTGCCTTCTCCCTGCGCCAGTGGCGGTCGGCACAGGTAAGAGCGATGTAGCGAGCGCAAGGTAAGTGGTTTTATATATTTTTTTATTTAATAATACCTATCCTATCGTCTGTTGACTTTCACCCCCCCCGCCCCACCATGCCCCGCCCCGCCTTCCCGCTCTTACCTGTGCCAGCTGCCGCTGTCCTGCGTTGGTGCTCTTGTTGCTGCCATGCACCAGCGCAAGAACCCGTTGTGCCTTTTGTGAAAGGATGTCTGTGTTGTGCCCAGCAAACATTTTGCCCAGGAAGGCCTCCCTTTCTGCTCAAAAACTATGGTTTAAGGCGGTGGTTCCCAATCTGTGCGCCGTGGCGCCCTGGTGCGCCATGAAAACTAGCCAGGGGCGCCACGAACAGATGCGCACACAGTTTGGGAATCACTAATAAATAGTATGTTGCACTTATATGCATCTAAATTCAACACTGCTCCGTGTGGTCAGGCCTGCAGTGGTTGCCCTGGGCCATAAGAGGGCAGTGTAACCTTACTTTCAAGGCGTCTACTATCAGAACAGGAGGGAGACGATGATGTTTCAATTTATTTGCTTTCGTGCTGTCCGGTCAGGGGAAGTCCGCTGTCTGACCTGACCAGCAGAGACCACATCAGACAGCCTGTGGGTCTTTTTGCACTCAGTAACGCATGTACATACAGTGGGCATCGGCTGTCTTCATTGAGCTGCAGGCGACAGGCTAAACAAGTAGTTCACGCTCCCTTTACCAACATGCTAGTGGTAAAAACGGAACTGCTTGTCCGCATTCCAAGAGTTCCACCGAGTCAAATTGCCCACAGATTCGGTCCTACAAAAAACATGCTCCGATCTCAGTAAGATAATTCAGAGGGTTGAGAGTCTCCTGCAGACATATGCGAGCAACAGACCTGCAGGTCACACGTTTACAATTTAGGGAGCATAAAAACACAGAAGTTTTTCCACAATTGCATGATTTTTGACCTGATTGAAACCAGGGCTAACATCCATGTGTCTAAATTCCAAGGCTGCTTTAGGATTTATTTATTTTTAGGTGAAAAAATTTGCTTATTGACTTTAGAAAATAAGTTTTAGGTATACGCCTTTACAGTCTGACATACTATTGTATGTAAACAATTCTTTAACACGCCTTCGCTTTAGCTCCCTATTGTGCCTTTCTTATTCCCTTTCCTGAATCTAGAACCCAGGAGCCTAGCAAACAGAATCACATGTGACCATCAAATCAAATGATAATATTGAAATTGCAGGAAAACCACGTGCATTGCCAGTGCCCAATCTAATGTTTTTTGTTTGCTTTTATGTTTGCCAAACATTGCTGCAGACTTTACTCCAAACCTTGATTGTGCTTGAATGTGTCTAGATCATGTTTGTTTTAATTCTTTTTCCATTGTCCTCATTTTACACATTTTATTTAAAAGGAAATGGGAATAAACAGCCAGAGAACAGTGGTCACTATTAATAGTATCATCCAATGTATATTTATTTGCAAAAGTGAAGATTTAGTTCCACTAGCTATGGCATATTTTGTTTCTTACAACGTGTTGGTAATTCGCTTGTGAATCCCTCACCTGCTGTCTTTTTCAGAATTTGTAAATGGCTAAGAAACATGGCATGCTCTGATTTGAGGTGAATAAAACCTTGTAGGGGTTTCTGCCTGATGAAGCTCTCAGTGTGTCAAACAGGATGCAGTGCACACCCCAATGTGTTTCAGGCATGCACACTGACGTGCATTTACAGTTCACTTCTCTGAGAACACTATGTCCCTCCAATGAGTCCAATCAGTCTTTGATAGAGCATGGGGCTCTGCAGTGGCCAGGATATGATTACATCTATGTTATATAATACCTTCAGGTTCATCCCAATTATTTTTAGGGAAAAACATGAAAGTACTCCCGAGAATGGGCTTACAGTCACCACCCGCCACAAAAGGTACCATAATGGGGAGCCGCAGCCAACAGTCAATAGGTAAAGGGAGCCGCAGGTTGGAAAAGTTTGGGAACCACTGGTTTAAGGCATTGTCCTTTTGTACCCTTCTTTGAACGTAAATCGTCACAAACCCTTTCTTTCAATCTCCTGCAAACCCATACTTGTAAATTGACATTTTTCAAGAGTCTTGCAATGTAACAACAGGGGCATTGATGACCATTTTGCATTTGCTATTCTACTTTTTAACTGCACGTGTTCTAATGTAGGGCTGCGCCACGTATACCAATTTCATTCGCTGTACTCAAGTGAATGAAAAACCTGAAATACCGGTTATGGCAGGCGCTGAACTGAACAAAAAACTGTTAAGAGCCTCCACCCTTGGTATTCAGAGCTCTCCTTGAAATTTGAGTCTAAAAGCAGATACGGGAAATCAGTGTAGGAGATGAAAAGTTAATTTAAAATGTTAACAGTAATTATAGTGATTGTCTTCGGCTCCAGGTAAATTAGCTAAACCTTAAATTGACACAGAAGAAACTTAACAGTTAAAACATAAGCCAATTAAAAGCAGTTTAACCGCGAACACATTGTTGGTGGTGTAACTACTTTTGTCTTTTTCCATTAAAATAAATAATTCAAAGTTTAGCCGCCGTATTCTTAGTAACAGGGAGTATTAAGCATATTATCCTTTGCCCACCCTCAGTATTTTAAAAACAGCCATTCTTCTTCCATATGCTCAGCCATGACTCTTTAATTTTGTAAAAATGTGTAGATAACTTTAATTTCAGAAAAATTTAAATTTGTTATCAAAAGAACGAGAAATAAAAGAATCTTACTTGCTGCTTTACACAGATGAGAGATCTTCTTCACCGTAAAATGCTAAGAAGGGAAAACTTTTTGCCGTAGGGAGGTTATATAGTTAGTGAGGCAAACACCTCACAAGAAAGGAATGCAACCAATGCGTTATCGATTGGCCAGCACATGTCAGAATATTTAAATAAGCACCTACACCGCATCCAACCACAGCCGAAAACAGGAGAGAAGCTCCAAATAGGAAATCGAATTTACAAAGTACATCAAACACAATATATACACAGACTTGCAAAAGTGATAACAATCAGCCTTTTTCAGACGTCTCATATTTCTGATGAGTTGTTTGAATTTTAACATTCTAAGGAAACTTTTGAAACTATCACCTTGTTCCATTAGTCTTTTCCCTGTGTAGGCGTGTGGTAGCTTGTTTATGAGCATTGCATAGACGGTACCTCAGAGAAGAGTTTTACATTGAAACCTACTGAATTTCTTTCAATCAGAAATTAATTCAGCAATAGACAAAGGCAGCCCAGGTTGAGGCGAATTCTACATTGAACACAAGTGTATTTTATTTATATTTATTTCAATTGTATAGCATTTGCTTTATGACTTATTTGCTTCTATGCACGTTTGCGAGTGGCAAAAGTGAGCCATATTAGAGGGATACATTAATCTTTTCGGTGCACTTTTTTTACATGTCCATTCATGCGGAGAGGGGGTACTCCGACCTCTGTTATGCATCTCATATAGCAATTACCAGCCGTTTTAGTTTCACTGAAACGCATGAGATTATATACTGCGCTAATAAGCTTTTTTCATGTCCATTGTAGGTAACATAGATTATGTCAAACCAGCTTTTGATGTTGAGTGGTCAAGGGACAGCGTCATGTACTTTATCGCAAAACAATATGTATTTCTTTTTATTAATGCTGCGGGCTGAATTAGTATGTATGACCCAAGACCCCGGCCTAAGTGAGAGCTGTGGATGTCTAGTTTAGACATGGAAGGGAAAGATGTCACTTTACACTTGCATACAAAAGACACGATTGCCAGCTCAGATAGAACTTTGTGACAATCACAATTTTTCGTAGGTTTTGCTGGAAATACACAAAGCTCGAGAGAAAATGTTCACTAATTCATGCTCTCCTAATTCTACTCCAGTGGTCCAGTGAACAAGAAGTGTCTGTCTCCTCTACTCTTGTTTGGTAGTGGGTATCACTGTTAGGTTGGCTGTGTCAAAGTGACATGCACGGAATGGTTATTTGTGCTCTAAAACCTTCTAGGATTTTGTAGGTGGGGCATAGATGCTGATGGTAAATCGGACTTGCAGGAAGAGGTGATTTAACTGCCTATGGTTTTTCAGGTTTTGGATGAAATGAACTGCAGATTTTGTGTTTTTTCTAATCTTTCTATTTGATATGCATGTAGACCAGTGCACACCGCAATACAGTGGTCCATACATGAGTTGCCTACCTCCTCTGGGTGTTCTTCTGAGATAAAGGTTAGGGTTTGTTTGAGGAGATTACTTTGTAGAAAGGTTACATTGACCACTGTCCCCATTTGGATGAAGAGAGAGAGTCTTCATCGTGCAGTATTCCAAGGTTTCTGACCTCTGCTTTGATAGATCACAGTGGCTCTAAAGCATGTGTCGAGAGGGTAAACGAGATCCATTTTGTGGAGAACATGAGATGATGCAAGGATCTACATAATGTGTCATCTGAGCATCAGGGTATTTTGGCTTATCCATGTCTCTATTCTTTTGATGTTTTCTAAGGCATTTGTGACTGGTCTTTGTCTCCTGTGATACACAATATATTTGTGTCTCATTTGCTTAGGAGCAGAAGTGTAGGTTAAGGTTACTGAAGAATGCCTAAAAAATTCTTCAGTGTAAATCTTGGACGGTGTGATCATATGGTCCTTTGGGGGAGGGGTTCCACCAGTAATGAGGCTTTGGGGAGGAGGGTGGCCATGGCCGCTAGTTTAAGCAAGTAAGTTTTGCTTTTGCATGTAAACCATTTAATGGAGCGATTAGAGTTGTGTAATGCATATTAGAGGTTGTATAAAAGAGTTAAGAGGCCCACTGTATAGTAGGCAGTGGAGAAGGATTTGCACCAGTTATCTGCCACTTCTACCAGATAGCACCAGTTATTGACTAGAGCAGTGATGGTTGGTGAACATTTGAAGTGGTTTGACATGACTTTCTTGGATGTGACTGTGAGCGAACAAAGAGACTTCTCCCATGTGAAAGGTTTGAAAAAACAGGACAGAATGATGATTTTTACAGAAGCATTTA
Organism: Calotriton arnoldi; assembly: GCA_963921515.1. Taxonomy (NCBI): domain Eukaryota; kingdom Metazoa; phylum Chordata; class Amphibia; order Caudata; family Salamandridae; genus Calotriton; species Calotriton arnoldi. The sequence goes on from CAWUFW010011105.1 coordinate 446,164, forward strand.
CAAGTAAATTGAGTAAACATCCTAAGGTTCAAAATGGCAGTTATAGGATATTCCTATAATTTTGTGGTGTGGCAGGCAAGTCTTAGACACATTTGGCATCCCTCTTCTCAAAATAGCTTTGAAAAAATTGTGGAAGAACAGTGTATTCTTCAGCGCACTCTCCCTGAAAATTGCCTACAAACCTGTACACACAAAGATATGCAATTTCCCACAGCCATTCACTTATAAAACTTATCAAAATCAATATAGCATATTTCTTCACTTCATTTTTCCATAGTCTTTGTGGGAAATGCAGCGTTTCTGCTTAGTCATCTCAGATGTTTCACTTTTTGCTCGACCCTATATTTGTGTTGGTTTTAGAAATCTGTACATTTTTCCCGTGCTTACCTGTATTAAAGTGTCTGTGCTTCCCCATCAAACATGGCCAAATTATCATATGCCGCTTTGCCATATTTAACTTACCTATACATCTCTATTATATGGTACAAGATTTACCCATTGCCTGGAAGTTAAATGCTACTAGTGGACTGCAGCATCTATTCTACCATCCACTACATCGGTAGTGCAAACATTGCCTCAGGCCTACCCTGGGAGGTCTGACTGTAGCAGCATAAAAACAGCAATTCTACCTTTCAAAATAAATCATTTTTATATGTCAAAACCTCCCTCTTACATTTTGTAATAAGTCCCTCTATGTAGGCCTTGTACTCCACAAGGCAGAGTGCATGGTATTTAAACATATGACATGTAGAAATATAATTTTAACATGCCCTTATAGTGATTACCATCCCCAAGCTATGTTCACTGTGGCAGGCCTAGCTGTCCTATGTAGAATCCCAAAGTACATATTAAAATACTGATACTGTATCTCTGGGATGGGACAAACTAGAAAAATAATTGAACAATTCAATGGTGGAGTTGGATTTTTAATACATATTAAGGAGAAGTTACTTTCAAAAGTTACCTTTTTCCTGCCTGATGTTCCTGCAGGTTCATTTGCATTTGCTCTCCAACTGCACACAGCCAGACATTAGCATTTGAATAGGAGTAAAAAGGTGTGAAATGCCTCCCAGGTGCAAACGGTAGGCTGACCTCGATGGGCAGAGATGACTCCTCTGAAACTCACAGAATATGGAGGGTGAAGGCTGGGAGCATCCTTTTGATGTTACATTGTCAAATCCTGCTTGAGTGTCAAATCCTATTTGACGGTCTGCTGGCTTTACACATAGCACTGGTGCACACTTGAAAGTAAGGGAAACAGGATGCAAAGACAATTATTGTGTACCTATTGTCTGGTTGCTGGAAAACCCTACTTTCATTCTATTTCTGTCTCTGGGTTTATTGTGGGTACAGTGGTTACCTCAAACTGGATTTTAGTGTTAGATGCAGGAAGACGCTAGGATTACTATAGTACACTCTCCACATACACCCCCAGCCCTCAGAGCCCAAGATTACAGTGGTCAAAGACTTTTGCCATCTTGAAAACGACCAAAATGGGTAGGGTTGACCCTAGGAACATATGTTCTATTGGTTAGAGCCTGCCCAGAAGTCATTCCCACCCATCGGCTTTTACCAGGCATAAATGTGACATCTCCAGCCACCCACTTCAGAACACTCTTGGACCTAAGGAAGAATAGAAGAGCACTGGACCTGCAGTCTGTGACCTTGGAGGAGTCCTGAAGGACTGGACCTGCTTTCTCTTGTACCCAGGACCAAGAGCTGGACTCCAAGTGTCATAAGGCTGACATCCTGTTCAAGCATCAAGAGATACAACAAGCTAAAAGAGGCCTTTTTTGCAACTGACCAGTGGCAACTGGACCTGGAATGGACCCTGCTGTTGGCCTCTGCCTGACTTCATGTGAGTCTCTAAGTGCTTCCACTGAGGTCCTGGGGGGATTTAGAAATGTTCATATGTGGTTGGTTGGGACTTAAAGGATACAGAAGGCACAAGTTTTGACCAGAACGAACCTGGTTGGTGAATATGGCTCGCTCTCCATTGTGGTCAGCCTCAAATTATGCCTCGGTCCCAGTTTACCGCGACCAATGACTGTCATTGGCACTTTGTGCTTTTTAGTGCTATTTGTACTTAAAACTTTAAAACATCGTATCTTCAGTCCCCCTTATTGGAATTTTTGTCATTTTGGTGTCATTTTGTTTATTAAGATTTAACTTGGTTTGTAATTTTTATTGTTTTGCATTTTGACTTTATTACTGTTTTGTACTACAGAAATACTTTATGCACTGCCCTACGTTAAGCCTATGTGCTCTGTGTCGTAGCTGCCTTGGGGTTGAGATCAGATTAATTTAGTGACTTTTACCGTTCACCTTGACAAGATTTTTGATTATTCCTTGAGGCAGGTAGCCACCTTTTCCAATTAATAATCCAATTTCTTACAGTGCCCCTTTCAAGCAGCTTCTCAATGTTACAGTATGTGATTTGAATGGAAAATTCAAAAGACAGCATTAGCGATATAATAGTAAGGTTTCCAATACAGATGATGAAAGGCCCTCACCCAAACTATAAAGTAATAGCCATAGCAGTAAATTCTTGCTGGACTCCAAAACTCTGCATGCTTTATCCTTCAGGTATCTGCATAAAATATAATTCTAAAATACAATCATATTGTCTGACATATCAGCTTACCAATTTCTGAAAAGGTTCATTTCATTGAATGCTGCAGTTGAATTGCTAAAAACAGTACTGTGTATGGAAATAATAGATTTTAATATTTGCTCCCCAAGCCACAGCAGCCCTCAAATTCAATTGTGCCACCATTAGCTCCGGGACGGACATCTTGCCCAGAATGCCCACTGTCTCTAAGTTGGGCCACTATTATGATTGGTGTTAGACCTGGCATCCTTGGCGTGGGTCTCCCTTCCATTTTTTCATAATGCCTCCACTGTTGTCGATATGTTTTTGCTGGACTAGATGCTCATGGGCACTTTGCCACTGCTAATCAGTGCCAGAGTGCAAGTGCTCCCTATTGTAAATTGTGTTATGAATTAGTGACTCCATGTTTGGCTTATTTGAATTACTGTCAGACCCTAGTACAGTGCACTGAGTGTGCCCAGGGCTTGTGAATCAAATGCTGCTGGTGGGCTTGCAGCACTGGTTGTGCCACCCACAGAAGCAGCTTGTAAAGTGTGTCTCAGGCCTGCCATTGCAGAGCCTACGTGCAGTCTGTGACTGCCATGTCGACTTGGTAAGTGCACCCACTTACCAGTCCCTAAACCTTCCCTTTTCTTCATATCAGACACCCCTATGGTAGGCCTACGGGCAGGGTGCATTGTAAGGATAAGGTGGGACATGCCCTGGTATGTGTGGCTTGTCCTAATAGTGAATTACAGCCATTTTCGTTTTTCACTATTGCAAGGCTACCTGTTCCCCATAGGCCAGAATGGGCAGTTTGATTATAACATCTTATAATCCTTACCTGACTCAGGGAACTAGGTAGAAATTCGAGTTTAGTATGCCTGAACTCAGAATGATAAAATACATCTTTTAGTGAAGTTGATTTTAACATTCTGTGTTTGAAAATACCACTTTTAGAAAGTAGGTATTTTCTTGCCTAACTATCCAGCCTGCCTCTGCCAGCTTGTGTATTGTGTGTCTGGTTTGTGCGTGACAGGGGCTGGGGGTGGCTACAGGAGACAGGGTGAGGCAGCACAGGGCTGAATAGAGAGATCTGCATCCAGAGTGGAGGGAGGAGTTGCAGCTGGGTCTGAATAGGGCTGTGCCTGCCTTCCCCAATGCTGGCTCCACCTCCTGCCGGGCGTCTGAGTACCCTGCCCCACATTCTGAAAGGAAAAGAAGGAGACATGTACACAGAGTGCTCCAAAGCTGCACAGAACTGGTTTAAACTAAGCAAAGGCCTCTCTGCCTTCAGAGAACAAAGAGAAAAGGAGTATAAGTACTGGGGCCCAAACCCAGGAACTTTAGATCACTTTTGGGAACAAGAAGAAACCTTTGCTGAGGAGCGGAACCAAGAAGAAACTGAGGAGAGACTATCCCTAAGCCTGAAGTGCTGCTTGGGGGAATTGGCCTGCAATGGTTTGCCTGACTGCCATAAGAAAGGAGAAAGGAACTTTTGCTTTGCTGTGACTTTCATCAACTTGTGAAGGATCTCCAAGGGCTTGGAAGAGAGTTTGCCCCCTGACCGAAGTCCCAGGACCATTGGACTTCACCAGCCTTGTGAATTGCTGCTGGAAACGCTGTTTCAGTGGCTACAGGGTTAGGGAGCTGTGACCGACTCTGACGACCGGCTCGGTGTCCTGTAAGCACCGCATCGAAGCACCGTCTCGCCCTGCAACGCACGGCCCTGGTCTCACCGACTCCGTCAACGAGCCGCTGCCTGCACTGCATCGAGGGACAACGCGTCCTGCAACGCTTCGCTATGCCGAAACGAACTGGTCCGACCGACACGATCACTGCTGCTGAGATCGAGTCTGGTGACCGCACCGGAGTTGGGCACCGCTCGCACGCTTCGCGACGCACCGCCCGACTCGCACCGCTGTCCGGACTGATCGACGCCAGCTCCCGAATCTGGCTCCGTCGCCACACCGCAACCTGCTAGCACCGCATCGAAGCACCGTCTCGCCCTGCAACGCACGGCCCTGGTCTCACCGACTCCGTCTCGATGACGTCAACGAGCCGCTGCCTGCACCGCATCGAAGGACAACGCGTCCTGCAACACTTCCATCTTGCATCGCGACCACGACGTACAGCCATCCGGCTCGCACGCCCGTGCCTGCCGCTTCAAGTAAAAGGTACTGTGACCGAGTCTGTCTACGCTGTGTTGGCCCGTCTCGACGCGGTCAGCTGGATTTGTTAGACTCTGTTTGTTCTTGACATCGCCGTAGCCGGAGGAGGCTACCGACTCGCACAGAACCTTGAATTAAGCCTTTTTGATCAGAACTAAGCATTCTTGACAGAATTGTGGATTATTTTTGTCGTTTATGGTCTTGTGATAAATCTATATAAAGTATACCTATTTTTATAAATATATAACCTGTGTGGTGTCCATTTGTAGTGTTGTCACTTGATTACTGTATGTGTTCACAAATGCTTTACACACTGCCTCTGAACTAAGCCTGTCTGCTCGTGCCAAGCTACCAAGAGGGTGAGCAGGGGCTATTTCAGGAGTGTACCTACTTTCCCTGACTAGACTCAAGGGTCCCTATTTGGACAAAGGTACCTACCTCTGCCAACTAGAGACCCCCAAATCTAACATTGGTGGTCAGCGGTGAGGATTCTGGACTTGCATTTGTGACTCATGTACAGTAATTGGTGAACACTACCTAGTGAGTGCAGACCAAGACGCAACCACATACTCTTTGATAGCATTTTTTCTGGGATTTCCTATTTTTGCAACTGCCAAGTTTAAATCACCATGGATAACGCACCATCTGTAGCATCTGTTGATTGTGATTGGGAGGAGGAGAAACTGGAGTGCTACACCCTCAAACAGCTCAAGCATTTCTGCAGGAAGTTTAAAGTCTCCATGACCGGGCTCACCAAGAAGGATGAGCACCAAAAGGCGCTGAGGGCCTGGATTGAAGCAAGGAGCACACCTATACCTATGGAAGGGGATGAGAATGCAGATGGGCAGCTAGAAGGGCTATTGGGTCCAGGGGGGAAGAAAGCAGTCTCCCCAGTAGGTAGCAGTGTTTCTGCCAGAGGAGTGTCTCCAGAGGAGTTGGAGGACAGGAAAGAGAGTAGGATGCACGAAATGGAGCTGACCAAACTCAAGCTGAATGGGCAGTTAGAATTTGAAATGCAAACTAGGAAATTAGCCCTAGAGGAAAAGAAAATGCAGTTTGAACATGAGAAAGTTTTGAGGGAGTTGGAATTGAAGGCCAAAAGCTTAGAGATTACTCCCTCTGGTGGCAGTGTACCGCCTGTGCCTGTTGAAGCTAGGGTGTATATTCCCAAAGATGTGGTGAAGGAGTTTTTAAAAATGATGACATTGGGCAGTGGTTCAAAGCCTATGAGGTAGCCATGTCTTCCCACCGGGTCCCTGAGAAGGATTGGGGAGCGGGGTTGTGGGGGCGGTTCCTCAGTGAAGGGCGGGATACCTTGTTGGATTTGCCCTCTGAAGTCTATAATTCATACAGCCACATGAAGGATGCTTTAATGACTAGGTATGGTTTGACCCCTGAGCTTTATAGGCAGAGGTTCAGGAACTGTAAAAAGATTGAAGGCAGTACCTGGGTTGAATATGTGACCTTCTTTTGCAGAGCCTTGGATGGTTGGGCAAAGGGTAGCAAAGCGATTGATTTTCAGGCGCTCTTTGATTTGATTGCATGGGAGCACTTGTCCAGTAATTGCTTTCCTGAGCTACGCCAGCACCTGATTGATAGTAAGCTGACTAACCCTAGGCAGCTTGCTGAGGAGGCGGACCGCTGGGTGAGTACCCGGGTCCACAAGGGTCACGTGGGAGACTCCGCCAAGGGTGGGCAGGGTCCCCAGCAGAAGAGTGGGGGGACAAGGGCAAACAGAGGGAGTTCCATAAAGGGCCCCAAAGTAGACCCCAAGGGAACCAAGGGAAAGGTTCCCAGCCTCCCCTGAGAAGAAGCCAGTGGCCCTGACAGGCCCCCTGTTCACCAGGGACCACTGGTATGTTACAAGTGTGGCGCCCCTGGCCACAAGGCAAACGATCCTCGTTGCCCTTTGCATGGAAAACCAGCACCCACTGGTGCAGTCCCCCGGCAGTTGGCTAGTGTAGCCCTGGAGGAGGAGTTGGGTGCCCAAGGTGGGGGAGATCCCACAGTGTTTTCCCTTGTCTCATTAGGAGACTCTGAGATGGTCCCTAGGACCCAGCTGCCTGAGAACACTAAAAAGTACAGGCAGTGGGTGACCATCAATGGCCATAGGGTGGAGGCTCTGAGAGACACAGGAGCCAGCGTGACAGCTGTCAAATGTCACCTGGTGTCTAAAGAGCAGGTTGTCCCTGATGCATTCTATCCGGTTGTTGCCGCTGACAACACAGAGAGTCACTGCAAGGTGGATCAGGTTCCATTTGAGTGGGGGGGGGTCTCGGGTACTCTTCAAGTAGCTGTGAGGCCAGCCATGCCTGTTGACTGTTTGTTAGGGAACGATTTGGAGAGCTCACCTTGGGCTAAGGTGGAGCGGAGTGCGCATTTAGAAATGTTGGGCTTGCCTGATTGGGCATGTGTGACCACCCGGTCAATAGCAGCTAAAGGTGTTCAAGAGGACCTGGAGCCTGAGATGGAGGCCCAGGTGCCTGCCGGAGAGAGAGGAGGCAGGGGGCGCGGGAAACCAGCCCCCGAAGTTCCCACGGTCCAGGAGGAGGCAGACCCTGAGGGGGATGCCCTGGAGCCTACAGGGGAACAGGTAGCTGAACTGGGGGACCTACCTGAGCTGACCCATTGGCAGCAAGAAGGAGGACCCTCCAGGGAAGAAGTTCTGCGAGGAGCAGAACGCATGCCCTTCTCTCGTGGGTCTGAGGCAACAGGCCACAGACCAGGCAGCAGGTGATCAGTCTGGATCACATTGGATTTACTGGGAGAATGGTCTCCTGTATTCAGAGCCTAAGGTTGCTGAGCCTGGGTCAGCCCATGTGCTGGTGGTACCCCAGCACTTCAGAGCCTTCCTACTGGGGTTGGCTCATGATGTACCATTAGCAGGACATCTGGGGCAGGACAAGACCTTTGAAAGGCTTGTCACCCATTTCTATTGGCCCCAGATGCGCAGGAGTGCCGCCACTCACTGCAGGACATGCCAGACTTGCCAGGCAAGTGGAAAGAGTAGGAGGAAGCACAAGGCTCCTCTCCAGCCATTCCCTGTGGTCAGCACCCCCTTTGAACGGGTAGGTATTGACATTGTGGGGCCACTGGACCCCAAGACAGCCATGGGCAACAGGTTTATCCTGGTCTTGGTGGACCATGCCACCCGGTACCCTGAAGCCATCCCTCTGAGGACAGTGACGGCCCCCGTGGTGGGACGGGCACTGATGGGAATTTTCTCACGTGTGGGATTCCCTCAAGAGGTGGTGTCTGACAGAGGTACCAACTTCGTGTCCAAGTACATGAAGTCCCTGTGGCAGGAGTGCGGTGTTACTTACAAGTTCACCACTCCTTACCACCCTCAAGGAAATGGGCTGGTTGAGAGATTCAACCGGACCCTCAAGGGCATGATTATGGGTCTGGAAGAACCCATGAGGCGTAAATGGGACGTCCTCTTACCTTGCCTGTTGTTTGCATACCGGGAGGTGCCACAGAAGTCTCTAGGGTTCAGCCCCTTTGAGCTCCTCTATGGACACCTGGTGCGAGGACCTCTGAGTTTGGTCAAGGAAGGCTGGGAGCAATCTCCCAGGAAACCTCCCCAGGATGTATACAGTTACATGCTGGCCTTCAGGAACCAGACTAGGCGTTTCAGAGAGCTTGCTGAGGCAAATCTGGAAGCCAGCCAGGAGGAGATGAAGCGGTGGTGCGACCAGAATGCCACTCTGGTCGAGCTTCAGCCTGGTCAGAAAGTGTGGGTCATGGCCCCAGTGGAGCCTTGTGCGCTCCAGGATAGGTGGACCGGCCCTTTCACGGTGGTGGAGCGCAAGAGTCCAGTTACCTACTTGGTGGACTTGCAGTCTCCCAGGAACCCCTTACGGGTCCTGCATGTGAACCGCCTAAAGCCCCACTTGGAGAGGTCCCAAGTGGGCATGCTCTTAGCTACAGATGATGGGATGGAGGAGGAGACCGAGCCTCTTCCTTACCTCCTGTCAGCCCGAGAGCAAGATGGATCAGTGGAGGGAGTAAATCTCTCTACCTCCCTCACACCTGAGCAGCAGGGTGACTGTCACCAGCTGTTGGGACAGTTCCCTGACCTGTTCTCCCTGATTCCCAGTGTCACTCATTGGTGCGTCCATGATGTGGACACTGGGGACAGTCTTCCTGTCAGTCAGCCGCAAGGCTTACAGGGTGACTGACAGGGTCAGAGCCTGCATCAAGGAGGAGGTCTCCAAGATGTTTGCGCTAGGGGTGATTGAGTCCTCTAACAGCCCTTGGGCCAGCCCAGTGGTCTTGGTTCCAAAGGCTGCCGCACCTGGTGCCACACCAGAACTCCGGTTCTGTGTGGACTACAGGGGACTCAATTCCGTCACCAGGACTGACGCCCACCCCATCCCCAGAGCTGATGAGCTCATAGATCGGTTAGGGGCTGCGCGGTACCTCAGCACGTTTGACTTAACGTCTGGGTACTGGCAGATCGCCTTGACTGATGGGGCAAAAGAGAGGTCAGCATTCTCCACACCAGATGGGCACTACCAGTTCCGGGTGATGCCCTTTGGGATGAAGAATGCCCCTGCCACCTTTCAGAGGTTGGTCAACCAGGTGTTGGTTGGACTGGAGGATTTCAGTGCCGCCTACTTGGATGACATCGCAGTGTTCAGTGCCAGTTGGGAAGAACATCTGCGCCACCTCTGGGAAGTGTTGATGGCGCTGCGGAGGGCAGGCCTCACGATCAAGGCGAGTAAGTGCCAGATCGGGCAGGGTTCCGTGGTGTACTTGGGACACCAGGTTGGGAGCGGCCAGGTGGCGCCCCTCCAACCGAAAATTGATACCATTCTGGCTTGGGAGCCCCCAAGACCCAGACAGAGGTGAGAGCCTTCCTAGGACTCACCGGGTATTACCGGAGATTCGTCAAGGGGTATGGCAGCATTGTTGCCCCCTTGACAGAGCTGACTTCCAAGAAGCAGCCCAGGAAAGTGATTTGGACTGACGCCTGTCAAAAAGCTTTTGACACCTTGAAGACTGCCATGTGCACGGCGCCTGTGCTCCAGGCACCCAACTTCTCCAATGAGTTCATTGTTCAGACGGACGCTTCAGAGCATGGTGTAGGGGCTGTTCTATCACAGATCAATGAGGAGGGCCTAGACCAACCTGTAGCCTTCCTCAGTAGGAGGTTACTTCCCCGGGAACAGAGATGGAGTGCTATTGAGCGTGAGGCATTTGCTGTGGTCTGGGCACTGAAGAAGCTGAGACCATACCTGTTTGGGACTCACTTCCGGGTTCAGACAGACCACAGGCCCCTCAGATGGTTGATGCAGATGAGGGGTGAGAATCCAAAGCTGTTGAGGTGGTCCATTTCCCTACAGGGGATGGACTTTACGGTGGAACACCGCCCTGGTACAGAACACGCCAATGCTGATGGTCTGTCCAGATTTTTCCGCCTTAGTGATGAGAACTCCCTAGGGGTAGGATAGTTCTCCCCACATTTCAGCTGGAGGGGACACGTGTTAGACCTGGCATCCTTGGCGTGGGTCTCCCTTCCATTTTTTCATAATGCCTCCACTGTTGTCGATATGTTTTTGCTGGACTAGATGCTCATGGGCACTTTGCCACTGCTAATCAGTGCCAGAGTGCAAGTGCTCCCTATTGTAAATTGTGTTATGAATTAGTGACTCCATGTTTGGCTTATTTGAATTACTGTCAGACCCTAGTACAGTGCACTGAGTGTGCCCAGGGCTTGTGAATCAAATGCTGCTGGTGGGCTTGCAGCACTGGTTGTGCCACCCACAGAAGCAGCTTGTAAAGTGTGTCTCAGGCCTGCCATTGCAGAGCCTACGTGCAGTCTATGACTGCCATGTCGACTTGGTAAGTGCACCCACTTACCAGTCCCTAAACCTTCCCTTTTCTTCATATCAGACACCCCTATGGTAGGCCTACGGGCAGGGTGCATTGTAAGGATAAGGTGGGACATGCCCTGGTATGTGTGGCCTGTCCTAATAGTGAATTACAGCCATTTTCGTTTTTCACTATTGCAAGGCTACCTGTTCCCCATAGGCCAGAATGGGCAGTTTGATTATAACATCTTATAATCCTTACCTGACTCAGGGAACTAGGTAGAAATTCGAGTTTAGTATGCCTGAACTCAGAATGATAAAATACATCTTTTAGTGAAGTTGATTTTAACATTCTGTGTTTGAAAATACCACTTTTAGAAAGTAGGTATTTTCTTGCCTAACTATCCAGCCTGCCTCTGCCAGCTTGTGTATTGTGTGTCTGGTTTGTGCGTGACAGGGGCTGGGGGTGGCTACAGGAGACAGGGTGAGGCAGCACAGGGCTGAATAGAGAGATCTGCATCCAGAGTGGAGGGAGGAGTTGCAGCTGGGTCTGAATAGGGCTGTGCCTGCCTTCCCCAATGCTGGCTCCACCTCCTGCCGGGCGTCTGAGTACCCTGCCCCACATTCTGAAAGGAAAAGAAGAAGACATGTACACAGAGTGCTCCAAAGCTGCACAGAACTGGTTTAAACTAAGCAAAGGCCTCTCTGCCTTCAGAGAACAAAGAGAAAAGGAGTATAAGTACTGGGGCCCAAACCCAGGAACTTTAGATCACTTTTGGGAACAAGAAGAAACCTTTGCTGAGGAGCGGAACCAAGAAGAAACTGAGGAGAGACTATCCCTAAGCCTGAAGTGCTGCTTGGGGGAATTGGCCTGCAGTGGTTTGCCTGACTGCCAAAAGAAAGGAGAAAGGAACTTTTGCTTTGCTGTGACTTTCATCAACTTGTGAAGGATCTCCAAGGGCTTGGAAGAGAGCTTGCCCCCTGACCGAAGTCCCAGGACCATTGGACTTCACCAGCCTTGTGAATTGCTGCTGGAAACGCTGTTTCAGTGGCTACAGGGTTAGGGAGCTGTGACCGACTCTGACGACCGGCTCGGTGTCCTGTAAGCACCACATCGAAGCACCGTCTCGCCCTGCAACGCACGGCCCTGGTCTCACCGACTCCGTCAACGAGCTGCTGCCTGCACCGCATCGAGGGACAACGCGTCCTGCAACGCTCGCTACGCCGAAACGAACTGGTCCGACCGACACGATCACTGCTGCTGAGTTCGAGTCTGGTGACCGCACCGGAGTTGGGCACCGCTCGCATGCTTCGCGACGCACCGCCCGACTCGCACCGCTGTCCGGACTGATCGATGCCAGCTCTCGAATCCGGCTCCGTCGCCGCACCGCAACCTGCTAGCACCGCATCGAAGCACCGTCTCGCCCTGCAACGCACGGCCCTGGTCTCACCGACTCCGTCTCGACGACGTCAACGAGCCGCTGCCTGCACCGCATCGAGTGACAACGCGTCCTGCAACGCTTCCATCTTGCATCGCGACCGCGACGTACAGCCATCCGGCTCGCACGCCCGTGCCTGCCGCTTCAAGTAAAAGGTACTGTGACCGAGTCTGTCTACGCTGTGTTGGCCCGTCTCGACGCGGTCAGCTGGATTTGTTAGACTCTGTTTGTTCTTGACATCGCCGTAGCCGGAGGAGGCTACCGACTCACACAGCCTTGAATTAAGCCTTTTTGATCAGAACTAAGCATTCTTGACAGTATTGTGGATTGTTTTTGTTGTTTATGGTCTTGTGATAAATCTATATAAAGTATACCTATTTTTATAAATATATAACCTGTGTGGTGTCCATTTGTAGTGTTGTCACTTGATTACTGTATGTGTTCACAAATGCTTTACACACTGCCTCTGAACTAAGCCTGTCTGCTCGTGCCAAGCTACCAAGAGGGTGAGCAGGGGTTATTTCAGGAGTGTACCTACTTTCCCTGACTAGACTCAAGGGTCCCTATTTGGACAAAGGTACCTACCTCTGCCAACTAGAGACCCCCAAATCTAACAATTGGGAACACCAATATCTTGCCAAGAATGCCTGCAATCTCACAAATGGGCCATCAATACCCTATGTAGGGCCAACACAGACCACCATCTACCAGTTAGGGCAACCATTTCAACTGGTGAGACTGACACACAAAGACATATGCTTAGTCTCATCTCACATGTGCTTACACTCACACATGCACCCAAAAACTACATATCACAGATCTTGCCCAAAGCACCCTCCCAAATTACCTGTCAGGTCATTGCAGTGATCCCATTCTCCTAATCATGCTGGTTGCAGCACCAGATGATTTCTGAACGCAGGATCTGCAGGCCACAAATTACTGCAAGTTCAGTGTTTCTTTGGAACACCTTTTGAAGTGCCCTTATATGAGGAGACGCTCCATTGGGCACCCAGCCTTGTAGAATCAAGGGGTAGCTCACCAAGACCCTTTCTGCTCAGTCCCTGGCTGGTGTCGTCATTATTTTTGAAGCGCAGTATCTGCACTCAGGGTAAATGCCAACTGGCACTTATTGTTTTTTGTATGTTTGAAATATTCACTGCCATGTTATACATAAATATTTGCAATATTGACAACAAATCAGAAATTGTGCTCACAGTAAATGTTTTGCATTCAATAGTGGTGCTCCTGTAGCTGGTCAAAAAATGATCTTTGTTAGAAAGCATGGCAGTTGCAAGATTGAATATGGATGCTGCCACAGGCGAGAAAAATGACAGCCACATTACCATTTCTCCTTTTTACTTGTTCCCAAGGGCCATCTGGTGGGGATACACTGAGAAGCCCTCTGAGTTTGTACATTGCCAGCTGCACATCAAAAGTTGCCTCTACTCTACAATCTCTAAACAGGGTATGTGGTACCCTTCTCAGAAATACCTTTCATGAAGGAGTGGGCAGGGACTTCTCAGGAGAAGAGAAAAGCTGCTGGCTCTCGCGACCGCACACGTAGGTGCGTGCAGTGCGGGAATAGCGGGGCAGCAATGGGTGGGCTCCCTTGACTGACTCCAATGTTTGAGGAGGCATGGGGGTTTTATTTTCCCCAAATAAATAAAACAAAAGGAAACTAAATGCATGCGGACTCCCAGCACAGCGGAGGACCCGCCGTTAAAGTATTCACTGCTCCGGCTGGAACGCCTCATAATACCCTGTGGTGCTTTTACATTATCACATCCTTTCTCGCTTGTGGTGACCCCAGGGTGGCAGGGGCAGCACCAACATGCTAAAGGGAGCGCCAAGAGCTGCAGGACTGCAGCAGCGCCTGCCTAAAGAATTTTTATATAGGAATGACCCTACTTTTGCGGGATCATGAAATCCAGGTCCCGTGTAAGATTTTCTCTAATCGTTTTAAAGCACTCCAAAGGCTGGAGTTTCTGCTCTACAGCTGGGAGTGCAGCGTTCTCTAGGGGCTTATTATATCATTGCATTTATTGTGGCCTAAAGATGTTCAAAGAAGGTACATGTGTACAGTGCACTCTAGGGGCTAAGTCTATGATTGCAGGTAATGTAATCATAATGTGATTACCTCTAGGGGCTGCTTCTGTTGACTGTATATTCAAGGTTGGGAAGTTTATAAAAAGCACACAAACAAATGTTTTGCTCATTTTTATGACATAATAAAGCTGACAGTGATTATTGTTTACAGTTCATATCCTTTATTCAATCAATCAGGGAATTATAGGCACGCTACTCACCCGTGAGGGTCTCAAGGCACTGGGTCAGGGGGAAAAAGCAGCTCTGATCAGTCGAAGAGCCAGGTCTTCAGAGTCTTCCTGAAGATGTGCCGGGTGGGGGCGCGCCTGATGTTCATAGGCAGCTCATTCCAAGTCTTGGCCGCGATGTAGAAGGTTCTTCCATCCGTTCTTGCTCTACGGATGCACGGGGTTCGTCGAGGTCAGCGGATCTGAGGAGCCTCTTGGGTATGTGGAAAGAGATTCTGTTGTTGAGATATTGGGGTCCGGTGTTGTGGAGGCATTTGTAGGCATGGGTGAGTATCTTGAAGGTTACTCTTTTCTCGACGGGGAGCCAGGGGAGGTTGCGCAGGTGCTGGGTGATGTGTTAGTGTCGGGGGATGCCGAGGACGAGTCTGGCTGTGGTGTTCTGTATGGTCTGGAGTAGAGACTTGTTGATCCCGGCGTAGAGGGTGTTTCCCTAGTCCAGTCTGCTGGTTATAAGTGCGTGGGTGACGGTCTTCCTTGATTCGGGGGATCCATTTGAAGGTCTTTTGGAGGATAAGGAGGGTGGTGAAGCAGGTGGAGGCGACGGCGTTGACCTGTCGGGTCATGGAGAGGGAGGAGTCGAGAACGATGCTGAGGTTTCGGGCATGGTCCGTGGGGCTGGGGGGCTGCCGAGGGTGGTGGGCCACCAGGAGTTGTCCCATGCAGAGGGGCAGGGTCCGAGGACGAGGACCTCTGTCTTCTCTGAGTTGAGCTTCAGGCAGCTGCTGCTCATCCAGGATGCAAAGTCTTTCATTCCTTCCTGGAAGTTGAGTCTGGTGGTGATGGGGTCCTTGGTGAGGGAGAGGATGAGCTGGGTGTCGTCGGCGTAGGATACTATGATGAATCCGTGCTGTCTGACGATGGCAGCAAGGGGGGCTGAGCGACAATCCTTGGGGTACTCCGCAGTTGATTTCCGTGGGTTCGGAGAGGAAGGGTGGAAGTCTGATTCTTTGGGTTCTGCCGGCGAGGAAGGAGCGGAGCCAGTCGAAGGCGGTTTCCTGGATGCCGGCTTCGTGGAGTCTGGTGGTTAGTGTGCGGTGGGAGACCGTGTTGAAGGCTGCAGAGAGGTCGAGTAGGATCAGGGCTGCGGTGTGTCCTTGGTCGAGCAGGGTGCGGATGTCGTATGTGGCGGCGAGTAGAGTGATCTCCAAGCTGTGGTTGCTGCGGTATCCGGATTGGGAGGGGTCGAGGATGGAGTTTTTTTCGATGAATTGTGCTTGCTTGCATTTACGTACAAAATGATGTCTTTTAACAAGTGGTTTGTTGATCTTGAACCTTTGACCACACCAGTTGACTTACCTTATATGTTGACATGAGCCCTTTAGGGGGTCAAAGGAGATTATGTAATGTCATCTATGATATTTTCCATCTGCCTATGTACATATTTGTAAATTACTAATTAAAACTACTATTAAAGAGAAAGCACTGGCTGGATAATTATTTATTGAGTGTTATCATTGCGTGCCAGTGAATGGTGATTACTAGCCCACACCACCTTCCCTGAGTAGGCCTTGGACTGCTATGCTTCACTACCCTGAGAGAGTCAAACACTACAATGGGGTGCTTGGTTCCCAGCACGGGGAAATTGTGGACCTATTATTTGTGAAGGCCACACAACCAATGACCACATTTCCTACAAGGTACAAAGTGCAACTGACATTTTTGACTTACAATTGCCAACTAGCAAAAGTAAGGTGAATTTCTTAACTCAAAATCTCCAAACAGGGCCAACTTTATCTCAACCATTTGTCATTCAATGCAACTCTTTCTGACACCTTGATTGTGACATGGGCTAAGTCATGTTCTAGCCCTCCGGTCATTTGCCAGGTACGTAGGTGACATATACCAGCCCCCAGTGGCCTGGAATTTCTGACTAACAACCCTACATTCCAAAGCCAGGTAGGTAACACATCAACAAGTAAGGTGAACCCACATTGTTTTCCAACCAATCCTACAGCTGGGGAGTCTAAACTAATCAATGCTTTCAGAAAGAAAATGTTCTCTTCTGTCATCTTGGTGCTCTGATCTCTCAAAACAGTATGCCTTTTGGGTAAGTACATCCATTATTTGTGGGACATGGCTAGTAAGATCTTAAGGACTGTTCCTGAAGACCTAAGGACCTCGTTGGTCTAAAAAATACAAGATGGTCAGGATACAGTCAAGAATGTGGTGAACGTGCGCTTTACAAATACACATTATGTTATGTTAATGTACTGTGTGCCAGATTGGACATTACAGATTGCATAGGTAGATATATTTGCACCAATGTCATGCTTAAAAGGAGGCACTCTTGGATGAGATCAACTGGGTTTTCAGAAAACCTGTATGCATCCATAACAGACATACCTTGTTAATGTGTTATTGTAGTTTGAAGAGAAAACTGATTTTAAGCTGGAAAGATTTAATGAAAGTTGTGTCACAGTACAATCTCCGGGGTTACTGTTTTCCCCATCCAAGCAGTTTCTCCAGCAGTGTAAAATTTGCAAGCCTATTACAGGAGGCTACTTATAGGCAAGAACAGCTCCCAAACTGTGCTATAGCAGCAGACCCAGCCCTTTAGGAGCAGAGAATGTGGTGGTAGTAGAGGCTGTTCACACCAGTGGGGTCAGCACTCTTCCAATTTCTCCCATCCTGCTGCAACAGCTTCCAAGCCACTTTAGTTAGAACATGTTTCCAATGTTTCAGACTCAATCGTGGGTGTTGTGAGGATGGTCCTGTGGTTGCTTGGACTCCTGGCCTTGTGCATCCTCCACATCCCAAACTCCAGATGGCATATGTGGGACCTCAGATCCCAATGAGCCCATCATCAGGGCCTCCTCTCCAAATCCATGCAGGTCTAACAAGAGGTGACTCAGGATCTTTAATGGTGGATGAGTTGCACCAACCTGACCTTCAGCAAGCCACTTTCCCTTCTTCACTCAGATCTCATGGCTGTGACTGATGCATCTCTGCTGAGTTTGGGGGTCATCTGAGAAAATTTGAGATCAGAGGCATCTGGTCTCCAGAGCGAGCTCCACATAAATCTTCTGGAGCTTTGTACAATCCATCTGGTCCTAAAAGCCTTCCTCTAATCTGCCAAGGGAAGGCTCATACAGGTCCTCATAGACAACATGACCACCATGTGGAACTGCAGCAAGCGGCGTGGAAAGGGTTGCTGGTATCTCTGCCAGGAGGGCCTAAATCTCTGGAGGTGGCTGGACCAGCAAAACATCTTTCTGGTTACCAACTATATTGTGGGATTCTTGAATGCCAAAGCAGACAAGCTGAGCAGACATCAACTGGTGGACCACAAGTGGCATATCCATCCCCAGATGGGGAAGAGTCTTTTGACCAACTGGCACTCCCCCTGGCTAGATATGTTATCCACTGTTGAGAACCTGCTTTGCCCAACTCTTGTGCATTGCATGGGGCCAGTGGAAGAAGCAGCTTGATAGGAATGGTTGCATACTTTCCATCTTTCATCTTGGGTATAAGCTTTCAATAGCTTTTAGACCTCTGTTATTTTTTCCTGGTACTGAACCTTTGTTAATCTCTCTGTATGCAAGAAGTGCCACTAGCTGAGAAGTGACCTAAACATCTTTCCTTTGTGGGAATGAGAGAAGGATGGATCAAAATGGGATTTGAAAAATCTAAAGCCATAAAGGTTCAATCTAAGGGCCACCTGCCCACCTTATGTATGCCCAGTATGGAAAAAGCACATGCAGGTATATAAAGGATTGGGATACATGCAGCACAGAACACAGGAGTAAGCTCTTTCCAGAAGAAGGTTCCTGGAGAAACAAACACATCTTAAAAACAAACTGAGATAATTAAAGAGTAGATAGCGCAGCACCAGCTTTCAGAAAGGTGGCAGTTGGTAATTCCCTACTGAGACACAGTCTCATAGCAGACAGGTTCATAACCTGACCATTACCCAGAATAGTCTTGACTGCTGAGAGAACAGGTTGTAGAGTAGACGAGAGGCACTGATTTGACAGAATGGCACCATCCCTGAGTGATGGTGAGGACAGTACAGATGTCCCATATGACAACCTTAGTTACATTCTATTTGTGTGGGTTGGCACAACAAAGGTTGTCTGCCTTAGTTGCAGGCCAACTTATTGTTTGACAAAGCAGAAAAAGAAAGAAATAATTACCAGAATCAAAATGAATGTCTCTCTAGATGCAGTTTTTGTCATATGCAGCCCAAGGGAGGGGTAGAGTGGGCAGGGATGTAGGCGAGTTGTGACGGGTCAGGGGAAGAGAAGACGAAAGTTCGCTCCACCAGGAAACTCCTCTGTTTGAACTATGGGCATTGGAAGAGAACTGCCCAGGACCAACATCAGCAATGCAGCTTCCGCTTTGTCCTCCTTCTCCCAACCTCCTCCTCAGAGGACCCTTGTTCCGAGGCCTACTTTCCCTTCTAGTCTATTGTGGAGGGATCTTTTGTGTACATTGAATTGTACTGTGTATTGAACTAATGATGGCATTTTAATTTGGTCCTTTCAACTATAAATATAATGTTCTAGCTATGGCAAAATAAATTTCTCTAGGCCTTTAAGGACCCCAATTCTATTTTAGACTAGGACCCCTCCTCCCTATGGTCCCATCATGCTAGTGATGAAGGATGCATTTTAACTGCTGACCCAATTTCCACCCTAATTAGAAACATCCCCATATATCCTAAAACCGTCTAAGACCAGTAGCTGAAGGAGTCTGCCTCATTATCTTTTTATTGCTTGATAAAGATATATTGGTCTCTACCACCAGCATCTGCAGTACTACAATTTTGCAGATTAAAAACACATACTGTTTTGTGCTTGATTTAAGAGCTATTATTTCTGTTGCATTGCCTAGCTTCCCTGTTGTGCTAAATTCTCCAGCAATTGTCTTCATTATTTCCATTGTTGCTTTGTGTTTTGCCTTCTTCTTTATTCATATATATCCAGAAAGTCAATTTGCATTTTCATTTATAGGAAAACAACATGGACGAGGCTCTTCTGGAGTACACTGAATCACTTTCCTTCTTTTCTCAAGCCCTTAAGAAAGATTTAGATATTCTAATTTTCCCTCAGAACCATTCAGTATCTGAATGATCTATTGATTTCCTCCAATTCATTGTACCGATGCAAACATGATTTGTTGCACTTAATAAATTAGCTAAAAAGGGACACAAGAAAGGAGAAAATGCAATTTTGCTTATCCCTTATATGCTATTTAGATCATGACGTTTCTACAGGAGATAGACACCTCTTGACTGATTGCATGCAAGCTTTTCACAGAGCATCGCATACCACCACTATGCCCCAATATGCAGTCTCTTTGGTATGGCAGATTATTGTAATCAATATATTTTACATTATGCGAACAGTGTCAAATCACTTTAGGATCTATTAAAAAGAGACATGCCCAAGCCATTGACTTGGTCCACAGGAGCATAAAACCCTTTTGCACTGTTGAAGTCCGCACTATCTTTATGCCCTGCTTTCAGTCTGCCTGACTATACAAACCCATTTATACTGCATTTTTATGAAAAAGTGTACTATGCCCTCAGGGTGGTAATACAGGCTCAAGGTGAAGAAGAGAAAACACTTCTTTTTATTTTTCTGCTCTAGATTCTGTTAGACATTGATGGCCTTAATGTTTGCATATGATGACTGATGCTGCACACCTGATCAAAGTTTCAGAAAATATTGCTTTAGGATCACCTCTGACTGTTTTTGTTGTTGTTCTTATGAAAACATAGCACCTGGCAATGCCTATATTTTCATAATAGGAAATATTGTTTAACTCTGCATCACATGACTAGTGCCCACCTTACAAGATAGCAAACCTCTACAATTGTTTAATAACTACTGCCCCCTTACAGAACCCAAAATTAACCTCACCGACACACCACTGCCTAATTGTGATATTGATCTGATAGTTCTTGCTCTAGAAATATTGCTGAAAATTTTGAGATAGGATATGCCATATGTACTCATCTCAAAATTGGAGAATGTTGGTGTATTTTTCCCAGGCTTCTGAGCTTGTTGCCCTCACCAATGCCTGTATTTTATCAATAGACAAAGGTGTTAGCATCTTTACGGACTCAAAATGCATTTTTGATGTGGCCTATGACTTGGGACTGCTTTGTCTGCAAAGAGATTTCTTTGTTTCAGCAGGCACACAGATAAAGAATGGGAATTATATAAAAAGCTTACTTGATATCCTCCAGTTTGACTTTGTTGCCTAATGTTGCTCGTTTAAATCATGATATTGCACATGTTGGGAGAGGCAGAATGATTAATGCTGATAACACCCACTGATTTGATCCCTATTTCTCCACAATGGTGCAGCAGTGCTGTTATTTTGGTGCTATTTGGTAAGCATTTCAATTTAGTATAAATATCAGAACCATTCATCTAGATCCTCAGCCCCAATAGGGCCTTTTGTGTACATATAAATAGACTTTATTCCGATGCCCTTCAATTGTTCCTGTATTAAGAAAGAGCATTGGGGACCGTCTCTCCTGCCGACAGCTCCTGGTAACTAATTTGCCTAGGGTCTCTCAGCAGCAGCAGCCGTGGCCCTCTAAGCATGTTACGCTGTGTGCCTGCACTCCCAAAGCCCCAAGGCCTTCTGGCCACTTGCAGGCAGCGTCCAGCTGGAGTCAGGGGAACCTCCTCCAGTGGTTCCCAACACAGAACCAGGAGTTCAAGGGAACCCTCTGCCATCAGGATTCCTAACAAGTCCACTGTCTACTGTCACTTAGAGAAGTGGATAAGACAGTGTCACTGGCTCTTGAAACAGAGTCCTGTAACTGCAAGCCCAGAGTCCACTCCAAGCAGGTTTTCTTCAGTGAGCCGGTCTGTTCTTCCTCTTCTGTAGTCCACTCCCTCGCTCAAATGCAGAGGTTTAAAAGTGGAGGTGGAGAATTCCATTAGATGGGCATTTTTACCCAGTTCAGAGATACCACATCATCCCGCTACACCTGAATGACATTTCCTGGGAACCACTGACAGACTGTCCCACCCTCCTACACAACATTTTGGCACTTTTTAAAAATTGCAGACTCAAGTCATGATCAGCAAGACCTTCCATCTTTCATGGTGGTCAATAATGCCAGGCTCTTTCCCCCTCTCCTTTTGGCTAGCTGCTGTATCATGCATGTTTGTTTGCATTTGGAGGGCAACCTCTGCTTCTCCATCTAAATAAATGTCAATACTGAAAAAACTATGGCCATTTGCTTGGAGGAAAGGGAAATCCAGAATAAGACTTTAACTACAAATAGGATCTGCACTAGTTGCCTAGTTGCCTAAGACCAATACCTCACAGGAGTCAATATGTTTTTGAGAGGAATGTCAATATGTTTTTGAGAGTAATGTTAGTTATGTAACCTGAGACTTTAGTTCAGGTCTACAATGTTTGGCTTCCCTACTCACGGGTGCAGGCACTGAGTTCAGTGCATTATCACTTGAGAAAGGAAGTCCAGGTTATTGTAGCCCCACACAACCCTCAGAACAGACCTACGGATGAGGTGTCCGTGTTTTCTTGGTTACTAACAGTCCTGGAAAGGGTTTAGGGATGCAGTCATAATTCAAACTCCATTTCATTCTTTGGAATAGCACACTCTAGCAGTGCAATAAGAAAGGACACTGTGTATATTTAAAGTGTTTTATTTCAACAGTCTCATCCTGTTGCTTAATTTATGAGAATGTTTCTAACAGCCTACCATCCTAAAGCTACTATTATGGGGTTCACTATGAGATCATTGTAGATAAATTGCCTCTAGAGTTTCTGCATACCTGCTCACAGTGGATCAGCTGTGGTTATCAGACTTCAGCTGGGAGAGAGTGTTCCCTCAGAAAGAAAACACATGATCAGCTGGATCCAGCTCCTCTTACTTTATGTATTAACTCTTGGCATAGAGTGGATGCTATGGTGGTTTGGCAGGACCTCTCATGAAAACCTCATTCAGTGGTCAATTAAGGGAGCTTATATAGGTTTGACCACAGATTTTCAGCCTACATTGGAGAATGTTCCAATAATCTGAGATATAACCAGTCTAAACCAGCATGATAAAAATACATCAACTCGGACAGCATGTTTATATTACACACCTACTGTCAAACCTTGAAACGTAGATATTGAGTAGCTCGTAGAAGAAGTGTGTTCCCTTATGTGATAGGAAAGTCATTGTTTAGATAAAATGACACTTTCACAAGTTCTGTGAAAGATAATGACATGATGAATGTGGACCAAAGGCAGACATGCTAATGTAACATGCTAAAAATGGAGTCTGACTTTGTGATTTTACAGCATGCAAATCTTCACCTCGTAGACCTTCACATTATGGAATTTACAGCACTGTATATATATGTATATATCATGTGAGCAAGATCGCGGAGGCGATCGAAACGCGTCTGGGGCGGACACTTGTCTGCATTATTCATGGAATGAATAAATCTACAATGCATCTGTGAACCCGCCTACCTTGATTTTGTTGGAGTGAGTGCCTTTTGTGGTCCGGACCTGCGAGTGTATTCCCTCCTAGCAATTGGAGGGTCAGGACTTTGGTTACATGTATATAACAATATAAACCTTTATATTTTATTTTAGCATGTTCTATATAAAATACATTTACTTTGTATTTCATTGCATTACAATTTTGTAGTGTACATTGCATACTCTAATCCTTTTTAAAATCTATAATTATGTATTAAAGGGGTTGTGGTCCTTACGTAAAAAAAAGTTATATTTTTCTATATTTTTAAAAACAGGTAAACTCATCTCTTCTATGTCAATTACCAATTGACAATTAAAAACTTATAACCTCTTCCCCTCTATGTTAATTGCCAAGATGGTGTTAAATTCCCAGGATTATAATTGTTTTTCATGGAATGGAGTAATTTTGAAATAGGATTCTGTCATCAAAAGCACATTTTAAACTAAAACACCTCTACATTTTCACATAAAAGAATGATAAAACAAAATATATATGTAAATCAATATCCACTATTTTGAAGTCAGACATAAAGAGATGATGGTGCTGATAAGATCGTCTGACTGAGCTTGAGAAAGATGACACCACATCAAACTTTCTGACCACACACAGAAAAGACAATTTGCTCCAACATCCCTATCAACATGGAGTTTCCACTATTTACTAAATGACAAGTAGTTAGAGGCTTATTGTAATCCACAAAAAGAAAGTAGTGTGAAGGATTTTCATTCGTTTTGCCCACTGTTGTAGTGTTCAACTGCCAGGACCTGCTCTAAGAAGAAGAAACAACAACATCACATGACGGAAAACATGTCCATTAGGGACCTGATTTACAAAGGAAAACTTACACTTGTGTGTAAGTTTACTAATTTTTGTATTCACAAGCTACGAGTTAATAATAATTTTACCACATCAGAGACTGCAGTCAGAGTGGAGAATGCCGCACAAACAACCTGTAGGAAGGTGAGGCTTTCTGAGTTTTAGTCTTGGTCACACTGACCTTCATGATGGGGTGAACAGTTATAATCCAATGGACATCCAGCATGAAGAGAGGGTTATAAGAGCAAAGGAATGTGGAAAGGGCTGTCGTCCTGTGAGAAATTGGGGGATATTCTCAAGAACGAGTGATAATCATCGCAAAATCCGCTTAACGCAACTTTGCACATCGCAGTCTATCGCGGGAAAATAACGCCGTGTTAACGTTGTATTCCCAACACGGCGATACCATGCGATAGTCTCACGTCAACGCGCAAAATGTCAGCAAAAACATTACCGGGACGGCGATGAAAACCCAAACCCGAACGCAAAAAAAGTTGCGATGGGCCCAACCGCGATAAGAAAATCAGCGAAAAGCAGCGCCAGGCCTGCAATTCACACACGTCAGGCGGGAAAAATCACTACAAAAGCACCAAAAAATAACACAAACAAAAAACAAACTACAGCGACGCATAATGGAGGCAGCCGGAGCAGTGACAGAGGACGGCCAGAACCCCACAAGTCCCCCGGAGGAGCAGGCTGGTACCTCGGGGACAGGGAAGGGCAAGGAAAAGAAGAAGAGGAAGACGCGGTTCAGTCTGCAGGAAAACAGGATCCTGATCACGGAGGTGGTAGAACACCATCAACATCTGTTCGTCACCTCCACTGTGTAATTGGCAACAAGAAATGGAATATGGCAGTCCATCGTGGACAAGGTGAATGCAGTCGGAGTGCGGAGGAGGACAATTATAGAGGTCAAGAGGCGCTGGAATGACGTGAAGCGCAAGACCAAGCAGAAACTCGCCAGCAACCAGAAGGCAGCAATGCAGACTGGAGGTGGGAGTCCAGCGCCACAGGAGGAGCTGGATGAGATGGAGGAAATGGTGTCCACAGTCATCAGTGGGGAGACGGTGGCAGGAGTCGGGGGACCGGACACTGCTCAACATGACCCGACACCACAGTAACAGGGTGAGTAACGACCAGGGACTGGGGGGACGGGGGAGATGGGCACAATGGCACACATGCACAATGGAGTACAGCTCACTGCACACCCACAATGACTCTGGATCATGTCCCTGAACCCCTTGGCACACTGCAGCACACATAGCAACTGCACGTAGGTCCCCGTCGACTATGTGCCCAGACGAGTCCCTCCCACACATCACTCATCTCACTACCAACCCATGCACATGTGCTGAACCCAGCAAAGCTGCGGGTCCGTGAGCCACACTGACAATGCAAGTGACACCACATGACGATTAGCATGGCTGCAGTCCGATCACCATGACATGGTGCACAGTGGCGGAGTGTGGACCACATCCGTAAAGGAGCAGGCCACACTCTGCCACATCCACCTGCACAGACAACCCCTGACGTCAACTACACATCTGCGGACAACCCATGCCCCAGAGTCCCAACTGCCACCAAGACCCAAATCCACCCCAGTCTGCAACATCTCAGCACCGTATGGGCACAGATGTCAAAGGCACACCACCTGAAAGGGACAAGGGGCAGCCAAATCCGAGCTGCAGGGGCGACCCCCCCAAAATGCAGCACACACACATGACATTCAGAGCACATCAGCATTGACAACAATGTGGTACAGACTGCAACACGTGAACAACAGGACAGAGGACACCACAGGTGCTGCCTGTGTGTAGAACTTTGCCAATCACATTTGGCATAGCAGGGAAATGTGAGATGTCAATGTACAGGCACAAACACATATCCTTGATGTTGTCGAAATGTCCACTGTCCCGCATTTAATAGGCAGCACCTCCTGGACAGCCACAATGTACATTGCCATGCAGTCTGTATGTGATCTTGTACAATGCGTCAACACACATGTGAACACGATGTAATACTGCATCTCCCCTTCACATTGCAGAGGGAGCATCAACACCTCCTGCAGAGCAGCCCCACCAACTCTTCACCGATGACGGGGAGGACACCTCCGACATCGACACCGAAGCCCTCCAAGACCTCATCGCCTGCCTCGGCACCCCATCTCCAGGAGCAGGGCAGCCCAGCTGCATCGAGGAGATCCCACCCCCTGCACAGACCACACAGCAGGACGCGCCTACCACCCCGGCCATCTCCCAGGACCCCCACGAACAACACATGGCCTTCCAACGCCGTGTGTTGGAGGCCCAGGAGAAGATGGCCGATCAGGTGTGGGTGGGGTTCGACCTCATGGCAGCCAAACTTGATGCCATACATGGGTGTCTGATTCCCATCAGGGACCACATACAGTCCCTGACGGACACCCACAGTCCGCTCCATGCCCTCCAACGATCCATGGCTGACATCGCTGGAGTCATGATACTGAGACAAGAATAACTGTCCAGTCAGAGTGGCTCCAGCGATATCAGCCGGGAGTTGGTACAGATGCGGGGGAACATGGAGCGGATGACGGCGGAAAGAGTGGCTGCCACGGCTGCACACCAGAGAGTTGTGGCTGGGACCTTCCATGCCCTGCAGCACATTGCTATGGCATTGCTGCCTCAAGGCCTTGCGCAGATGAATGCTGCTGCTGCTTCTACCTCCACATCTCCGCCCCCTGATGCGTCAGTGCCTCGCAGTGCGGCAGGCAATACACCTCCGGCCCCTGATGTGTCAGTGGCACACTGTGCGGTCGAATACCACAACCACCCACGTGTGAGGCACATGTGACATCAGAGGACGAAGATGTGGGTGAAGCAACCTTACTGGTACAGAGGAGGCAGTAGCATTCATCTCCCGCCATATGGCCTGTTCCTGCTTGGTCCTGCCCTTTGCATCATCAACTTCCACTGTCCCCCGATGCACTCTGCGACACTCACCTTGGACCTCGACATGGACTGCCATATTCTGTTTGGTTGCCAATGACACAGCGATCAGACTGCGGACTGCACTCTTCCTCTTCCGTGGTACCTGTCATTCCCTGAAGGACTCCTGTTTGGCCCTCCACGGGCTGAATATGTGAAGTGGGGTTTGCATGGCCCTGTACTGCTCCAGCTGCACCACTCCATTGGATGTGAATAAAACATTCTGATTCGCACAGATGTGTCATGTCTTTGATCATTCAAGTATGAAAGTATGGATGACTGTATGGTCAGTGATTCCCCCTTATGTCCATGTTGCTCATGTCGTGGGACTTGCGTCACAGGGTGCAACATTGTCGATAGCGGGACGTGTGGCGCACACACAGCAACAGAGACACACGCATCAGTTGGTTTCCTGTGCAGCCTAGATATGAAACACGCCCAGACGCAAGGGATATTTGTTCACACCCCTACGCTGGCCTGGCGTATGGCGAGCCAGCCCACTCGGCTTACGTATAAAGGGGACGACGACGACGCAACGTGTCCCAGTTCTTCCCCAATGCCTGAGGTGACATGGATGCATCCGCCTGCCATATGACGAGGCTCAATCAGATAGGGTCCATGACTTGCGTTGCACGGAGTCGGTGGCACGGTTTACACTGCGGCCGGCACCGGCCGACCACCACGGGACGGTGACTGTCTGTGCACTGAGGTAGGGGCACCTGGAGTGCTGAGCGGGTGTGCAGCCTGCGATGATGCCGTGAGCACTGATATGGTCTCTGCCATTGCAAGATCAAGACCTAGAATCAAGTGTGCGACCTAGTGGACCGCGGTGCGAGGCTGCATGATGTGGAGGCTGCCAGGGTCACGGGCCCCGGGCTTGGAGTTTGCACCGGCACGTGGTGGGCCCTCTTGGGGACACGATGGTGGCGGAAGGTGAGCAGTGAGGCCTGTGTGCGCAGTGTCGGCACTGTCTATCCCTGTCCCTCTCTTCCTTTCACTGTCTCTCACTCTCCCTCTCTTTCTTTCACTGTCTCTCTCTCCCTCTGTTGCTCTCTCTCTCCTTCTCCCTCTTCCCCCTTTCTCTCTCTCCCTCTCTTTCACTCTCTCTCTCTCTCTCTCTCTACATTTCTTTTTCTCTCTCTTTCTCTCTCTCTCGGTCCCTTTTTGGGCGCATGACGCACCTTCTTATCTTCAATTTTGTCTTGCAGGTTTTGACTTGCAGATTGTCCAGAGGAGACGCGCCATGACTCTTCCACTTATTGGTGTTGAGTTAAATTTGAATTAAATAATTATTTTTGGAATTCTCAGGTGTATGGATGTTTTTCCTTTTTCTGGCCACACATGAATGTTGATTGTTGTACTTGTGCGACATCAGGCGAATTGTTGTGTTCATGTATTTGTAAGGTAGAGGTGAGATCTCTTTGTCTGGGGGGGGCCAGGGGTAGGGCCCCGGGGGTGGTGGGGGTTCAGGGGTGGGTGCCTGGGGGTGGTGGCGGTGGGTTTTGTGGCCCTCTTGGGGCTCCGAGCTGCATGATCAGTAGCTCCATGGCATCTGTTGTTCTTCTGGTGTGGCTGTGGGCTGGGCTCCCTTTTATGGTGCAGGTTGGCGTCCGACTTAACACCAGGTAGGGGCAGGTGTTAAATCCCTGCTGCTAACGCGCCTTATCGCATGTTTTTGATTCTTATCGCCGTTCTGGCTGGTCGTTGGGAATGTTGCGAAGTGGTGTTTCCGCGGGTTTTTGCACGGGAACGCCTACTCTGCATCTCATTAGCGTTAGTTGCCGGTGTCATCCGTGGCGATGTTTTTTGCGGCTGCTATCGCTGGAATACTGGTGATGTCGGCTGTTAGCACCAGCTTGTGAATGGTACGATGGATTTATCATCACTTTGGCTGCGATGAAGTGCCGCTAACTCGGCGATAAGTCCTTCAGAATATCCCCCTGGGTTGTTGGTTGACGGGTGTGTGAGCACTTCTCAAGCAACCCTTGTCAGGGTGAACCACAAAAGGTCACTAAATTAATCTGTGCGTAACCCTCTGGTAGCTTGGCACAAAAGCAGTCAGGCTTAACTTAGAAGCAATGTGTAAGGTATTTATGTAGCACACATACAATAATAAAGTAAAAACACAACACAAGAAAAATCCTATACAAATGTTAAAGAATAAAGTAAAATATAATAAATTATTTGACACCAAAGCGACAAAAATCCAATTAGTAGAACTGAAGATATGCAATTTCAAAGATTACGGGTAAGTATAGTGTCTAAAAGCAGGAAGCGCCATTCACAGTTGTCTGATCATGCGACACTTTGTGAAAGTCACAAGTTCAGACCAATCGCGATGGAGTGCGAGCTGGAGACAGGGACCAAGTTAGTCCCGATGAAAAAGGTACGTTTTATAGTCTAGCAGGAAGAGTTCCATTTGCTGTGAAGGAGGCCGCGAGGATCAGAGAGAAGGGTCATGGATGGTCATCACTGTAGCACAAAGAGCAGGGTGGTAGTCATGGATGGATGTCCCTCTAGCGCAAAGATCCTGTCGGGCATCGTGGACAATAGTTGCTGGAGATTCACGTTGGCAATCATTGCGGGCTATCAATGTTGTAACGTGAAGTGCAGCTCTTGCTTTGCTGGTCTTCACTGGTGATCGCTATAGTACAAAGAGTTGGGTTCACTGGAGCTTCGCATTGGAAGTCAGCATGGGGCAATATCTTGACATGAGCAGACCAGTCTGTGGTCACGAAGAGTCCAAAATGTCAGGATTTATACTTTTCTGAAGGGTGGAGCTCAACTGATGCCACACCAAGAGTCCAAGACCTGATGTGCACCTCTTGAGGATCAGTAACTCACTCTAACAGAGGCCAGCAGGGATCAGGCAGTTCCATTTTCGGGTCAAGGCATCAGGTCAGCTGGACAGATGCAGGAAAGCCTCAGGAGCTTGTTATGTCCCTGTAGTTCAGAACAGGATATCAGTCAGCTGACACTTAGAGTCACTTCAGCCTGGGGAGAGGGTGCAAGTGTAGTCTTCCTTCTCAGCAAGCAGAGCAGGGCTCAAGCAGCATGGGAGCAGGCCGTCCTACTTCTGTAGTATCCACTGGTCCAGGAGTGTACTGAAGAGTGGGTCTGAGAGTCCTCTTTTAATACCTGGTGCTCACCTTAAAGTGGGAGAAGCTTCTGGAGTTTTCCCTTAATAGAGGTGTCTGGAATTTCATGCCTCCCTGCCTTGGTCCCAGTCTTTCTGGCGCCACAATTGGCTAGTGTGAAGTCCTTTGTGTATGAGCTGTGCCAGTGTATTTGAAGTGCAAGTGTGATAGGTGACAGCTCCCACCACATTCATCCAGGATAGGGCATCCTGCCAACACCCAGACCCTTTATTGTGATGCTGTCTGGGAGGAATACACAAAAACCCACACCAACTGCACCTAGTCATGTGATCCAGGAACACTGCAAGCACCAAATGGTTAGGACAAGAAAATGCCATCTTTCTAAAAATGACATTTTTGTAATTTGACTTAAAATCTGACTTTATCATTAAAGAGGGTTTTAAAGTACAATTCCTCATTCACCAAACATGACATTCCCACCTGCCCCCCCCAACACAAAAGATACCACTTATTAAATGTAATAAGGTAAGCCAATGTTATCCTATAGGAGGGGTAGGCCTTGCAGGAGTTTTTCACTACAAGGACATGTAAAACTAAAACGTACAAGTCCAACTTATTAAATACAATGCACCCTCCCCTATGGGCTGTTTAGGGCCTGCCCTGGGAATGACTTGTATGTATTAAAAAGGAAGATGTACGCCTTGCAAAAGGTTTATTTTGCCAGGCTCTAATGGCAGTTTAAAACTGCACGCGTAGGCTGCAATGGCAGGCCTAAGACATGTTTAGAAGGTCTTCTTAAGTGGGTGACACAATGACTGCTGCACGCCCACAAGTAGCATTAAATTTACAGGACCTGGGTACCTGTAGTACCACTTTTCTAGGGACTCACAAGTTAACCCGTATTATACGTAACGATCAACAGAAAAAATGTAGCTGGTTTGATGATGAATGTGAAAAATCTTTAAGAAACCTTCACACAGCCTTGAAGTGCAATCCCCGCAATCCACCTTTAATCAAGTCCTTGCGCCAAGTTTATAAGATAGCAAGGACTACTAGACTGAAAACCCTAAAGGAAGAATGGTGGGAAAATCTGAAGAATATTAAAAAGCTCACAGATGTTCTGGTCACTGATTAATGCACCGTTTTTAAAAGATCAGCAGACACTGACCACAGACACCCATGTTGATCAGGCAAAATGGGTGACCCATTTTGAAGGCTTATTTGGAGTTGATGAGACTTTATCCACCCAGTCTTGTCCCGAAATCTCAGGAGTGGCAGGGGGCGCTCTTAGTTTCACACTAGAAGAAGTGAAGTATGCTTTAAATCAGTGTAAACGGGCAAAAGCACCAGGACCGGACGGAGTACCCATTGATTTGTTTTTGGAGAACCAAGATTTGTGGGCCCCGCTTTTAACAAATGTTTTTAATAAAATTGTCCAAACATGTGCCCCACCATCGTGGAAAACAACAGTAATCGTTCCCATTTATAAGAAGGGAGATAGGTCAACCCCGAAGAACTATAGACCTATCTCACTGATAGATTCGACTGCCAAGTTAATCGGTCGTCTTCTTTTAAATAGGTTGGAGGAATGGGCCTTGGATAAGAATATTATAATCCCGTGTCAGTTTGGTTTTAGAAGAGGGAAAGGCACTGTGGATCAGTGCCTGAACCTGAGCCTAATTATAGTGAAATATACAGTAGCTAAAAAAGGCCACCTCTACCTTGCCTTCATGGATCTATCCGCAGCCTTTGACTGCGTGGCACAGTCTAGGCTGTGGCAGATCATGGGGGCAATGGGGATTGACTCGAATATTATTAACATCATTCATGACTTGTATTCAGGTGCTTCTGCCTGTGTCCGATATGGAAGGGGTGGTGAATGTACCAGACATTTTAAAATCATGAGAGGTGTTAGGCAGGGGTGCGTTCTCGCCCCCTTCCTATTCGCACTTTACACCAATAATGTAGAATCTGCTCTGATGAGATCTACTCCAGACGTCCCTTATATAAACTCCAAACCGATACCAATACTATTATATGCGGATGACGCAGTGCTCTTAGGACGTACTAGTAATGCACTGCGTCATTTAGTGTTGGACTACACGCAATACATGAACTCTCTGGATATGAAAGTTAATTACTCCAAGTCCTTTATCCTTGTTGCTGGTCTGAAACTGCGGAAACAGCCCCAAATTATCACTGAAGGGGGAAAATTGGGAGTCGTTGACTCTTTTAATTATTTAGGGATCATGTTTGATCGACAAATTAACTGGCAAAACATTATTGTAAATAGAGTGATCCAGATGGAAAAGAATATTGGGGCCTTAACTACATTTATTTAAAAACCAGTTTAAAACCTCTAGATGTAATAAAAACAGTGTATGAAGCAAAGACGGTGTCTGCTGCCACTTATGGAGCGGCCGTCTGGGAGTCAGAGAATGTACAAAACTCCAATCTATTGAAGATAATTTCCTTAAAAAGTTACTTTCATTGCCAAAGTCCTGCGCCAACTTTAAATGCCATATGGAATTGACAGCCCTTTATATTTCTGATAAAATTTCTCTGGCGCCAATATTAATGTGGCATTCAATATGGCGAAAGGAGACTCTCACACTGACAAGAGATATTATAAATGATGTCTTGAAACTAGACGGGGTGGGTAATATAACCTGGTTAAGATACGTTGAATCTACCTTAAAAGCTAATGGGCTACATCACCTTTTTTTAGACCCTATAAATTGCTGTTCCATTTCCAAGAACGATCTGAAAGTTCAGTTACTATCTAATATACAGACTGGAAGAGAGACTCTAAATGTCAAGCTGTCAACAGTCAAAACATACCTAACAGTACCGAGTATCTCGCAAATGGAAAAAAAATCAGCGTACCTAACTTTTGTTACTAACCTACAGCATAGGTATATCCTGGTGAGATTCCGTTTAAATTATATCCCTCTAATGTTGGGTATCCCTGGCAATGTCTATGTTGCTTCCGATCTCCCATTTTGTACTTGTGATAACCAGTCAATACAGAATGATATGCATTTTTTGCTTTTTTGTAAACATTATCGTAATGAAAGGAAAAGGTTTATTATCCCCAATGCGTAAAATGAATTTTAAACAATGTTGTGTGGCCTTTTACTATTTGCAGTTATTGTCTGACCCCTTTACCTGTTTTTCTGTGGCATCCTTTCTTTTAACTGCTCTAAAAAAGAGACGCTCAATCTGCTGAATCAATCTATTGCAATGTGCCCTTAATCAAGTAGGAACTTTTATAATAAATTTGTAATTTGTATAACTATTGTATTTTAAAAATTTATTGTACTGTAATGATGTGGAAAGTTTTTATATGTAGTATACTTTTTATGCCTTCATTATGTTGGCGAAATAAAGTTATTATGACTGACTGACTGACTCACAAGTAAATGAAGTGTGCCAGTTGGGTGTAAGCCAATTTCACCATGTTTAAAGGAGAGAGAACAAGCACTTTAGCATGGTTTAGCAGTCCTAAAACCAACAAAAACGGGTTCAGAAAACAGGAGGTGTGAAGGCAAAAGGTTTGGGGGAGACCTTGCAGAAAGGCCCAAGTTCAATACCTCCCCCAAACCCAGTCAGAAGGAGTGGAGATCAGAAGTTTACAAATTAAGGGATGTGGCAAAGGTAGAATCTTTGCTATAAATCTATGAAAGTGAAAGCGTCAATGTTGAGAGTTCTTAGTAACAACTTATGTCAAATGCAATGCTTTGCATGAACATTTGAGGTTTGCTTAAAGCGATCCTGGACCAAGTTGGAATTTGTCATGATACTGTGCTAAAAATTGATTTGGTGAGACAAGTAAAGATAATGAAAGGGGAAAATGTAAGGGATAGTAGTGAGAGGGATGGCAAGGGATCCTTTATGAATGGAAAATGTCACATAGAGATCCTGAGAAAGAATTGCCTGATGTGAATAAAAATAAGGAGCTCTATAGGGGAACATAAGGCTCAGATTTTGGGGTGTTGGAGTGAAACCAAGGTCGTCTAAATGCATGTCCATATGTATTTTAGTGATTTCCCCAAACAGAATACATTCCTGTAATGTGAATGATGTGAAAGGGTGAATATGCATAATGCAGACATAGCACTACCATAGGAAGCCCAACACCAAACGCAGACTTTCTTAATTTGAAACAAGATGGGAGCATGGTTCTACCCTCCAAAATGCATGGATGGTGAAATTACTAACCATATTCAGATGGGGAAGGACACTGGTGACTCTGAAAGGATTTAGTTGGTGCTGGCCTTCTATTAAAAAGAACATTAAAGTCAGTTTACATCCCTAGTGAGTGAATATTCTAAGGTTGAAATGACCCAGCAGATTTTGGGCCAGATGCACAAAAAAGTCAGTTTGCGAATTCCTTATTGTGAACTTTTGCAATTTGCAATTAGGAAATCACAAACTGCGATGTACAACACTGTTTGAGATTCCCAATGGATCGCAAATCGACCTGGCTCATCAATATTCATGAGGCAGGTCACAATTTGCGACCCATTGGGGATGGCCTGTAATCACAGGGATGGTGGCCTACTGGGGTCAGCAGACCACCAGGTCTGTGATTGCTTCTTAAATAAACCAGTTTTGTTTTTTTATTCAGCCTGTGTTCCTTAAAGGAAAATGGGATGCAGTAAAAAAGAAAAACAAAAAGTTACCTTTTCATTTTTTAAGCGTAGGCAGTGGTCCATGGGACCACTGCCTGCTGTTAAAACATGTTGGCGCCCTCATTCACAAAGGGGAAGGCATCCTTTGGGGACCCCTTCCTGTTTGCAAATGGGTTACCACCTCCTTCACAGAGTTGGTAAAATCTGAATGTTTTAAGACAGCATTCCGGTTGTAA
This sequence comes from Calotriton arnoldi, assembly GCA_963921515.1. Taxonomy (NCBI): domain Eukaryota; kingdom Metazoa; phylum Chordata; class Amphibia; order Caudata; family Salamandridae; genus Calotriton; species Calotriton arnoldi. Next base: position 480,724 of record CAWUFW010011105.1, read on the forward strand.
AACATTCATACATCCCCCTGTGACTCACTATTATGAAGGGATGCCCTCAACATGCCCCTTCCCAATACCGACTCGCAAACCCTATTTTGCAAGTCGGTAATAGGCTGCCGACTAGCAAAATAGGGTTAGTACATGTGAAAAGGCTATTTTGTAACCCTGGGCGAAGTGCTACGCTACGCTCGCGTAGTTTGCGAAGTTTGCGCTACTTCGCACAACGCGAATTGCACGTAGCACAGTGCGAACACGCGTAGCGTAGCGTAGCGTAGTGCCGCGGTCATTTTTTGCTTGCTCGCGGTCCTCAACGTCAAGTTGGCGACCGCGAGCAAGCAAATGACATCCCGGCGAGACTTTTTTCTCGTTCGCGATCAGCAACATCAAGTTGCCGATCGCGAGCGTGGAAAATAAACCTCCTGGCGAGATTCTCAACGCGGGAGGTCAGGTTTCTCATTGCGAGTGGTCGCGTATGCTTGCGACCGCTCGCGATGAGAAACTACCAGTCCGCGTTAGAAAGCTGCCGCTCGAGTAAAAATCTACTCGAGCGGCAGTAAAAGACAGCTCGCACTGTGCAAGTTGCCGTTTTCAATGATTGCACAGTGCGGACAAGCATCCGGCACTGTGCAATCATTGCGAACAGTGCGCTACGCAGTTCGCGTAGTGCTACGCGAAGCTTGCGTAGCGCGAACTGCACTTTGCGTAGCTTCGCGAAGCATTACTTCGCGAACTACGCCCACCCTTAGCTTACTATTTTGCAATCGCAAATGGCCCGATTTTCCATTTGTGACCGCTAAAAGCTTTTGTACATCTGGCCCTTAGTCTCTACATGTTGGTGGGGCATTGCATATTGTTGGGAGGGGAAAGTAATGAATCACTGGGATCCTTAATAGACAAATATACTCCTAACAAGAAATCACAAAAGAAGGAAGGTGTGATATCTAAATGATGACTTAATCTGATCAGACTCACTGTCTGTATGTTTTATGGGTTAATATTGTCCTTGTTTTTTTACAAATTTAATATATAGTTCTGGCTCTTAGGGCAAGCAAATAGAGGCTTGAGGCGAATCTTGCCCTGTGAACATAAGGTAACATTAAATGGAGGATGTTCAGAGTATAGCCACCTCCAAGTTTAACGTTTTGCCTTCTCCCTGGGCCCAATTACAGATTGGTGTTATTCTTGTGCAGATTATATTTTTGTAATTATGACATGGTTTGGAGTTTACTAATGATGAAACTCATCACTTTCCCCAGATAATTTCCCTTTATTTTACATTGTCAATATCAGAAGACTTCACCTTGGAAGTTCTTGGAGATACTGGGCTGGAAGCATATTTTGGAATAGAAATAAGAAAACCTTATTAGCACAACTGATCAGCACGAAAGATTCTGAGGCATCCCAAGTTTTTATCTTGCAGGTTTGGCAGCACACTCCTCAGCGAATTAGCACTAGTCATTCAGTTGGCACAGCTGCTAGACTCATCATGCCTCTGGTATTTAATAAAATGATTGGAAAATATAATTAGGACAAAACACAATTTCGATTAAAAGTACATCATTTGTAACAAATCAAAACGATTGCAACTTTTTTTCAAAATTAAAGAGTTTTACCATAGGAGTTCTAAATTTATTTTGTTTGTGCTTTTCAAAATAGGAAATGTGACAAAATGCATGATGAGATTGCAGTTGATGACTCGTGCTCCTTCTGACTTATGGTGTAAAGAAGAGCATGATAATTTAACAGAAATTCCCTGCTCCACACCAAATTTTCTGAAAATACATAATTTAAAAATAGTAATATGGTTTACTCCATTCCAAAGGACGGAAGAAACCTAGCGGGCCAGATGTATCAATATTAGGAATACCGATTCCCTAGTTGGGTTTCTCTCCGAATCGCAATTCGGAAATTGGTATTCCTTATTTATGAAACTCTTTTGAGTTTCATTAGTGATTCCTAGTGGGTCTCAAACAGACCTACCTCATGCACCATAATGAGGTAGGTCGTAATTTGTTACCCATTAGGAATCGCAGCCATCACAGGGATGGTGGCTTGCTGAGGTCAGCAGACCACCATGTCTGAGATTGCTTTTTAATAGAGCAATCTTTTTTTTTAAATGCAAGCCAGTTCGTTTTCCTTAAAGGAAAACGGGATGAGTTTAAAACGAAAAAATGAAACTTTGCAGTTTCATTTTTTATTTAAGTTTAGACAGTGGTCCCTGGGACCCTGCCTTCTCTTAAAAAATATTTGTTTGCCATTCTCAAAGGGGAAAGGGTCTCCTGGAGACTCCTTCCCATTTGTGAATAGGTTACCACCTCCTTCAAGAAGGCGGTAAAATATAAATGTTTTGCGACCGTAATTCAGTCACAAAACATTCATACATCCCATTCAGATTTGTTATTTGGAAAGGACGCCTAAACACGCACCTTCCAAATACCAAATCGTAAACGTAAATTGCGATTTGGTAACATGTTACCAAATCGCAATTTGTGTTTTGTACATATGTAAAAGCATTTTTGCGGTCTGAAACGGCCCGATCGGCCGTTCCAAACTGCAAACATGCTTCGTACATGTGGTCCCTAGTTCTTCGAGGGGCTCAATTTATTGATAGCTGTCCTATTTGAAAGTTAAGAATACTTTGCATTCCATAAAAAGTAAAGTTTCAAAACCACCACAGGGCATTGATGCATAAAATATTGAATTTTGATTCGACGGTTCTTAAGTATCCCTCTTCTGGATTTCTGTATGCTTTGAATGTGGACATTTTACATGCAACTGGTTAGGATACACAGTTGTCCCCAGCTACAAACGGAGAGTTCACAGAAATATGGATCTCTTTGGTGCACCTCTATTTGGACCTGATTAGTGAAGATATAATATTTATGGACATTTTCAAAAGTACGGAAATGATCAGAGTAGCTGGCTATGGGTACATGGAGGATTTGGAAATGCTTATTGCATCCAAGATCATGGGCCGGAGCTGGAAATGGAAAAGGTTTGCTGTGGGATCCAATAAATCGGTTGTAGGAGAAAAGAGGAGGAGTCATGAGAGGGCGCATCATGTGGGGGGCAGTATGAGCAGCAGAGGGAATGACAGTTAACATTTGTGTTATTTCGTTTCTAACTGAGCACCTAAGTAAATTGCAACAATGAAAACTGAATGGGATGGTAAAGATGTTACGGCTTACTTAACTGGCCACATGCCATGCAGACTGTATTTTAGGTTTTCAGAGGGGTCTATCAGTGCTTTAAGAGGGCTAAAAATGATGGGGATGTTCTCTAAAGGATCTGTGGTCTAGGAAACGTAATTAAGAATAATTTATAAGAGGTGGAACCTATGTAGCCAATGGCATGGGCTTATGCATGTAGCCTAGAATTACATTGGCCTCCTCCTCTTTCTTCTATGGGTCCTCTTTCTCCTAGTCTCTTACTCCTCTTAGTGCTTCCTCACCTCTTGGTGCTTCCCCTCCTCCTTGTCATATTGTTCCTGGTCCTCCCCTCTCTGGTCCTCTCTTATGTATAGTCCTGCCTGCCTTTTCTTCCTGCTGCTGATCCTCCTCTTAGTGGTCTTCGTAGTTTTCCTCCTAGTGCCCCACTTGGTCGTGGTCCTTTTCTGGGTCCTAGCCCTTCCTGGTAATCCTTGTCCCAGTCCACCTGGCCATTATTCATAAACCTGATCCTCCCCAAGCCCTGCATGTTCTTTCAGGTCCTGAAGTTCGACCTCCTGGTCCTGTTTCATCAGGCGCTGTTGCTCCTGTTCTTCCTTCTCCTGGTCCAGGTCCTCCTCCTTTTGATCTGCCCCCTGTTATACCTCTTCCTTCTTGTCCTCCTACAGATCCTCCAGATCCTTCTCCTTCTATACCTGAACTGATCCTCCTGATCCTGGTCCTTCGGGTCTTCTTGGCCCTTGTCCATCTGGTCTTCTTCCTCCTGGTCGTCCTGGTGCAGTGATTGCACTGATGGCTGTTAACATTGCTGAGGGGCCCCATGTTTGTTGCAGCCCTTTGGCAAAGTAATTTGTTTTCCAAAACTAAACCCCCAAGAAAAGGGCTGGATCTGGAAAACAAAAAGTAGTGGCCATCCATACATAGAACGTTTTTACCTAAATAAGGCATGGTGACTGACATTATGACCTGTAGAACTTATGGTGGATGGACTACTAAGTAAAAGCTTTGCACCCATACATCAGACTGAGATTCCACCACAGCAAGCAAGATTCCTTCCTATTTTAAAGTGGGGCAAAGGAATCACAAGACTGATGGGGAGGGAGAACCACTGATTTTACATTCTTAAGATGGGCTAACAAATGTGGAAATTCTGCTAGTATGGGGAAATTGCTGCATTTATTTTCAAGTACAAGGGTGGTGGAAGGATAATGGCTACTTATGAGCAGAGCACCCCGGATAAGTAGGTGAACACCCACAAACAATGGCATAGCACTGGGGAGAAGGCCCCTGGTACAGGAAGCAGAAAGTGCCTCGCTCTGCTGGATAGTTATTAAAATGCAATCATCATTGGGGTTGAGTGGGCCCTTAAGCCCCGATGCTACTACACCTGCTGTACCATTGATAGCTACGCCCCTGCACACAAACTCCTAATGTTGTGGGTATTCATATACCTGTTCCATGTGGTTGCCAATCAGGGAATGCAAGTAACTGCTACTGTAAAAGTAGGAATAGATGTTTTCCCAGCTAGCGAAGAGAGGCAACTTGCACACAAAATAGTGGTCATATAAGGGGTTCTTAAACAGGGACAATATTTACGGTGGAAAAACAATATGCGTGCTACAGCACATCTGCACTTCATTTATTTATGCAGAATTTTCCAAGAAGGGGAACATTTGCAACCAGACATTTTATGCATTGGGTATTCATATTTACGTCCGTGGTAAATTTCTTCAGCTAATCCTGATCTTCTTTATGGATCTTTAAAATGACAGAAAAAAATCATCCAGGCACAGGTGTAACCCGACAAGAGCAGATTTCTTCATTTTTGTCAATTATTCTGAATTTGGCTGTTTTCAAGCCATCAAAGCACCGAATAAAACAGTATAGCCATAGAACTATATAAAAGGTTAATAAAAAGCATACTTAAAAACAAGTCGGTTCCATCATATAAAATCAGAAAAGTTCATATAGCAAAATTCATCACACAGCCCCGTACAGATTTCTAATTCATATTGCACAGCGAACAAAGTTTAGCACTGCTACACAAAGATCTAAATCACACAGTTTTTGCAAAAAAAAGAAACGCTTCCCTATTAAATCTAATCTTGGACGAGCAAAGAATTGGTCTCAGAAAACGCTTCCGGGATTCAGAATATAAATGACAAAAAAAGAGTAAGTGCATAGTGCTTTACTTCCATAAATCATCACAAGGCAATTTGGCAGGGTTGTACGCCAGACAACATCCCTGGGGAAAGGCCACTCATAAATGAAGAGAATTAAAATGAAGCCTGTTAAGAAAAAGCCTACTTTTCGCATTAAAAATGTAAGTAAAATAAAATTCACTATTGAATTGTAGTCCTCTCGGAATCTGGCCCAGTTTTATTTGTTTTATTCGAAGGACTGCTTGAGTATAGACGTCTTTGGGTTCAGCAGGAGTAAATCTGTAGTTGTGTTTAAAAGTACAATTATTTGTCATATTTGAAATAGAATATCTTTTTCACCTATGCCGATGACTCATTCATTATCAATGAAGGTTTTAGATGGCCCACAGCGGTGCTTGATGAGTGTTTCAGATTATGAAATAAACAATCTCAATCTAAAAGTATGTTTGAGTCCCTCCCTGTGCGACATGCATTAGCAATTCCAATAGGTCTGGCTTCAATGTATTGCACCCAGAACTTACACATGCACAACTCTTAATACACTCACACAGACACCCCCCTGCACTCACACAGGCAGTCTAGTCTGCTCACCCTGCTCTCACCATACACACTGCTCAATCTGCACTCATAAATTTTGCACTCAGGCATGTTACTCACCCTCTACTCACACAAGTACAGTGCTCATACTCACTCACATAGGAACACTGCTCACCCTAAACTCAAACAGATAACTGCTATCAGTCCGTCTGCATTCACGCATATTGCTCATCCTGAGCTCACTAGACACATCACAAACACAAATCACTGTAAACTCAAAAGCACCCCCACCCTGCACTCACACAGACACACAACTCACCGTATATCTAAAAATATAAATAAATGTATACACACACAGGATAGATAGATAGATAGATAGATAGATAGATAGATAGATAAATAGCAGGGCCGCTAAAACTATGCGCTTCTACTGCTGCAGCTTTTTTTGCATACTTAAGATTTGTCACATCTGTCACAAACCCATCTGCTGCATAATCTGCAGATTTTAACAAAAAATTGCTTCTATCTCAAAACAGATCGAAAGTTACTAAAAACGAGGAGATACATGTTCACACGAGTTGGAATACCCTTCACAATGTTAAACTGGTCATCTCTCAGTTGCTTATTTATGTATTTGGTTTTTAAACTGGTACTATTGAGGTCAAATCTTTTGCCCAGACAGTATTACAATGTGTAAAAACAACATTATAGTGAAGTAATACTATAAAAATATGTGCTGCATTATCCCGCATAATTTGCCTTTTATTGCCGCATAATTAATTAACGCTGCCACATAATTTGGTGCTCCCCTGCCGCATAATTCCAGTGGGTCTGATATATATATATATTCACTGAAAAAACCATAGGTTTTAGGGCAAGTTATAGTTAGTTGGACATTTCACTCGTACAAAACCAGAGAAATTCCCCGTTATAGTTAGTTCAGCTAACTATAACTCGCGCCCCCGCAATGCACTGCCTATGACGTCACATATTACATCACTCATGACATGGTCAGTGACATCACTGATGACATCTCAAATGACATCACTGATGACATCACTGATGACATCATCCAGTGACTGTGTGTTTCAGTAAAGTTTAAATATGTTTAATATATAAAGGGAAAGGCGTATTGAAGAATGAGTGGGTGTATAAGTGTCTGAATGGATGATTTAGTAGGTGCGTGACTGACTCTATAAGTGAGTGATTAAACGTATCTTACTGAATGCATGGGTTAGTGACTAAACTGTGTGAATGTCTGTATCCGTCTGTCTGTTGGTGTGTAAGCGGCTGCATGGGTTTGTGACTAGCTACATGAGTGTCTATATGGGTTATTGATTGGTTGTCTGAGTATCTGTATGGGTGCCTGAGTGTTTGTGTGGGTGGGGTGTGTGTGACTCTGTGCATAGATGTGTGAGTGGGTGATTCACTGGGTGCATGGTTTCAAGAGTGCATCTGTGATGGACTGTATGGGTGGGTGAGTGTGTGTATGGGTGTGTTAGTGAGTGAATGTATATATCAGTGGGACATGTGTGAGTAACTACATATGTGAAAGGCAGTATATATGTGTGTTGGAGTATATAAATGGCTATAAGTGAGAGTGTGTGATTGTGAGAGTGGCTGTATGGATGAGTGTGTGCTTGTATCAGTGATTGTATAAGAGCGTAAGAATGTGCTAGTATTTGTATGAGTAAGTGAGCTGGTGTGTGTATAACTGTATAGGTGAGTAAATGGCAGTGTGATTAATTATTTGCATGACTGACTAGGTGTGTGAGTACCTCTATGGATGAGTGGCGGTGTGTGAGTGTCTATATAGGTGTATGAGTGCATATGATAGTCCTGTACTGAGTGACCGTAAGTATGAGTGACTGTACGGGTGAGTGAGTGGATGTGTGTGTAGACCTAAGAATCAGTGAGTGGGTATGTAGTTATTGGTGTTGGACTGTCTATGGTTTTGAGAATGGCAGTCTGTAATTTAGAGTGGGTGTATCAAAGGTTATATTAGGGTGTGAGAAGATGCATCAAATTATCACATGGATGATGTCATCAGTAAAGTCATCAGTGATGTCATTTGAGATGTCATCAGTGATGTCATCAGTGATGTCACTGACCATGTCATGAGTGATGTAATATGTGACGTCATCAGCAGTGCATTGCGGGGGCACGAGTTATAGTTAGCTGAATTAACTATAACGGGGGAATTTCTCTGGTTTTGTACGAGTGAAATGTCCAACTAACTATAACTTTCCCTAAAACCTATGGTTTTTTCAGTGAATTTCAAAGGTTTTTTAAATGCTAATTTCTAACTATAACGTGCCTGAAACCTATGGTTTTTTCAGTGAATTTCAAAGGTTTTTTAAATGCTAATTTCTAACTATAACGTGTCTGAAACCTATGGTTTTTCAGTGAATTTCAAAGGTTTTTTAAATGCTAATTTCTAACTATAACGTGCCTGAAACCTAGGGTTTTTAAGTGAATTTCAAAGGTTTTTTAAATGCTAGTTTCTAACTATGCCTACAGAGGTAGGACATGTGAAGAAAGAAGAAAAAACGCACAGAAAGAAGCAAAAGAAATGCAGAAAGAAGCAACAGAAGTCCACAAAGACGAACAAAAGTGCAGGAAGAAGCAAGACATGTGCAGAAAGAACCAACAGAGGAGCAGAAAGAGGCCTTGTTGCAAAATCATCCTGTGCCCACAACTTTTTCAGACGGGTACTGGTGGTAACTGAGTCTGACTAACCAGGCCTAGAGCCAGTGCTATGCTAAAAGACACTTAGAATACAGTGAAAACACCTACATACACTAGGGAACACTATGCGTTGGGGTACCCCTGTGATTAGCATGACCTCCTCTGTAAGGCCCTAGTACATAGTAGGGCAGGGGGATTAAAACTACCTCTAAGTCAGAGGTGCAGAAATATGCTACTTTAACTAGTAGTCACGTTTGCAGAGTGGTGGAGAAAGGGTGCTGGGCGTCCAACCAACGCTCAGGAATTCCGCAGCGTAGGACTTACAGGAGGTACCAGGAGGGATTCTTGGCCCCCAAACTCCCTCAGGACAAAATTGGACTTCATCCCCCATCCCGTAGTATGCCACGAGGCACGTTTGCAGAGTGGTAGAGAAAGGGGGCCATGGCCTCCGAAGACGTCTTAGCAATCCCACTGTGTGGGACTTACTGGAGGTAACAAGAGGGGTAGTTGGCCCCCAAGGACATCCTTGGGGGCCAACTTCCCAAACTATTACCTCCAGTCAGTTCCACACAGCAGCACTGGTAAATACTCGACCCAGGCCACGCCCACTTTGCCCACCACTCTACAAACGCGCTCCCTGGCGTGCTCTTGGATGGGGATTGAAGTCCCCTTCACTGCTGGGGGTCCTTTAGGGGCCAACTAGCCTACCTTTTACCTCCAGTAAGCCCCACGCAGTGGGATTGGTGAGAGGTAGACAAAGGCCATGCCCCCTTTCTCCACCACTCTGCAAACGCGCCCCCTGGCGCGATGTAAGTTGGGGGATTAAGTCCCCTTGAATCCTGAGAGTCCCAGGTACCTCCAGTAAGCGCCACAGAGCTGCATTGCAGAGAGGTGTAAAAAAGGGGCGTGACCTGGACCACCTCTCTGCAACGCAGCGCAGTGGCGCCTACTGGAAGCACCTGGTGGGCAAGTTCCCCCAGGGGCCCTCAGGATTGAAAGGGAATTAATTCCCCAACTTAAAAGGCGCCACAGGGCGTGTTTGCACACATGTCACCTCAGGCCCCGCCTCCTCCCTTCAATACTGTGCAAACACGCCCCGTGGCACGTTTTAAGTTGCGGGATAAAGTCCCCTTGAATCCTGAGGGTCCCTGGGGTCCAATTAGCCCACCAGGTACCCCCAGTAAGCGCCACAGAGCTGCATTGCAGAGAGGTGTAAAATGGTGCGTGGCCTGGACCACCTCTCTGCAACGCAGGCCTGTGGCGCTTACTGGAGGTACCTGGTGGGCTAGTTGGCCCCCAGGGGCCCTCAGGATTGAAGGGGAATTAATTCCCCAACTTAAAATGCGCCACAGGGCGTGTTTGCACACATATCACCTCAGGCCCCGCCCCCTCCCTTCACCACTGTGCAAACGCGCCCCATGGCACGTTTTAAGTTGGGGGATAAAGTCCCCTTGAATCCTGAGGGTCCCTGGGGTCCAACTAGCCCACCAGGTACCTCCAGTAAGCGCCACAGAGCTGCGTTGCAGAGAGGTGTTAAAAAGGACGTGACCTGGACCACCTCTCTGCAATGCAGCCCTGTGGCGCTTACTGGAGGTACCTGGTGGGCTAGTTGGCCCCCAGGGACCCCCAGTATTGAAGGGGAATTAATTCCCCAACTTAAAGCACGCCACAGAGCGCGTTTGCAGAGTGTTGCTGGGAGGGGCGGGATCCTCCGGCACGATCGTGGTTTTTTTTGGTTTTTTTTAGAAGGGGGGCTGTGTGGCCCCCCTTCTTTTTACTTTTTTGGGGCCTTGGGGACCCCATCCCCCAGGGCCTGACCCCCATTTAAAAAAAAAAATATATATATATTAACGGGAAGGGGGCCGCGTGGGCCCCCCGCCCGTGGCCAATTCCGGCCCCGGAGACCCCATCCCCCGGGGCATGGCCAAACATTTTTTTGTTTTTATGGAGGGGGGCTGCATGGCCCCCCTCCTGAGGCCTCTATTGGCCCCGAGGACCCCATCACCCGGGGCCGGCCCTATCCGTTGGGGACCGTGGGGGGAGCCCCAATGCCCCCACGGTCCCGCCGGCTCCCCGCGTCCTGCGGGAGCCGGCATTGCTTTTCCACATGGGGAGCTGCTAACATGCAGCTCCCCTTGTGGAAAAGCAATCTGCTTTGCTTCATTGAAGCGAGAGCAGGGAAGCAAAGCAGTTTGCAATGACAGGGCGGGAGCCGCGCGGCTCCCGCCCTGTCATTGCAAACAGCAATGACTCACGGGAGTACTTTTAAACAGGAACAAGGGTGAGAGCACACCGCTTCACCTCCCAGCAAGGTTCGCCCCTGGCATTCTGGTTAATGCAGTCTCTTGTTGCTTGCTTTGCTCTAGTATTCAGAGTGTTTTGCCAGAGTTGGCGCAGATAGTGCTGATCTCTAGACACGTGTTTCTGGTTCTTTAACCGTCATCAGTAGAGATTAAGACTTCAGATTTGGGGTTTGCTGAGTAGGCTGCCCTTTTTGTTAAATGGTGTAAATCCGCTCAGTAGTTCCTGAGAAATTCAAAAAAGAAAAAATATCGATATCTGAGCACCGAAGAGGTTTCGCGACCCCTCCCGAGCACGAGCTCAATTCTGATTGGCTGCCAACATTCCAAACCAGGAAGTGTTGGCAGCCATCTTGTGACTCGGTAACTGAGTCACAAGAAATCAGACGAAAAAAAACATGGAAAAGAAGAAAAGGGGGCAGGGTAGAAACACCCTGACCCCCTAGGCCTGCTCAGGGCCAAAAAAAGCATTACATTTTTTTTTTTTTAAATGGCAGAATTCGCGTTGGGGTCACAAATCCTGCCGTGAAAATAAAAAAAAAAAAGCTTCGTTTTCAAATAGCCCCCAGGGGCCAGGTCCCGGGGGCAATCATTGATTTATTTGCCGCAGCCCCGGGGACCGCCACCTCCCCGGGGCTTATGAAATTGAATGCGGGGGGCACGCAGCCCCCCCACAGCCCCGGGGACTGCCACCTCCCCCGGGGCATTCAATATTTAAAACGAGGGGGGGCCTCGCTGGCCCCCCCAAGCCCCGGGGACCGCCACCTCCCCAGGGCTGAAATTAAAAAACAAAACTGTGTGGGGGGCTCCTGCCCCTCCCCACACTGCTCCGGGGATAGGGGTGGGCAGAATTTGCGTAGTCGCACTACGCAAAGCTCAGCGAAATGGTAAAAAATCTCTGCAAGCACGCAAAAGTTCCGCGAACACGCGGAATTGCTTGTTCCGCCCGTTCGCGATGCTTTTTTCCTGTTCGCAAACGCTGTATGCGTGCTCGGGGAGAAATATCTCGCGAACACGCATTTTGAAGGCGCGAACAAGCAAAAAATTCCGCAAAGCGGAACGGAATTTACCGCCCAGGCCTACCCGGGGACCACCACCTCCCCGGGGCATTCAATATTTAAATACGGGGGTCCGTTGCGGGCCCCGGGGACCACCACCTCCCCGGGGTTTTGAAATGGAGGGAGGGGGGCTGTGGCCCTGGGGACTGCCACCCCCCAGGGCCAGCTCCTGCAGTGTCCTGGGGTGCCCACCCCCGGGACACTGCTGTTTGCTATGGCAGGCCTGCCATAGCAAACTCTGCTTTGCTTCCTTGAAGCGAGCTGCATGTTAGCAGCTCCCCATGCTCAAAAGCAATGCCGGCTCCCGCAGGAGGCGGGGAGCCGGCGGGACCGTGGGGGCATTGGGGCTCCCCCCACGGTCCCCAACGGAGCGGCCAGGCCCCGGGGGATGGGGTCCCCGTGGCCAGACGTGGCCCGGGAGGAGGGCCACGCGGCCTCCCTCCCCTGTGAATAAAAAAACAACATTTTTTTAAAAAGGAAAGGCCGGCCCTGGGGGATGGGGGATGGGGTCCCCGGGGCCATAATTGGCCTGAGGAGGGGGGCCACACCCCCTTTTTACACCACTCTGCAAACGCGCTTCTTGGTGCACTGTTGGTGGGGCGATGAGGTCCTCTTGTGTCCTAAGGACCTCAGGACACAAGTGGACTTCATCCCCCGAGCAGCAGTGCGCCAAGAGGCGCGTTTGCAGAGTGGTGTAAAAAGGGGGCGTGGCCTCGGACCACCTCTCTGCAATCCAGCTCTGTGGCACATATTGGAGGTACCTGGTGGGCTAGTTGGCCCCCAGGGACCCTCAGTATTCAAGGGGAATTAATTCCTCAACTAACAACGCGCCAGGGGGCGCATTTGCAGAGTGGTGGAGAAAGGGGGCGTGGCCTTTGTCTACCTCTGAGCAATCCCACTGCGTGGGGCTTACTGGAGGTAAGAGGTAGGCTAGTTGGCCCCTAAAGGACCCACAGCAGCGAAAGGGACTTCAATCCCCATCCAAGAGCGCGCCACGGAGCGCGTTTGTAGAGTGGTGGGCAAAGGGGGCGTGGCCTGGTACGAGTACTTACCAATGCTGCTGTGTAATAGGCGGGGAAGTTGGCCCCCAAGGATGTCCTTGGGGGCCAACTACCCCTCTTGTTACCTCCAGTAAGTCCCACACAGTGGGATTGCTAAGACGTCTTCGGAGGCCATGCCCCCCTTTCTCCACCACTCTACAAACGCGCCTGCTGGCAGACTACGGGATGGGGGATGAAGTCCAATTTAGTCCTGAGGGAGTTTGGGGGCCAAGAAGCCCTCTTGGTACCTCCTGTAAGTCATACGCAGAGGAATTCCTGAGCGCTGGTCGGAGGCCCAGCACCCTTTCTCCACCACTCTGCAAACGTGACTACTACTTAAAGAAGCATCTTTCTGCACCTCTGACTTAGAGGTAGTTTTAATCCCCCTGCCCAATTATGTACTAGGGCCTTACAGAGGAGGTCATGCTAATCACAGGGGTACCCCAACGCATAGTGTTCCCTAGTGTATGTAGGTGTTTTCACTGTATTCTAAGTGTCTTTTAGCATAGCAGTGGGTCTAGGCCTGGTTAGTCAGAGTCAGTTACCACCAGTACCCGTCAGCAAAAAGTTGGGGGCACAGGATGATTTTGCAACAAGGCCTCTTTCTGCTCCTCTGTTGGTTCTTTCTGCACATGTCTTGCTTCTCCCTGCACTTTACTTCGTCTTTCTGGACTTTTGTTGCCTCTTTCTGCATTTCTTTTGCTTCTTTCTGTGCGTTTGTTCCTCTTTGTTCACATGTCCTACCTCTGTAGGCATAGTTAGAAATTAACATTTAAAAAACCTTCGAAATTCACTGAAAAAACCATAGGTTTCAGGGACGTTATAGTTAGAAATTAGCATTTTAAAAAACTTTGAAATTCACTGAAAAAACCATAGGTTTCAGGCACGTTATAGTTAGAAATTAGCATTTAAAAAACCTTAGAAATTCACTGAAAAAACCACAGGTTTCAGGGACGTTATAGTTAGTTGGACATTTCACTCATACAAAACCAGAGAAATTCGGCCGTTATAGTTTGTTCAGCTAACTATAACTTGCGCCCCCGCAATGCACTGCTGATGACGTCACATATTACATCATTCATGACATGGTCAGTGACATCACTGATGACATCAATGATGACATCTCAAGTGACATCACTGATGACATCATCCACATGAAAATCTGATGCACCTCCTCACACCCTAATATAACCTTTGATACACCCACTCTAAAATGCAGACTACCATTTTCGAAACCATAGACACACCAATACCAGTTACTACATATGTACTCACTGATTCCTAGGTCTACACACACATCCACTCATTCACCCATACAGTCACTCATACATGCAGTCACTCATCAATACAACACTATCATATGCACTCATACACCTATACAGACACTCACACACCACCACTCATCCAGAGTTACTTACACACGTAGTCAGTCATGCAAAGAATCAATCACACTTCCATTTACTCACCTATACAGTTATACACACACCACCTCACTTATTCATACAGATACTAACGCATACTTACTCTCTTATACAATCACGGATACAACTACACACTCATCCATACTGCCACTCTCACAATCACTGACTCTCACGTATAGTCATTTATATACTCCAACTCTCACATACACTGCCTTTTACATATGTAGTTACTTGGACATGTACCACTGAGACATCCATTCCCTCACCAACACACCCATACACACACTCACCCACCCAACAAGCTGTTTCCACATGCACTCTTTAACCCATACACCCAGTGAATCAACCACTCACACATCTATGCACAGAGTCACACACCTCCCACCCACCCACACAGACACTCAGGCACCCACACAAATAATCAGGCAACCAATCAATAACCCATATAGACACTCATGTAGCTACTCACCAACCCATGCAGCAGCTTACACAACAGACAGACTGATACAGACATTCACACAGTTTAGTCACTAACCCATGCATTCACTAAGACACATTTAATCACTCACTTATACAGTCAGTCACGCACCTACTTAATCCTCCATCCAGACACTTATACACCCACTCATTCTTCAATACACCTTGGCATAAATATATATAACATATTTAAACTTTACAGAAACACACAGTCGCTGGATGATATCATCAGTGATGTCATTTGAGATGTCATCAGTGATGTCATCAGTGAAGTCACTGACCATGTCATGAATGATGTAATATGTGACGTCATCAGCAGTGCATTGCGGGGGCGCGAGTTATAGTTAGCTGAACTAACTATAACGGCCGAATTTCTCTGGTTTTGTACGAGTGAAATGTCCAACTAACTATAACGTCCCTGAAACCTGTGGGTTTTTCAGTGAATATATATATATATATATATATATCAATATATATATATTACCTACTGGTGGTCGCTAGTAGGTAGTTACAGTTAGGATGTAGTTTCCATAAGAAGAGTGTTTTTTAATTTGCTAATAACTTTTGCAGCGTTTGACGAATCCTCGCAAACTTTTCTAAACTAATTCGCCGGTCACTTCAGCTGCTGCCTTGAAAATTTTGTGATGGTCCGTCAAGTGGGGGCCGAGAAAAAGGGAGGGTATCAAAATGCTTTTTCTCCATGTTAATTTCCATAGGAAACTTTAGACACGGCTACAGCCCGAACTGTTGAAAGGAATTATACCAAATTTGGCAGAAAGGTAGCTCTTGGTCCTGAAAGCCCTCTTTTTTGTAAATTGGTGTAAACCTGTTCAGCAGTTGCTGAGATTTGTAAAGAAATTTCCATTTGTATATAAAGGGACGCGGTGGATCCATGACCCCTCCCAATCTCTTGCTGGTATCTGATTGGCTGCCACCACTTCAAACCAGGAAGTGTTGGCAGCCCTCTTGTGACTCGGTTGAACCGAGTCACAAGAAAAACATTTTGAAAAAGAAAGGGCGGGGGTAGAAACACCCTGACCTCCTAGGCCCCTTGGGGGAGGGACACCCCCAGAGCCACAAAAGCATTTAAAAAAAAATAATTTGGCTGGAGTTGGGCTGGATCCGCCATTCCCACCGAAATTTTAAAAAAAATGAAGCATGGGCTCCCGCCCTACGTTTGAAATCACCTCCCAGGTGGGCCAGGTCTCGGGGGCATGTGTAAATATAGGAGGGGCACACGGCTTTTCAAAGCCCCGGGGACCGCCACCTCCCGGGGCAGTCACATCATGATTAGCGGGGAGCCTTGTGGCTCACCTGCTGCCCTAGGAGGGGAGCAGGGCCGCGTGGTCCCCCTCGGGAGCCCTACATGGCCCTGGGGACTGCCACCCCTCAGGGCCAGCTCCAGCAATGTCCTGGGGTGCCAATCCCAGGGACATTGCAGTTCGCTATGGCTTGGTGGGAGCACAGCTACCGCCAAGCTGTAGCAAACAAGTGCTCTGCTTTCAGCAAGCGAGAGCAGAAAATACCCTCGCTTGCTGAAAGCAGAGCGAGTGTCTGTTTCCCTGCCTGCCTTGAAGCGAGCAGGGAAACAGACTCATTGCTTTGGGATCCAGGGAGCTGCATGTTAGCAGCTCCCTGGGTGTCAAAGCAATGCTGGCTCCTGCAGGAGGCGGGGAACCGACAGGGACCGCGGGAGCCTTCATGCTCCTCTGTGGTCCCCAACAAAGTGACCAAGCCCCGGGGGATGGGGTCCCTGGGGCCGATATCGTCCCAGGGAGGGGGACCGTGCGGGCCCCCTTCCCCTTTTTAAAACAAATATATAAAGGCCTGGCCCCGCGGTCTCTCTCCCATGCAAAAAATATATAAATATAAAATAAAGGGCAGGCCTCTGGGGATGGGCCACGCAGCCTCCCTTCCTTTATTTAAAAAAAAATAATAAAAAAAGAAAGGCCGGGCCCCGGGGGATAGGGTCTCTTGGCTGAAATCGGCCAAGGGGGGGGGCACGTGGGCCCACTCCCTTTGTTTTTTTATTAAAAATAACACCCCCTCCCCCGGGGCCCAAAATGGTCCAGGGAAAAGGGTCCACGCAGCCCCCTTTCCTAAAAAAAAGGAAAAGAAAAAGCCGGCAACTCGCTGGAGGCACCACCCCCTTTCTCCACCACTCTGAAAATGCAGCTTCTAGTGCGCTGCTGGTTGGGGGATGAAGTCCTCTTGGCTGCTGAGGATCCGTAGGGGCCAACAAGACCTCCTGTTACCTCCAGTAAGCCCCACACAGTGAGATTGCTGAGAGGTGGTCGGAGGCCTTGCCCCCTTTCTCCACCACTCTGCAAACGCACCTCTCGGCGCACTGCTGGTGGGGGGATGAGGTCCCCTTGCCTCCTGAAAGCCTCATGACTAAAGGGGACTTCTTCCCCCAAGTAGCAGTGCGCCAGGAGGCGCATTTGCAGAGTGGTGGAAAGGGGGCGTGGTCTCTGATGACCTCTCAGCAATCCAGCTGTGTGGGTCCTACTGGAGGTAACAGGAGGGCTTGTTGGCCCCCAAGGACCCTCAAGAGCCGAGGGGACTTCAACTACTAACTAGTGGTGCGCCAGGCAGCACGTTTGCGGAGTGGTGGAGAAAGTGGGCCTGGCCTCCAACAACCTCTCAGCACACCCACTGTGTGGGACCTGCTGAAGGTAACAGGAGTCGTAGTTGGCCCCTCAATAGCCAAGGGGACTTTATCCCCTACTAGTAGTGCTCCAGGAGGTGCGTTTGCAGAGTGGTGGGGAAAGGGGCATGGCCTCCTACCAGGTCTCAGCAATCCTGCTGTGTGGGACTTACTGGAGGTAACAGGAGGAGTAGTTGTACATCCTTGGGGGCCAACTACCCCTCCTGTTACATCCAATAAGCCCCACACAGCGGGATTGCTAAGAGGTATTCGAAGGCCACGCCTCCTTTCTCCACCACTCTGCAAACGCGGCTCGGGGTGCACTACTGGTTGGGGCATGAAGTCCACTTTACTTCTGTGGGATCTTGGGGGCCAAGAAGGCCTCCTGGTACCTCTTGTAAGTCCTACACAGCAGGATTCCTGAGAGCTGGTCTGAGGCCCAGCCCCCTTTCTCCACCACTCTGCAAACATGACTACTAGTTAAAAAACATACAAATTCACTGAAAAAAACAAAGGTTACAGGGACGATATAGTTAGGAATTAGCATTTAAAAAACCTTAGAAATTCCCTGAAAAAAACAAAGGTTACTGGGACATTATAGTTAGCAAATAGAATTTTAAAATCCTTAGAAATTCACACAAAAAAAACAAAGGTTACAGGGACGTTATAGTTAGGGTCAGATTTCATTCGTACAAAACCAGTGAAATTCAGCCGTTATAGTTAGCTGAGCTAACTATAACTCGTGCCCCCACATTGCACTGCTTATGACCTCATATATTACATCACTCGTGACATGTTCAGTGACATTATTGATGACATCACTGATGACATCTCAAATGACTTCTAGACTTCCCGCCATATCTGGTTCTGTAATTCCCTTCCTTTCCCTCCACTGGCTCTGAGGGGTGAGGGATGACAATAGACTAGTATGAAATCCTTTGTGAATCTGCTGAGGTAGCCCCTTTGAAGTGCAAGTGTGTATGGTGAGAGCTCCGTCCCTTTCATCCTGACAAGATGGCCCATCCTGACAACACCAAATCCCACTGTTTTGGAAGAATACACAAAGGCCAACTGTGAACCATACTTTGTCATGAGACCCAGGATGTAGGTTGCAGGCACCAAATGGTTAGGAGAAGAAAATGCCCATTTTCTAAAAGTCGTATTTTCTGAATTGTGAAATCTGACTTTATCATTAAAGAGGGTTTTAAATCACAATTCATTAGAGACCAAACATGATATTTCTACCTGTTCCCAAGCAAATGCTATCACTTATTAAATGTAATAAGGTAATCCAATGTTATCCTATGGGAGAGGTTGGCCTTGCAGTATTGAAAAGCAAATTTTCACTACCAGGAAATGTGAAATGTAAAAGTAAACATCAACTATTTAAATTAACTGCCCCTTGCCCTAAGGGCCGTTTAGGGCCTACCCTATGGTTGATTGTATGTGTTAAAAAGGAAGGCTAAGGCCTCGCAAAAGGCTTATTTTGCCAGGTTGGAATGGCAGTTTAAAACTGCACAGAGGCTGCAATGGCAGGCCTGAGACATGTTTAAAGTGGCTTCTTAAGTGGGTGGCACAATAAGCGCTGCAAGCCCTCTAGTCGCATTCAATTTACAGGCCCTTGGTACATGTAGTACCACTTTACTAGGGACTTACAAATAAAGTAAATGTGCCAATTGGGCCTAAGCCAATTTTACCATGTTTAAAGGAGAGAGCAGAAGCACTTTAGTGCTGGTTAGCAGTGGTAGAGTGTGCAGAATCCTAAGCCCAACAAAACGAATTCAGCAAAACAAGAGGAGGGAAAGCAAAACATATGGGGAAAAACCACACCAAGGTTTTCAGGTCTAACAATACTTGTTTTAACAAACCATAACTAACCAAAACCAGGATACAAGAGGTTACTTTTGAGCACTATGGCAAAATCACATTTAAGAGACCTGGTGGCTATTAGGAGAGTTGCTTTCCTGTGTGAAATAATTGCTACATGTCATCTGTGAAACAATACAAATGTTTGGATTTAGGTATGGTAATAATATTTTACTTTACATTTAAAGAAAACTTAGAAATTCACTGAAAAAAACAAAGATTAAAATGGTGTTACAGTTAGGTGAAAATGTCAGCTAAATTGTAACATTTTAAACCAAAAAACACTGAAATTCACCAGTTATAATTAACTGAAGAAACTATAACTCACACCCTCACAATGCACTGCTTATGACTTCACATATTACATCACTCATGAAATGTTCTATGACATCATTGATAGCATCACTGAGAACATGTGAAATGACCTCATTGATGAGAACACTGAGCATGGGGGGCATGAGGTATAATTTCTGGCCAATCTGACAAGCCAGCTTCCAAGAAAAAGGGTGCAATATGCAAGAGCAGGAGGTGTGGATCAGTCTTTGAAACAGTTTGTAAACTGATTACTAGTAAAAGTAGCATATGTTACTTTCAGTGGAGTCAAAGGATGTGAAGAAAAACTCCAAACCCTTCATTCCTAGTATCCTTTTACAGTGGGGTAAATCCACCCCAGTACTATATAAATTACAATTTATACTCCACGGATTGGGGATTTACCATGTGGGACCCTTTTTGTGGTCTCAAAATCACATGGAATTCCCAACTCCATGGAGTTTAGAGCATACATTTACCCAGTGGCGGCTCCTCCGCTAAGGCGGAGGAGCGTCGCCCCACTGTTTTTGGCAGTGTAAAAAAAAAAATGATAATAACCCGAGGTTATTATCATTTTAGTTTTCCCCGTTGCTGTGTCTTTGTGGGGCGGGTCTGCTCTCAAAGCAGGGGGAGGAGTGGTTTGGACACCCTATGTGAGCATGAGTGCTTGGCAGGCCCTCTCAGGCCGCCCAAAATAGTCATGCACACATACCGTGTTCTCCATGCAGGCTGCATTACAGACTGCAAGGAGAACATGCCCACCCCTCCAGCCCCTGGCTGAGCGACGTGTCGCGACGCCCAGACCACTCACAATGCTGCATTGCAGCATTGTGATTGGCTGCAGGGAGCCTGGGAGCCCTGGTGCTTCCTGTCTCTCCCAAGAAGCCAGGAAGAGGACGTAGGACAGACGGTGGCCAGCCAGCCGGCCCGGATGTAAGTGATTTTTTTTAACCTATTTGACCCCCCACCCCATCCCCTAACCCTGCCCCACTGCTGCTAACAGGTAGCAGCCGTCGCTGAATTTACCTCCTGCTGTAAGCAGGTGGTACATGTATGTGGGGACATCCGGGTGTGGTGGGGGTAAGGAAAGAGATGGGGAGTAGGGTAGGGAAGGGGAAAGTGTTTTCTGGCAGGAGAGAGCATTACATACCCCCCGCCCTTCCAGACAAAAACAGAGAATGATGCTTGGCAGATGCTGCAGCTAAAACCTCAAACTATTTTACCATGCAGAATTACTGTATTACTGAAAAACAGGGTATGGAAAAACTGAGCCAATTGGAATCAATTCCATAAGGTAATTCCGCTCCGCCTGGCTCTTAATGAGCCCTTAAACCTTTGTGGTAAGCATGGTAATGAAAGACACTATCAAACATTGTATTTGAAGTGGCTCAATAAGAAATGCTGAAAAAACAAATAGCAGCGAGGATTTGTAAGTGTAGATTGTGATAGAGCAGAATGCTGCTTCTCACAGAGACGTAAGCCAGTGGCTGAAGTAGGCTGAACCATCCCCCTATGCCAAATGTTTTATGGGTTCTTATGAGAGGGAACATGACTGGGGTCACAATGCAGCTACCTGAATGGAGCCTGTGTTTTTGCAGGCAATACATTGATGACATTATTGTACTATGTACTGGTACATCAGAAAATGCTTAATAAAATTACCTTAATCACTATCCATATAATGTCAGGCTCAATATGGATCATAATAGGCAGGGGCGTAGCTGCAGGTGGTGCAGCCAGTGCAATGCGCCAGGGCCCAGAGGTGAGAGGGGGCCCAACAACAACAGCCCTTTGATCCATAATAGGGTTCCTAAATAATCACACTGGAGTTCTGAAGCCCAACGGGCATTAAAGATGACTTTAAATTTCGTTTTTATCTTGTAACGTTTGCTGTGTTAAAAAACAGTTCAATTGTCAGTCTAGTCTTCTGACAAATTACTGCTTATTCTTTTAAGATGGAGACAGGCGTTTACTTTTCTTTCACTTACTGCAAAGTGTGTGGATTTTGTAAAGTGAACTATGTGAAAATCTTGCTGGTGTGAATTGAAAGGATGTAGAATGTTTTTTTTTCTTACACACAACAACATTTAAATACCTATTGATGAACTGTACAACTATTTTAAAATAAACAGGAAAGCAAATTTATTTCAAATTCTAAATTGTGATGGAAAAAAGATTTTCATAAGGTCAAAAGAAATAAGGCACTTCACGTGCTGATGAGCAAATGACAAATATTCGCTGACACACATTATCGTTTGTGAGTTATATCGTTTTATCAGTAAAATTATATGTCTGTGCAAATAAGTAGTCATTTCAATGGAAAATGTGCTGGCTCTAAATGACAGTGGCTACAACACCATGCGTTAGTAATATAGTTCTAGCAGTGTGCTCCTAAATGCAACACCAGCTACGTATTACACCCATACCACTCGCCTGCTGAAGGGTTGTGGTTCATTTGCGACACTTGTTCTTTGCGTGATGCTTGTTTTTTTCAGAATCCTTATGAGTTTGGTGATATAACATTGATGGCAGCACCACTAGTCTGAAATTTGTTCCAGCCTCACTGCCTACTAGGGCCACAGGAGCTCTTAAAGCACTGAGAGATTGCTATTAGCTCTGCCCAATTCCCTCAGCTGCAGGAGTTAGATGCCAAGCAGCAGAATCCACTGAAGAACCTGTGGGGGCACTGCGAATGCCTTATTGCGTGTGCGCTGATTGGGTGAGAAGTGAGCAGGCTCACGTTTGAAAATGCAGAGTGTGCTATTCAACCCTAGCTGGCCTGACACCAGCAGAGGTCAAATAAGAAGTTATGTTCATGCTGCTGGGTGGCTTCTGAAGACAAGACAGTCATAGTAATCACTGCGTTCAGCCTGACAGGTAAAGGCAGATAATGGCAATTAGTACATAGACTTACTTAGTACAGAGTGCTGGAACTGGGACAATGAATGATTTGAGCATTGTTTCTATAATGTTATGCTAAAACAAATGCACAGGTAACTTTAAACAACTTCTTGGAGTCACTAATGCACAATTCTTCCATAATAAAACCAGAAGAAGGAATAGTTATCATTCTGAGATCCGTGGAAACTGACCCAAATCTTGGAAAACTAGTCGTTGCTCTTCAGAGCGAGATCCTGAGAGAGGTGGAACTCGAGTAACTGCTATACACATTACTTTAGTCGAGGTGGGTGAGCCAACAAATTAACAGTGAGAGATGAGTTAAGGGTCTGTCTTGGCTATAACAGCCCGTCTTGGCTCTAACAGCCCAGACACGTGCTGAGCCATGGGAACATTTAGCATGGAATGCATGCAACAAATAGTATGCAAAAGTAGGTATATTTCTTTGACAAGTGTTTCGCCTTAGTACATCAAATTATATCACTGCAATCAGAGGCATTTGTTAAAAGTGATTGTTTGTAAACATTCATGTCCCCACCCCCCACTCCAATGACAATACCATTAGTGAATTCAGAGGCAAGTCAATTGTCATGTGCACCGCATTCTTATGTTACACGGAGCAGCATTATAGTCTATTAAGCCAAACACAAGAGAGATTTTTAGGCAGCACCCACCCTCACATATTTCAAGGAGTTCTCAAAAGCAATTATGTAAAAATAGGAAGCATAATAAAATAAAATAATTGGCAAGGATCACACAGTTTGATCAAGTCGCCAAGCCTGGATTGATCTCAGGTTTTCTGGTCTCACATTGTGTAAATCAGCCAGTAGATTGGTATACCTTTTTCACTCCTATTTGTTATAAAAATGTAATGCTTTGTCTTTTATTCTTGGTGCATGAGGTTAAAGCGTGGGTAGCAGGCAGAAGCCACAAGAAAGCTAAACTCATTATGGGCTTGAGGACACAAGAGGACTTCGAGATGAACAAGAGCCTAGCATCTGGCTTGAGCCTTCAGTGGCTCATCCACTTCTATACTCTGAGCATTCTGTGCCTGAAATAAGCTTAGATGCTGCTGCCAATGGGATACCTATTTTGTATGTGAGGATTTCTTACCTTACACTGCTGATGATCATCTGAGGATATCTCAACTTGCACTGCTGATGTCCATCTTGTACCTGTGCTGCATGTGAGGGGAGATTACAATGATGCCGAATGTTGCACATTGTATGTGATGCTGTTCATTGTTTTGTACATGTGAGAGAAGCTTGCATCGTTTCTGATCAGATAGGTATGTGTTCTATGGGTGGGAGGTAAGCATGTCCCTTCCTGGTGCTGTACCTGTTTATTGTGTGGAAATCTTGCTATGCCTGTGAGTCAAGCTTACATGCATATACCTCAGTGCTATTCCTTACACTTGTAAAAAATCTGAAAGTTGCTTCTTCATTTTATTCCAAGGGAGGTGTTAAATGTTGCTGCTCAGTGCCATGTTTGTTCCATGTGTTCGAAGGAGGCTTGCAATGACTGGCCCTGCAGCATCACACTTGTTCCATGTATTTGAAGCAAGCTTGCACCAGCTCTGAGTACCACACTTGTTCCACATGTTTGAAGGAAGGTTGCACTGGCCCTGCAGTGCCACACCCATTTCATGTCTTTAAAAAAAGCTTGTACTGGCCCTACAAAACCACATTTATTCCAAGTTTTTGAAGGAAGCTTGCACTGACTGGGCCCTGCAATATCATACATGGCCCTTGACTTTGAAGGAAGCTTGCACTGTCTGGCACTGTAGTAGTGCACTTGTTCCATAGATAACCGCTGGTCTTTAGAATGTCAGGTAGTCTGAGTAGCAGTATTTTGCCTGCGTGCTCTGGGTTACTCTGGATCTTAGGAGACATTTCATTTAGTTCATCCCCCAGCAGCTCACCTGCAAATGCAGACTAGTGCTAATTGATTAACGAGAGTACCAGCTGCTTAGCTGCCGTTGTCTCTCAACTTTCCTATGCAGAGCTCCAGGCAGAGCACCAGACATTACTGCTGTAAGATTCAAAAGCATGCCACCATCTTGAAGCACTATTCTGCATACTCTATCATTTTTAACTGGTCCAGGAGGGCAGACCAGTGCAAAGCTCTGCGTTTTAATGTTTTTATTGAAGCATTTCTCTCCTCTCATTTAGTTCGCATATTTTATTTATTTTGTTTTTCTTTATTTCTAACTTTTTATTTTAGCATATACTTGCTCAACAAATAAAAACACATCATTGTATTTTAGAAGACAAGTGGTACTATTTTTATATACAAAGACTCTTCCTCACAAAAGTCCACAAAGATCAGATTCACATAGTCTGCAGTGCTGAGCCAAGTGTGACTCATGGAAGATTAGATACTCTCAGTGGACATTCAGCCTTCAGTGTAGCTTACTTCAAGAGCTTTGAATTACACTAGTGGACCGATGCACCAGATAATCAACCTGTGTCTCCTATGCACCATATTTCCAAATTCTGCTGCTTCCTATTACACGGTGTACCTGTGTGTGAGCAGTGTGCTTGTGCAGGATAGCCACCATGTTTTGAGAGTGCATTGTGAGGGATGTGCCTGTGTGAACACAGGAATAACATTGTCTTTTGTGAGTGCAGGGTATAGATTGAAAGCTGTGCCTGTGAGAGTGTAGAGTTAGGCCTATGCCTGTGTAAAAGCGGCATGAGGGATGTGCCTTAGTGAGGGCATCAGTGTGAGTGTGGGGTGCCTGCAGACATTTTTGTGTGCATACACTTAATACTTCCGGCATCTAAAAGCAAATTGATGTATGGAATGCTTGAATCAATCTCAGCCACTTGCGATCGCTCGGGCCGCATCCCAATCCATCACTTTTTGCCCACCATGGCACGATAGTTTGGACCCAGCCATATGCAAATCAGCCTTGACCCTTCTCCAATGGGAACAGTCCAGCCTGAACTGCCAGGCTTGGTCCTCCCTGAACCGGAACAGGGGACCTGGCTTGGCGGTCCGGACTAGGGCCAAGACTGATTTGCATATGGCTGGGTTCAAACTGAGGTGGCATGGTGGGTAAAAGATGACAGATTGGAATTCAGCCTCAGCAATTGCCAGTGGCTGAGATGAATTCAAGCATTTCATCCATTTGTTGCACTTTCCAAGGGCCAACATATTGGCATTGGTAATGCTTTTTAGGGTTATGACTTTGACTTGTAGAAATGCAGTTCAGGGAGTGGAAATACAATAGTGTGTATGAGAGTGGCAATGAGTTTTGATATGACAGATGCATACTCTGTCGAACGACGTTGAGGGGTGTCGGGGGCAGCTGACAGACTGAGGCATCATCTTAGTGAGGGGCATGTTGCTCTGCTTGCACTAGGGCCCATAGCAACCTAGCTACACCACTGATATGCGGGACACCACAATTGTTTGCAACCTAAAATTGTATGTTGAAAATGGTACAGTACATAGTATTGTCTACAATAAAGCACAACTTTTTGTAACAGGGTTTTACACACAACAAGCACTGTTCCAAGATCTGTCATTAATAAAATCCCGTATGGTGAAATGGCCCATGTGAGACGGAATTGTAGCAATCAGGATGTCTTTTTGCAGAATGAGGATGCCCTAAAAAATGTATTTCAAGCTAGAGGGTACATCCAGGAAAGTTTGAACAAAGCAGCAGTGAAAATCAAACAGCTAGATTGAACTATCACATTACAAGTCTGAAAGCCTAGTTACAATACAACATGTAGGCCAGCTTCAACTACACAATACAACATGTTTAGCAATGAGATCTTCAAGATATGCAGGAAGCATTGGTACTAACTGAGATACCTTGCGTTCAAAACGAACTAACCCGAAGAAATATAATTTAACGTAGGGCTAAAACCATACAATATCACCTATGCCCTAGGTACATTGTATCCAGCTCAAATAATGCCAATTGGCTGTGTACAACATAAACAGGTTTTTATAAGTTAAGAATGAAATATATGTTGTTTTGTTGTGAATATAAAACTGGAATGCACACGTAATTCATCTAAGACAATTCAGCTCAATGAGTTCATAAACTGCAAGGCTTGCTTTGTGAAAAATGGAATAGGTTACCTTTGCAACAGAATATATGTTGTAAGTACCACTCACAGCGTAAACAGCAGAAACAAAAGGAGCACATTAGACCAATAGAAACTAGAGATGTCAGCAGGGCAGGACTGGCCATAGCGGGTACCTGGCGTTTCCCCGGTGGGCCGGAAGGGTGGGGGCTGGTTTTGTACCGGTAGGGGCTGTTTTTGTTACTGGGGGCCAGTTTTGCAGCAGTGCTGCAAAACGGGCCTCTTGTAACAATGCGCAGCAGCAGTGTTACCGCCAGCACCCCCGTCCCCTTTCTCCCACCCCCAAAACCCACCCGCGGAGCCAGTCGAACGTAATTGCCAGGGCTGGTTTGCGATCCCAGTCCGGCCCTGGATGTCAGCTATCCTATAGAAAGTCACTATTCACAAGAACATTCAGATAACACTTTGGTTTTATGGCATAGAACGTGTCTCATTAGATAGGAGAGGAGGAGATATGGAACACAAACTCAGGAAGAAGGCAGCGCACTGGATATGTATACTGAGTGCAACCACGTTTGTCACATAAGGGAAAACTGACAATAAGACATGGAGTTACACTTCTTCCAATAGGCCATTCTTTTTGGTACTAGGATGCAATACTAATGTTACCTGCTGCACTGGACATTTGTGTTTTATTCTTCTTTTAAGATCAATGTTGCATGGGTTGGTATCCATTCCAAAATGGCGCCCATGTTTTACTGGATTTTGTACCTTTGATTTAGCTATGAATCAAGTATTCCATTTTGTGTGCAAATTGTGGTTTGTTTTCATTTTATTCTACAGCCCTGAAGGCAATCCGTAGAGTTAAAAGTAAGAAACAAATTGGCTGTTATGTGCTTTTGAGATTTTATGAAGAATAAAGAGGAATTGTAATTGTTCACTTGGATCTTTGTCAGTTGATTGTACTTTGGAGTGTGCTCTCCTCTACTTGGATTTTTTTATGCTGAGCCTGTGCTTCTTGCCAGTGGCGGCTCCTCCGCTATGGCGGAGGAGCGTCGCCCACTGCTTTTGAGCAGTGTAAAGGAAATATAAAATGATAATAACTTTCAGTTATTACCATTTTATGTTTCCTTTGTGGGTGGGTGGGCAGGGCTGCTCTGCTCTCGGGCCGCCCAAACCAGTCATGCGCACTTTCCCCTTCTCCATGCAGGCTGCATTACAGCCTGCATGGAGAACATGCCCAGGCCCCCATTCTCTGGTTGAGCGTCAAACCAGGACGCTCAAAACCAATCACAACGCTGCATTGCAGCGTTGTGATTGGTCAGGGGAGCCTGGGTGCTTACCAATCACAACACTGCATTGCAGCGTTGTCATTGGTTAGGAGAGCCTGGCTGTTCCTCTTTCTGGTTGCTGGCTTCCTGTCCCACGAGGAGAGCAGGAGCAGAGACGCAGGACCTGGTGGTGAGGTAAGTGTATATATTTTTTTTTTGCGCAACCCTGCATCCCCCCGCGCCACCACCCACTCCCGCCCGTGCCCCGCCACCCGTGAGTCATGCTGGCCGCTACTGCCTCTTGCTGTATACTGTGGTGGGCAAAAATAAAATGTGAATGACACAGCAACAGACCAATGGATGAAGAGGGATGTATGAAATCCCCTATAAATATGTATATTCTAATTTTAGTCAAATAAAAAGAAGTCTTCGCTAACACAGATATAAAAACCATGCAGTTCATGTTTCAGCGGCCACTCGTCCTGTTGTAATCAATGTATTCTTAAGAGCTGATATGTGTTTTTACATGCCTGGTTTTTGGTGGTGTGAGCTATAGATCTTCAGCACTGCCTCAGGTTTTGAAAGAGGGTGATCTACATAACGTAACATCTTAACCTAGATCTTTCGTTTAGGGTTGAAAGTGGAGGCTTTGCCAATAGAGTGCCTTAGAGTGAAATGATATATCCTCCAACATATCCCTTCACCACTTGTTGGATTCCCTCAAGGGCACTTTGATCCATCTCCAGGGTGCATTATGTTATGTTTTTCATTCCTGCTTTGCGCTGCCAAAAATGGTGGCCATCGGATTCTTGATTTTAACATTTCTCCCAGCTTTTACTCACTAATGCAGTTCTGGGTAGCAGTGACTCCACTCCACACTGAATGAATATAATATTTAACACTTCACAACTAATGTCTCTAGTAGCTAAACCCCTAAACTTTTACTGAATGTGATAAAAAGCAAGCCAGACATGTGTCCCAGACAGAGGGTGTGAGGCAGTTCTAAACTTTTGTCCCTGCACCTGAATAGACCATGTATGTAAGGCTACAAAATAGTTGTTCCTAGGTGCTAGACTGTGAAGACTTACTCCACATGCAGGAAAAAGCAAGCCAGACATGGCCTCAGAAGACAGGCCAGTGGTAGTGGGAGCAGATACCCACATGTGGACATCCTCTTGTGGATCTTAAGAACCTCACAGCATGCAAAGATGTTGCTGCAGACTGGAAAGGGAATGTTCTTTTCAACGTAAAGTAAGATGTTATTACCGTACCTAACTATAACGTTACTTTAAGCTTTGTTTTTTTCCATGAATACATATGGGGTAGCCAGGGGCCAAAAACATATTTTATTAAAACAAAACTTAACACAAATTTGAGGTAGATCTGCAGATCCGCTATAAAATTTAATTAAAATTAATTGAATTTACCTGTGTTTAAAAAAAAACCCGGGTAGGCTAGGGCCAGGGGGACACCACAATATAATCTTTAGGGGAGGGGGCATGTGGCATGTCTCCCCATCCTTGAGCCTTCTAGAGGCCACGGGGACCTTAACCCCTGGGGCCACGTTACATTTTTAGGGGAGAGGGGTATGCAACCCAGCTAAATGACTCTTTTGGAGACCCAGGGGCCCCCGCCCCTGGGACAACATTACATTTTATGATGAGAGGGTGCGTGACTCCCCTCCCTGAGCCTTTTATAGACCTCATGGACTTCATACCTCAGGGACACTTTACATTTTTAGGTAAATACGTTCATGGTCCCCCTTCCCAAGCCTTTGAAAGGCCCCAGGAACCCCACCCTCCTGAGCTGCTAAACATTTTAAAATTGCATGGGTGTCCGGGTGCCTGCCGGGGACACTCACATCAATTGCTCACCATGGGGCTACAAGGGGAGTCCCAGGGCCCCAGCAGCCCCTGCTGACTCCACAGCCTACACGCTTAGCGGTGCGATGGAAGCTGGCGCCTCCTGTTTGCTCCCAGTGTGGAAGAAGCTTCTCTCTGCTCTCACCCGGTGGGAGCAAACTTTTGTTCCCTGCCTGCAAGAGCATGGGCAATGAGTTTAAGTTCTCCCTGCCCACACTCTTACAGGCTAAGAACCGTAGTGTCCTGGGGGTTTGGATTCCAGTGACATTGCCGCCATTGGTCTGGGAGTATGGGGTCCTCGGGCTAACTGGATGGCTCAGGGAGGGATGCTCCATACCCCCCTCCCAAAAAGAAATCAGCCCTAGGGATGGGGTCTCCGGGGTCCATACGTGATGCACAACCCCTCCCCTGTAAAAAAGAAGTCAGCCCAGGGGATGGGTCCCCAGGGTCTATAAAAGGGTTAGGGAGGGGGCCATGCCCCCTCCTGAAAAAAGAAAAAATGGGTCTGGTAGATAGGGTCCCAGATGCCCTTAACTGGTTTGGGGAGGGGTGCCCCATGTCCCCCTCCCCTTTAAAAAATAATGAGGAGGGGGTCTCCAGAGCCTATTGAAGGCTCTGGGAGTGGGCTGCCTTCGGCCCAGGGGAAGGGTCCAAAGGCCACTGGATGACTCTGAGAGAGGGGCTGCCCACCTCTCCCCAAAAGAATATTCAGCCCCAGGGGATGGCGTCCCCGCCTCCCTTTCATGGTTAGGGAAGAGGGGTCACACATCCCCTCTTCATTAAAAAAAATTAATCAGCCCGGAGGTGGGGTCTCTGAGGCCCAGAAATGGCTCAGGGAGAGGGACCACATGCCCACCTCCCCAAATAAAAACAAATGAATAAAAACAAAAGTGAACGTGGAATGAATGGAGTAGCACCCTAGTTAGTCATTTGAACTCTATGGTGAAGGTACAGTTGATCACTAGAGATTTAACTGGCAAACTACGGTTGGTGCTGAAGGTAAATGCTTTAGTCTGCATGTCAGAATGTGATACTGACATGAATGAGGAAGATATTTGAGAACTCATAAACATGTATCTTCATTTGAGCTTTCTAGAGCACTAGCCATAATTTCAATGACAAACTGAACCCCATTATTTCATTCTTTTCTAAAGGAAATGCTTTAAACTTACCTAGAATATTAGACTTTATTTTCACATGACTGAAGAAGATAATGTGAACCTATAGAAAATGTGTGCTCGTTCTAGCTGATGGAGCACCTTCCATGAAAGATTCATGGTAGAATACAGTTTTCTCTCAAACATTGGTTCATAAATTCGCAGCAAAGTGTCAGAATTTATCACCGGGTAAAATCAACTGAGAACTCACCAGAATCTCTAACATGAGTATAATACCACCACCAATTGATTTATATTGTGAGTAAAATCTGTTATCTTCCTTTGTAGGTGCTCTTCTTTGTGACCTTCTAAACCTGGCATTCGCTACAATGCATTTCAGTGGAGACCATGTCCATGAGACCTTTAATGCCTGCCTCAATATGTAGTAGCCAGCTAAACAAGGGGGGCAGGAAGTGTTCCTTTGAGACCTCCCACACACCCATGGGCTCTCAATTTGCCATCTTATATTTTTTCACTTCATTTTCAGGATGCAGGGGCTAAGTCTGATTCCTGTTATGGTTGCCACAATACATTGTTCATGTTATGGCCAGCCAATCAGGTTTGACAAGTCCCCTTTAAATTGACCAGTCAGAGCCTATCTGACACCAACAATCCAGATACACTTAACATTTTAACCCCTTCATGCCCAACCCTAAAAGACCCTCACCTTCCTTCACTTCTTCCAATTCCTGAAAACTGAAAACCCCTTACCAACATTTATTGCTACCTACTCCATAGCCCTAAATATCTCTTACCTGCCTTAATCTCTACCCACCTCTTATTCCTAGAAATCCCTTTTCTCATTTTACCTCTACCCAGCCCCTGATCCATTAGAAACCCTTTACCACTAGCTGCCCCTGAACCATTAAACCGCTTACCTCCCTTTACCGCTACCCACCGCTGAATCCTAAAAACCCCATCCCTCCATTTACCACTACCTGACCTTGAACCCTAAAACCCCTACCTCACTTTACAACTACCTGACCCTGAATCCTAAAAACCTCTTACCATCCTTTACCACTACTCACCTCTGAATCCCTAAATACTGCTTACCTTCACCCTCCATTTTTTTAAGTGATATAAAAATGATGGTATTTGAAAAAACACTTAAATGCATGGTAAAGTCCTGAATTGCAAGGCCTTTGTAGTACTTACCTGTGTGGTAAAGACTCACGTTATCACATCCTGCACAGTAAAGACCGCATTATAAACTTTACATTCCATCACTGGTTCATGTTCACATTATATTAGACCTATATTTAGGATACTAGAGACAAATACTCTACACGTATCCGCCCACCCATTTTTAACCCGGTCATAGGGCCCCACTATTAAAGTTACTTCCACTATTTGAAGTGGACCCTATAGATAGTTTTAATATCACTCACTATCACACTTATCACAACAACCCAAAAAAAAACGCTCCGCTGTAGTTCAGGCGTTGAAGCACACCCAGGGTGCACTCAGCGCCTTGGGTGGGACCCGATGATGAAGCATGCCACCAACTAGGTTGGTGGGTAAGGGTTTTCCTAAGAAACCCATCGGTTTCCCCAAGACAAACTACAGGCTTCACTTTGATCCAGTTCTTCTTGATTGTACATGTCTAAATGAGGAAATGAACTAGCTCAACTTGTTTCTCCTCCCTCTCTTGTTGATACCTACACATTAAACATTCACCACATACCATAGGTGGGCAATAGCTTACTATTAGAGTCACAAAATGGAAATTATCAAAAAAAAGTGAATTTAATATCTGAGACCAGTTTTAGCAGACTTTTATTCTTTATTGATAGTTAAAAATATGAAATGCACCTTTTTGTCAACCAGAGATTCTAGTGATAATTTTAACGATTGCTTTATAAGATGCAGTTCAGAGATACAGTAAATTCTATTCAAGCATGTGATACTATAAGTGAATACATCTTTTTCACTGCAATTTAGAAGTTAGAACTTCCAAGAAACTAACAATGTGTATATGTTAGGAATTTATGAGATTTCGCCTTCAGATAGCAAGCTGCAGCTTTTTAACCAGATAGTTTCTGTTCAGCATTATCCGTGTTGCATTACTAGATGTGCATGACTGAGACAAATACACTCTTGCAATTTCTTCTTTGGTCGAACTTCGATTCAGGAGTCGCTTCCACACAAAGCCACAAGAATAGTTTCATAATCGCCTTTCGTTTCATCCTGTGAAATAAGGAACCGAAATGTATTATAGATTCTGAACAAATATACAAATATAATGTGTTTACAAGGTACGAAGCGACTATCAGGTGTTCAAAAAACAATAAGGTAAATAAAACGAGCACTGAAAATGCAATAGGTCTCGCATTTGTTTGAGTTAAAGCTATTGGCATTGCAAATGTCAATGTCTTTTACCTATGTGTTATGGAGTGTATGTATGTGGTGTGTATTGGAATTATGTGGGTTTGGGTTGGATTAGTCAGTTGTGCAATTGTGTGGCGTGAAATTGTTTGGTGTGGAGTGGATTTGTGTAGTGGAATTATGTGGCATGGTATGCTGTGGAATTGTGTGTATTTTAATTATGTGGTATCGACGTACTGGAATTATGTGGAGTGGGATTGTGTGTTATGAGTAATTATGTGGAATGTTATTTTGTGTTATGTGGTGTGCTGTTGAATTTTGTGGCATGATGTGGAATTGTGTGGTGTGGATTTGATGTATTTGGTGTGTTGTGTAATTGTGTTGTATGATGTAGTTTGGTGTTGAATTACGTAGTGTGGATTGGAAATGTGTGGAGTTGAACTGTGTGGCGTGGAACTGTGTGGTTAGCTCTGCCTTTTTGCTGATCTGTGTTTGGGTGTTAAAAAAACTTATAGCTATTGGTGTTGTAAATGTCTTATCTATGTGTTATGGAGTGGATGTATGTGGTGCGTAGTGGTATGTGGGTTGGATTGGAATTGTTAGTTGTGTCATTGTGAGACGTTGAATTGTGTAGAGTGGATTTGTGTAGTGAGATTATATGGCATAGGGTGCTGTGGTATTATGTGGATAGTAATTATGTGTTTTTCAGTGTACTGGAAATATGTGGAGTGGGATTGTGCCTCATGGTGTTTAATAATGTGAAATGGTATTTTGAGTTGTGGAGTGTTATGCAGTGGAGTTTAATATGTGGTGTGCTGTTGAATTTGGTGGTATGATGTTGAATTATGTGTTTTGAAGTGGATATATGTGGTGCGTAGTGGAATTGTGTTGTGGAGTGGAATTATGTGATTTGGTATTCAATTATGTGGTGTGCAAAGGATTTGTGTGGAGTGGAATAGTGTGGCATGGAACAGAGTGGCACAGAGTGAAATTATGTTGAGTGGAATTATGTGGCATGGTGTGGAGTGTATTTATGTGGATTGTCCGGTGGCAGAGTCGATTTATGTGGGGTGTACTTATGTGGTATTGAGTAGTGCGTAATTGAGTGGAGTTGAATTATGTGACACAAGTCGAGCTTTCATGTGGCGTCTGCCTGGCTCCCTGTACCCCAGAACTGCCAACTGTGGAACTGGGGAAACAGGTTTGAGTCCTGGTGTCGGCTCAACATCCTGTAATTCTTGGCAAATCACTTAATCTCCTGTGCCTATAAGCAATGTATGTGAGTTTCAGACGAGTTTGCGCTATATTTTAAAAACTGCAGAAAAATGAACCTAATTAAAAACAATAAGGAAAGACAAATAATACCCATTTATTGGCTGATTTGTACAAAGTGAAACCAGAAAATCTGGAAAAATTGCAGCTCCCACGCTCAAATTGTGTTATCTTAGGCAAATAATGTATTTCCCTGAAACTCGTTTTACTTCATTATTATGTATGAAAGCACTTTCAAAAATATAAGTTCAGGCTTCCAGTTGTACAAAAAGATCACTTTTAATAAGTACTTCTCAGTCCAGTGCTATAATGTGCCCTATTAGTGACAAAGCTTCCACGTGTTAAAGAAAGAAACTTTTTTTAATTTTGAAGAGACTTTATCATATTTTAGGTCACGTTTGTTGTATGATTTGCATAGCAAATGTTTTCAGGGCTTGGCTCCTGCACGGGCTGTCTCTAAGATCCTGTTAATTTGCTGGCTCGCCCAACCCTAACATTATGTTATAAGAGCAGCGTAGAAAACCACACTTGATATTTGATAGGCTAATTGACTGGACCGAGTGGAGTGGTAGAAAATGGTATTCACTGTATTTTAAAACAAATAAACGTGGATAGGTTATGCTCTGGTGAACTAATGTGCGGAGAAACAATGTTAGCACTTTAAGGTCACACGTATCTAATAGACGAAAACGAAACTGTGTTGTCAGCTCTTTTGCCTTCATTTCTGTGTAAGTGAAATGAAAGTCAGATGGCAGGAGAGCATTCGTTATTGTCTTTCCTTCATTTCCATAGCACTGAAAGAAACAAAGAACTATAAGGAAGCCTTCTTTGCCGATTAACGTTCATAATGGCAAATGGAACTTTATTAACTCAAGGGAGCCTTCATGATAGACTGGGGTGCGTTTGTCTACTGAATGTGAGAGGGGTAGGAGGAATTAGGACTAACAGGAATGGGAAACAGAGAGTGGTGAGAGGGAAGGAAGGGAGGAAGAAATGCGAAGTAGATTGGCACAAAGGTGTGAGATAGAAGAGGGATAAAGGGGTGATGTTGGCTTTTTGTTCTGATGTATCAGAATGCCTGACCCCAATATGGCACTAAGGCCTTTCAAGATAGGACACTCATTTTAGGATAGGTGTTCCAATAGAGCGAAAAGAAAAGTCAATGGAGTGGCATGACAGAGTCAGGCTCAGAACCGAGCACTGACAAAAGCGATAAAAAAAAGCTGGATACAGTAATACAAGCATTTACAATGCAATAGCTCTCGCATTAGCGAGAGTTTGAGCTATTGGCATTGTAAATGACAATGGCTTTCATTTGTGTGTTAAGAAAACCTGTGTGTTTACACATCACTTGTAGGTTTTCAAAACACATAAATAACTCAAACTCTGGCAAATGCGAGACCTATTGCATTACTAATGCGTGTTTTTTTTGTTGTTGCAGTTTTCATATAGTGCGAACTCAACCCGAAGGTATTGGAGCGTTACACAAGGACACATTCATTTTGTGGTAGGCATGGGGAGATGGGGATTTTGAGAGATTTGCCCAGAATCACAGGCTGTTGAGCTGATGCTGAGACTCGAAGCTGGCTCCCCAGCTCCAAATTCGGCAGCTTTGACATTAAGGCCACAATCTCTCCCCATTTTTGTATCATACATAATGTTTTACTAAAAAAAAACGCAGATTTTCTTTGTATAAAAGCAAGCTATCTTTTGGAAAAAAAAAATATATGGCACACTGGCGTTATTAAATGTCACCTAGGTCTATCAAATGAAGAGATCTGTCACTAACAAAACTGGAGCTGGCGATAAAAATAAATGTATAGAGGCAAACGAATTCATCACGAGTGCAACACTCACATCGTTTTATTAAAGTCAAACTACTGGTTTTGCCAATCCGTGTTTTTATGTAGCTCTGTCACAGGTTTTGTGGTTTTAAATGTAGATTTTCCTAATAATTTAAAAAGGAAAGTCTAAATTTTATTAAAGACACGGAGGCGAGTATTATGCTTTCAATTCTTGCCAGAAATTTAATAGCAGCCAAGATAACAATGAAAAACTATACCTCCCATAAGGCCAAGCGACAAGCAGACCAATGGGAGAAATGGTACACAGAACTAACACCAATCAGCGGGCAGTGGCATGTATAACCCTTATGTTGACTGCGAACAGCCCTCTTTTCTTATGCGAGCAGATCAGATATCTTCAGTAATCAAAGGGAAAATAGAAAGAACAATACAACAAGCTAAAATCCAAACTGAAAACTCTTGGCAAAGGTTCACAAAAGACATCCTTGGCGTAGGAACGAGGAAAGAGGGTCCACTGGTAGACGTAGGAACAGGACGAACCAACGCAGAATCTCCCAGAGAAAGGCGATCCGATCAGGACGAAGCAGGTGGTAAAGCTGGAGCCGCTGTCGGGAGGGAAAGAACACATGTTAAAAGGTGTTGCGGTGGGATAATACTCGCCTCCGTGTCTTTAATAAAATTTAGACTTTCCTTCATAAATTACTAGGAAAATCTACATTTTATGTCAAGACCGGAGGCTCCTATTATGCTTGTTCAAAGCATATCAACCACCAAAGAAGCAGCAGTAACAGGTATGCAATAAAACATTTGAAAAACGTTGTCATTGGACCAGTCTGCTGATCTCAGAATGTCCTCCAACCTGGAGCCTGCCCAAAAGGCTTTGGAGGCCATGGCTCCCCTGGTGGAATGGGCCCCAAAGACAGAAACATCAATCCCGGCCAGGGACATAACCCAACGGACCCAGCGGGCTAAAGTGGCAGAAGACACAGGTTTATGGGGTTTGCGGAAAGAAATGAGAAGCTGGGAATGGGAGAACGTTCTGAGATCAAAGGTCCATTGTTCATACACTTTGAGGCATTGACCCACACACAATTTAGGATGAGAAGGAAAATACGGATAAAAAACAGAATTCAAATTGGTTTTTGTGCGCTTATTAATATTAAACATTACCCCAAAAGGAGTAAAGTGACGGGAGGAAACATCCATAGCTTTGACATCAGAAACCCGCTTGATAGAAACCAGGCACAAAAGCATAGTAAGCTTCGCAGAAAGCATTTTTAAAGATAGCGCATCATTATCTGGCCATGTGGAAAAAAGGTTGAGGACTAGATTAACGTCCCATAACTTAGAATACTTAGGTAAAGGAGGTTTAGAAAACTTGACTCCTCTGAGGAGACGACAAATTAGAGGATGTTCACCAACAGGTATTGTGATTGAGAGAAATCGCCGACCTGTACAGGTTAATCGTTCTGTAAGACTTACCTGAACTGGCTTCCGAAGCCAGAAAATTGACAATGTAAGTTAAATGTGCTGAAAAGGGATCGACATGTTTTCCCAAACACCAGCTTGACCATAAAGCCCAAGCTGATTTGTAAGCTTTGGTTGTACCTGGAGCCCAGGCTCTGCTAATGAAGAGAGAAGCTTCCTGCGAAATGTGGAGGTCAGAGAGGTTAGGCCCGATATTTTCCAAGCCGACAGGATCAACGAGTTGTCTAGAATCAGATTGTGCGGGTGACCCAGGGGATCTAACTGAAGGTCTTTGGAAGGAGGTAGAAGTACTGGAACATCCACAGCCAGCTCTAACACAGATAGAAACCAAATCTGAGACTGCCAGAAGGGAACCACGATCACCAGAGAGGCCAACTGATGTCTGGTCTGGGAGAGGACCCTGTTGATCATGATAAATGGATGGAAGGCGTAATTGAGATGAGTAGACCAATTCTGAAGGAAAGCATCTGTCTCTAGGGCCAAAGGGTCCGGACGCTAACTGAAGAACTGAGGCAATTGGGTATAGAGGCGAGAGGTGAAGAGATCGATCTGCAAAGGGGCCCATTTTTGAAAAAAGATTGAAAGACGGATGGAAGAAGCTTCCAATCGCTGGAGTCTCAAAGATAGCGAGAGTGCCAGTCTGCGATGGAGTTGAGATTGCCTGGGAGATATTCTGCTCTGCCCGAGATTTTGTTGCGGAATTCCCAGAGACTCTTCGCTAGCTCCACAAGGGGTTTGGATTTTGTTCCACCTAGATGGTTTATGTAACGGACCGCAGAAACATTGTCCATGCGAAGGAGGATAGAGCAGCAAACTCTGTCTTTTGCAAGGCTCTTGATTGCAGAGGAACCTGCCAGCATCTCTAAACAGTTTATGTGCAATCTCGACTCCTCGGGAGACCATGTACCGCCAGTCGAGATTGTACCACAACGGGCGCCCCAGCCCGACAGGCTTGCATCTGATTCTAACACAAGATCGGGGACTGATGCGAAAATGGTTCTGCCGTTCCACGCATCTAAATGGTCTATCCACCATTGTAGTTCTAGACGCGATTCTGGATCTAAAGAAAGAAGATCCGAATAAGCCAGCCCTTGACGCAGATGATGGATTTTTAGGCGCTGAAGGGCTCGATAGTGAAGAGGACCTGGAAAGATTGCCTTAATGGAGGCGGACAACAGACCCACAATTCTTGCCAGGGATCTGAGTGAAATTAAGGAGTTTCGAAGAACCTGAGAGATCTCGGATTTTATAGCTGAGACCTTTGATTGAGGCAGATGAAGAGAAGCGGTGGAGGAATTTATGAGAAAACCTAGGAAGTCGATTTGTTGAGAGGGAATGAGCATATACTTTGTGATTTAAGAGAAAACCTAGCTCCGAGAGAAGCGAGCGAGTGATGTGTAAATGAGACAACAGAGTTTGAAAATCCTGGTTCATTATCAGGATGTCGTCCAGGTAAATTATCAATCTGATCCCGAGAGACCTCAGATAAGTCACAACCGGTTTCATTATTTTTGTAAAGCACCAAGGTGCTGAAGAGAGACCGAAAGGGAGGCAGCAAAACTGATAGGTAATTCCGAGCCATTGAAATTGGAGAAATTTCCTGTGGGCATGATGGATCGGAATTGTGAGATATGCGTCCTGTAAATCTATTCTGACCATCCAATCGCGTAGACGTAGAGAGTCTCTGAGATGAATAACGGTTTCCATTTTGAAGTGATGATAGACCACGAATTGGTTGAAACATTTCAAATTTATGACGGGACGCATTTTCTTGCGTACCAGAAAGATAGAACTTAGGAAACCTGAAGGATCTAGAGGGGCAATTTGAATCGCCTGTTTTTGTAGAAGGGATTGCTGCTCCCTGCTGCTCCCCTGCTGACCAGGACTACAGCGTCCAGCCTGCCCCGGCCGCACACGTCACCCAGTAGCACCAGGAGGCGCTACATAGCGGGCTGCGGGCTCGTGTGGTGCGGGTCCCGTGTCTACCTTGCTGCTCCCTGCTGCTCCCCTGCTGACCAGGACTACAGCGTCCAGTCTGCCCCGGCCGCACACATCACCCAGTAGCACCAGGAGGCGCTACATAGCGGGCTGCGGGCTCGTGTGGTGCGGGTCCCGTGTCTACCTTGCTGCTCCCTGCTGCTCCCCTGCTGACCAGGACTACAGCATCCAGCCTGCCCCGGCCGCACACGTCACCCAGTAGCGCCAGGAGGCGCTACATAGCGGGCTGCAGGCTCCCGCAGTGCGGGACGCGCGCGAAGCCCGGGCCAAGGGCGGGCCCGTCTGCGCCTGTCCGCGCCAGGACAAGGCAGGGCAGGGCCACCTCCCTTGGTTGTGATTTCTGTTAAGCAACGAAACGACCTGGTAAGAACGTAAAAACTTTACTGTTTTCCACCTTGGACCTTTCAATCCTTTCAATCAGGATAGTGGCTACAGCACGAATTGCACCCAGCACCTGGGACTAATTACAACAGGCGACATCTGTGGGATATATGGAATCTAGTTGAGCCCAATTGAACTCTACTGCCAGTTTGCTAGCGCGAGCACCCCCGTTGGTTCATACACAATGGGAAAAAGAAAAGCAATAGAAACAGCTGCTGGTAGGAAAAAAATAGCACAAACAAGCAAAACAGGAAAAACTGCGGCAGATAATTGCACATTGGAGGCAATAGATGACTTAATCGAGGAGGTGGAAACTTTATTAGCACATGGAAATGGAACTGCAGCCAAGGGCACAAAAAATATTTCTACGTACTTTAGGAAAAGTGGTAATACAAGACCTCACAAACAAAACCAAAACCCAACAATGACTTCACCTATAGTAACTGTATATCGCTCTCTGGCGTCTCCCACTGCAAGCCAGATCGAGCTGGCTGCTACGCCAATAATGGGGCATCATACATCAAAGGACAATAGTAGTACATCTAGTACTGTGTGTAAAATAACTGTACAATCTGAGCCTAATGTTATTTGTACAAATAGGTTTGCACCCTTACTAACTATACCTGATAGTATAACTGAACCCCAAGACCAGCATTGTTCAACCTCGATAGAGTTAAGTACGGTAGCCAGACCTACTATCCAGAGTCTACAACAGACCATAGAGGAATTAAGGGCTGAAGTAGGGTCCTTAAGAATGATGATAGAAGGTCTTACCATATTGGTTAAAAGAACTCTACCAAATAGTGCGCCAATGGTACCCTGGATTGCAAGCGATGCACGTGCTAGGGGAGAGTACCAGCACAGGGCACCCCAAGATATGAGCAATAGGCACCATTCCAATACAGCAAAAACCGACAGGGGAAGGGAACATATTGATCGATGTCTGCTTCCGGCCCCAGTAGCCCCTACCCAAACTAACAAAAAACTCCCTGTCTGTAATCAGACTCCTGTTAATTTACATTCTGCACAAGCAGCCATACCTGCTCAGACCAGTCACCTGACGACCCATAATATGGGCCCGCACAGTGATAACCACACAGCACAAATATGCTACACTAAATCGCTGTTAGAAAATAAAATTAGCATGGTAAACGTTCCAAAACTAAGAGCAAGCCACCGAATAGAGGGAGAAGATTCACTAATTAATAAAGTGATCCACTGGATCAGACATGTGAGGGATTGCCGCTCAATAATCAGAGAGGATATAATCGGGGCACGCGGGCGCACATTCCTAGGACACACGCTAGATCATATAGAAGTAACATTAAAAAGCCCTGAGTTGGTAGAAAACTTGCTTACCCTAGAATACCGTACTTGCTCCCCAGACTCCTCACAGATTCAATTCAGATGTACTCCGTCCCATTGGGCGGCCCAGTTAAACCCAGCATGTAATGAGAGATCTAATAGTTCTAGACTAGACAAAAATGATTGACTCCTGGAGAGATACCGCCAAGGCACAAGAGTACAGATCCTACAAACATCCCACAGTAATACTAGGGAGAGCTATGACCTACCACCTGCAATACCCAATCAATTAACTGATGTTAGTGGGTTGGATAAAGTGATAGAGGCAATGAGTATTATAAGCGATCATAATCACCCCGCCACATTTGTGGGATCTTTAATAAGTGAAGCGGCGCACGTAAGTACCGCTTCTATCAGCCGCACCACAAACATCATTATGCCAGGCCAAGAAAACATTAAAGTAGTTTCCTGGAACGTAGCTGGGTTAAAACAAAAATTGGAAGATCCCGAGCGGCATAATTATATAGGAAGATTCGATATCTGTCTCTTTCAGGAGACATGGTTAACGACACCTCCACACAAGCTGGGTTACAAAATGTATTATAAAAATGCAATTGCCACTACGAAAGGGAGAGCATCCGGGGGGCTGGTGATATGGATAAGAATCACATTAGGGTCTAAATTAGTAAACCTTAGTACTGACTCCCCTGACTTATTGGCAGTATTTATAGACGATAAAAATGGGAAGCTATACCTATATAACATCTATAATAGACCAGCAAGACATACTATAAGCTCAGAGACCATTACTATATTAAGTGACTCTCTGGACATTATTAGCCCAAGTAATACTATAATTATTGGTGGGGATTTTAATTGTACCTATGAGCCGCTAATTGGACTAGAAAGAGCAACTGAAGAAGAAGACACGGCTTTAGGCCTGCCCCAATTAACGGCTGGCCTTTCAAGACTGTGTACCAATGCGGCAGTACAGATAACCCAGTTAACCATAGAGCATAATTTAAGGGCATGCAATGGAAGAGTATACATCAATGGGGACGAAAATGCTACCCTTAATACCTTTAAGCGAGGCAATACACAATCAAGAATTGATAATATTATGTTTAGCACGCACAGCTGGAATAGAATTGAGAGTTTTAAAATAGACATGAGAGAAGAAAGCGACCACCGACCATTATGCTTTGAAGTAACAACTGACTTAAGAAGTATCAATCGTTTAGCTACCGGGGTACAAGATGTGTAATATATAGTAGGGAATAATAGAAGATCTATTGGATGGCCAAAAATTATAGGCAACCGTGAGACCATGATAAAAATCTACAACACCTTTACTGAAATTGTAAGTGCCTACTTAGAGGCAAGTAACCTGCCTATTACATCTGCACATGATAGTTTAGTCACCAAACTAGAACCCTTACTTACTAAAAAGAATGGGATGAATAAGAAATTAAATCAAAATGATCTAAAAGTAAACACGTGGTATACAGCTAATTGTCGAAAATCCAAAACTGTACTATTAGAAAGAATAAAACAGGGAAGTGCAGAACAAATTAGAGGCGCTAGGGATGCCCACCGGAAAATATTGACTAATGCCAAACGGCAATGGGAAGAAAACAGTTGGGTGGACCTTCTTGAGGCAGTTAAAATGAAAAATCAGACAGATTTCTGGAAAATCATAGCATGGGGGGGAAAGATCAAGCGCAAAGAACTGAGCACTATTTGGACCAAGTAACTTGGACTGATTACTTTACTGCCCTATACTCGAGTTTTGATCCTGCTATAGTACAGAATGTAGACAGAGTACACACCCATGTGGAGGGTGACTGTGGGGCAATCGTTTTCTCTCTGGAAGAAACAGAGAAGGCTATAGATTCTATTAAAGCAGGTAAAGCTCCAGGATTAGACAGGCTCCCAGGTGATCTATTCAAATATGATAAAAACATATGGGTGTCCTACATTAACGCCCTCAACAACGCGATAGCGGCAGGTGCCCCAATACCAGGAACCTGGAAAGGGGCCGAAAATGTACCAATACACAAGAAGGGAAGCAAAGAAAAGCCAGGGAACCACAGACCAATTAGTCTGATAGACATACCCCAAAAAATCTATGCAAGGCAGATATTGAGCAGGCTCAATAGCTGGATAGAGACTAACAACATACTGTCCCCATACCAGGCAGGATTCAGACCACATACTAGTACAACAGATCAAGTTTTTAGACTTTTATGTATTATTTGGAAGTACGTTAAGGTCAGGAAGGGACATATCTATATGGCATTTGTCGATCTAAGGGCAGCTTTTGCCCTTGTGCCCAGAAACATGTTATGGGCATCACTTGGAAAGCAGGGCGCTCCCTCTAATCTAGTCACACAGATACAAAGACTACATACTGGGAATTATGCTAGAGTTCGTTGGGGCATGAATGGGGAATTGACTGAGCCAATACCAATAGAGAGGGGAGTAAGACAGGGCTGCGTATTGGCTCCCACCCTGTTTTCATTATATATAAACGACATTGTGGACCACTTACAAAACCAAGCAAATTATTCCCCAAAGTTAAACGGCAACCGGGTACCGGCGCTGCTATTTGCAGACGATACCATTTTATTATCACAGAATAGAAAGGGGCTACAAAAGACTCTGAATGATTTTAATAGATACTGCACAGAAAAGGGCCTAGAGATTAACCCGAGTAAAACAAAGTGTATGGCTATAAATCCATACAGGGGTTCTAAAAA
This sequence comes from Calotriton arnoldi, assembly GCA_963921515.1. NCBI lineage: Eukaryota > Metazoa > Chordata > Amphibia > Caudata > Salamandridae > Calotriton > Calotriton arnoldi. Next base: position 524,954 of record CAWUFW010011105.1, read on the forward strand.
GAATATCCGGCTGGGTGACGAGGTAATAGAATATGCCTCCAACTTTACCTACTTAGGCATATTGTTAGACACAAATTTATCTTGGAACCAGCAAATTAACCACTCAGCCTTAAGGTTAGCCCAAGGGTCAGGGGCAATTTGTAAGAAGTATGGATTAACTACTAGTAAGCTAGTAACCCCGGCCCTGGAGATATATAAATGTAAGGTTCAGACAGCTGCATTATACGGATCGGAGTTATGGGGTTCAAGCAATGTTAAGCAACTGTCTATCAGGGAAAATAAATTTGTAAAGAGAATACTGGGACTACCCCAATCTGCACCGCTTGTCCCCTTATTCCATGACTTAAACCTAAAGAGAATAGGCCATATTGCTGCTTTACGTCCCTTGTCCTACTGGATACGGCTGTGGACAACCCCAGAATTAGCAGTATATAGAGATGCAGTCCAGGAATTACTGGACATAGATCCGTGCCTTGCCTTTCCATGGCTGAGATATGTCCGGAAATGGTTAGTAAAACTGGGTCTGGAATCCTACTGGGCGAATCCAGAAAGTTTAACGTCATGCTGCAAAAGTAAATTGAAGGGCGTATATTGGCAATATGTATTGAACGCACTTTACTGTGATACTGGATTAGGAAAATTAACAACTGATTTCCTCGCCGTCAAACCCAATCCAAAATGGGAGGATTTCCTTGATAAAGTACAGCCCTTCCTAGCAAGAATTTTGTACCTCAAAATGAGATACAATATACTGCAGACTAAGAGCTACACTTCAAAGTGGGGGGGGGGTGGGGGAGGTGATGATTGTCCTTTATGTACTACTTGCCCCTTAGGGCCCAATAACAGTGAGAATACCGCACATATACTGTTTTTCTGCCCGGCATACCGAGGTGCTAGGAATAAATGGATCAGACCATTATGTAATATGATGGGATTTAGGAAACACCAGGAGGCCTTGAGGGTGTTGACAACATGTACCTTACCACATGTGATATTTGCGGTATCTAGATATTTGTTTGTAGTAGGTTTAATAAGAAAAGGAAAGGGTTTAAAGTTATGATACACTAATGCTATTTAAACCAGTGATGAAGGAACCCAGCATGGATTATCCAAGAATATTTAACAATCGATTGTCTGCTCACAGTTGCAGTATTTTATTATGCAGAATTGTTTTATAGAAATATCGATCTTAAATGAAATTATGTAATATTGGTGAAATGTATTTTAGTATTTTTTATGTATGATATTTTATAATGAAATCTTTTATGGCCTTTGGCGAAATAAAGAATTAATAATAATAGAAGGGATTGCACTTCTATTGAAATGAGATTTGACATGTCGGTTGAGAAGAAGAGACGAGGAGAAAAACCGTTTGGAAAGGTGGAGCGTAAAACTCTGTAAGATAACCTTGGATAGAGTTTAGAACCCAAGGATCTGCAGTTAGAGTTTGCCATTTTGGAAGGAATAGACTTAAACAACCCCCAACGGGGGGAGGTTTTGAGAGACTCACCTTGTTGGGAATTATTCCTGAAGTTCTTTTGTCCACGTCCTCTGAAACCTCGACTTCTTTGAGGGTAGAACTGTGGTTTGTATTCCTGATAGCTGGAGTTGGAATTAAACGAACCTCTGGAGCCTTGGTTGTGATATGGACGGCCGGCAAAGCGACTCCTGCCTCTACCGGCCCGTCCAAAAACCCGTTGGGAAAAAACTTTCTTTAACGATTGTTGGGCCTTGTCAATGGAAGCAAAAGTGGTGACATACTTGCTTAAGTCCTTTACGAAAGAGTCACCAAACAGAAGACCATCAGCCTTAATGCCAGGATCGAGGGCAGCCACATTTGCCAGCTTGGGATCCAGCTTTAGAAGGAGGCCTTTATGACGTTCATGAATAATTGCAGAGTTGGCGTTGCCGAGAAGACAAAAGGCTTGTTGGACCCATAAAGACATGTCTTGTGGATCTAAGTCCGTACCATCCAAACGAGCAGATTCCACCAAATCAAAAATGCAAGCAAGGGGCCCTACTACATCCAACAGTTTATCCTGACAAGTCGACCAGGCCTTGTCAACCCCCTTACGGGGGTCCTTACCAAACTTGGAAAAGAAAGTGAGCATAGGCTGATCAATAGCCACGTAACCGTAATATTAGAGGCCAGGGAAGGTCGGGGACACTCCGACTTGAGTTTGGATCTGGTGGATTTATCCAAAGGTAGGCGAAGTCTTGCAGAAATATAGTCGCCAACATGAGCAGCAGGGAACCACTCAGTAGAGTTGGGATGGCGTTTGGAAGAAGGGTCGAACATAGGTGAGCCCTCCGAATCCAGAAGAGGTTTGGAACTAAAGGAATCAGTTTTAGACTTCTTAGCGGGAGGGGAAAAGGAAGGGTCATTGGCATCAAGTAAATCAAACGCATCGTCTGCGTCCCCAAACTCATCGTCTGTGTCCAAAATCTGAGAGGTTACAAGCTTCTTAGGTACCTCAGCGTTCTTTAATTTAGATTTGCATTTGCCAATCGAAACAGAAATCCCTCCTTAACAGGAGGCCTGGGAGGAACTTTGTCCTCAACCTTGTGTGAGGAAACCTCACTCAAAAGGCGAGACAAATCGTTATCTGGGACTTTATCTTTAGTGTTAGCAGGTACCACCTTTCTCTTTCTGCTATCCCCCGCAGAATGGGCCAAAGCTTTGGACATCAGCGTTAACATTGAGTTTTCCATATGTTTTGAGAATTTTCTCATAGATGCTTCCACAGCATTTTCAACAGAATTATTAATAAACATATTCAAATCATTCTTGAATGCCTCACCTTCATCATTCTGTATGTCAGAACCTGGAGAGCTATCAATCTCCATAATAGCAAAATAGTGCTCTGTAGGGCAAAAGAGGCAGTAAGAGGTTAACCCAGAGAACACAGAGAAAGCTCCGCCCCTGGGCGTGAGTGTACCGAGCCACAAGAAGAAGAAACCACCCCCAGGAGGCTGACCACAAACCGGCGGCAGGAAGTTATGAGCACAGGAAGAAAACCGAGCTCCGGTAAGGGAAAACAAAAGAAGCGCTGAGGAGCGCTCGAGAAGGCAGACGCCACAGCTGAGGAGGGACGCGGTAAAATGGCCGACTCGCGCCGCGTCGAGGGCACAGACAACGCGCGCGAGCGGCAGAGAGGAGCGGGCAGGAAGGAGCAGCAATGAGGGAGCGCAAAGCGCAAGGCACAGTAATGAACCAACTTGATAATACACAGTAAATAAATGAGTAATGGCACAGAAAGCGGTAAAAGATAAATGCGTGTACTTATCTTGACTGCGAGCAGCAAGAAAAGAGGGCTGTTCGCAGTAAACATAAGGGTTATACATGCCACTGCCCGCTGATTGGTGTTAGTTCTGTGTTCCATTTCTCCCATTGGTCAGCTTGTCGCTTGGCCTTATGGGAGGTGTAGTTTTTCATTGTTATCTTGGCTGCTATTAAATTTCTGGCAAGAATTGAAAGCATAATAGGAGCCTCCAGTCTTGACATAAAATTACTGCACATAACATGCTTTGGTATTTAACAAACTGGGCATTTAAAGATGCTCGGCTGCCCCTCATACCTACTCTGTGACCCGGTCCACTGGTTGATTTGATCAGCAGGTTTATGGGATGTTAAAATGTTTTTCTTTAGTGTTCTAACTACTCGCGTATAGATCAGGAGAATCTGACTTTCAGTGATTTCAGCAGAAAACACAGACAGCTGCACTCGCATAACAAGAAACAATAAATGACAAACACTTACATTTTTTAACTGCTCCCCTTGACCCCACGGCACTGAGCCCTCTTTTAGCTAGCACCGGAGTGGATGCCTGCTTGTACCCCGGGGGACCGTAGAGTGCATAGTGATAAAGGAGCACTCTAGTCGGTCCCTGCTCGTGCCCTGGGGGCACCGTAATGTGCACGCTCGATCGGAGCGAAGGAATGCACAAAGACACCTAAAATCACTCGTTCTCCACACCGATGAACCCTACGGCAATTGGGAACAGCTGTAGGGCAGCATGCTGATCAAATAAAAGGCACCATTGTTAAACATGAAAGAGCAGTGGGGCTGTTTTCATTTGCGCTCGAAATGAAAAGGCAGAGGGAGCAGCTGTGCATAAGGAGAGACTTCCCCCGGTGCCGGAGCAGAAAAAACAAGCAAGGGAGCGGGAGGCATGGCAGGAAGGCAGCAGCAGGCGAGGCAGGTACACCGGTAGGGCATTGTAAACTATCAGCACAGCTGTGAGGCAGGCCAGACTGGAGCCTGCTGACTGATTGGGAGGGGAGCAGAGAAAACACACAAGAATGAAAGGGAAACCAGCACGGGGCGCAGTGCTGAATGTCCACAATCATAAAACAAACAACCCAGCAGGAGTCACGGTGGGGGAGGCAGCAGTAAAAAGGCAGCAGTAACACAACTGTGGCATTAAGAGGAGGTGGGAGGAAGAATGCTATATTTGAATGTAAGCAGCTAGGGCTCTGAAGCTAAACAAAGAAAAACAGCAACAGAGCAGGAAACCAAGAAAAAAGAGTCCCCTAAAGAACAGATAAAGAGCCATGGCGGAATGAGACAGTACTAAGTCCCTGCTCTGTGGGAGGAACAGAAGAGAGAAAGGAGGGACAAAGAGGCAGGACCGACCACTAGCAAGTAGGGATTTTTGAGGAACACTGACATAGACAAATGAAAAGCAATGTCAAGAAAGGGATGGCCTTGATGCCTACAGACCGATTACAGCAGGTCTCGAAGAGACAGCTGCGGTGTCTAGCTCGACCTAAAAGGACTACATTGCCTCACCATTTCTTCATCTTGTTTTACACTGAATTCTAATATATATATATATATATATATATATATATATATATATATATATATATATATATATATATATATATTCACTGAAAAACCATAGGTTTCAGGGACGTTATAGTTAGAAATTAGCATTTAAAAACCTTAGAAATTCACTGAAAAAACCACAGGTTTCAGGGACGTTATAGTTAGTTGGACATTTTACTCATACAAAACCAGAGAAATTCGGCCGTTATAGTTAGTTCAGCTAACTATAACTCGCGCCCCCGCAATGCACTGCTGATGACGTCACATATTACATCATTAATGACATGGTCAGTGACATCACTGATGACATCACTGATGACATCTCAAATGACATCACTGATGACATCATCCAGTGACTCTGTGTTTCTGTAAAGTTTAAATATGTTTTATATATATATATATATATAGGCCAAGGTGTATTGAAGAATGAGTGGGTGTATAAGTCTGAATGGATGATTTAGTAGGTGCGTGACTGACCGTATAAGTGAGTGATTAATCGTGTCTTACTGAATGCATGGGTTAGTGACTAAACTGTGTGAATGTCTGTATTAGTCTGTCAGTTGGTGTGTAAGCGGCTGCAAGGGTTGGTGAGTAGCTACATGAGTGTCTATATGGGTTATTGATTGGTTGTCTGAGAATCTGTATGGGTGCCTGAGTGTCTCTGTGGGTGGGTGGGGGGTGTGTGACTCTGTGCACAGATGTGTGAATAGGTGATTCACTGGGTGTATGGGTTCAAGAGTGCATCTGTGAAGGGCTGTATGGGTGGGTGAGTGTGTATATGGGTGTGTTGGTGAGTGAATGGATGTCTCAGTGGTACATGTGTGAGTAACTACATATGTGAAAGGCAGTATATGTGAGTGTTGGAGGATATAAATGATTATATGTGAGAGTGAGTGATTGTGAGAGTGGCTGTATGGATGAGTGTGTGCTTGTGTCAGTGATTGTAGAACAGAGTAAGTATGTGTTAGTAGCTGTATGAATAAGTGAAGTGGTGTGTGTATAACTGTATAGGTGAGTAAATAGGAGTATGATTGATTCTTTGCATGACTGACTAGGTGTGTGAGTAACTCTATGGGTGAGTGGTGGTGTGTGAGTGTCTGTATAGGTGTATGAGTGCATATGATAGTGCTGTATTGATGAGTGACTGCATGTATGAGTAACTGTATGGATGAATGAGTGGACATGTGTGTAGACCTAGGAATCAGTGAGTGGGTATGTAGTAACTGGTATTGGTGTGTCTATGGTTTTGAAAATGGTAGTCTGCATTTTAGAGTGGGTGTATCAAAGGTTATATTAGGGTGTAAGGAGGTGCATCAGATTATCACGTGGATGATGTCATCAGTGATGTCATTTGAGATGTCATCAGTGATGTCATCAGTGATGTCACTGACCATGTCATGAATGATGTAATATGTGACGTCATCAGCAGTGCATTGCGGGGGCGCGAGTTATAGTTAGCTGAACTAACTATAACGGCCGAATTTCTCTGGTTTTGTACGGTTGAAATGTCCAACTAACTATAACGTCCCTGAAACCAGTGGTTTTTCAGTGAATTTCTAAGGTTTTTTAAATGCTAATTTCTAACTACAACGTCCCTGAAACCTATGGTTTTTTCGGTGAATTTCAAAGGTTTTTTAAATGCTAATTTCTAACTACAACGTCCCTGAAACCTGTGGTTTTTTCAGTGAATTTCAAAGGTTTTGTAAATGCTAATTTCTAACTATGCCTACAGAGGTAGGACATGTGCAGAAAGAGGAAGAAAGGCACAGAAAGAAGCAAGAGAAATGCAGAAAGAGGCAACAGAAGTCCAGAAAGACGAAGAAAGGTGAAGAAAGGTGCAGAAAGAAGCAAGAGATGTGCACAAAGAACCAACAGAGGAGCAGAAAAAGGCCTTAATGCAAAGTCATCCTGTGCCCCCAACTTTTTGCTGACGGGTACTGGTGGTAACTAACTCTGACTAGCCAGGCCCGGAGCCAGTGCTATGCAGAAAGACACTTAGAATACAGTGAAAACACCTACATACACTAGGGTACACTATGGGTTGGGCTACCCCTGTGATTGGCATGACCTCCCCTGTAAGGCCCTAGTACATAATAGGGCAGGGGATTAAAACTACCTCTAAGTAAGAGGTGCAGAAGGAGGCAAGAGAAGTGCAGAAAGAAGCAACAGAGGTGCCGAAAGAGGCAAGAGAGGTGCAAAAAAACTCAAGTGAAGTGCAGAAAGAGGCAAAAGAGGTACATAAAGAGACAACAGGGGTGCAGAAAGAAGCAAGACAGGTGCAGAAAGAAGCATGGAAAGTGCAGAATGAAGCAACAGGGGTGCAGAAAGAGGCAAGAGAAGTGTAGAAAGGAGCAAGTGAGGTGCAGAAAGAGCCAACAGAGGTGCAAAAAGAGGCAAGAGAGGTGCAAAAACACGCAAGAGAAGTGCACAAAGAGGCAAGAGAATTGCTGAAAGAAGCAACAGAGGTGTAGAAAGAAGCAAGAAAAGTGCAGGAAGACACAAGTGAAATGCAAAAACAGGCAGGATAGGTACAGAAAGAGGGAAGACGAGTGCAGAAAGAGACAACAGGGGTGAAGAAAGAAGCAAATGAGGTGCAGAAAGAGGCAACAGACGTGCAGAAAGATGGAAGAGAACTGCAGAAAAAGGCAAGAAAAGTGCAGAAAGAGGCAAAAGAGGTACGTAAAGAGGCAACAGGGGTGCAGAAAGAAGCAAGACAGGTGCAGAAAGAAGCATGGAAAGTGCAGAATGAAGCAACGGGTGCAGAAAGAGGCAAGAGAGGTGCACAAAGAGGTGAGAGAGTTACAGAAAGAGGCAAGTGAAGTGCAGGAGGCAAGAGAACTGCAGAAAGAGGCAATAGAGGTGCAGAAAGAGGCAAGTGAGATGTAAAAACAGGCAGGAAAGGTACAGAAAGAGGGAAGACGAGTGCAGAAAGAGACAACAGGGGTGCAGAAAGAAGCAAATGAGGTGCAGAAAGAGGCAACAGATGTGCAGAAAGAGGGAAGAGAACTGCAGAAAAAGGCAAGAAAAGTGCAGAAAGAGACAAAAGAGGTACATAAAGAGACAACAGGGGTGCAGAAAGAAGCAAGACAGGTGCAGAAAGAAGCATGGAAAGTGCAGAATGAAGCAACAGGGGTGCAGAAAGAGGCAATAGAAGTGTAGAAAGGCGCAAGTGAGGTGCAGAAAGAGCCAACAGAGGTGCAAAAAGAGGCAAGAGAGGTGCAGAAACAGGCAAGACAAGTGCACAAAGAGGCAAGAGAATTGCTGAAAGAAGCAACAGAGGTGTAGAAAGAAGCAAGAAAAGTGCAGAAAGAGGCAAGTGAGATGCAAAAACAGGCAGGAAAGGTACAGAAAGAGGGAAGACGAGTGTAGAAAGAGACAACAGGGGTGCAGAAAGAAGGAAATGAAGTGCAGAAAGAGGCAACAGACGTGCAGAAAGATGGAAGAGAACTGCAGAAAAAGGCAAGAAAAGTGCAGAAAGAGGCAAAAGAGGTACATTAAGAGACAACAGGGGTGCAGAAAGAAGCAAGACAGGTGCAGAAAGAAGCATGGAAAGTGCAGAATGAAGCAACAGGGGTGCAGAAAGAGGCAAGAGAGGTGCACAAAGAGGCGAGAGAGTTACAGAAAGAGGCAAGTGACATGCAGAAGGAGGCAAGAGAACTGCAGAAAGAGGCAATAGAGGTACAGAAAGAGGCAAGTGAGATGTAAAAACAGGCAGGAAAGGTACAGAAAGAGGGAAGACGAGTGCAGAAAGAGACGACAAGGGTGCAGAAAGAAGCAAATGAGGAGCAGAAAGATGCAACAGACGTGCAGAAAGAGGAAAGAGAGGTGCAGAAAAAGACAAGAAAAGTACAGAAAGAGGTACATAAAGAGACACCAGGGGTGCAGAAAGAAGCAAGACAGATGCAGAAAGAAGCATGGAAAGTACAGAATGAAGCAACAGGGGTGCAGAAAGAGGCATGAGAAGTGTAGAAAGGAGCAAGTGAGGTGCAGAAAGAGCCAACAGATGTGCAAAAAGAGGCAAGAGAGGTGCAGAAACAGGCAAGAGAAGTGCACAAAGAGGCAAGAGAATTGCTGAAAGGAGAAACAGAGGTGTAGAAAGAAGCAAGAAAAGTGCAGAAAGAGGCAAGTGAGATGCAAAAACAGGCAGGAAAGGTACAGAAAGAGGGAAGACGAGTGCAGAAAGAGACAACAGGGGTGCAGAAAGAAGCAAATGAGGTGCAGAAAGAGGCAACAGACGTGCAGAAAGATGGAAGAGAACTGCAGAAAAAGGAAAGTAAAGTGCAGAAAGAGGCAAAAGAGGTACATAAAGAGACACCAGGGGTACAGAAAGAAGCAAGACAGGTGCAGAAAGAAGCATGGAAAGTGCAGAATGAAGCAACAGGGGTGCAGAAAGAGGCAAGAGAAGTGTAGAAAGGAGCAAGTGAGGTGCAGAAAGAGCCAACAGAGGTGCAAAAAGAGGCAATAGAGGTGCAGAAACAGGCAAGAGAAGTGCACAAAGAGGCAAGAGAATTGCTGAAAGAAGCAACAGAGGTGTAGAAAGAAGCAAGAAAAGTGCAGAAAGAGGCAAGTGAGATGCAAAAACAGGCAGGAAAGGTACAGAAAGAGGGAAGAAGAGTGCAGAAAGAGACAACAGGGGTGCAGAAAGAAGAAAATGAGGGGCAGAACGAGGCAACAGACATGCAGAAAGATGGAAGAGAACTGCAGAAAAAGGCAAGAAAAGTGCAGAAAGAGGCAAAAGAGGTACATAAAGAGACAACAGGGGTGCAGAAAGAAGCAAGCCAGGTGCAGAAAGAAGCATGGAAAGTGCAGAATGAAGCAACAGGGATGCAGAAAGAGGCAAGAGAGGTGCACAAAGAGGCGAGAGAGTTACAGAAAGAGGCAAGTGAAGTGCAGAAGGAGGCAAGAGAACTGCAGAAAGAGGGAAGAGAGGTGCAGAAAAAGGCAAGAAAAGTGCAGAAACAGGCAAAAGAGGTACATTAAGAGACACCAGGGGTGCAGAAAGAAGCAAGACAGGTGCAGAAAGAAGCATGGAAAGTGCAGAATGAAGCAACATGTGTGCAGAAAGAGGCAAGAGAAGTGTAGAAAGGAGCAAGTGAGGTGCAGAAAGAGCCAACAGAGGTGCAAAAAGAGGCAAGGGAGGGGCAGAAACAGGCAAGAGAAGTGCACAAAGAGGCAAGAGAATTACTGAAAGAAGCAAAAGAGGTGTAGAAAGAAGCAAGAAAAGTGCAGAAAGAGGCAAAGGGATGCAAAAACAGGCAGGAAAGGTACAGAAAGAGGGAAGACGAGTGCAGAGAGAGACAACAGGGGTGCAGAAAGAAGCAAATGAGGTGCAGAAAGAGGCAACAGACGTGCAGAAAGAGGCAAGAGAGGTGCAGAAAAAGGCAAGAAAAGTGCAGAAAGAGGCAAAAGAGGTACATAAAGAGACACCAGGGGTACAGAAAGAAGCAAGACAGGTGCAGAAAGAAGCATGGAAAGTGCAGAATGAAGCAACAGAGGTGCAAAAAGAGGCAAGAGAGGTGCAGAAACAGGTAAGAGAAGTGCACAAAGAGGCAAGAGAATTGCTGAAAGCAGCAACAGAGGTGTAGAAAGAAGCAAGAAAACTGCAGAAAGAGGCAAGTGAGATGCAAAAACAGGCAGGAAAGGTACAGAAAGAGGGAAGACGAGTGCAGAAAGAGACAAGTCAGATGTAAAAACAGGCAGGAAAGGTGCAGAAAAAGGTACACTTTTTATATCAGGCCCCACCCCCTCCCTGCACCCCTGTGCAAGGCGCCCCCTGGCGTGTTGTAAGTTGGGGGATTAAGTCCCTTGAATCCTGAGGGTCCCTGGGGGCCAACTAGCCCACCAGGTACCTCCAGTAAGAGCCACAGAGCTGCGTTGCAGAGAGGTGTTCTGAGGCCACGCCCCTTTTTACACCACGCTGCAAACGCAGCTTCTGGTGCACTGCTGCTCGGAGGATGAAGTCCACTTGTGTCCTGAGGCCCTCATCGCCCCACCAGCAGTGCACCAGAAGCCGCGTTTGCAGAGTGGTGTAAAAAGGGGCGTGGCCTTGGACCACCTCTCTGCAACGCAGCTCTGTGGCGCTTACTGGAGGTACCTGGGGGGCTAGTTGGCCCCCAGGGACCCTCAGGATTGAAGGGGACTAAATCCTCCAATTTACAACGCGCCAGGGGGCACGTTTGCACACTTGTTGTTTCAGGCCCCGCCCCCTCGCTGCACCACTGTTCAAACGCACCCCCTTCGCGTTGTAAGTTGGGGGATTAAGTCCCCTTCAATCCTGAGGGTCCCTGGGGGCCAACTAGCCCACCAGGTACCTCCAGTAACTGCCACAGAGCTGCGTTGCAGAGAGGTGTAAAAAGGGGCGTGGCCTCGGACCACCACTCTGCAACGCAGCTCTGTGGTGCTTACTTGAGGTACCTGGTGGGCTAGTTGGCCCCCAGGGACCCTCAGGATTGAAGGGGACTTAATCCCCCAATTTACAATGCGCCAGGGGGCGCGTTGGCACACTTGTTGTTCCAGGCCCCGCCCCCTTGCTGCACCACTGTGCAAACGCGCCCCCTGGTGCGTTGTAAGTTGGGGGATTAAGTCCCCTTCAATCCTGAGGGTCCCTGTGGGCCAACTAGCAGAGACCACGCTTCGTTTTTTAAAATTTTCGGACGGATTCGCGCATCCGGCGCGACCCCGCCCGAATTTTTTTTTAAAAGTGCTTTTTTTGGGCCTGGACCCCCTGAGCAGGCCTGGGGTTTCAGGGTGTTTTTACCCTGCCCCCTTTTCTTGTTTTTAATCTTTTTTTTTACCTTTTTCCTTCTCCCTAGTCCGAGGCACAAGATGGCTGCCAACACTTCCTGGTTTGAAGTGTTGGCAGCCAATCAGAGGCAAGCTCGTGCTCGGGAGGTTAGGCTCCGCCCAGATATCGAAACTTTTCTTTTCTAATTTCTCAGGAACTACTGAACGGATTTACACCATTTAACAAAAGGACTCTTTCTGAACCAAGACCTACCTTTTGCCAAATTTGGTGTAATTCCGTTCAGCAGTTCGGGCTGTAGCTTTGTAGCTTTGTCTAAAGTTTCCTATGGAAATTAACATGGGGAAACGTGTTTGGGACCCCCCTTTTTCTCGGCCCCGCTAACGAATCTCCCGAAACTTTCAAGACAGGAGCTGACCGGAGCTGATCACTAGTTTTGAAAATTTCGCGAAGATTCGTCAACCGGCGTCAAAGTTATTGGGAAAAGAAAAAAACAATTTTCCTATGGAAACTAGGTCCTAACTATAACTACCTACTGGCGACCGCCAGTAGGTAATATATATATATTGCTTGCCTCACCTTATATTAGGTGATCCAGGAGTTTGGTTTCTATATATATATATATATATATATATATATATATATATATATATATATATATATATATATATATATATATATATATATATATATATATTAATAATAATACTGAATAATTTCCTACATTTTTAAAACTTTCTTATTTTTTTCCAATGTTATTTCAAATCCATTAATTCATCACTAATGCAGTGAAAATATATATCCTTGTTTAGGGCCAAATCCTATCCCTCTTGTCCCTTTTAAGAGACTCTGGGCCACATGTACGACGGAAACATTTTGCGAGTTCCTAATTGCGACTTTTTATGACTCGCAGTTAGGAACTCGCAAATGCAACCTGCCTCATGAATTTTGATGAGCCAGTCAATTGCGACACCATTGGGAATTGTACCAATGTGTCTCAGACACATTGAGCAATTCCCAATGGTGTTGCAATTGACCTGCCTCATCAATATTCATGAGGCAGAGTTACAATATGCGACCCATTGGGAATGGCTTGTAATCACAGGGATGGTGGCCTGCTGGGGTCAGCAGATCGCCATGTCTGTGATTGCTTTTTAAATGAGGCAATTTATTATTTTGATACGCAGCTCGTTTTCCTTATAGGAAAGCGGGATGAATTTAAAAAAGAAAAATTCAAAGTTTCCTTTTCATTTTTCAAGAGCAGGCAGTGGTCCGAGGGACCACTGCCTGCACTTAAAAAATGTTGCCGCCCACATCCTCAAAGGGGAATGGGTCCCTTGGGACTGCTTCTGTTTGCGAATAGATTACCACCTCCTTCACGGCTTCGGTAAAATATTAATGTTTTGAGACCGCATTCTGGTCGCAAAACATTCATACATCCACCTGCAACTCAGTATAAGGAGGGACGCCCTGAACATGCCCCTTCCTAATACCAACTCGCAAACCCTATTTTGCGAATCGATAATAGGTTACCGACTCGCAAAATAGGGTTAGTGCATGTGAAAAGGCTCTTTAGCTGTCGCAAGCGGCCGGATTGTTCGTTTGCAACCGCTAAAACCTGTCGTACATTTGGCCCTTATTGTTTAGCTAAAAATGTTTAGCTACAACTTTAATAATACCATCCAGGACGAGAGGACATATTTCTTCCACTCCAAATATCTGTTCTGTATATTGTTATCGAGGGGCAGGAGTTTTAGGCTGAGCAGGTAGAAAGAGCTAAAAAAGATTAAAAATTAAGTTCATATGTTCTATCCTGTACACAAATTGACTTATTGGCCATTCACTTTATGGTGCCTGCAACCAGGCATGAGTTGTTGTCAGTGTAAGATTTACATGTTCCTTTAATTCCTGTTGCCTCATGACATAATGATTATACATTGCCAGAAATGCCTTTGTGTGGAAATATTAGAAATAAACTCAGATGAAAGATTTTAAATAGAGGACCGCTGTAATGATCCTGTATAAAGTAAAACATTATGATGAGGTATAGATATCCAATGTGGATGCATTACTTGAGAAACTGGTTGTCTCTGGCTTTAATTGTAACAGTAACGTGATTTTGAAATTGGAATTCATTGAATCTCTAAATGATTGTATAACTTATTTAGAAGCTCATTGAAACTTCTAATCATGTCTCAGATTCTGTAACAGATATCTTTAAAGTTCTACTTGGTAATAAACCCTTAATAAATGAGAATCAGTAAGTGAGAGGAGGTACATCTCTACAAAAACACCTTCTGAAATTTGATGGTGGATATAGGCACTGACATTAAAATGGAATCTGAAGATAATTTAATCCATGTGGTAGTTGAGGTCGATAGTGGTGTATATCCATTTCAATTGAGACTTCAGTCAGGACAAGAGGCGAAAACATTGAAAAAAACACAGAATGATGGAAGACGAAGACGTTATTTAATTAAAGGAATTGAGTCAGTTGGAAACATTTAAAGGTATTTCCCAAGTTTGTGAGGAGCGCTTGGTAAAAGCGGGTGACAAGATATGTGAAAACGTAGGACAGCAGAAGCAAAAAAAACAGCAATTTCACATGAGGCAGTTTACCTCATATCTAAAGCACAGAGAAAGCCTAGAGAAGTGCGGAATAGTGGTTTTTTTAAGTGTAACAGCAGATTAACAAAAAGGGGGTGTAAAATATGATGAAATTGACTGTATTGAAAGAAGGAAGCAAGGGCTGAAGAGATTAATGTTGTTCAACAAGAACTGCCTTTGGCTGAACAAGTTACAACTACAAATAGAGAACTAGAAAAGAGGGCTTAACCCAAGTTCTGTGATATTTCAAGAAAATGACTGTAATTGGTGTCATGTCAATTTAAATATGCCTGGAACTGTGATCCATGATACTGATGCTGCAGATGCTGCATAAAATGAATTTTAGAATCGTTATCCCTTGTTCTGGCAGATCTGTTACCCAAACAGACGTTTACATTACATGTAAAATGAAGTTGCATCCTCAACTTGTGCCTACATGTTCCTTGGTTCAAGGTACAACATCAACGATGTTCATCTTATAACACAAATCGAAATACATGACCAAAATTATAGTAATATTAAGTCAATAGTAAGCTTCATCTCAATTAACATCTGAAATAAACAATTTATGACTAACAATAAAATCTCTTAGAGAAGAATTCATAGATATTCAACTTTCTGTGAGCCTCCCACTGCTCTGAATATAATCAGATAAGAAACAGATTAACTGATACAAACCTTAAAAAGTCAGTTTATGGTTTCATTCTTGAAATATAGAGAATATAAAATAAAGGCAAAGTGGGAAGGATGAGGAAAATGGTACTTACCTGCAACCGACCGTCTGAAGCTTGTCATGTTGTAGACCATGTGCTTTGCACCATCCTGCTATTTAGTATTGGGTGCAGAATACTTCAACAGTTTGAGCTTCAGTTTTAAGAATGACTCATGATCATATAGCAGAAACTCACAATGATTTCATACACATACTCCACATAAAGTTTTTGTATTTTTTTCCTCCAACAGATTGGGCATGTCTGCTTGGGAATATGAAGTATAAATTGCTAAGAAATCAATCTAATTAGGTACCCCCTTAAATATTTGTAATAGGCAAGATGGGTGGCTCATATGAATCTACACAACAATAAGCAGCACACATTCGGTTATAAGTAATGTTTTATGTTTGCAGCTTGTAATGTTGTAGAAAACATGCATTGCACTGACTAAAACGCAGTGCTCAATCCCCTAATGCTAAGGTGTATGGAAAGCTGAGATAACTGTAGTAAACAATGTTTTTAAAACTGTTTGATCCACATGTTTTGTAAATATCTGAGCAGAAGGTCATACTATTAACTTACAAGTATCTAAAAGCGTAATAGTTATTTGGGAATCCATGTTG
Organism: Calotriton arnoldi; assembly: GCA_963921515.1. Taxonomy (NCBI): domain Eukaryota; kingdom Metazoa; phylum Chordata; class Amphibia; order Caudata; family Salamandridae; genus Calotriton; species Calotriton arnoldi. The sequence continues at coordinate 540,470 of CAWUFW010011105.1, forward strand.
GCTCCTTTTTCACGTGAAATGTGGCTTTGGAATGGCAGTTAGTGGTTTAATTTTGCTCGCATAGCAAATCTGAATACATTGCGCAATCCATCTGACTGTGTCCCTTTAGTAAACGGTCTTGTCAAGCTTTGTGGTTGCAAAAGAGACAAATAACTATTTTGTTTTGTGTAAAGATTGGGTCTGTCTGCGTAGTACATGAGCAGACGTGTGACATCCAGTGAATGCAGTCCCCTTCCTGCCCTCCTTGAAAGAATATCAGGGGCGTGATTCACAAAGGTAAACGAACACACTTGTGTAAGTTTACTATTTTCTGGGTATTCACAAACTACAAGTTTCATTTTACTAATAGTAATTTTTCAACAGAGAAGACTCCACCGTCAGGAGGAGGTACTCTACACATAAAAAGATAGGACAGGTCTTTCTTTTTATGTGGTGATTGTCTGCCACAAGTACGGAGTCTCCATAGTCGTAAACTTACTATCAGTAAAATTTGATTTGTATTTTGTGACTACCCCAAAAAATTGTAAACTTTCCTAAAGGTAAAAGTTTACCTTTGTGAATTTGGCCCCAGAAGTTCAATAGTTTCATTGAGATAGGGAAACATCCTTAGATAGATCGTCCTTCATATTCTCGTTGAGCCTCTTATAGATAACCCCAAGGGTAACTGATCCCTTAAGAAGCAGTTCCACTAGACCTATTCGAGCAAAGCCGCTACTGCCCCCTACTTTCCTCCCTAAGAAATCTCTCACTTGGAGATATTTAAAAATTGTCGGTTGTCAATTACAAAAGAATCCTTAATTGCATCAAAAGTCCTCATCCCTGTCTCATCCATAATATCTCCAACCATCATAATACCCTTATCCTGCCAAGTTTTCATATACCCATCATTGAAAATAGTTGGAAACGACTTATTACCATAAAGTGGAGTATAGGCATGAATGAGGCCCATACCTAATCTTTTCTGACTGAGGTCCAGATTTTAAAAGCACACATCAACGTCTTAAATTTGACCCGTTTGTAATACTTAAAATCAGTATGCTGTCCCAAGCAGCCCCTAGCCTCTGACCCCAATAATAAATCATAAATTGATTGATCTGGCGTGCCCTCCGGACCTTGATCGGCTCCAACCCTTATAAGACTTCCCATTTTGAGAAGTAGAGCAGCCCAATGATATAACAAAAGATTGGGAACTGCCCAACCGCCTCTATCCTTCGGGAGCGTCATAAATTTTAATGCTCTCCGGGGACGACAGTTAGCCCAGAGAAATTTTGTGAACAAATAATTCATAGATATGAACCAGGAATTATTAATGGCCAGCGGAATAGCCCTGAAAATATATAAAATTTTCGGCAGAAAAACCATCTTGATGATATTACATCTACCGACCAGCGTCAATTTAAGATTATCTATTCGATTAAATTCTGCATAGTGATCGTTGGCAGGAGAGATTTTCTGTTAGTTCGGGGGAACCAGAAGAGGCTCTTTTTATGGCCCAAACTTCTTTTATTGCTGCTAATCTTCAACTGCAATATTTTAAGACCTGGTTTAATTTATATATAACGCCAGAAAGATCTCAAAATGGGGCGGGGATGTGGGCTCTACCTGTCCTCGGTGTAAGCTTGTAGCGGCTGACCTTGTGCATATGTTTGCTACCTGCCCCGATCTGGTTGAGATCAAGAGGGAAGTGGGTGCAATGTTAGAATCTCCAGATAGGACAGCGAATTGAGATGACATCGCAGCTGATTGTACTAGGGTTGAGTTGCCCTCAACTAGCTGGTCGGGTTCGGACTTTTCTTTTTATTGCAATGACTGTTTTTAGGCTCTGCCTAGCTACTCACTGGCTCGATCCTGTGCCACCCACAAGTCAACAATGGCTGGGTAGATTCTTGGCAGTTTTTAGGCTGGAAACTGCAGTATATGCTAGAAAGGGCCAAGAGCCAGTGCTAAGGGGAGGAAATTTGGGCCCCTCTCCTAAGATGGGTTGGACAATCTGAGCATTGATGATGATGATGGCGATAGGTGATGAGTATATTTATGGGTTATTAGGGTTTATCAATATTATGACATATCTAGGATTGTAGCAAGAGGATGTCGGGGTCTATATATGTATATATATGTATTTGTATATTTGCTCTGCCTGGGAGTGTTTCTTCCTTTTTTTGTTTTTTTTGTTTTGTTTTCTTTTCTCTTTTGTTTCTCATTTAAAGGGATATGGTTTTTTCTCTTTCTCTCGTTTTTTCTTGGCTTTCTGCCGCATTGACCGGGTGGGGTGGGGGGGATAGTCCAGGGTGGGGGAGGAGGTTTTTCCCGGGGGGTGGTCATGGTCAGTTTCATATGTGTGGTTTTTTCTGGTTTGTTTCGTCTAAAATTCAATAAAGAATTTGGAAAAAAAAAAAAAAAAGAGATAGGGAAACATCCCATTTTCCATTGATGCTTGTGCTGCGGCCCGGAAAAGGGCCACAGCAAAAGACGCAACAGAAAAAGGGATGTTTTTAAACATCCATGAACCATGTGCCAGGCACCATGTGGTGTACGATGTCCATTTCACACAGCCTTTCCATGGCAGTCGGACCAACATGAAAAGGCTGTGGGAAATGGACATCGTAATCCCTATGGCACCCATTGTAGGGATTACGGTCCAACTGTCGCCCCGACGGGCTCCTTGAGCCTGTCGGAGGCGGCGGTCTTTCTCCCGCCCCTTGCGCTCCGACCACTGGTATCATAATCTGGCGGTTGGACTGCTGCCCTAGATGTCGGTCAGACCGCGTCCGCCCAACATCATAATTAGGGCCTATACGTGATCAAGTTGCATTTACTGGTTCTACAGTGGTTCCTTTATAGAAATGAACAAAGACTTTACACTTTGCTCCATAGCAGCATTGGGCCATCATGCTTCCTTAAGAATATCCATGCATTCTGAAGGTAGGTTAAGGTAAACAAATTCTGTGACCTCAGGAGACCAGTTGCTAGATTGAGTGACTATGAATTAGGATGGTAAATCATCCCAATTTTCATTGTCAGAAAGTTTGGACAAACCTTGAGTATGTAATACAGCTCTAGAAACATATCTCCCTTACCTGACTGGCCTATGTTGGTGAAACTAAGATTAATATCATGGATGCTTGTCATTCATATTCTGCACACCACTGCTAGGAGCACTGGAGGAGCAAGAAAACCTTCGGCAAATATCCCTGGCCTGTTTCCCCAGAGCAGTGACTTGGGATTGAGGCTGTAGAAGTTTGGATGCGAAGGGCGGGTTATTTCTTGTTTTGAAATGGGGAGAACATATCAATTTATTTCATTTATTTGTGGTATTTATATAGTGTGGAACTAGCCACACAGCAGTTGAAGGCTTTACACGTAACATATGATAAATGAATAGAGGACATATTTAAGCTTACACATAACATATTGGTGAATAACATCTTACAAGATAGCATATTAGAGGACAACATAGAACATACTGAGAAGAAAAACTGAGTAGGTATTGGTCAGTAGGGTATTGGTTTAAGAGTTGTGTATTCAGTTCTTTATGCAATGACAGAAGATCCGGCATTAGTTTGATGGGTTCAGAGAAGATCCATATTCTTCAGTCAAGGCTTAAGAATGATTTTCTGATGTTTTTACTTTTTGGATGTAAGAGTTTTGAGAATAAGCTTGTTTTTAATCCTAGTTTTATGTTGTCCATCTGTGAATAATAGTTCATACATCAGGTAGAAGGTTAGTCCACAGTGAATTGTTTTGTGCATTATGTATAGGATTTTGAAGTTGTACCCTACATCAAGCGAAAGCCATTGATGTCGTTTTAGGATTGGAGTGATGTCGTTTGATTTTTTCCACCTGTAATGAGGGAGGCAGCAACATGGAGTATACTTCTTAGAGCCTTTGTAGACAATGTGTGGGAGAACTGTTTTTCTTCGACCTAGTTGTGTGAGGACCAGTGACTGTACTGTGTTTCTGAAGTCTAAGTTAGGGATTCAAGACTTTAGTTTTCTGAGGAGTAGTTGAAAGAAGGAGGCTTTTTAGTTAGTTTGACAGTATGATCATTCAGGTTTAGATTCTGGTATATGAGGAAGCCAAGTGATTTCACGTGTTGAAGCAGAAATGAGAAAATACCAAATGGATGTAATAAGCAAAATCATTTATGAATTGAAGCGAGAAATCATTGCAAAAAGGCGAACATATTTAGTTTAAGTTGCGTTCATTTTTAGAGTGAGTAGATCCATTTGGTTAGTTTATCTAAGAAGATTTTTGAGTTTATTATGTTGGGAGGATCTGAGCCATGCAGGTAAACATGGATACCATCAGCATATTGGTTGGTGTAGGTGACTGGAATTGCTGTGCAGTGTGGGTGTCAGAGGTTCCAAATATAAGTTGAATAAGAGGGGTGCGAGAATGTTAGATTAAAAAGATTTTTATTTTACAAAGTGAGACCTTTAGACAGGCAATTATTTAAGCAATTTAGAATAGTTCAAGTTACACCTATTATGGCATTCAGGATATGAAGCGGTGAGTGGTAACCCCAGTGGTGCTTAACGGTGCTGAAAAGTTAAGCAGCACCAAAAGACTAACATCTCCTTTATTCAGTATTTTCAGGGCATCATTTATTATCAGGATTCTGTCTGTTTCTGTGCTGTATTTGAAATAGAAATATGATTGACAGCAATTTAAGAGGTTATTAAATGTGATTTATCAGTTACATGGCAATAGCTTTCTCAATGAATTTACCAAGATGAGGGAGTTTTGAAACATATGTAATGTTATGGACATTATTTGGATCTCTTTTTGTTTTCTTGAGGAGGGAGGTGACGGCCTGATTTCAGAGCAAATGAGTTTCTTAGTAGAGATGCCTGGAATGGGTCATTTGCCTTGAAAGAAGGTTTGATGGAGGGGATCATCTGTATTTTCTTACAATTCAAGTTTGACAAAGAAAGACCATGATTTAGTAGGTCTTCAACTGTATAGTAGAAGTGAGTCACTTTTTTGGCTTTTGTGAAAGCTTCTTGCTTATTAGGCTTATTTTCTTGATAAAGAAGTTGGCAATGTTATTAGCAGTGGTTAGTGAGTTATTGATTTTTGCTGCTGTGACGGGGTTAACACAATATTATTTTATGTTGAAACAAGGTTTAGGATGGATTGTACCTTAATTTTTTTTTTTTCTGATTTAGTTTGTTTTCATTGTGCATATGGGGTTTTTATGATTTGTCCTTTGTTCTTTGAAAGTTGCAAGAGATTCTTCTCTCTTTCATATCATTTACAGTTTTCTGATCTTTCTTTTACTGGTGTTGAGATCTTTGTATGCCATAGCATGCAGGAGTTCTCCTTTAAGGAAGTTAGTTTTAATGGTGCAAGATTGTTACTAATTGCTCTCATTGTTTAATTTTAGTAGTTTTTGAGACAGTACTTTTTTTCAGATTGGGAGTGAGAAAGCTGATAATGTATTGAGATCTTCTGATATGTCTATGTCTGAGGTGCCCCATCTTTGGATGGATGAATTGAAAAATTTGAGATTTAGGGCCTAATTACATTGTCCGTCGGAAAGCCTCCAACCGCTGGTCAGAGGTAGGCGACCGACATTGTAGAGTTAAAGTCCGACCGCCGTATTATGATGATGGCGGTTGGAGTTTTAACTGGCTTGGGAATCTGACGTGGTTCCGACAGGCTTAAGGAGCCCGCCGGCCAGTCAGAAAGGCCTCATAACCCCTTAAGGATGTCGTTTCCTCCATCTGGATTATGATAACGGTTTCCAACAGCCAATCCATGTCGGCCTTTCCGACAGGGATTGGCTTCGGAAATTGACTTTGGGGGCCCCCAGCAGGGCCCCCTTCTCCCCTGACCCTCTGCATTTGGCCCTGGGGGGCACCTATGGTGCCTGCCACACGGTGCAGGGATGTTTGGAAACATCAATTTTTCTATGGGAGCTTATGCTGCAGGCGTTTTCAACCTGGCGCACAAGCTACTATAGAAAAATTGATGTTTTAGACTGCACTGTGTGCGGAATCATTCAAATGATGCAGTCAGAACCACCGACCTGAGGTTGGTCTCGCCCGACATCGTAATTAGGGCCTTAGTTCCTACTTGTGTGTGTTTTGATTGTATCTGCTGAGCAAGTGCACATAATTTCTGTCTTTCCCTGACAAAAGCAGATTTGGCACCACATCTGTTATGTGATTTGAGACAAAAGTAAAAAGTATGTTCCATCCTATTTTCAAAATTAGCACACGCTTTTCACATTCAGAACTAAAAGAACTGCTTTCAACTCCAAGACAATGATGCATACTAATTATTTTGCATTGGCCCATCTTCCCCAAACTGTGAAATATGACTGATGTGCTCCCCATCCTTAAAAGAAAGTAAATGTTATGTGTGGCTGGAGAGCTGCAAAGTCTTGCCATATTGTGAAATTATTTGTGTTCCACCATAGCAGCTTGTGCTATATCTGACGTAAGAGCAACACTAACCCTTCTCAACCCACATATGCTTGATCCCACTGGGATGCCAGTCACTCCTGTAATGGGCAGATTTGCAGACTTTCATTGGGATTTAACTCTGTGCACAAAACCATCATGCTGGGGAGAGGAGTTGGCCTAACGGCTAGGGCGGTCGACCTCGAATCTGGGGAACTGGGTTCGAGTCTCGGCAATGACGCTGAAAATCCTGTGATTCTGGGCAAATCACTTAATCTCCCCGTGCCTAACAAAAATGAATGTGTCCTCATGTAATGCAACTGGTGCTATGTAAAGCGCTCTGATACCCGATTCGGGTCAAGTTCGCGCTATATAAAACTCTGTGAAATGAAATAAAGAAAATGCCTAACAATTTGATCACCACTCTCACTGTCAGATAATATAGTGTCTGTATTATGGAAATCAGTCTCTGCAATGCCTGTACTCTCTATCATTAGGAAAGATTAAGCTAACTGGGTGTTCAGGGTTGTTCTGCGACAGCAGTTCCTGCCAATGCTTTAGAAATGACTACCGGCTTGGCGGGCATTTCTAAATTTGGCAGGTATGGACTCCGTCAGAGCAACGGAGTAGTATACTCCGGTTTCCTGTCGTACTTAACCTCCACCCGCCAAATTATAATTTGGACCCTGAGTAACTTTAATAACCGTTAAAGGAGCTTGACCCATGTAGCAAAATGTGAGTATATAACAGTCTCCTTTGTGAAAACCGACTCAATTTACACTTTACTTTTGCTTTTTGGAATGTAAGATGTGAATTGGACTTGAATAACATGCTTAACTGAGTTTGCATTTAATGCATTCAACAATTTAAAAACAAATGAAAACAAGTATAGAAAAACTTATAGTTGAGCTAGAATATGTGCTAGAATGCTATTCCATATCAATTTATTTTGCAAAATAAGTAGGGGGAAATCAAATAACATCTCCAAGTTGTACATTTTCTATCATGAAAAAGCAGCCATAAAATGTATTTAGGTCCAGGTTCAAGATTTGGTGAAGCAGTACTATTGCTGCAAAGTGGCAGTAGCCCCCTGTAAATTAGCCCCCTCCCCCTCCATCACCAATTTGGGAGTAGGGGAACAATCACATTTTGGAGAGCTAGTTCAGCCATCAGAATACCTTGGCTTAGTGGCTCATTTGCCAACAGGTTATCGTGATGGAAGCCCATCTCACTGTGAGGTGGGGTTTTGGCTATTAATTTTTCCTGCCCAGGCCTGCCATAAGAGGTATGGCCTTCTTGGACAGGAAAAGGTAGAAATGTCCCTAGTGGACAGGGAGAAAATGTCCTGTGTCAGGAATTATTATTTTTATTTTTGGAAACAACCCCTACAACACTTTGGAAGTTTGTTTCTGAATAAAAATGTGGCATATTGAACACTCTTTTTTGCAGAATGTACACTTTCAGCAAAGAGGTCTCTGATGACATGGCAGAGATCTCTAAATTGGGTTAGTGCTCCTTTGTGCTGATCTAGGTGACAGAGTGAGCCTTCTGACTACCTGTAATTGAGAAGCTTGGTTCCTGGAAAAGCATTTTATCAATTTTTAAAATAAAAAAGCAATATATAAAAAGAATCCAGGATACATCAAAGTGATGGATATGCAATGACTTACCAAAATAGCCTGCCAGAGTGTTTTTCCATACATGCGTTTGAAATGCAGATCAATTCCACTGCGGGAAACCATTATTCTGATCAATTTTTTGTCGTTAGTTCCAGATCCCTGTTGAGAAAATAAATCAAGTGTTAGCAGTAAAACAAATAAAACCTTTCTTTGAAGAAATTGCTGATGAGAAGAAGACAAACAGCTTGGAGAAAACATTTCTTTTACAGGTATAGAAAGCCTTCAAGATGGAAAGCGGGTCAGGCAGACTGAGTACATTCCAATTGCCACAACTAATTACGGCTAAGGGCCAGATTACGATGTCGTTAGGAAAGCATTCCCACCGAATTGGTTCCGGAATGCTTTCCCAACGACTTCGGATCGAGGAGTCCAACCGAGTAATTTGAATGCATCCGGATGCATCCTGATATGATTCGGTTGGACTCCCATTAACTTCAATGGGAGCCTGTGTTCAGAACGTAAACACAGGCTCCCATTGAAAAAAGGGGTGGTTGGGGAAAGTCATGCACCCTGTGGCGGGCACCCCATGGTGCCTGCCACACTGGGTATGGGAAACCCATTGGGTACCCCCACGGGCCCGAATCGGAGGGCCCCAGGTGAAGGGGGGCCTGCTACAGGCCCCTGAAGTCCGATTCCCACAGCCGTTTGATCTCGGCCAAACCGATTCGGAACGGCTGTCCGAATCGGTCATCATACTCACTCGTTCGGAAACTGTCTCCATTGGGCTGTACGATTCGGCTCCGAACAACTCAGCTGCCTGAATCCCGTCCGGAACCGATCGGATAGCCCGGACGGCTTCCTTGCATCGTACTCGGTCGTCCGGAAAGGTGACCGATTCGGTCATGAACAAGGCTTCCGAATCGGATTCGGATGAATCGAATGCAGTTGGAGCCTTTCCTGTAGAGATCGTAATTGGCCCCTAAGTGTGAAAAAGGCCCCTAGTACTTAGTAATGCTGTAGCCATGTCATGATGCCATAACTGATTCCACAAATCTCACTACTTTAAGGATGTAGAAAAATTAATGAAATAGAAAGTGAAAATAAATATTGTTACTTAACTCCTTTGCTGCTTGAACGTTCCGCGCCAGTGCGGAACGTTCTATTAAGCGGACGGGCCGCGTCGGCCAACGGACGTGCGCAGCACTACCGAGGTAGTGCTCGCGACGGCCATTGGCCGACGCACGCAGCAAAAGGGTTAATCATAAAACTAAATATCCTTATATCTTGGCTGATGTTCGCTTAGAGTCAGATTGAGAAGAGTATGGTAACACAACTACTAACAATTTTCAGCAGCTCTCCAGTCATTCTATGTAATGCCTATGTATTTGAATTATTGTACCACATACATCATAAATTACAAATAATCAACTAGGAACTACTGCATTTCACTCATCACAAATTCCATGTGTATCATGTTGTTGGCTTACGTCATAAAATCAGCTCAACCTCATTAGCTGTGCAACCATATTTCAGATATGCTATTTTTAGTATTGCTTCAATTAAAAAGTGTAATTCTACCTTGAGTACTCCAACCATCTACTTTAATTTTCAAAGCAAGTTTAGTCATGTCTGCAATAACGACAGTACAGTGTGTTATATTCCATATAGGTACCCCAATATAGGCCAGGTTAACATCCCAACCTTTCACCTATATTCGTCCCTACACTACATACATAACGGGCTGCTAGGACTGACCCTTTACCTAGTTACAGCACTGCTTATAGAACGTGGGGTTTTCCCTGAACAATAGCCTCATACATTATGCATGAGGATCCTTGGATTCTTGGAAACTCAGCAGGACTACCATCTCCTGCATAATAACTATGTATAAGGTTCATTCCCGACATCATCCTAAGTCTGACAGTGGCACAGCAAGGTAGAACCCCAGGGGAAACCTTCGGGTATATAAACATCACATCTTGCTGAGATAGTTAAAGGAGATCAGGATTTCCCTGCCGACACACACTGACGTGAGACACTGAGGTTCCTGCATGCAGATACTCCGGCTCACAGTGGTCTAAACATCCCTTGCGGGGTGTCCGGCTCGAGACCAAGATGGGGTCCCACAGTCTCTCACTTCAGGTAATGGGATTGACTTTATCCTAGAGGGATTCTTGGCTTAACACCTACATACATGCTAGGTATACTTAGTTACATCTAGTTAGGGTAACATCGTAGGAGTACGCATTTTATTGTCATGTATTTTATATACTAGCCTGTATTTATGGTTATAGCAAGATGGTAGAAATCTACCATCCTTTTACTTTCCTAGTGCTTCTAATCATCTATATCTGTTACTGTCTACTGATTGTTTCAGCACACCTATAGGGAAGAGGTGTGGCGCCGCGGCCAGGGCGACTGACGCTGGAATCTGGGGCTCACTGTTCGATCACCGGCGGCAGGTCAGCCCAGCACCATGTGACTCTGGGCAATAGCTTGCTTAATCTTCCCGACGGCCCCCAGCGCCGGGATGCCTTCGGGTAGCTGTTCGCGCTTTACAAATACTGGATTTACATTTATTTTAAACTAGAATAACGACTGTTCAATAAATAGTTATTGAAAAACGGCTGTACCATTTATCCTGTGTATCTCCCTGAGACTAAGTGAGCACGAGTGAATGAGCGAAAAGTAGTACACTGTTTCCACGGTCCTGAGGGATCAGGGTTGTCATGTTCGATAGTTACCAAGAACTATTCTCTCCTTGGTAAGAGGAGTTTCTAGTGGCACTGTGAGCTAGCTGGTATACAGGCCAACATATCCGGTGGGGGTGTCTGGAATCAGTCTGGACACCAAGCCCGCAGTGTATGTTGTCCAAACCTGCAGATCCTGTATAGGTTTTATAGGAACTACACGACAAGGGTAATTTCATATTTGAAATCAATTATAGATTTTATAGCAGATCTCCTCTCCTAATGTTCTTCTGTTTGTTCATGACATATAGTCTCAATGTACCTTAATCCACCTTATTATTACTGGAAACTATTCTAATGACCCATAGCTGACCAGAGAAAAGATCTCTCACTGGAAACCACTTTTCTCAACAATTCCTCAACATGTTGCACTAGGCAGTAGAGAAGATACAGTGTTGATATGAGGTGTGAGTGAGCGCCTAAAAATCTAAAAAATATTTTAGCAGTCTAGCCTTCTGGAGGTCTCTAGTGAGATGTATATAGTGTATGTGTAAAGACTAGCAAAACAAGAATACAGTTAAGAAATAAAGAATACAAAAGGTCAAACATTGTTAGTCACAGTGATTAAAACAAGCGCCACCTGCTGTGATCCATCAGTAAATACAGATGATGGTTGATGCCACTGAAATATTTTGACTTTGGTTTTAGGCTGATGGTCTTCAGTGGGACAAGCACATACGCTGTAGCTAAAAAGAAGTGCTCCAAAAGGTGAGATAGCTAGAGTATGTAGTCCTGCTGCAGCCTCAAGTTCCCTTCCAAATGACTCTAAAAGGGAATAAAAGTAAAATTGATTCTACCAAGGCTGGGACATTTTCGGGTAGGCTTACTCTAGTTGTGATTCTTTTGTCTATGTTCAATTTGTTTACAGGTTATAGTAGCAGCAGTAACTTGAAGGAAAGTCTTCAGGTAAAGTTTCTCAGATATAAGTCCATGTTGCATAGCTGCAGGATAGTTCCCACAACTCTGTTGCGTAGTTCTAAAGAAACACCAAGTTTCAACTGGCCTTCTGGATATCTTACAGCATCTTCCAATCTCCAATCACACAAAGGAAGATCCACATTGCAAGACGGTTTCATTAGTAGAGTTGTGAACCCTTTATTTGGTGGGTCAGCAGGGCCCTGGCACTACCAGCCATTTACCAAAATTCTGGAATGCAGAATTCAGAACAGAGTTGGACACAACTCTTTGGTACTGAAGTCGGCAGGCAGGAATTCTTCAGCGAAACAGGAAAGAGAGTCATCATTCCTGTTCAGATCCAGGGACAATCTCTCTTGAGTGGATCCGTAAGGGAACTTTAAAGGAAAATCTAGTCTGTCATTGTTTCTGGAAATTGTCCAGTCATAATACAATTCTCAACCTTTCTAATATAAACTTAGCAGATAACAGAAATTTAACATCACCACTGTTCTTTTCAGCCCAAGTTATCTTTAAATTGTGAATGTGGTTCAGGTAGCACGCTCCTATCAAATAGTACAGATTCAAAATAATATTATGTTTTATAGCAGTGGTATATCCTGCAGCAGAGACTGCAAGGAAAATCTTATAGTTTAAAATCATATCCTGTAATTTGGAACTAAGTGTTCTTGCATACAAATAGCAAAGCCTCAGTGTGATAGTTATGGAAAATTGGAAACAAAAACAAAATGTAAACATTGTCCATGCACATGGTGTGTTTAGCAAATTAATCCACTGCAGGAGCTGCAATTTGAGTGGTGAACATCCACTCTATAACAATATGAAGAGGATGAGCAATGCATGTGTTGTTTCAGTCTCTCCCACTGGCATGTTGTGGGCAAAAATGAGAGAATCACCAACATGCCACAGGCTGTATCTGAATCTGTCAGCTTGTCAACTATTGTAGCTATCCATAATGTAAGTAACAGGACAAAGGGGTCGATTACAATGTCGCTCGCAAAGCATTCCGACCGAATCGGTTTCGGAATGGTTTCCAACTGAATCGAATTCTGGGAGTCCGTCCGACCAATTACGATGGTTCCGAACACCGTTATGTTGGACTCACATTGACTACAATAAGAGCCTGTGTTTTGACCGAAGACACATACTCCAATTGATGAAAGAGGTGGTTGGAGAAAATCATGCACCCTGGGGCGGGCACTCCAAGGTGCCTGCCACACTGTGCATGGTTGGAAAGGGGGGACCCGTGGGTACCCCCACGGGCCCGATTTGGAGGTCCCCGGGTGAAGTGGGGCCTGCTACGGATTCTGACAGCCAATCCATGTCAGAACAACCGATTCGGAAAGGCTGAGCGAATTCGACATCCTAATCACTCATTTTGAAATGCGGTCCGTAGACCAGTACAAGTCGGCTCCTAACGACTTGGTTACTCTGAATGCCATTCGGAAACAAGTCGGAAAGCCCAAACAGTTTCCGAACATCATAATCGGTCGTTCGGAAGTGTTTCCGAGTCGGTCGGAAACAAGGCTTCCGAATCGGATTCAGATGACCTGAATGTCATTCGGAGATTTTCCAAACGACATTGTAATCGACCCCAAAGAGTTGGGAGGAAACTTATTTTTAATAATCATTACTAGATTTGGAAAGGAATAAACATATACAAACCCACCTTCCATCTGCTGTATTTAGCTTACTTTGTGAAAGTTCACAAAGGGCCATTTTTAGTGTTTGGCAGATGGATTATGTACCATTGCCATTATGGCCAGGGTACTACACCCACCAAATTTAGAGATGTCTGCCAGCACATGGGGCAACTCTTGTATTGGTAGGAACCTCCGTCATGGCAATTCCTGTCAATCCATTGAAAGTTTCACCATCAGCTCCATCTTCAGAAACATAATCCCAAAGTGAGCATTTAGCTTGGCGGAGCCATTGCGACAGAGTACCCTGCAAGCTAAACTTTAAATCAGTCTCAAAGTCTCTTATTATTGTGTAATGCCATGGCTAAGCCTTTATGCTATAACAGAACAATCTCAAAATATTCCTGGAAGGTATTCTAGCCTTCGTCTTCAAACTATTTATATTCAGCCAAGGTTTTTATTGCATTTTTTGAAAAATGCTGTTTTATGGCCTGCTCTTTGCATTTGTTTGACAATATATCAAATCCACTGTTTACCTATAATGATGACATTTTATGTTAGGGAGCCTTTTAAAGGCATCATTTTGAATGACCTAGTATTGTCACACCGAGTTTACATGGGTGCGGGAGCACTAGGCACAGTTTTCCCAACTTGAAATTCTGGCATGTGAGACCAGTGTCTCTGATGGCCCAACATAACTCCTATACACAATGAAAGAGAACCAACTTTGCAGACCCTCCCTTCATCAAAGAACCTTATCGGTGAAATATGCATGAGAGGTAACTGCCACTTACTTGCCCTCATACGCATGTAATAAACTCACCAGCCCCCTTTTGAGACAAGAGACTGCTGAAGCACAGTTTGAGAGTAATTACAATGATATATGGTAGCCATCTTTGACATAGGCATGTTAATGGATCACTACATGGTGCTTCATTGAAGCTTTTCTTTTGGTCACAATCTTACCTGCTGTACTCTTCATTTTCAAGTGTAATACAATACTATACAAATAATCTAGCTGTTCCATCACACTCACCCACTGGTGGGAGGTATGATTAAATGGATCAGTACATGCCCCTATCTCTTTCATCAGTCAGCTGCATCTACACAAAACATCTTCCATGGCTAGCTTGGCTACTCAGTCTTCCGAAGCTCACTACTTGTCACATTTTAAAACTGACTTTGATGTGCCACTGGGGAAGGAAATTAATATGAGCCTGCACTCAAGGGATCCTACTTTTGGGAATTCCACGCTTGGCTCAGCAATCACAATACTACTAACTCTGGCTAACAATGCCTGTCAGGGAGGGGCGTGGCCAGCAAAATGGCCGGCTAGTCTCATCTGCTGGAGCTCCGGCAGCCCAAACGGTATCCTGATAAGAATCCTGCCCTTCCGCACGCCATAGAGGTGAAACTGGCGACGGCAGCGAACGGTGGTGACGGGTGCTAGCCCAGAATGAGGTCCGTACCGTGCAGCGGGGCATCCGACGGCGAAAGGAAGGTGAAGAAATGTAGGTGCCGGGCGTCTTTCTCAAGATGGCAGATGAGGTGCGCTGAGTGAGAGGCGCAGGCCCACGACAGAGGCACACAGTGACAGCTGACCTCCTGCTACACGACCGGAGCTCGAGAGACCTCGAGACTCGCCCTGACGGTGGCTGGAGAGAAAGAGCATGGGTCCGCACCCTAGATGGGGGGGACAAAAGGAGAAGGCCCAAACCCATGCGCAGGTGAGAGGGACTGCGCATGGGAGTGCAAGAGAAAGGGAGGCCGCGAAGTTTGGGCCCAGCGCGGGTTTTCCCCCATCGGGGGTGTGGACCACGCAGGGGTAACGCGGGAATCTTCGGCAAAGTAAGCACCCGTGGCCGAACACTAGAACTGTCCCCAGTGGCGAGAGCAGGGCCTGGTGGAGGACGTGAAGAGGAGGGGCGCCATGGAGACTGGCCCGCGCTGTTCGGACCGCTCTTTTCTCCTGGCTCAGGGACCTGCGAGAGGAGGGGCGCCTCCGCCTGCGGGGGGGAGGCCTGACATCATTGTGTGCCCCTAGGCGGCGGCAACCCCAAAGAAGAGCCGCGGACCCAGACATACGCCAGTGGGCATAGTCAGTGGTAGTGACAGGAGGCAGCCCACGGTGAATGAAGATTGTGAGGACACATCCGGGGACCACTGTCGCCCAATAAAGGAGACCGGGCCTGATGTGTCCTGGCCGGTGGCGCGGGCCCCCCTCATGGACTAAACGATACACCTGGGGGCAGCGGAATACTGGAGGTAGTAAAAGGAAAAAAGGACTGGCAAGGCGGCCACAAACTGGAGATCTTTGAGACTCCCTGGCTTCCTGGCTGAGATCGGGCCCGGGGCGCAAAGAGAGGCAAGAAAGATCCTTCACCCTCAGTTAGGGAGCGCACGAAGGAATTGAGAGAGGGCGAGAGGCACACCGGGGATATAAAGATCGAGTGCCTTGGGAACCGACGACCGTCACAGGCCTGAGCGGGATATTAGGCCCACTAGGGACCACTGAGAGAACAGTGGCGCCTCTTGGTGGAAAGGAAACAAAAAATACAGGAGTGAGATTGGAGAGACTAGAGTTCTGAGGTCCTAAAAGAGGCGGCAGGACCCCCTGGGGGCCAGAAACACACAACACTGCAGTGAAGAAACACGGAAAGAATGTGAACCTGGGGAGACTTGTGCCCACCACTGGGTTGGTAGCAGTGCCCCAAGGACGACCCGATATGCAACAGTACGGCCAGAGACAGTAAGTGGGCAGAGTGGAGATTACAAATACAGGGGCATCGCCGGATGGAACGGGCGCTGCTTCCAGAAAGGGCGACATAGAGAGGAAACACCCATGGACAAGAGACACACCTCTCAAAGATTAGTGAAACAGCATTGTGGCTGCCTGCCCCCAATGACTCACGTATTCCATATAAATAGGGTCACACGCTCCCTTTGGAAATATAACTATCCCCGGAGGGAATAACGGCCAGGGACAAAGAACAGAAGACCCAAAAGCAGGGCAAAATGGACAAATACACAACGCTACTCCCCCAATCATCAGGAGCGGGAGAGGGTCCCTCGGGCCACCAAATAACACGGCCATTCTTCAGGCAATCCAGGCCTCTCATGAAGCAATAGAAGGTAAAATGGCAGAAATAGGGTCAGAGGTATCCCTCCTGCGCCAAGACATGCGCCATATGGCTGAGAGGGTGACCCAGGCAGAGACCCGCATTTCTGAAGTGGAGGACACAACACACAAATTAAAATCTGATGTCAGCGCCCTGCAGGCAGCGATGTGGCCTGGAAGGTAGAGGACGTAGAAAACAGAGTGTGAAGAAACAACCTGCGCTTTATTGGGTTCCCGGAGGGAGCGGAGGGCACAGATCCAGTGACCTTCCTGATGTTGTGGCTGCTCAATTCTCTACCGAAGGCAGGACTCTCGTCCTGCTTCATCATTGAATGAGCCCACAGGATGCCTGCCATATGGCCACCCCCCACAGCCTCCCCCATGACCACTGATTGCGAGGTTTCTAAACTATCAAGACGAGACGTAATTCTGAGAGACTCACGATGAACTGGGGAACTTAAGCATGCAAACAGCAAGCTAATGATCTTCTCCGACTATTCGAGAGAGGTTCAAAAGATGCGGAGGACATTCGACTCAGTGAAGGTGAAACTGGGAGCCATGCAGGTCCAGTACATGCTCCTTTTTCCAGCCAAGCTGAAGGTCATCTTTCAGGGCACCTCCCAGTTCTTCCAAACCCCAGAGGAAGCGTGGGCCTGGATAGAGGAGCGTCCCATGCCGAGACGTACGACAAGAGCCAGTGGCTCACAGACCAGGGATGCACTGTCAAGGTCAGACCCAAAACCGCAGAGAGTAAAAAAGAGGTGCCTGCTTTCAAAAGGATGCAGAAGGCAGACAGAGACCCCATTGAGAAGAGTCCCAGCGGAGTCGAAGCAACAGACGGAATCAGACTCTGATGAAGAGACAGCCCACACTAGGAAAACGCCTCCCAAGGAGCAAGAAAGTGCTAACACGGAGCCCTCGGACAAGGAGTACCAAACAGACACGGAAAGTGATCACCCGCTGCTAAGGAACATTAACAATATGGAAAATCAAGACACCGAGACAAGACAACCGGACCACACACTTCAGCAACAAGAAGAGAATGGCAAGGAAGGCTGAAATACGGGCTAGAGGGAAGCCGGACAGTGGAGCTGCGACAAAACCCCCACGCAGGAATCAAGGAGCTCAGTTTTGCTGAGCGAAACGACCTACTACTAGACTATATCCTTTGTTGAACTGAATATTGTTGGGAGGGTATAGGGAAGGGGTGGGGCTACAGATCTCTCAAGCTGAACTTACACCGAGTTGTCATGTTGACTATTGGGGAGACTGGCGTAGGGAGTGGGAGAGAGTGGGGTAGGGGGTAAGGGGTAAAGGGTCAAAAACTTCATAGTTTAGGTGTTAGACAGATTTCATGCACAGCCAGGTACAGAGGTGTAGATTTCAGCAGGGGAAGACACACAGAGGGAGACAGACAGCCTGGCCTACCCAAGATTATCAAGGTAGACAAGACGATCGGCATGCAAACAGAGGGACTACATACACAGCGCTGACGTGGAACGTCAACGGACTGGGAAATAAGATTAAGAGACGACTAGTTGCAAAACACATTAAGAAGTTAAAGCCGGACATTGTTTTCCTACAAGAAACCCACTTGAGAGGTACACATTGCGCCTTCAAAGGCAGCGGGATGTACACAATGCTAGCCCATGCTGGATTTTCCCAAGGGGCACGAGGTGTTGCCATACTCATTAGGAAAATCCCTCCATTCCACACATCAAAAATTTGGACAGATCCCAATGGGACATATGTCGCAGTAAGGGGGACCTGGGGGAGACAAGAACTCACACTAATTAGTGTCTATGCCCCGCCGCGATTACAACCCCAAACCCTAGATACACTCGCCAGGATCCTCCTGGAATCTTGCTCATCCACACACATTGTTGGAGGGGAATTCAATGATGTGATGGACCCACACCTCGATCGGACAAGAGTGACGGCAGGGACCCGGGTTCCCACACCACTAGCAGATTTCGCAAAATCAATGGGACTGACAGATCTTTGACGGCGGCAGCATCCCACAGATCGTACATTCTCTTACTTTTCAGGGGCGCATAGAGTCTTCTTGAGACTGGATTATTTTCGCGCGCCAGCGGGGGAGATACAAGGAGTGGACAGAGTGGAATACTTTGCAAGGGGATCTCAGACCATTCACCGCTGTGGCTGATGGTGGGAGGTAGAGAGGGCAGACAGCGAGCTGACTGGAAACTAAATGCCTAGGAACTCCGAGATACAACCCTAATGGGAGTGATCCGTACAGAGTCTGAGCTATTCGTTCAGGAAAACAAGGGCTCAGTTGCATCAGGTGCCTCCCTATGGGAGGCATACAAAGTGGTAATTAAGGGTAGACTGCAAGATGCACTAGTGCAAAAGCATAGGGAGGAAACTCGTCAAATTGAAACCCTAGAGAACAATCTGCTGGAAAAGGAGAGGAGTATTACCCCAGACACACTGTGCTAAGACAGTTGGAAATCACGTGTAGGGAACTCCGCGCTTTGGCGGTAAGAGAAGTCATGACAGAAATACAAGCTTCACACCATAGGCTCTACGAGGCGGGTGACAGAGTAGGGAGACTCCTGGCCTGGCTGGGTAGAAGGGAGAGAGAAGCAAACTGGGTCCCACAGACACAGGAGCGAGAGAAAAGATGCGTGAATGCGCAAGATATAGCTGGGGCGTTTGCACGATATTATGCAGAATTATATGAGGCTCGTTCTCTAGCGAGTGATAGGTAGATAGCAGAATACCTTAGCAATATTGACACCCCCCTCCTGCAGTCGGAGAGTAGAGATGCCTTAGAGGAAGAAATGTCCCTAACCGAGGTCCTAGAAGCTATAGCTAGGCAAAAGTCGGTGAAAACCCCTTGGCCCGAATGGGCTGCCAGCTGAGTTTTTTAAACAAAATGCGAGTTTATTAGCCCCCCATCTTCTCAGCATGTTTCAAGCGGCTGGAGACGAAGGGTCGCTACGGCTAGACCTCCGCAGGGCTACAGTAGTAGTCATACCCAAGTCAGGAAAACCGCCAGAGAAGTGCGAATCCTATCGCCCTATATCATTATTGAATATTGAAACTAAAATCCTGGCTTCTATTCTAGCAGTGTGGCTTATAACAGTGATCACATCATTGATTCACAGAGATCAGTCTGGCTTCATGCCAGGTCGAGCCACACACTACAACCTCTGCCGCCTCGCCAATTAGCTCGATACGGTGAAGAATAGGTCCTTCCCACAGATGCTCCTCTCCCTAGATGTGGAAAAGGCCTTTAACACCGTCAATTGGCCCTTTATGAGGCAAACCCTGGTGAAATTCGGATTCGGACGAGAATTTATGACATGGGTGGAGTTGCTATATGCGGACCCTAGGGCTAGTGTTAGGGTCAACGGAATAAAGTCTGTCGACTTTCCTATTCAAAGAGGAATTAGACAGGGCTGCCCCCTCGCCCCTTTACTCTTTGCACTAGTCCTGGAGCCGCTAGCTTGTCATATAAGGGCTCAACCGGGGCTTGGAGGCTTCCAGGACAGCGAAGGCTGCCTCGCCGCTGAGCGGATCTCGCTATACGCAGATGATATCCTTCTATATATCACCAGCCCTAACAGTACACTCCCTAAGTTCCTGCAATCGGTGAAGGAATATGGCAGACAGGCAGGATACAACATCAATTGGGGAAAGTCGAGACTCTACCCAATAGGGGGAACCGTGGATATGCAGCTACTAGCAGAGCACCTTCAGATCACCAATGAAGGTTTTAAATACCCGGAAATGCACATCTCCACAAGAGAAGCTGATTGCCTCACCCATAATATTAGACGAATCCTGGCAGAATTTCGAGAGGATGTGACCAGATGGCGCAGACTTCCCTTGACATTGCTGGGCAGGGCGGCAATGTACAAAATGATAACACTTCCTAAACTAATCTATACACTCCGAAATACATTCCACGCGATACCGGACAGTATTTTTAAGGCCATCAATGATGAGCTTCGGAAACTGCTATGGGATGGGGGCCACCCCAGAGTGGCGTTACAAACCGTACAAAGAAACCAATATAATGGGGGAATCGCCCTGCCAGACATCCAGGCCTAGTATCGAGCCGCTCATTTGGTGGTAATCAATGAATGGTCTCACGCACTGGGAGACCATCCTACATATGCATTAGAGAGGCTCCAATTCCAGAAACATACTTTCATTCATTATTTGTATGGAGGGGCGGGGACACAAGACTTGTTGCCAGCTACGCGATGGGTGATTGAGGCGTGGAAGGGGGCAGAAAGGCAAATGAAGTGGGAGAAAAGACTAACTAGAGCCACACCATTGTGGGAGGGGAGGCAACTACCTGAACTAGGGAAACTACGGGGCTTCGGGAGATGGGACACAGTGGGGATCACAATGCTAGGTAACATAATCAAGGGGGGTGACATAAAGCCCTTTGCAGACCTCCAGGCAGAGTACCAACTTCCTCATACACAACGAAATAAGTATTTGCAATTACAACACGCTTAGAGGGCACAAAATCCAGACTTCGCTGACATTCCTGAATATGCGCCGTTGGAAGGGAGACTACTACAGGAAGAGATACCCTCCAAAGCAGTTTCTTGGACCTACAAAACCCTGATAAATAACATTCCTGACAGACTAGTATTCCTTAGAAACAAATTGGAGGAAACCACCGGCCCCCTAGAAGAAAGAGATTAGGAGGCACCCGAGAGAGGTCACAATTAAGCTCCGTCTACGGCTAATACAATTCAAAGTCCTACATAAAGTATACTACGACCGAGCGAGTCTCCATGCGATGGGCAGGGCAGAGACTCCCCATTGCCTGCGCTGCAAAACCAGCCAAGGTACCTACATCCACACTCTTTGGGAATGCCAACAAATACAAAGATACTGGCAGCAAATAGTGCAGGAGCTAGGTAAGATACTAGAAGTACCGTTACCTATGGACCCCAAATACCTTATTTTGGGAATCCCTACAAAAGTAGATATTACTAGACACCAGCTCCTGCTATGCAATCTCGGGCTTCTAGTTGCCAAACGCGACATTGCCAGACACTGGGGCAGGGAAGGCCTCCCCACATTTGCGGAGTGATGGGCGGGCATGGATTTATACATGGGTGCGAAAAAAACAAAGTAGAAGGCCAGAAGGTGTCCAAAAAAATTTGAGAAGATTTGGCGGCTGTGGGTAAGATATTATAATTTAGAGATAGAGGGAGGTAGACTGGATACCATACACATTAACACGCAGGAACCATGAGTCAAAAACCCGCTGCTAAGGGGGAACTGCCTAAGCGGGTCTTTTTAACAAGTTGCACGAGAAGGGAAGGAACACCGGAGAGCAAAATCCCTAAATGTATTCTCAATATGCTTGAAGTCTACAATTTGCTGTAATAATGTAATATATGTTGTATATATGACTTACCTGTTGAGACCCTGGCTGAAGGTTCAAAATAAAATAAAAAACAGTTTTAAAAAAACAATGCCAGTCAGATTAAAGGTACTGTGAACTGGTCCACTTAATGTTGTTTGTATCCAATGCCAAAGGAACCATATTGGTACATACGGCACTCCTCATACCACAGCTTGTCATCACTGGAACCCAGGAGAATGAGACAAGGAATAGGGCTCCATTTAATCCAAATGTTGACTTTGAAACTCTCTTGTTAATTACTGTTCTCAGAAGTATTTTCTAACACCCACCCACAGCAACACACTGAGCCAGCACAATGCCTCAATAATCCTAGAGACCATTATGAAGGAGTTCTCGGATATTGTTGTTCTCACTGGAAAAACTACTTCAGAGTTATCCAAAGAAATTATGTCCACCAGATCAGATACTGCCTCATTCCAGGAAAGGATGAATAATATCTATAGGAGGTTGGATGAAGTAGAAGATGGAACTTATTTGAACCTCTGATTATGCTCATCATCATGGATGGCAGGTGGAAAGAATACAAGGGTCGCAATGACCTGAAAATTTCTCCACCAATACCCTCATTTCCATCACAACTCCACCTGGTTACTGGAAACCACATCTAGATGTGATCACCCCAACACTTTAAAATCATCTGCTCTTTTTGTCAGAGACGAACAGTTCTTGCACTGCCCCCCTTAGTGAGCCAGTGCTATTGCAATTTGGGTTTCAGAACTCAATTTAGACAACTAGCATTCCTCTCAATATGGACTGACTGGATTTACTGTAACATTGATCTTAGCCTTTCTTTGGAATTCTCCAAACTCAATATTGTTGCCTTCCGGATCCCTGGGCCACCAGCATTTCACTGTTGTGTACGTTCATTAGAAAAAGGATTGCTAGAGGTACAATGTCCTTGACCCAATCTTGATGATTGCCATGTGTAAATCACTTAGTGTAGTCACAACAATGACATTCTAACAACTTTGGATTGTCGTACTTTCCTCTGATGAAGGGATCCGGGAGAGCTAATTATTGTAGTTCCCCTTAGGCTCATAGGCACACTTAAAGTTCCTAACTAAAGTCATTGCTTTGTTTACATACAGAACATTTGTTCTTCTCTATTTGTTTGATCCACATCAGCACTGTGCCACTTCACCTTTCACAATTTTAATATGATTGATTCCAACACAAATGGTCATTTCTACTTGAACTTTTGTTCTTGTTTGTGTATCCATTTTGTGTGTTTATATTTTATCTAAGTCAGTTGTTGTTTAGTCTCTCATAGAATAATGGCAACTTATTTCTTTTGTTTCAGTAAATTTTCTTAAATCCGGGCCTATTCACAATCTGCATTTTATAGTACGTTTGGTAGTACTACAATAGCACTACTAACATACTCCAAAATCCTATTCACAAACCTGTGTGCTGAGGTTACTCCTCCAACTATTCTATCTTTTTCCATGTGTAGATCTCCAACCCCGACTGTGGAGTCTCTGCACACGTAAGTATAGATTTTACTACTAAACGGGAAGGGAGAGAGGGCAATTCTTTCTGCAAAATGGGAAGTACTAATAGAAGAATATAGGGAATTGTAGAGAGGGACATACACCCACCCACAAGAGAGTAAGCCCACTCGTATTCCCAAACTGCACTTCTATAATTAATAAAATCAAAAAAGACTAAAAACTGTTGTAAATGTACTCTAGCTCAGAGCTGGAATGAATCCAGCACCACCCCATGGTCCAACACTGGTACTGTAACACCCTGCCATGGAAAATAATGGAGTTAGGGACTTAAAATAAAACACACAAAAGGTGATTGGAGGAATGCTTGCAACTTGTCTAACCCCTGACAAATGCTTAGGGTAGTGTCCCAACCCATCATTTTTTTTGCTCGCCATGTCACTGTAGTTTAGACCCAGCCATATCCAAATTGGTCTTGACCCTGCTCATCTTGAGAACAGTCCAGCTCCAAATGCCAGGGCAGGACCTCTCTGAACCAGAGCACAAGCAACCCAGGACCAGTTTCGCACTAGTTATGGGCTCATCAGCCACGTACAGCTTTGTTCCAGTGACACAGTGAGCATGCCACCTAGGGTGGTAGACACAAAAGGTGATGATAAAAAACACCATAGGAATTAATGTTAAATTAAAGTTAATTATTTAAACTAGTTAAAATATAAATGAATATTTTTTATGCTGGAAAAATAAAAAAATTGAAACATAGAAAATTTTTAATGTAATGTATTTAATTAACCCCTTTCAAATTAAAAACATATTGTAACATTAGGCATAATTAAATCATTTTACTTTCATTCTATACATCACTTTTACATTTTATAATGCATAGATAATATTTTTTATTCAGCATAATAGTTTTCATTTAATTTTTTCTTAATGTAATATATTTAAAATAATTAAATTGGATATTGAAATTAATTTATGAATGCTGTACCTTTCTTATATTGTTCTGCAATTCAAATAAATATATCAAATTATTTAAGATTATTATTTTACATTCAAATATGTTTTACATACGTTTTTCAAGTTTAATTCAATCAATCAATCAATCTGGGATTTGTGAAGTGCACTACTCACCCGTGAGGGTCGCAAGGCGCTGGGGGGAGGGGGGGTTTCAAGCAGTCAGTCTCATCCGTAGAGCCAGGTCTTAAGGCTCTTCCTGAATGCTTGCAGTGTGGGGGTTTGTCTGATGCTGAGGGGGAGTTCGTTCCAGGTCTTGGCCGCAATGTAGGAGAAGGCTCTTCCTCCCGTTCTGGCTCGGCTGATGCGAGGGATTTCGGCAAGGGCAAGGTCGGTGGAGCGGAGGTTTCTCTTGGGTGCGTAGAAGGAGATACTTTCATTGAGGTATTGGGGTCCGGTGTTGTGGAGGGATTTGTAGGCATGAGTGAGCAGCTTGAAAGTCACTCTCTTTTCGATGGGGAGCCAGTGGAGGTCTCGTAGGTGCTGGGTGATGTGGTCTTGTCGTGGGATGTAGAGGTGGCTGAGGTGTTCTGGATGGTCGGGAGTTTGAGGAGTAGAGATTTGTTGATTCCGGCATAGAGGGCATTCCCGTAGTCCAGTCTGCTGGGTATGAGTGCGTGGGTGACGGACTTTCTGGATTCGGGGGGATCCATTTGAAGGTCTTGCGGAGAATGCAGAGGATATTGAAGCACGTGGAAGATATGGCGTTGATCTGTTGGTTCATGGTGAGGGAGGAGTTGAGTATGATGCCAAGGTTGCGAGTGTGGTCCATGGGTGTGAGAGGGTTGCTGAGAGCGGTTGGCCACCAGGTGTTGTCCCACGCGCAGTGGGTGGATCCGAGGATGGAGACTTCCATTTTCTACGAGTTGAGCTTCAATTTACTTTTACACTTTTCCTTAACCTTTTTCATACAGCAATCTCTGCCCTGGTAGCAGAGACCTCAACCTATGTGTGAAAAGTTACTAGTGGTACCTTCAAACAAATTACTTGCCTTTTAAAAAAAAAAGTAAATATATTAAATTAAATTAAAAAAGTAAAAAATATATTACAAAAATACCACCTAATGTAAAATATTTGTATTCACTAATTGTGTATTACAAATTACAAAAAGCATGCATATCTTTATTTGAAATAAATATTTAATTGTTATATATTTTTTAATTAAAAAGTTATTAAACTTGGGGCCTATTAACAAACTATGAGGCATATGTACAAGGAAGTGACAAGGCACAATGCAGCACAAATAAAAACGGCAAAAACAAGGAGAAATAAAGCATTTTTCCTCATTACGCCCTATTAAGACCAGGTTTTCCTGGTCTTAATTTTGGCGCTGCTCAATATTCACGCCACCCTTGTAAATATGGGGCAGCATCAAAATCAATGGGTGTTGCAGCGGAACACTCACCACAACACTCATTGCTCACCCCTATCAAGCTAAGGGCCTCATTACGATGTAAGACTGCTGCGGTCTCGGGACCGACCGACCGACTTCCAGTCGGTGGTCCCGACACCGCTATTACAATGCGACTGCACATGGTGCAGTCGCATACTCCCATTTCTCTATGGGAGCTTGTACTGCGGTCGTAAACCAGCTGCAACGCAAGCTCACATAGAGAAATGGGAGTTTCTGTCAATCCCTGCACTGCGTGACCAAACTGTGCAGGGATTAACAGGAAGGCACCGCAGGTGCCCCCTAGGCCCCCAACTGGATGCTGCAGGGAGAATGGGGCCCTGCAAGGAGCCCCAGAAGTCGCTTATCTGACAGGCTTTCCATGTTGGAAAGCCAGACATGGAAAGCCTGTGGGAAACTGACATCGTAATCCCGATGGCGGAAACGTTGTCCTTAAGGGATTACGTGCCGGTTCCGAGTGGACCATCGGAAGCCAGCCAGAATGACCGGCCGGTTACACTTCCGACCGCCGTCATTGCAATATGTCATCAAAAGTGAAACCGGAGATGTTGGTCGGAAAGCCTCCGACCACAGGTCGGAAGCTTTCCGGCTGACATCATAAAAGGGCTGTAAGTATAGGGTGAAGGGGCCTTATTTACAAGGTAGTGTTAAGCCATGTTAAGTGGCTTAATGCTTCCTTGTAAATAAGGCATAGCCCAGTATCGTCACCACAACGTCAAAAAAGTGACGTTATGGTGGTGATAGGAGCTTGTAAATATGCACCTACGTTTTGTTGTACTGTAGAAGTAGTACAATAGTACCACAAAATTACAAACAAAAGCTATTCTCAAACAAACAAGTGTAAATCTCCACTTCTCCTATCTTTTCTATAGGGAGATCCTCACTCATGTGAAGATTACTACTTAGAAGTAAATGTGGGAGGGACCGAAGGAGTGGATAGAAAAAGGGGCTTACTTATAATTAAAATGGGAGGGAGGTTCAGGGAGAGATGTAAGGCGGGACATGCCCCTTATAAAAGAGTAAGCCCATTGCTATTCACAAACTGATCTTCCAAAGTTACTACAGCCAAAAGAGGACCCCTAACAGTAGCAAATTACTCCAACTCAGAGCTGGTCTAAGTCCAGCACCATGCAACACCCACCCATAGAAAATAATGTAGGTAGGAACTTGAAATGAAAGCCCAGAGGATATAATGTTAAATTAAATGGAATTATTTAAAATAGTTTAAAATGTACATAAATATAATTTCATGATAGACAATCTAAAAATAAAATAATATTATTTAATTAGAAATATTTTACCAGCCTGTTTTGAATTTATAAATTAATGTACCATTATTTTTTCAATAATCTGCTTTTAAATATTTCTATACATCACTTTCAATACTTATTAACATCAGCTAACTTTAGGAGTCTCCTATTGTACAGCATAAGGAAAAGTGCAAACGTTTATTTCACTAAAACAAAACCTCAGTCCAGCCTGTAAACTGACCCTGATACTACCCCGATTGTCCTGTAATAGTATGCTCTGTGTCGCACTATTCATCACAATCTCAGCCTACTACTCATGCAAATCATCATAGATTGATGATTTCTGACAAAATGTTCATAAGTCATGTTTTCCATGAGCCATCTTTTACACACTTCTTCAAGGTATTTCTAGAGCATGCTTTCAATAATGTTTGCAAACAGAGAAGCACTGATGAGAGTTCTCCATTTGAACCAACTCTCTGCCCCTGATTGGTTAGGTTTTCATCACTTTGCCTCTACCTGCAACAGTCTCTGGATAAAATAAATTCCTCTAGTTTTTGAGTTCCATACCTTTGGGCGCACATGATTGTTTCTAGTGGGCATCCTTGACTGTTTTCCAATCACAATGTTATTGCATATTGATATTGAACAAATTTAGATTATTGTGGCTCCAATAGTCTCGTAACAAAGAGAAATGTTCCCCTATCTTCCCATTCCTTGCTTTACCACGTGACCCTACAGGGCAACGTCTGTTCTTGTTTTAGAATTCCCGCACCACATACACTTTATTTGGGCAGCAGAATTTTGAAGTAATGATCTGTTATTCAAAATGTTTTGCACTCAATCTGATGGGTGGTAGACAGAGAAGGTGAAGGACCTGTAAAGAAGTCCAAGGGGCACACTGGAAGTTTTAGGGAGCTTTATTGGGTACAGCATATATAAGACCACCAGCCCAGGCAGCAGCCAAGCTTCAACTGTCAAACCACAGAAGGCTCAACACAGAGACCATTCTGTTGTCACGCAGTGACACATAGAATGCGGGGACGCAGCCCAGCAACAGGGAGGAAGGAAGAAGACAGGTCACAGGGAAAAGGAAGAAGAGGGTAGGTCACAAGGATGAGAAATAGACCACAACACATCTCCTTTCCATATAATGAACATGAAGTAGTGAGTTATGAATTTCAGAACAACATTACAATAATATGGGTTTAAAACATTTCGTAGTCTTTATGCCAGGACGGTCTGAATCTCAACCTCCTGTAACTTCCCCGATTAAGCTCGTTGGAAACTCCATCGGCTCTTGCGGTCCCAAAATTATCACGCAGGGCGGCAGAACCTTCAGGTTCTATTGGAGAAGTGAAACCTCTGTCACGCCCGCGAGCATTGGGACCAGGGTGCCATTTAACTAACCTGGACATGCTCCACACACCACCAGAATTGAGAACAACAACATTCTTCCTCACTTCTTTGATGATGAAGGGTCCCATGAATCGCGAACAACCTTTCTTCAACAACCCAGGATTTCTGACTAATACCTCATCCCCAACACTCCAATGCTTGAAAAGCGCAGAATTCTTGAGGTCAAACCTATTCCTGTATCTTTCTTGGTGGAGTTTCCTTTTTCCGCAGCTTGCTCATCCACTCCTGTGTCCCTCACATCCAACCTCAACCACGCAGGACTCAATTTGTCATGGGGTTTTCTGCCTCTCAGAATGGAGAAAGGAGAAACAGACGTCACACAATTTGGAGTGTTGCGATGAGCCCACCAAGTTTCTCTGAGCATTTTCTTGAGTGAAGACTTAGCTTGTAAAGCCCTCTGGGCACAACACTTAACCAACTTATTCATGCTTTCCGCCAGACCATTAGCTTGTGGCGAGTATAGAGCCGTCTTGAAATGAGTGATGGATAATTCTTTTAGGAACCTATTCATCTCCTGTGAGACAAATTGAACTCCGTTATCGGTGATGAGATGTTTAGGAATACCTTCCCTGGAAAACTCCTCAGAGAGAAACTCAATAACAGTCTTGGAGTTCACCACAGGCACACATTTGGTAACTACCCATTTGGAGGTGTAATCAACTAACAACAACACATAGCGCTCATCATAAGCAAACAATTCAAAAGGTCCAGCAATGTCCAAACCCAACTTGGACCAAGGTTCCAAAGGAACTTCCACGGGTGAGAGCGGTGCAGTACAAGTCTTTTACTTTTATCACTGTTGGCACATTCCCAACAGTCCTTGACAACCTCCTCTATCTGTCTATCCATTGTCGGCCACCAGTACCACTCCCGAACCCTGGCTTTCGTCAAATTTCTTCCCAAATGTCCCTCATGCGCTAAATTTATGAGCTTGCACCTGAGATCATGAGGAGGTATCACATGATCACCCCTCAGCAACTTTTCATCAAAAACACAGAGCTCGTCCTTAATATTAATGAAACCTTTCAAGGATTCAGGCACTTCTTTGTCTGCTGGCCAACCCTTAATTGAAAATTCCTTTACCATTTCTAAATCGCTGTCACTATGAGAAGCAGAGGACCATTCACTAGAATTAACTGCAGATTCGTGCACCCACCCGACAAGAGAGTTCTCCACTTCCACCCCCGATTGATTCAAAGGCAGCCTTGAAAGACAATCTGCTACCACGTTCTTAGGTCCAGGGACATACTCAACCACAAAGTTAAATTCAGATAACCCTTCCATCCACCGCTTGATTCTGGGAGAAATATTGTCAACCTCTCTGCAAGTGAAAATTTGACACAGAGGACGGTGATCAGTCCGAACAACCACAGGTAAACCCCAAAGGTAAAACTTGAAATGGCGAATGGCCCAGAAAACCGCCAACGCCTCCTCTCAATCACCGAGTAACGTTCCTCAGCACCCCTGAGAGAGCGGGAGGCAAAGCGACAATTCTGGACTCACCATCCACAACCTGCGATAAAACCGCCCCCAAACCAAGCATGCTGGCATCAGTGCACAATATGGTTTTTGCAAGCATCAAAATGCCCCAAAGTGGGCATGCGACCAATTACACCTTTGATTGCATTAAAAGCAGAGGAGCAGTCATCAGACCATGAGAACTGGACACCCTTTTGAGCAGCATCCTGAGAGGGGAGGAAACACAGGCAAAGTTTGGAACAAACTTCGAACAAAATTCAGCCAAACCCAGGAATGATCGGACTTGGTCTTTGTTAACGGGCACAGGAGCTTTCACAATACTCTCTGCAAGATCCAATTTGGGGCTAATCCCTTCACCAGAGATAGTATGCCCAAGGTAGTTCACAGAAGACACCCGAAACTTACATTTTTCCTTCTTAATGACCAGACCAGCATCTTGAAGTCGTTGTAAAACCCTCCACAAACCCTTATCATGTTCTTGTTGGTCCCTCCCGTATACCAGAATATCATCTTGGAAAATGAGGACCTTAGACAAACCCTCCAGCACCTTATTCATGACCCTCTGGAAACAGGCCGCAGCGGAAGCCAGGCCAAAGGGCAAACGAATGAACCTGAAAAGCCCCAGGGGCGTCACAAATGATGTCAAATGTCGGGAGTTAGGATGGAGTAGGACTTGATGATAGGCAGAGGACAAATCCATCACACTGAAACATTTGGCATCTTTGATCAGGGCAAGGGTCTCAGAGATATTCGGCAAAGGTTGTCTATCAACCCAAATATGCTTGTTCAATCCGCGTAAGTCCACACACATGCGAATCCCTTTTCCCCCATCCTTGGATGCCAAAACAATGGGGGCCAACCATTCAGAGCATTCAATCTCTTCGATGACACCAGTAGTCAACAACTTCTTGAGCTCTCGATCTAAAGGTTCCATCAACAGGTGAGGAACTTTCCTTACCTTGCTGACAAATGGTTGGGCGTTCTGTTTAAGGACAATTTTATGTTCAAAGTTTTTGAGTAGACCCAAATTGTCACTGAAAACTTTGGGAAATTGTGAACATACATCATCTGATGGTGAACCATAAGACAAGAGTAACACCTTCTCAGGCGAATTGGGATTTAGGGTAATCCCCATATCTCTCTGGTGTCTCCATCCCAGAAGGTTGTCACCTCTTTTTGCTACATAAACTTTCCCCACAGTTTCCCTGTCTTTAAACTGGATTTTCCTGACTACAAAACCCAAAACATCAATTTTCACGCCACCGTAACCTACAGGGTTTATGTCTGGAGGAGACAATTCAATCTTGTCAAGACCAAAAACAGTGTCCCAATTGGCGTCACCTACCATGGTGTATGGTGAACCTGAGTCAGCCAACACAGTAAATTGTTCACCACCAATGAACACTTCGCACTCAGGCATGTCAAGTTTATCACCATCTACAACCCCATCCTCTCTCACTCTAAACATAAACTTTTTCTCTTGCTCCACAAAGCGTACCGTTTGATACTTACTACCCCGACACACACGTGCGTAATGACCCCTCTTCCCACACTTGTTACAAATAACTGATTTTGCAAAACAATTAGGACTGTTCGGCAAGTGGCTCTCACTTCCGCACCTAAAACACTTGAATCCACTCTTGGTGTTCTTGAACCCAGACTGTTCCGGATCAGATCTGTACTTGGCAACAGTATGTTCCATTTCTGCATTTTTCCTATCTTTCTCAATATAACTCCCCTTAGACACCACCCCCTTGGAATCATCTCTCTTCGAATCATCTTTCTTAACTTCATGAATGGCTTTTCCTTCTACAGATATATCACCACTCTTCTCCACTCTCATTTCACGTACCCACATATTTGTATTTTCCATTCCTTCGACTATTAAAAGGGTTTCTTTGAGGTCTGGATTCTTGGTGAGAAGTTTTTGTTGAA
This sequence comes from Calotriton arnoldi, assembly GCA_963921515.1. NCBI lineage: Eukaryota > Metazoa > Chordata > Amphibia > Caudata > Salamandridae > Calotriton > Calotriton arnoldi. The sequence goes on from CAWUFW010011105.1 coordinate 572,300, forward strand.
CTTTCCCATCATTGGTGCACCTCACAATTTGATCTCTAATAAGAGAGTCAGCAAGTTGTTCAAACTCACAAGTGCGAGCTAACGTTTTCAAAGTGGCTACATAGCTACCAATTTTTCTTGCTTCCCTTGGACTCTTGAAAAGAATTTATGACGTTCTAAAACTACGTTAATCTTTGAGCCAAAATGCTTTTCAAGCATCATAACGGACATGTCATACACATTGTCAGGCTCGCCTTCTCCACGTCCCAAAACAATTTCATCTAGGCTGTCGTAAACATGTCTACCTTCCACTCCCAAATTGTGCAATAAAGTGGCTTGTTTCCTTAAAGCTGAAAACTTCTCTCCCCCAATAGCTAGTAAATAAGAATCAAATAATGGCTTCCATCTCTTCCACGGCAAAATGGGGTCACCTACATCAGACAGGAATTGCGGCGGTTGAGACATACTAGAGGAAGCCATCTTAAGGGTAGAGATAGAGAAAAGAGAAGAGAACCCAAAAAAAAAAAGTAAAGGATGAGTAATGGCTAGTAATGCATAACTATTAAACAACAACTGGCCCCAGTAATTATAACACAGTAAGTGAAGCTGTAGATACGATTGTCTAAAAAAAAAAACAGATTTCTAAAGTACGCAAGAGTTTTGTGAAAATAGTGTGCGCATCACTGAGGCGCCCTAAAAATAAATGTCACTTCTATGGTACACTAACATGGATAACAAGTAAAAGGGCCACGGAGTACCAACTGTATTGTTGAACAGCGTGCGCATCACTGACACGCCAGGAGAGATAAGGAAAAAAAAAAACTTGCATGCGATGAAATTTACATCATATTAGTACATACCAATAAGTGTGCGCGTCACTGACACGCTTCCAAACCTTTTTTGCAAAAAAAAAAAATATTTCCAATTTTGGCGAGTTGCCATCAATGGTGAGCCGAACCATAAGTGTGCGCGTCACTGACACGCTCCTCAAAGTATAAATTTGCACCAGTTAGTGTTCGTTGAGCAGGAAAGAAAAAAACGGAAGAAACGCGATTGGCAAAAAGAACCGCGATGTCCAAATGCCAACCGCAAGATGGCGGCACGTCGCTTGCGTCACGCCGGGTGGCTCCCAGCACGTAGAGGTAACGTAGTGAGAGCAGTGCGGCACACAAGCAGGAGAATGGAGCTCCCACGAAAACTCCAACCTTGGCCAAGTGAGGTAAGCGACTTCAATGTGCGCGAGAGGGCTCTTTTTTCGAAGAACAATGTGGCAGTTAACAGATTCCACCTGTGCTCCTCAATGACGGCGCACCACACCACAGCAATAGTGGCAGTTGTTAGTCTCTTCTTGTACTCCTCACACTTTTCCTCACTCGCTGCACACAGCACAACAGGCGTCTCCTCGTTGAGACAGGGAACCCGCTAGTTCCCCCTGGTCTTTAGCACCTTCAAGCAAATGGGCGCAGGCAACAGTAGCGGTCAGCTTGTGAGGTTGAAAACAAAGCACGAGTCTCCTCCAATCATGAGCGCAAGCAACAGCAGCGGTCCACCACAAACTCTAAAGTACACTTGCTCTCCAAACACAGAGTCGGTCCTTGAGCATGGGCGCAATGTGACAGCAGTAACTGCAGCACTCCAAACCACACGCCACTCGTGCTGTCCCGATGCTTGAAATCACTATTGCAATTACTTCCACAACACGGAGTCAGTCCTAGGTTTGAAAACTCCAAGAATGAACAGTACCTGAGTCAAATAAAATGTAGACTCTTCTTAGTTTGGTCCACGTAGGTCCACGTAGGCTCCTGGTATAGTAAATGGGTTCGATGGGGAGACTGGTGGTCATCAGGTCCTGTCCCCTTGCAGGCACAACTCGTCGCCAGTGTAAAGAAGTCCAAGGGGCACACTGGAAGTTTTAGGGAGCTTTATTGGGTACAGCATATATAAGACCACCAGCCCAGGCAGCAGCCAAGCTTCAACTGTCAAACCACAGAAGGCTCAACACAGAGACCATTCTGTTGTCACGCAGTGACACATAGAATGCGGGGACGCAGCCCAGCAACAGGGAGGAAGGAAGAAGACAGGTCACAGGGAAAAGGAAGAAGAGGGTAGGTCACAAGGATGAGAAATAGACCACAACAGGACCTAATTGGCTGGTTGAGGTATTAGGAAGTGATGAGGGTACAGGGCTGGTGAGAGCCACAGGGGCACTAAGGAACCTTGGTTTGCCAGAGGAAGGAATTCAGAAGTGGGCCAAATGCAGAAAGGTAATACGATTAGCGGCAGTGAGGAATGCAGAATGAATGACTGGAAGAATCCATTTAGACTCAATGTGGGGAGGGCCAGTGCTTAGTTTGTAAAAAAATAAGAGCCGTGCCCTCATCAGGAGGCCACTGCATTGCACACAATACATTGCCACTGTGCCTACACAACTACTAATTATCACACTGCTGCAAGAGTGACAATTCAGATTGCTTGAGGCCACCAAAGCTTTAAGAATGGCTTAGGTAGCAGGTAATAGTTGTTTTTAATGTATAATGAATTAACAAACAACAGTTTCTCTGCTCATCTTTAAATTGCACAAACAGTGCCACCATGTGGCAACTGTCATAAGTGCAGGTTCTGGTAATTAAGTGCCAGTGCCGACAATTAAGTGCTGGTGCCGAGCACCAGAAACCACTTCCTCAAATTAAGCACTGGGGAGGAAACAATTAACCATGTGGTGATAGCAGAATAACATGATGCTAATGGAAAACATATGTTGTATCAACGACTTTATGATGAAAAATTCATAACTTTAGAATTTGGCAATACACATCCCCCAACAATACAGGACCTTGCAGTCACCCTTTCCCTTTATATCAATCGCCTTTGAGTCTAAACATTTTTTGCAGCTGTTCTTCTCCTGGCATACATTATAATCTGATTCCAGCTGAGCAAATATTCCCCAAAAACAAATCATTATTGATATCCTGATAATTAAAATGATCTTTTCCATTCACCAGTCACTTTGCTCTGTTTTGACCTTGGGCCTGATTATGAGATGGACCACCGAATCCATGGTGAAGGTGCAGTGGCAGTCGGGGACCGCCGCACCAGTGGTCTGACCGCCGTATTACAAGTACGGCAGTTAGATCATTTTGGGACCACCACAACCGCCATTTATTTTCTTTCTATTTCCCATCTTTTGGGCTAAGTACTTGCTTGGGCAATTGGAGCCATGCTGCTTTTATCTAGCATATGTTCTGGGCTACAGTGAGGTGCTGTCTATTATAGATACTAGATAGCCCTTCAGTGGCTCCATATGTCATTTTGGATTAGAGGTGGCTGGGTTCAACGATGAATATGTTTCAACCCTGTCATCACATGTCACCTTGTCTTGTAGACAAACCTTTACTTGTGATGTGGGGCCATTTCAAAAGCAAATGGCAACTAGTGCTTAATCTGTAAAAGAATGAATGTCGGTGCCCAACGTTCTGCTCAACAGCACGCAGTCAGTGCTATTAAATGTCAGAGCACCGAATACCAAGGCTACGTAGTCTTGAACCCACCTCATGCCTCTTTAATCCATTACCAGACACTCCCTGTCCTTTTATCTCACTCTTGCAGGTTCCTGCTTTCATCCTTCATGGCAGTGTTTCTGTCTTTCTCTTCCTCCTTTATTCTTCTTTTTGTGTTTTTTCTCTCTCTTGCTCTCTGTAAATGTCTGATGACGATTAATAGGTGCCAGTCCGAAAAAATGAGTAGGCACTGGTGACAACTAGTAGTTAAGTTTCTAATGTGTGTTCAAATACTTTGGGTAGTGTGTTAAAGATCAGCCTGTCTGTAGAACTGACATTTTGTGTTATCTTTACCTTGCTTCGGTAAGGCTGTAGAAACTGCGTGCATGAGTGTCTCTGGTAGCATGCATTCCTCTGTACCCTCTGAGGACAACACCAGGAGCTGAGGGGCAAGTATAACGTTGTATGTTTCATAAAAGTAGTCAGGCTATCTGTTTCTGGTGCCTTCTCAACTGCCATACTGGCTATGGCTTCTACGATCTCTCCTGTAGAAATGAGTTCACATAGCACTTGTCTATGATGGTGTCATAACCATTCAAGTGCTATTTCATCTAGTTGTTGACCTGCATGACCAATATGTCTATCTTAGAAGAGTATTAATTTTAATAATATGCCGGCATTCCATAGCTGTCACATCCTATTTATGCTTCAATCAATCAATCAATCACAGAATTTGTAGAGCGCACTACTTACCCGCGAGGGTCTCAAGGCGCTGGGGAGAGGGAAGGGGGGGGATGCTGCTACTGGTCGAACAGCCAGGTCTTGAGTAGCCTCCTGAAGGTCAGCAGGTCTTGGGTCTGTCGTAAGCTTAGTGGAAGGGTGTTCCAGGTCTTGGCGGCGAGGTGTGAGAAGGATCTGCCGCCGGTGGTTGTTCTTCGAATGCGAGGGACGGTGGCGAGGGAGAGGTCGGCGGAGCGGAGCTGGCGGTTGGGGACGTAGAAGAAGAGTCGTCTGTTGAGGTAGGCTGGGCCAGTTTTGTGGAGTGCCTTGTGTGCGTGGATGAGGAGTTTGAAGGTGATCCTCCTGTCGACGGGGAGCCAGTGCAGGTTCCTCAAGTGGGGGTGATGTGGCTGTGGCGTGGTACGTCGAGGATCAGTCGTGCGGAGGCGTTTGTATGCGTTGCAGTCGCTTGATGAGCTTGGCCGGGGCTCCCGCGTAGAGGCGTTCCCATAGTCCAGTCTGCTACTGACGAGGGCCTGGGTGACTGTTCTTCTTGTGTCTGTCGGGATCCACCTGTAGATCTTGCGAAGCATGCGGAGGGTGTTGAAGCAGGAGGAGGAGACTGCGTTGACTTGCTTGGCCATGGAGAGCGTTGAGTCGAGGATGACTCCCAGGTTGCGTGCGTGGTCGGTGGGTGTCGGGGCTGCTCCCAGCGTCGTTGGCCACCAGGAGTCGTCCCAGGCTGAGGGGTTGGAGCCGAGGATGAGGACCTCCGTTTTGTCCGTGTTCAGCTTTAGTCGGCTGATCTTCATCCAATCGGCGACGGCCTTCATTCCTTCATGGAGATTGGCTTTGGCGGCGAGGGGGTCCTTGGCGAGGGAGAGGATCAGTTGAGTGTCGTCGGCATAGGAGATAATGTTGAGGTCGTGTTGTCTGGCGATGCGTGCGAGCGGGGCCATGTAGATGTTGAACAGTGTTGGGCTGAGGGACGATCCCTGGGGTACGCCGCAGATGATCTCGGGAGGCTTCGGATCGGAAAGGTGGGAGGCGGACTCTCTGGGTTCTGCCGTCGAGGAAGGAGGTGGTCCATTCCAGGGCCTTGTCTCGGATCCCTGCGTCGTGGAGGCGTGCGCGTAGAGTGCGGTGGCAGACAGTGTCGAAGGCGGGCGGAGAGGTCCAGCAGGATGAGGGCTGCGGTCTCACCATTGTCCAGCAGGATCCTGATGTCGTCGGTGGCGGCGATGAGGGCAGTCTCAGTGCTGTGGTTGCTGCGGAACCCTGATTGGGATGGGTCCAGGATGCTGTTTTCTTCGAGGTATCGGGTTAGCTGTTTGTTGACGATCTTCTCGATGACCTTGGCTGGGAACGGAAGCAGAGAGATGGGCCGGAAGTTCTTGAGGTCTCTCGGGTCCGCCTTGGGTTTTTGAGTAGGGCGTTGATCTCTGCGTGTTTCCAGCTCTCTGGGAGGGTCGCGGTCTCGAAGGAGAGGTTGATGATGTTGCACAGGTGGGGTGCGATGGAGCTGCTGGCTTTGTTGAAGATGTGGTGCGGGAAAGGGTCTGACGGGGAGCCAGAGTGTATTGTGCTCATGGTCTTGATGGTGTCCTCGATGTTCACGCTGGCCCAGGCTGGCAGGGGGTCGTGGTCGATGGTGTGTGGCGGGTCTGGTGCATCGATCTTAGTTGGGGTTGTCTGGGTGTTGAAGCTGTCGTGGATGTCGGCGATCTTGCGGTGAAAGAAGGTGGCGAGGGAATCGCACAGGGGTTGCGACGGCGGGATGTCGTTGGTGTTGGAGCTGGGATTGGAGAGTTCCTTCACGATGTTGAAAAGCTCCTTGCTGTTGTGTGCGTTGTTGTCGAGGCGGTCTTTGAAGGAGATTCTCTTGGCGGACCTGATGAGGTGGTGGTGGTTACGGATGGCGTCTTTGTGGGCTGTGTGGCTGTCCGGTGTCTTATCACTGTGCCATTTCTTCTCTAGTTTCCGGCAGGTACGCTTGGAAGCTAGGAGTTCCGAGGTGAACCAGCTGGCTCTTTTGGTGGTGTCGCTGTAGGTGAGCTTTTTCAGCGGAGAGAGGGTGTTGGCACAGTCGTCCATCCATCGTCTGAGGTTGCAGGCAGCGTCGTCGGTGTTGGATGGGTCGGAGGGAGGCTGAGAGCGAGGTTGCCCGGAGTTGGTCTTCGGTGACTTTGCTCCAGCAGCGGCGTGGGATCTGTTGGGTGCGGTGGTGTGTGGTGGGTTTCTGGAAGCTGAAATGGATGCAGCGGTGGTCGGTCCAGAGGAGTTCCGTGGTGTGGCTGAAGGAGACGTGGGAGCTTGAGGAGAAGATGGGGTCAAGCGTGTGGCCGGCGCAGTGGGTCGGTGTTGTGACGAGCTGGCTCAGGCCGAGGTTGGCGAGGCTGTCGATCAGGGTGGTGGAGTTGCTGTCGTTGTTGTTCTCCAGGTGAAAGTTCAGGTCTCCGAGGAGGATGTAGTCGGTAGAGGTCAGGGCGTGCGTGCTGATGAAGTCGGCGATGGAGTCGCTGAACTGGGGTCGGGGCCCAGGGGGTCTGTAGACAAGGGTGCCTCTAAGGGTGGTGTTGGGGTCCGTGTGGATCTGGAAGTGCATGTGTTCGGCGGTGCTGAGAGTGTCGTCGGTGCTGGTCGAGACCCTGATGGTGTTCTTGTGGACGATGGCGATTCCTCCTCCTACTGCGTTGACGCGGTCTCTGCGGGTGATCTTATAGCCGTCTGCACTTTGTTTCTTAACTTTTTTTATCAGACTTGCCCAGCCGTTCCCCTTCACCCTATTGGCGGGGCAGTGTGTGTTTGCACAGGAATGCTACTTCTCTGCCAGCAAAGTGAGGAAACCCAGCCAATAGGGTTTTAATCTCGGCTAAGTGATGGGCATCTCCAGTACTGGATATCTGACAGTCTTATATCTTGATATCTGCCTCAAAGTATTCCAACTATGTTTGAATATTTTTAAGTATACCTACTTGTTTTGACATTGCTATCCCCCTAATATAAATTCTAAATGCTTCTCACACTATAGCAAACCTAGGAACTGAACTGATTTTAGTTTGGAACTATTCAGTCATCACTGCACATATATCCCATAAAACACCAGGTCAACAAGAAGGGAGCCTTCAGTTTATGGCCAGAAAGACTTTGTGAGGCCCATTCAGTGACATCTGTATGGGGTAATAATCACAGAGTGTACGTGGGAGATATTGTGCATCCGTTACCCAAGTAGTCACCTCACTTGAAACAAACCAGTGATCTATACATGATATAAGACTATTAACAGATGAGTAAAGCAATACTCCCTGGTCTGTTGGTGATAAGATCTTTACACACCTCTAAAATCAAGCATATCTGCAACCTGAGTCAAAACTCTAGCAGCTTTCTTCAGGTTCTTCCTCCAGATTTGAAACTGTCTTTCAGTGGGCCCTGTATTAAATACAATTTCCCCCATAGTACAGTGTCATCCTCTGCTTTTCTGCAGCTAAAGATTGCATCAAAAATTCTGAGCTGTCAGTACTTGACTAATAAGCGTTAATAACAGTAATGAGATGATTTAAAATGTAGTCTGTCACTAAGAGGTATCTGCCCTCATGGTCTTCATATTTATCTTTTAGCACAAAGCCTAGTGTTTTGTTACTGTATGGAAATACCTCATTTTGTATGATTTCGCCCAACGTTTTGAACTGATGCTGCTGGTTTTTCTACTCTGACAGTGCACTGAGGCCTGCTAACTAGACCTTAGTGTTCTAAATCTTTACAAAATAATTGTTGAATTGGCTATGCCCAATTGGCATACTTTAATTTATTTATAATCCCATAGTATATGGTACCAGAGGTACTCAGGGCATGTAAGTTACAGTGTCCATCCAGGGCTGCAGCACTGATTGTACCACCCTGAGTATGACAAACACAACATGGCTCCCAGCATGCCACTGCAGATTGGAAGGGCAGTTAAAACTGCTAGTGTGACTTTGTCATTTAAATTTATGGCTAATCCCAAACCTCCCTTAAAAATATATATGTTACCTCTAAGGAAGGCCTATCGATCCCCAAGGCAGGAGGCTGTATATTATTAAGTAGAACATATATTCTCATGTGTCCTAACAGTAAGATCCCCAAAATGACATTTTTACTGTGGAAAGGCTAGAAGACCATTGACAAGTACAGAGTTGCAGGCTGAAATCTCTGTCCTGCTAACTTCTGAATGGGACTACTAAAGTTGCTACTTCCAGGTATCAAATTAATCATGGCCTCAAATCCGACTTAATGCCCAAGTCATATTTTATGTCACTTTTTAAAACCTTGCGACTTTTATAAAGATGCCACTCTTTTACCTAGTTAATCCAATGGCCATTCACAGATGATGGTCACCAGACAGTCTTCTGCCCTCCTGGGCAGGAGAGTAAACGACTCTCAAGAACAGGAAGGATAGAGGTCTGCCGCAGAGGGAGGTGTTACCTCCCCCTCACAGGAAGCCACACAGGGTGCTGGCCCAAAAGGTGATCTTCAAAGGACAAGTTGCTGTTGATGGGAAAATGACACCAACACTCAAGAAGAGCTGCCCTTTGTTCAGGTAGATGGGCTGGCAGCAGGAACAGAGATGGGAAACCAGTTGCCAAGGAGTTTTTTTCTGTGGGCTTGTAGCCCACAGTTAGCCACACCCTAAGGTGGGCTAGCAAGCTCCTCTAACCAAGAAAACGGGCTCAGGCATCCAGGGAGTAGTGAACTCTGGGATAGCTAAGATTCCACTCATAGGCGGACGTCATCATAAGGCGGGAAGGAGCCTGGTAGCCCGTTGGCTAGTGATGCTTCATCATGGACTGGAGAGAGAACCGAATAAGGACTGCCCTGCTGAACCCAGGACCTGGCAAGAGAGGCTGCACCAACCGCTGGACTGCACCTGCTGCTCCTCGGGCTAGTGAAGAAAGAATTCGCCTGTGGTGCATGGCTCATGGAAAAGTCACTCCAGAGCCCCAGACAGAAAGGGTGAACTCCAAGAGTCAGTCAGCTGACCCACTGTTCCAGCACCAGGGACATAAAAGCTAAAGTAGCCTGTTCTGGTAAGTCAGTAGCCACTTTCATTGAATCGCCGCTGTCCGTTGACATGCAGCCAGGAATACCACTCCTCGTGTTCAAAAGTTGCAGCTGAAGATTCAGACACGGAAGAGTTGTCAAAGTGCAGATTGGTCACCAAAGAAAGACACTGATCTGCGCTAAAGGAAACCACTGGACCTGTTGTGACCGAAGAATGGTAGCCCATTTGTAACTGAATATCTGCTGGACCAAAGAGGACTTCGAGGGACATTGACTCCTGTGGCCCAATTTTACCCCACCTCAACTGTGGACTCAGGAATAACCCCAGCAAGCTCCCCATTGACCGCATTGGTGCACAGCACCAACAGCATCTTACAGCATCCTCAGAATCCTGTATGTCAGTATCAGGACAACTCCGTTGAAGCCTATAGCACTCCTTGCATATAAGGTGGAACTGTACTTGAGTCTGCTTTGGTGACCAGGTAATAGTCCAAATAGTACTTATTGGCCATCCTAACCTCTCTGTCAGAATTGGTCACACAATCGAGGTCGGAGAAGTCAAACATAACTCTTTAAAACTTTTAGAATGTTTCACGAATTTACAGTTACCAATGGTTGTTTGCGCTTTGGACTAAAAGACTGAGATTTAAATCTATATCTGTGGAACCCTCTTGTGTATTTTGCTTATCTTGATGTCTAAAAATTCATACAATATAATCAATTTTTATAAATTAGTGTTGGATTTCTTTTGTGTTGTGTGGGTTTTTATTCAGTTATTTAGTATGTCTAAATGCTTTACACTAGCTCTTTTGTTTAAGCCTTGCTGCTCCAAGCCACAGCTACACAGGGTTGTGAAAGAGGTATTACATACAGCCTGAATAGGCCCACGATGGTTTTGTGAGTGTATTACATGCTGTGGTCGCACAACCACACCATATAATACATAACAATCCTCACAGGTACCAACTATACACACACCTAGCATACATAAACTATATGAGGCAAATTACCTGTTAGATCCCCATCATCCAACAAAATTAGCCAGTTTTTCGCCTCAGTACAGTTTTTTTGCAGCATGACCAGATTTATCCTATGCCGATCGAGGTCGCCAACACTCCTCTCATTTTTTGCGGATTGGTCAAACCTTTAACATTCCAAGATACAATGGTGAGTGTTCTGTTAACAGTCCTTACTAGACCAAGGTGGAACCATTCTACTTATGTGTTGATATTATTGGTACTTTACTAGGTGGTGAAAATAAGAATCATGCTGTACTGAAAACCCACAGGCATCATTATGTAACCCCATCACCCCGAACCACGTCTCCAGCCCCCAACTTTATATTAGGATTTGTCTCCGTACATTCTATCTGCATGTTTTGATGAGACTCATTTGTGCTGGCTAGGTAGGTAAGGTAGAGTATATGTGCACAATTCTGATGGTCAATTAACACTGCTCATCGTTTCATTACTTGGGGGTATCATTACATCACTGTCACTCCATGTTGCTGGGATTGGTCGCAGGCTCCGTCATGTCTTTAACTTGTTCATTGAGATAGTAGAACATGGGCAGTCACTCAGACCAGTTCATTTTTTAAGAAATCTGATGACCTCTCTAGGGTGAGTAAATGATGTCTGGGAAAATACTAATAGCGGATCCTTGACATTGCAGGGGGGATTGTTCCTTGGACAGTTTCACAATTGCATCCCAGGCAATGATGGGCCCAAGAGGGCATCAGGCAGTGTCCTAGGGACCAGTGAGACACGAGCTTTTTCCACCAAGAATGTCACATAGGCTAGAGTAGTCAAACCCAGGAGCGGCCCGTGCAGGTATGAGCAGTGAGGCGGGGTGGGGAGGGAGTCAACAGATGGCGAGTTAAACCTAAATTTAAAAAAAAGAAAACGACTTACCTTGTGCTCGCGACATTGCCGACTTGGTGATGCGGAGAGTGCAAGGTAAGTGGTTTTCTTTTTTTTAAATTTCATTTTAGCTCATCGTCGTCTGTCGATTCCCTCCCCAGCCCACCCCGCCCCACCGCTCTTACCTGCACGGGCAACTCCTGGTCAAAACGTTCACTGAGGAACTTCTCAGGTCTCCACAGACAGCCAGTAATCACAGGAGACTGCAAGTGGTTCATGATCTGCCACCACCCAATCTGGCTCATCATTCTTCCGCAGCTCCCAGGAGGGATAGGAGTCCTCAGTTCTCCGTCCAGAACACATCGTTATGCCAGAACTATGAAGTCTGTGACTTCATTTGATAGCAAGATTTAGCCTGTTCATACAAGTGACATCATACACAGTCTGGTCAAACTGGCAGGGCCTGTGTTATTCTCCGGCGAATCGGTAATGTGGTGTAAGCAGCAACATTGTTTAATTAATGCTCTGCGATTTTGAGTGCAGCCTGGCATATCCGTCATGAAGCATTTGTTGCTCTGTCCAATCAGCACCCAAACAGGTCAGGGAGCAGCATGAGTGTACAATTGTGTTTTTTACAAAGCCTGCACTCAGGCAAATGTACGGGGAGTCAGCCTCCGCCTTCTGGGCAATCTATTCCCAAAATGTAGCACGTTTGCAAAGGACAAGGGTTGTGTGAAATTCATGTAACTTACGTAATTATGCAACATGTTTGACAATTATGTGAAATTATGAATAAATATGTAAAGGCAGTATTTTTTATATATTTTAGTGCGAAATGTGTCTTCTCATCCATTTTTGACACGACGCCTTTAGAACTAAAAAAAAAAAAAAAAGAGGAAAACCACAAGCGTCACAAAGAGCAATTGCTTGCATTCTGACCATATGCATTTTCCCAATCCCTTGTGATAAAAAATGACCGCGATCCTTATGTAATTTTGGGACATGGCATAACATAAATTTCGGGAATTTTGCATAACAAACATATTGCAAATTCCCAAAGTTATGCCAGTTACGCTGCCGTAACTGAATATTTCCCCTACAAATGCATGACCATCCTTCCATAAATATTCTAATATCTGAGTGTTCACACCACAGTTGGACACAGAAGGCAGGCACATCCTTTCAGCATGAAAGAATATGTGGCTCTATTGGCATCTCACCCATGTACTCCATTTATTCAGCTTAACAACGCATAGTCTTCCATTTTGTCTGGCGCTGTATGCCAATCCCTCCACATAGGATAAAGCAAGACACACTCACCCCACCCAGGTATGCATTTTCTTGGGGCTTATTGCAGTTTCTGGACAAGGAAATTACATCACCTTCTGGAGCTCCCATTTCAGGCCCACATTCTCTTTTTTGTCCACAGCGTGTACAATGGTGCCCGATTGGCAACATGGCTACCCCAGTCCAGCCCTCAGTCCTCATTCACAGGTCACCCATCCTCCAGCACACAATGCATAGGATGTTCCAGGGACAGTTGTGGCAGATCAGAACCCAGAGCAATATGGCGAGGGGCGAGGCTGCTCCAATTGCTGCAAGCCCAATTGTAGGCTTCAGAATGTTTGCTCCTCCCAGCATATCGTCAATGCCCTTGAGGATCAGACCACACCCACTAAATCCTACCGGTCAGCCAGCAATATTTTCCTCTGTGTTAATGGCACAACGTGTTAATGACATAACGAATTGTTGTGACACTGAGTTTTGTCAGATAAATGAGCAGATGATATCTGTTGGGAAGTGGATTGTTAGTAGTGAAAAGTAGTGACTTACCACTAGTAATAAAGCCACTAACACAATAAAAAAGGTTCAGTTAGGGTCTCAATAAAGTATTCCCTTGCTCAACCCTTGGTAGCTGGCAACGAGCAGGCAGGCTTAACTTAGGAGACAGGTGTGTAAAGCATTTAAAAACACCAATATATTAAATAGATAAGACACAACACACAATAAAAGTCCAACTCCAATTCATAAAAATAGATTATATTTTTATGAACAAATAGACTACCAAAATGACAAAAATCCAATGTAGGGAACTGGGATATGATTGTTTTAAGAACAAACACTTTCTAGTGCTTAAAAACATATAGCGCAACTTTGGGACACCTGGTCACTCTTGACCGGGAATAAGTCAAAGTTAGAGGCCTGCGATGGAGCCCTGGTTGGATACACCAGCGGGAGGCCTCGGTCAAAATTTGACCTTCGGACTAAGAAAATTTCCAGAGGATTTTTCTCTCGATGTCGAGTGGTCCCCTCCAGCAGGGTGATTTCGATGCAACATCATCAGATTGCTTCCCTTCCAACCCCCTGACTAATCAAATTACTGAGGCTCCTGTGTGGTTGAGGTGCAGGTTTGGAGGCCAGCATGTGCTGGCCCAAACTGTCATTCTCCCTGTGAAGACAAGTTTGGTTTTCCCACCCTCTTTCTGCCTTTTGGCTTCTGCAGCTAAAGTTCTCCACCCACAGGAAATCCTTTGTCTACTCTGACAGGACAATCAAAGTCAGAAAACCAGCACCTAGTAGTCAAAAATGGGGACAGAAAGTGGGGGACACTGCAAACAGGTCCTGATTTCTCACAATATCAGAGTGCTGAGTCAGGCACAGATCATCACATTTAGGCAGCCATGTCAGCTGGTGGTAGGACCACCCCATAATGGCTCACATTTAAATCCCTCAGCCACTTTAACAAATGAATTACTGGATGAGCATTACAGTGAGAAATCCGGGTCCAAGGATCCCAGGACAGTTAGAAGGCAACAATGCCAACTGTAACAACCAGGGACTTTCAGGTCTATTGTCCTGGGGCCCCGGTACTGCAGATCCCCAAACTGGGAACTAAGTACCCCTTATAGCTCTTGGCTGTCAAGGTAGCAAGATACTGGAAAAGCATGTCAGCACCCAACTCATCTCATTTGTGAAAGCCCAGAATGCCCTTCACCCCTCCCAGTCAGGATTCATAGCTGAGCACAGCCCTGAATCCTCCCTCCTAGGAGTCACGGAACACATAAGACGGCTCCTGGACATTGGTGGCACATCTGCGCTGATTTTACTAGATCTCAGCGTGGCTTTCAACACTGTGTCTCATGACATTCTTGCCAAAAGACTGGTACAACTGGGTCTCCAAGGCACTGTGCTTTCCTGGCTGACCTCTTTTCCGGTGGATCTCACTTTTCAAGTCTTCTTAATGAATGCAGTCTCCAGCTCACACTCACCTCAAGAGTCCCACAGAAATCCGCCCTCAGCCCAAAGCTCTTTAACATTTACGTCCACCCTTTGGTTGGCCAGGTGGAAAGCTATGACCTTGCCCTATTCTCTTACACAGACGACAGCCAGATTATTTTTCCCTGTCGTTCGAGCAGGAAGATCTCAGAAGAGCTCAACTCCTGCTTGGCCTTGTCTCAACCTGGATAAACTCCAACTCTCTAACATTAAATGGAGACAAAACTGAGGTTATGGTATTGGGTAGGAATCTCCAGCTTTGGGGGCCCCAACACTGGCCTGCCATACTGGAAGCACTTCACGAACCCACCAACAAGTTGAAGAACCTTGGCTTCTGGCTGGACACTATCCTGTCCATGAAGCCACAGGCAGCTAAGGTAGCGTCCTCTTGTTTCACAATTATGAAATAGCTCAAAAAGATCTTGTGGATACTTGTCTTCTCAGCTCAAAGAACTGTCATCCAAGCCATGATACTATCTAGGTTAGAATACAGCAACATCTTGTATTTAGGGGCAGAGATGACCATGATCAGACACCTCCAAGTGGTCCAAAAATCTTCCGCCAGGCTCTTGTTCTGGTTTCCCAAACATTCTTCTGTTTCTGGTCTCCTCCACGACCTTCACTGGTTCACAGTGAACAAGCGTTTTAATTTTGAGGCACTCTGTTTCATGTATAAAATCAACTCGTGTTCAGAACCTCAGCTTCTGCAAAAACTAGCCGTGCCCTACCACCCGCACTCTGCGCTCAAGCAACCGATCCCTCTTCATAGTTCCCAGAGTTAGTGGCACCCAGATGGGTGGCCTCTTTTTATCTTTTCTAGGCACCAAATTATGGAATGCTCTCCCTGAGTCTCTTAGATGCTGCACCTCCCTATCCACTTCTTGCAAGGATCTAAAAGCATTGTTATTTTATGTCTCACTTCTAAGCGGTCGTACCTGTCCTCTAAGTGCTGGGAAACCCAATGAGTAGCTACGCGCTATGAAAGAACTCAATAATAATAATAATAACAATCGTAATAATAATAATAATAATAATAATAGTAGCATGAAGAGAGGTCCAGATATTTCTCAGGGAGGTTATGAGGGCTTGAGACTCAGAATTTAGCAACAAACAATATTCAATGAAACCAATTCCTAGTCAGCGCTTTTTCTTTTAAAAAGGAAAAGTACTTAATTAAAAACCTAAACATTCTAAACAGTTTGACAGGTGCGAATACCAATGGGGACACCAGCTGAAGGACCTCACTAACTATAGGGGTCACACAGGAAGGAAACTTCACAGTCATCTAATAATCCCCTAAATGTAGAGACTAAGACTCCTAAACTGGAGGCATCCTTCTTGGTTTGCACACCAGCAGTTCCAAACAAATTGAATTACTATACCCCCATATGTGCCTACAAAATACATGTGATATGCGCACATGTCACAGACTTCTTAGGGGCAAATGCCAAATGCAACATGGGATCAGGAATTCACAAGTGTGTCCTGACCCCAAATGCAATACTACATAATCTGGAAGCACCACACAAAGAGTGGGTTCAAATCTTGATATATCTGAAACAAATGCACCAGATTTGATGAGATTTAGTTATTGCTCCAGGTGGCGTGCTGAAACCACCATACGTGCAGTTTTAGGTTGTCCTGCCATCTTAATTTTTAGTTGGTTTTCTTGAATGATCTAAAAGTGCTTTTCCCAGCCCTTCCTATTTCATAAGCAATGGCAGAAAAAGCTTTGGTACCCTCCCACCTACCCAGCTCTTAGTAGCCACCTGTCTTGGGGTCTTCCTGCAGTAGCATCTCATGGCTCTCAATGCAGACTACATTCCTTGACTGCACTTCTCAGGCACCTAGGCCTCCTGGCCACTTGTAACATGCCACTCTTAGAATACCACAATGGACAATGCAAAAAGTGATGGATGGAATATTTTAATTAATCTCAGCCATTGCCAATTACTCAGAGCCCCATCACAGTCTATCTTTTTGTTGCCCAACATGCCACCTCAGATTAGACCCAACCATATGCAAATCAGCCATGATCCTGCTCCATTAGGAGCAGTCCAGCCCAAACTGCCAAGCCAGGTCCTCTCCGAACTGGCACACAAGCAACACAAAACCGGTTTTGGCCGAACTGGGCCTTTACGTCAGGGTCAGCTTGGTTCCAGCAGCACAGTGAGCACAGACCCACCCATTGCACTTAGGGTGTTACAGGGAAAGATAAAAGAAAGCGATGGAAGACTTGTATTAATCTCAGTCCCTGGCAGTTATTAAAGGCAGCATCAGGACTGGGTCTAATTTATGACTTGCCTGCTGCTGCAAAGAACGTGTACCATGCAGATCACAGAACTGTATTTTATGTGGATAGCTCAACGCACTACCGCTTTTGTCACAGAAATACATTGGTTTCTTGCAGTTCATATGTTAAATTCCTATTATAGCACATTGACCTATGAACTATTATCAAAGAGCTGCATGCAAACTGCATGGTATAGGTTAGAACATTATGTATTTTCCCCAGTCTTTTGTTATCCTAATGTTGCTAAAAAAAGTTAGTTTGGGTAGAATGACATTAAAGGTAACGAAAACCCCAACCACTGTGCTACGTTTTAATTCCTCAGTTTGTCCTTCTCCAGACCAAATGCTTAAAACATCCTGCCTAGTAGTATGGATGATGTGATTCCTACACCTTAAAATCCTCATTGTTTTATGTAACATTTCCTATAGACTGATTTACACACATATGACTAATTGTCTCTGTATAATGTGTGCGTAATGTAAAGTGCTCTGACACCCTACAATGGTATGAGTAGCGCTATAAAAGAGATGAAATGCATGTGAGAGAGAGGCTATGAGAGATGTGGGGCACTGTTGGAGGGTGATAGTGAGGGAATCCTTGGATAAGGAGGTCATTGGGGGCTCAAAATATAATTGTTGCACTGGGTGCCACCAGCACTAAAGCCGGCCCTGACTGAAGTTTGGCTGTTTAGCCTACGAGGTAGGCTTCCAGTTTATTTGCTTTGGAGACAAGCTCCTGAGTGATGACTTAGCAGAAAGCTTGTGAGTGTGGTATCTCAGTGAGGAGGGATTTTGGGTTGTGGAATTCTGAGACAATTCTTTATAGTTCGTTTGAAGGCCTTCTATACTGGAAATCTCTGTGAAACAGTGGAGTATTTTTTCCATTTTTGATTGATACACAATTTGGATATACTGTTGTGACAGTGGAGGCACATTGTTTCATTTATGTCATTGGATTTTTTCCATTAGCACTGTACTGCACCTCGCTGTATTTTTACTTTCTATTTTTTTACCCAAAGTGTCTATGCTGTGCTTAGGTAAGTAGGTGACTTCTCTAATATTTGTCTGTCAAAGCCTTTACTAAGCAAGCTGTAGAATCCTATGACGCTGAGATTCACGACGTTTACTCATTTGATGATCTTGTGGTGGCATCAGTGTCTATTAATGTTCCATCGTAAGTCAGTGCTCTTCCTATCAGTGGAAATGAGCAATAGAATTTAGGCGAAACATATACCATACAAGAATTGATTTGGTATGCAATTTATTTATTTATTTTATTTATTTATAAAGTTTTATATAGCGCGAACATGATCCCGAAGGATATCAGAGCGCTTTACAATTTGAGGGAAAGGAAGGTAATAGTAGCAGTACAATCGTCTGAAGGGGTACCAACCTAAACAAATCACATATGCATATCAAACAAAGGTTACAATCGAAAGGGACGATAAAGGGTAAGATAAAAACTGGAACATAGCGAACTGGGAGGGGAGCAAGTGACTAGTAAAGCAGAATAACACCAAAACACAGGACTTAGGGTGTAGGTCCAAAGCATTAGAGCAGAGGATCCGAGACCCTTTTAAGGTAGGAACTTGTTCATGAGGAATCTTTTTACTTCCAATTTGAAGGCAACCTTGGAGGAGATTCTGCGTATTTCCGGTGGGAGAGAGTTCCAGATCTTTGGCGCAGAGCCGGAGAAAGCTCGGTGACACGTTCTCTTTTTGCGAAAGATCTGAGGTTTGAGGAGGAGAGATTTAGCACTCCGAGAAGGTCTACCCCCTCTGGATAATTCTAGCTTTTGCGCTAGATAACTGGGGGTTTTGAAATGGAGGGCTTTGTGAGATAGACAGGCAATCTTTAGCTAAATTCTTGCTTCATAGGGCAACCAATTTAGGGATTTTAAGACTGGCGAGATGTGCTCATTTCTTTTGGTCCCCGTGACCAGTCTGGCCGCCGCATTAAGTGAAGCCCTTAGTGGGGCCAAGGTATATTTGGGGAGGCCACAGAGTGTAGCACTGCCATAGTCTAGCCTCGGCAAAACAAGCGCTTGGACCACTTGCTTGAAGTCAGCTTGTGGGAGGAAAGGTTTGAGATTCCTGAGTATCCTCATGAGGTGATTCACTCCCTTACACACATTGCTGATATGAGTTTTCATGTTCAGATGCTTGTCTAGGGTGAGTCCGAGAGATTTAGCTGAGTCAACAATGAGGGGGGAGCAGTTGAAGGCAGTGAGGTGGTTCATCCAAAGGTCTATCTTGGGGATGTGAGTCGGGGGAGAAATGAGAAGGAATTCTGTTTTGGAGGTGTTGAGCAAGAGGTGGTTCTCAGTCAACCAGTTTTGAGTATTTATTAGGGTAGAGTTGAGTGCTATAAGGTTATTCGGGGAGGAGATTTTCAGATAGAGTTGCGTATCATCCGCATACATATGGAAGAGAATGTCAGCGGAATTTAGAGCATTAGCTAAAGGTTCCAAGAATAAATTGAAGAGTATGGGGGATAGGGCGGACCCTTGGGGGACCCCCATGGATACTAGTGAAGGCTGGGAGAGAGAGTGGTTCGCCTTAACTCTTTGGGATCTGTGGTGGAGGAAGGATGAGAACCATTGCAGCACCGAACCAGAAAGGCCCATCCTGTGCTTCAAAATGGATAGGAGGTTGTCGTGATTCACAGTGTCAAACGCTGAGGAAAGATCCAGGAGGATGAGGAGGCAGGATTCATTTTGGTCGAGCATTTTCAAAATGTTATCCATAACGTGCGTGAGAGCCGATTCGGTGCTGTGCCCACTCCGGAAGCCAGATTGGTGTTGGTCCAGGAGATGGAAATTCTCGATGTGGGCACAGAGTTGAGATTGGACACATTTTTCTAGGAGTTTGGCAAGGGTGGGGATGTTAGAGATAGGACGGAAGTTGTTAAGGTCCGTACTATCCGTACTAGTCCGTACTAGTCCGTACTATGCAATAGTGATTGAATGCTCCTACTGGCACAAGCTAACATCCTTGGGCACAATGTTTTAGAAGATCATGATAATTCAGACCTTCTCAAACGTCAGCAAATGGTTTCGCAGGCTGGCACAACTTCCACATATGAACATATTTAACATTGCGCATGTTCACAAGGATAAAATAAAAACGATGGCAATCCGAGTTGGGCAAAAACATGTTGGTCCTTTATGTCATACCCCAAAAAAACAAGTGAAACAGCCAACCTTGCACTGAGTTGTGAGACAGGATAGGTTTGGCAGCGCATGCCTTAAGCAAACTAAGACAAACATAAAAACTTTAAGAAAAGCAGTACAGTACCTTCCTTGCGGTGAACAGTTCTTCAGCAAAATACATTGCTTTGCTGACTGCACAGTGCACAGTAAGGGGAACCGAGAAATTGATTTATTTTTCATATCTGAAAGGATTAAAAATCTGTTTTGTGCCTGCAAATGTGAAATTCCAACCACAAACCATGATGTCAGGTTCATCATTGCTGAACCGCACATGGTCCTTGATAGTGCTTAGAACAATAAATTTGTAGACTGCAGGGGGCCTACTCGTTCAGCGCCGCAGAATGTAAGTGCATCTGTTGTATACTTCTGACTAGCTTGACCCTCAAGGACTAAGAAGCCTTGCCCTAGAAAGGTGACTGTTTGTCTTCTGTGTCTACATTCTGCATAGGTTGCTGACATTTGCCAATGTTATTTAATTGTTATATTCTATCAGTAATTATATACCAAGAGACACACTGTTAAGGTTTCCATTTCTTTGCTTGTCTTCGCCCCTTTTTCCCCAGTAAGTTCTGCTACCATACAACTATCTTCGAAGAATACCATTTCACACGTGCTCCCGCCATTGAAATTTGCGGTCTTCACTTCCCCACATCATCATTCATTCTATTTTTTTGTGCCCATTGGACTGTGTAATAAATCACATAATGACATAATCCGTGTTTATGTCTAGTAATCTCAAATGTGTTCCCCTAGTGAAACAAGTGTCCCTCACAAAGTCTGAAGCTTCTACATAGAGTTTTGGAGGGCTTAGCATCACATGCAATCCTTGCCAATGACTGGAGTGTTACAGTGATCTTCAGTTTGCTCCACAACAACTCTTAAAACCATCCATCATTTAGGACTCATCTCCGTGCATGGCCACTAACAAACGCTTTCCTAGGCTTTCCATTTCCTCTTTAGCACCATTCAAACCACTTAAACAGTAGCAGCCCTGAGCCCTGGAAGAAGACTCCAGTAGTATATACCTTCAACCACAAGAGCGACTTAATCTTGCATTTCATCAGCACCTTACTCTTACATGCTTTCTAGATGTGTAATGGCATTATAAACTTTAATGTGTGCACTCTCTGCTATTACAGTTGCCTACTCCTTCTCCTCTACATTTAATCCATTCTCGCTTCCATTAGTAAATTCCCCATATTATAAGTCAGTCCATAGGGATCTACCCACTTGTTCTACCTATCCCTACTTTCAAACTTAAAATAACTACAACTCTGGAGTTTTCTTCCCCTTTGACTACATTCCACGCTCACTCTGTGCCCAATTCACCCCAATTCAACTCTCTAATCATACACCAAGGTAATGCATGTCTATATTAAGAGAATTTAGAAAATGCTCACACCCTATAGATTCCAAACGCTACACATGATGAAACAGAGAAAGATGATTAAGAGGAAGAAGTGAAAGGGCAGAATAATGATTAAAGGGCATTTCCTATTCTCTGAGATCAAAAGTGGGAGAGTTGTATCATTTAGGGGAGTAGGGTGGTGTCAATGACCAACTTTAAATGATTGTGCCAAACCCAGCTATTAAAGCCTTCTCCCTCTAAAGAAGTATTCCACCCATCAAGGAGTACAACCTGCAGTGCCTGCATGCCTCTGCTTGACCACACGACTACCTGCAGTTATCCAAAATTGATTGACTGTATTTGTCATAAAGACTTTCTAATTTTCATCACTGATTAGATTTTCTAATAACTTTAAGGTGACAGAATAATGCAGGCTTATGTTCTGAACAGTAATGTTGAAGTGTAGTATGTCAAAAGTTAGATTCATGGGTATAACAATAGTGATTTTTTACCATAACGCGCTTTCTTAAACCTTGGTATTTTGGAAGAGCTATAAAGATGTGGAGCAGCATGAATGGAAAGTGCTAAGGTGGCCCTAGGGTTTGCTGAATTGGTAGGTCACTGACTCATGGCCTCCTGTGCTTTAATTACAGCACTTCTTACTGTAGAACCACAAGAGTGGTGGGGCAGAAGGTTGACAATAATGAAGGCTGGATTGCTGTTTCATAAACAATGTTTAGATGCATAGGCTAAGGAGTACAGAGGTAGATTTGCAAAGCAATTGAGATGATCGCTAGAACAAAGGTACGTACCAACAGCGGACAAGCACTTTTCAATGTCGCCTTTCAGCTCCAGGGCCTTATTCACGTCATGTTTGCTGTAGGTCGCATATTTCTGAAACGCTAAATAGATGATGCATTATCAGATGACATAAGGATATATATTTCCTCAGATATTTTTTCCTCAAAAGAGCTCCTTGAAACAACTACATTTTAGGTTACTCTAGCAAAGGCATTGTAATTGCTTTTAACAGGAACATTGAAAAAATCCTTTATTGATCTCACACGTGACCAACTTTAGCTGCCTCGCCTTCCTCATGTTTCAAAAAACACTTTAAAAATAAATACACACATACATTCTTTCACAAACATGCTTACATACATACATGCACACATACATACATACATACATATTTTTTGTCATTCCTCTTCACCCATTAGACAATTCAAGGGTCATCAACATTTTTTTGTGAATCTGATGTTCGCATGTCAGAATATCATGTATCAAAATGTCATCTAACATAAATAGTGTGCCCTAAATATCTTTTACAAAAATATTATCCCTTTGGGTGCATATTTCATATTTTTAACTCCATTGTAGTGTTATTTTGGTAAACGATATTTGGGAAATAGTGTTAATCTCAGATGATATTCTGACGACAAAATTCTGGTATTATACAGAATAAGATACCATCCCAACGCAATTGCCTGCATCTTGGCAAAGGATTGCAACCACAATTGTCATCTCAAACCATTGAAAAATATCATTAGGACTCGCAATTTTAAAAGGAGATACTGCTTTGAGCCTCTCATGCCCCTCTTAATCGTGGTTCGCAATGCATTGCAGAATCCCTTTTGAAAATTAGAAAGACTAGCATAGGGTGTTTAGTGCATTGAAAGCACAATTTTGCAGTATTAAACCCTGTGATTTTGGGAATCACCAGCCTTGTAACCGAAAAACAGCGCTGTGCACCAAGCCGCTAATTCCGAGAGTCCATGTGATTTGAATATATTCTGTATGCTGTGCCCAGCCGCCAGTTAGGAGCCGCAGAGAAAATGCATAGCAGGAGGTGTCTTTTCAGATGAGGAGTAGGTGATCTGGCCATCATTTCAGGACCACAACAGGGCAAAGTGGTGCTGTCAGCATGCACTCGCGGCTCAAGTACTAAGGAGTTTTGCTCAACACCAGGGAGATGGGCATCCAAATGGAATGCAGGTTACACATCCTGTGTATCAGCCACTGGCTCATAACCCACAAAAGGGGTGTGTTCCATGGAGGGCTACACAGTGTGTGACAAGAAATGAGACTGCGCAGACACTACTTCGTTGTTCAAATGTTGTTATAGCCAATTCATATGAAAGCAGAAAACTAAGAATGGGAGATATATATATATAAAGCACAGGTGTAATATGCTGAATGAGAGACATAATCAAACATTAGGAAAAAACAAAACCAGGTATGAAAAAGCTAACAGAATATTAAACAACTTTAGAAAACTATGTGCTTTTGATATGCACAAAGATTTTTTATGCTCCAAGCTAATTATAATTAGGGCTCCCGGTTTTATGGTATTTATTTTTTTGCCATTTCCGTCTGTATTTATCCATATTTATTTTTTGGGCATTTTTTCTGTATTTATCCACATTTATTTTTGCCACAAGCAAAAGACGACGCTTACATCTAGTATTTTTCCACATTTATTTAAATTGCCAATGCATACATATTGGTCAACACTATACATTCATCTGAAAACTTTGCCATTTGCAGAACGTCCCAAATATGCTTAAAAGTGCTATCACAAGCCATTTGTCTCAGAGCCTTGCAGTTTCTGTCATCTGCAGAGTGCCACATCCTCTCCCCCACTGAACACCATACTGCCCCACTGAGAGAAACTCACACTGCCTTCAGCTGCAACCCAATTGTGCCCCGCTATAAACACCTGGAAACAATTCAATTCAAATTATGCACTAGACTACAGTAATATGCTGCCTGAAAAAAAATAACATACTGGAAAAAAGCAAACACTCATAGGGAACACAACTTAAAGCTTTTACACTCATTATTCAGAAATCAATGAGCGTTTTTGCTTGAAAAGCTAACATGAAAAGAAAAGTAGCGCTTCACTGGCAAACTCTGTAAGGTGGCGCTAATGTGTTTGAGTGTAAATAACACCAATCTGGCCACTTTGTGTTAGCTGTGGACGGCCCTGTAATAGACGAGTGAGGCTACTGTTCATACCCACAGTGGGGAGGGCACAGACCGAGGCACAGGCAGGTGTTGTTAATACTTTTACTCAGATACACTCACTGACGGCCCATGGCCTGTGGCGAGCTGCTGCCCTCCTCCTCAGTTATGCAACCTCCAATGGGACCTTCCCCTGCTTGTCTCTGACACCAGCGACCTTTCCACCCTAACCTGTTGGGCTACTACTACCTGCACAACAAACGCGCTCTTCAGATAACAGAGGCTGCAAGTGCCCCTCAGTGCCAGACAGTGTTTAATTTAATAGGCTTTGCCGTCCCACGGAGTGCTGGCATTCGATTCCTGCTTTTGCCGCCCCAAAACTCCAGCCCCCACCCTCTTCCCCGAGGGCACCTACTTTTGTTTTGAAATGGCTGCATACGCTGCAATTAGGCAGGTCTGGGGTCAGACCGTCAGCCTCTTGGCCACTCTGGGCGGCTTCTTTCTATTCCTGGAGGAGTGAAAGAACAAAGCCTCGTTACCAAGTAAATGGTCTTTCAAAGACCTGTGAAGTGCTCGGGTGCGGCTGTGTGCGCGCCCGGGAAGGCTGACACCTCTTAACCCTCTAAGGAGGGGGAGACACCAGATGGTTGGGGGTGTGATTCTATTGATGCCAATGAAGACCTCACTCGAGGGGCAGAGCTGAGCCCCCCAGAAATGGCTGAGGCATCAATAAAAGCGTTTGTTACTTTAGGCAGGTCTGCTGGTGCACGGCAGCGCGGCAAAATGTACTAGTATTTTCCCGTTTTTATATATAAATACAGATAAAGGAAAACTAGTTTTCCGTCTGTATTTATATGTAAAAATCCGTTTAAACGGAAAACCGGGAGCCCTAATTATAATGTGCCTATGGGGATTGGAGTCTCAGGATTGAAGAAAGGGATACAAAACTTAGGAGTAATATAACTGCACTGATAAACATGGATAGACACGTTGTCAAACGTTTGCCTAATTTTTGGATCATCAGAAAAAATAGAAGCCCAAAAATGGAGTAGTGGCACTATATTTGGAAAAAATAAGTCACAATAATAATTTTTAACTTGCAGAAGACTCCCAACAAACGCAAAGTTCCTACTGGGAAGTGGGGGGGGCTACACTGCATGGCGCCGCCAACGTTGGTAGACTTAGTTCTTATTTAATGGATCACCTGAGTAGTTTTATTGGGCTTTCTCAGAGACCCCTACTTACCACCTAACCGAAGACATCTGTGGTGGCAGGGACAATGCTCCTCAGCTGAGTAGGTTACCCCTATGTATTGGCTTTAAGTCGTTTAAGCTTGAACTTATAAAAGAATCTATTTCCCATTGTGTTACCCTCTCTGTAATTCATTCTAAACATTTACAATAATGGCTGATGAAGATGAAGCAGCCCTTGACATTGCTGAGAGTTGCAGACATGCAGTTGCTCAGAAATTACTACAAAATGGTCTCACACCTACAGTCTACGTAGTTTTCATGGTTGAGGTTCACGAAGCATTTAAAGCAGAGATATATTTATTTTATTTTATTTTTGAAGTTTTATATAGCGCTGGCTAGACCCGGAGGTATCAGAGCGCTTTACATGAGGGTCAGAGCGTTACAGGATACATAGTTACATCAATTTCA
Source organism: Calotriton arnoldi (assembly GCA_963921515.1). NCBI lineage: Eukaryota > Metazoa > Chordata > Amphibia > Caudata > Salamandridae > Calotriton > Calotriton arnoldi. Next base: position 598,144 of record CAWUFW010011105.1, read on the forward strand.
GGCTTCAAGTAAAGACATAGGATAAAACAAAAATATGAGATGCGGGGGAGGGAAGGAAACACAACGGGGCGACGAGGAAAACAATGTCAGATATTTCTGGGTTACATTCCCGGCTGCAGAAGGCACCACAAGGTTAATTCACACTTACAAACAAAATGAAGTACCAGACAATTACACATCCTACGAAGAAATAGAGATACAGCTCACACACCAAGAACACATAAATTGGGATAATAGCGCCCTTCCACACACAACAGCAAATGTTGGACTTGGTCCTCTCAGCAATGAGGGAGCAGCATAGCCAATCTTAGCCAGGCTTAGTCGGCTACACACCACATCCTAATGTTGATAGATTACCAGCAGCAGAGGTGCAAACTCTTTACAAAGATCTTGTAACAATAAACATATGCCTTACACAGTTCGTTATGCGAGCATTAACACTTAACCCTGCACGGACTGGTCAAGCTGCACAAACAAATTGGCTACTCCGGCCCACAAACGCTAAACGCAATAGAGTCTGTTCTGGAATGCACAAAGAGAACGCCAGCTTGTTTCCCCATATTGTCCCGCAGGAAAAACAAAGAATACTGGCTATTTCCTTGCAAATGGGGATGGCTCCCCCTGCGTAAGACGGCACAACTTGGGGTACAGTCTTTGCTGCAATATATACCAGACACATGGTACCCCTTCTTTGGCTGTTTTGCCTGAAGTGCTAAAAACAAATCCAGAATGAGTACGGGGCAGCACCTGCCCTGGCCTTGGGGAAACTGAAGGGTAATTTCGCCACAGTATCTGCCATTATGTTAGGCAACATTAAGGGGAAGCAGCAGCTTTGGCTATATGCCAGAGCATACAGGATTTGACTCCTGCAGAGCAGGAGTGCGAATTACCTTATATTTTTGAAGAAACGTATGCTATGCTGGGTAGACATAATTTAGGAGGCAGACCTGGCAAACCTCAATTAAAGAGTAACTCTGAAAAGGGTAACTCTAAGCAAGCATCCAACTCTTCTACAAAGAAGAAGTCAGACAATAAGAAAAACAAAGACAAAACTAAGTCACGGGGTGGGTCTCCTCAACAGGAAGCACAGAAAAATGCTATAACCTGCGAAACCGTAATATTAGACCGCCTGACAGGTGCCAGGATACTGATACACGTTAGTCTCGTTCCTTTCAGGTTGCATCCGATAAACATTCGGAGAGAGGAGGACGGTCAGAGCGCCAATCAGAAGAGCCCATGAACTGAAGAAGCACTCACAATGATCATCTGACTACATAATTAAACAGGAAGAAAAACCAAAGCCTTCCAAGCCTCAATTCAAAAAGAAGAGGTAGCCGGACTTAAGGTCAGGCATGCCCCAGATATTGAGGACTCTGCTTCTGAGCGGGGAATGGTTTGTGACAATGTTGGACAGTGCAGCAGAATCAATGATAGTTCACCAGAAACTGATGGATTGTCTGGTGAGAGTAGCGCTGAGTGAATATATCATGGTGGAATCACCTGATACTAGGGTAAGTGTCCCACATTGTCTATACAAAATACAACTCCAATTGGTAGGGGACATACCCCGAAACATCAATGTTCTCTTTTGGGAGGACTGAACGCAAGGTTACAATATTCTTTTGGCTGAAAAGGATTGGCCACCTGATTTCATAATGAAGTGCCAGAACGGGAAAGCAGTAATTTAACTTGCTTTCTCCGACCTCGTTCTAGAATCAGTAAAACATTCATACACTAAGTAGTGGGCATTAGCACTAGCTCCTGCATTATACCGCAACCATGTGGGAAGACGGTTCCCCTTACCATGAAGTACCATTGAGGACAAACCCACAACCTCAAAGACACTATCCAATTAAGCATGAAGCGAAAAAACAAGTTAGGGAAATACTCCAACAACTTGAATATCAAGGTGTAATTGAAAGATGCACCTCATCAATGAATAATTCCTTGTTTCCTGTAATGAAGCCTGATCATTCATATTGTCTAGTATTAGACCACAGACACTTGAGCACAGCTACTCGCACATTTGAAGTACAAAATGCACACAGTGCTGCACTAATGAACAACATAGTGTGGAAGAAATACAAAACAACTCTTGATATCTTGAATGGAATTTTCTGCCAAAATATAGCACCTGGAAGCAGATATCTGACCGCATTCAGCATGCTCGGCTCTCAGGGGCAATTCAGATGATTACCCCAGGGGTATAAGAATAACCCCAGGCTGTTCTCAGCCAGAGTAACAGAGCTACTAAAATTTTTTTGATGACCAGACATTGACCCATGTCGATCACTTGACGAGAGTAGACCGCATAGTATTGGGGTTTACTCAAATGGGCTACAAATTTAATTTTCCCTCCCCTCTCCTCACTACAGGGCCCAAGGATAGGATCCTGGGCACCTTCTTGTGCTCCCCACCAAAGACAAAGGGGGCCCAGGACACCATTCCTAGGCCCTGAAAAGGCCAGCAGTGATGCACACATTTCTGCCCACAGAAGCAGGCAGGCCAAAGTGAAGTGGCAGCTCCCGCAGCAGCACACAAGTGTGCTGGCCGAGCGGGGAGCCGGCAAGAGCAGCCGGGGATGGGCTCCCGAGCTGCTCTTCAACATCCCAGATGCACGCGGTGCCCAGGTGGGACCAGACACCCCAAAGAAAAAGATGCGCGGCGTGAAGCCGCACTTGCTAAAAAGACAAACACAGGAAATGACCAGGCTTTCCCCAGCGCAGCAGGAGAGCCGCTGTTCAAAAATTCAGGGCAAAGCGGGGAGGAGCGCCACATAATGCTCTGCGGGGCTTGTTCATGTTCTCAAGAAAAATACCTCATTTTGGATTTGTGGCTGCCTCAGGAGAAAGGATCACCACCAAAAAATGCTAAAGTGCGGGAGAGCTGCAGGAGCAACGCAGCCCCCCAAAAAAACTGCCAGAGTCCCCACCCTAGGTTAGGGTGGACTCTAAAATGATAACCCCTCAAGGGTTCTTGAAACTTTTGAATCCTTCCTAGGCTGGAACTTTAGTTCTATAGCTGTAAAGTCTGTGCTCTCTGGTGCAGGATTATGATTGCAACCTTTGTTGTCTAAAGTTGTCCAATATGAGTTTTCATGTTGAGAGATACGCTCTAGGGGTTAAAGGTGGTAATTACACATGTGTGTATTTACAAAGTGATGTCCTTTAGGGACTATGTGTAATGTGCAGTATTTTCTTTCTGATAAAAGTGTTTGTGCTGCAAGCACCCTCTAGGGGTGAAGGATTATAATCACACAGATGTTGTGATTATAACTGTGTTGCCTTCAGGGACTATGTTAAAAGTAGAGGTGGGCGAAGTTCAAGGAGCTTTACTCTGCAGAATTAAGCGGAGTTGAATGAAAACTCCATGTGATTCAGCAGAGTTCCGCCGGCACCGACTCTTAACCAACAGCATTAAAATTAAGAGCCCTCCCTCCCTCCCCCCTTCAATAATGCATGGTCTCTTTCAGCCCAGGTTGGTTCAACTCAACACTCTGCAGCATGTACTACAGCTGCCATGAGCCGCACTGATGTTCTAACTTATGGGCCGCCAGAGCTGTTCGCGGCTGAGCTACTTTAGCCTTCAAAGTCATGGCTGAAAAGTGTGCACCTTATAAATGACAGTGCACCAAGCAGAACTCTGCACACTGCACTACATCTAACCCTGCACCAAGCAGAACTTTGCATACTGCACTGCACCATGTAGAACGCAGCTCACAACATTGCACCAATCAGGAGAGTTGGGCAGGTAAAGCCATTACGCATTCCTGCTTCTTTTTGTGTGTGGGGGGGAGGGGCGGGTGTCTAGTGTTGCCTGCACTGTCCCAATAGGGTGGCATCTAGGATCCTAGACTAGTGCCCATGTTGAATGTTCAGAACCAGGTTCTGCCAAGATACCACTTTGTGTGAAACAAAATGGCACCAAGCTTGTGATAAGCAGTGATACTGATAACAACTATAATAGAAGAGACAGCACACTAACTGCAGAGGGCTGCGCTGGTTAAGAGCAGATGGATGATGCTTTCTCTCCAGTTCCTGCATTGCGTTATGCCTCTCCTGAGTCCTTAACCACTCTCTCACAGCATACGTCTCTTGGCAACTCCCGTGGCTCCTGGCTCCCATTACAGAGCTGCCATGCTCCGACTTCTCTCACAACTGCTGAGACCACCACTAGGGACCACGCTGAACAGGAAATCAGCATTGCATTGTGCGGCCTTATGGAGGGTGATTTCAATTTGCCTCGAGCCTCCAACACGCCTAAAAGGAGCAGGGAAGCGTGCAGCTGGCGTTACCGATCTTCTAACAGTCTAACTTGCTGCACGCCTCCCGATTGGCTCTGAAGGCTTCACCTTGTGTCCCACAGAAGCACATCAGCACTACTAGAGTGCATTACGTGAATGTAGCCATAGCCATATTAGGAGCCACATTAGGTGTAGAAATTTCAGGTCGGGCGCTGGTAAACTCCGCTATGTGCCGGATAGCGGAGTGTTGCTGAGCTCTGCTCTCCAAGCAGAGCGCGGAGTGGTAAAAACTCTGCAAGCTCCACCAGCAGAGCCGAGTTTACCGCCCACACCTAGTTAAAAGTACGTATTTCATGCTAAAGGAATTTTTGATGACACAAATTACCTAGACCTGCAAAGACATTTTCCCTTGTGTATGTTTCAATAAAGTAATGATGCTGACAACCACTCATATGCAAAGTAAACATGCTTTATTGCTAGCATTAAGTGTGTGTTCATTTAAAGTGATATTCCATTATTGCATTTTAATACAAGTGAATGTTCTGATGTGATTTGTTAATCTAGACCTCCCTTTGGGAGATGTAAGAGTGATTATGCAATGTCATCCAACGGTATTTCCATCAGCTTGTGTACATTTGTAAATTTCTGCATAGTATTGAGTAGTGTGTGTGTAATAAATGTACTTTTTCCCTTTTCATAAGAAAAAGCACAGGCTGGACAATCACGATTTTTGAGTGTTATTATTGCATATCTGTGAATGGCGATTACTAGTCCACACCACCTGCCTTCAGTAGGCCTTGGACTGCTCTGCTTCGCTACCCTATGATAGTCAAGCACTACAATCGGGTGTTTGGTTCCCAGTGAATGACAAATGTAGACTCATTACTTGTGCAGGCCACACAACTTACTCCTTTCTAACACTGTGTATTTATCAATTTTTGAAAACATGACACAGATTGTTTGCTGGTATGGTAGGCAGTCAGATTGTTTGTATTATTCATTGACTGCCAGTAGATACCCCATTCTGAATCCTTCCACATATTGGCTCTTCCTATTCTGAACTTGTGAGAGGCCTGCCACCTAGAGGAGTAACAGGAAAGTGCTCCCAAAGCTATTTAAGCTAGGCCTCAGTCGAATTTCAATTACGCCAGAGTAATCGGAGTAATTTTGGTAATTCTATGTTACTCTTTGACATGAAATTACTGACAATTACGCAATTAATCCGCTCGAGTAATTTGGGGGAAATCCTACCGGCGAGAGCACATTTAGTGAGCGTCTCCTCATGCCTGCTTTAGCTATTCCTCTTCTGCTGCATTTAGTGCTGTTTCTTAGTGCAAAAATGCATCCTTGTGTCCATTTTGGATGCAAGGGTACAAGGTAAAGGTTGATAAGAGACTCATGAGCAGCAGTAGGATAGACTTTGATACTCACAACACAGAAATCAACTTACACCCTACCAGGTGTCCCCCTCCTGTAAGTAATTGTTGTATATACTGCATGTATTACGAAATATCACAAATAAAATAAAAAAATAGCCATGATTAAGCCATAAAATATAAATTATCTTATCAATAATAGAAGTGTAATGGCTGCTGATGGCTGCACGGCATGCACAGCATACACTGTGTAGCTGCATAACTATTTTATTTAGTTCGTCCTAATTTTATCCAGAGTGAATTTTTGTTGATCAGCAGCTTAAGAATTAATTTAGAAGGAAGATGTTAAGAGAACCTGTACAGCAAAGGAGAGTGAAGGGGAGTGGGCTCCAAAGAAGTTTGAAACAGGAAGGCAGACAGTTAAGATGAAGGGAATTGTAAAGGTAAGAGTATTGAGTTTAAACGGTTCAGCCTTAATAATTCTTGTACATTGACCTGAGCCAAAGTTTGTCTGACCAGATGAGATTATGTGTCTATTAAGCTGAAAACAAGGCAACAGCCATCTGAGGCAACCAGGGGCACTGAATATAAAGATTTCTAAACAAAGGGTTGAGACTGCCACTTATTGCTTAATGGAGAGTTTTTGCAGCAGTTTCGAAGCAGGAGAGAGTGGGCAGAATTGGAGTACTCAAAGTGTTATAGTGGACTGTCTGAGGATGTTAAATATCACAGCGTTAACCAAAACATGGTCAATATATTATTTGGTAGCTGTTAGACCTGCAACACTTGAGGTAGTGTTTAACTAAACCTTTTCCTTGTTCTTGTGGGTTTTGCTGATCCTCTTTTAGTGGCCTTAGGGCTCTGGGCACTTTCCCACTATAAATGCAGTGTGAAAGTTTGCACGCCTTTCTTACACACGTTAGGAAGTGGTGCTTACTTAATGTTTTTAAACATATCTCAAGCCTGACATTGCAGGACTGTGTGTGCGCATTTGCACCTATGGTGTTTTTAAACATGGGAGCCCACGCCGCTGAGTCTTTCTGCCTGCCAGCACCCGGGGACCACAGCGCCCAAGAGCCTTTGCGCCTGGGAGGCGCTACCAGCACCGAGAGCGCCCGGAGGCGCATAAATTCATCACGGGCTTCCCGCAGCGCGGGACGCACGCGGGCATGCCCAGGCCAAGGGCGGGCCCGTCAGAGCCCGGAGGAGGCTGGGCTGGGCCTGTTCTCTTGGTTCTAGGCTTTGGTTACTTCCCTGCACCTACTACTACAAAAGTTGCGCTAAGCATCCCAAGGAGCAACTTGAACATTGGTCACCTGTACAAGTAAGTCTGACTGCTCCAAATTAATTAACTCTCTCTTTAATTAGCGCTGCTCCCCCATCATTCTTTCTTTTATCTTTTTATGATGGCTAAATTGAAGCAAACGGGCGAAAGGGTGAACACTCCAAAGCCTCTGCAGAACTCTACACTCGAGTGCTTCCTCTTACGGGCTGCGAAGGCCATTGATAAGGAAATTCTGGTGGCAGACCGACGGCTGTCTGTAGAAGGGGGTCTGGCTGTAGCTTTAAATGAGGACTGTTAGAATTGGGGGTCTCTAGTTGGCACAGGTAGGTACTTGTGACAAATAGGGACCCTTGCCTCTAGTCAGGGTAGGGGGTACACTCCTAAAATAACCCCTGCTCACCCCTTGGTAGCTTGGCACGAGCAGACAGGCTTATCTCAGAGGCAGTGTGTAAAGCATTTGTGAGCACATACAGTAATCAAGTGACAACACTACAGATGGACACCACACAAGTTGTATTATAAAAATAAGTATCTTTTATATAGATTTAACACAAGACCATAAACGACAAAAATCCACAATACTGTACTTAAAATGGTAGGTTTAGCTTAGTTCTCTTCAGTTCTTAAAATGCAACACTTTGAGTCAATGTACCTTACGATGCGTCACGTTTCTACAACGAAAGTGTTGCAGAGATGGAGATGCGACAAAGTTCTGGTGCAAAGAAATAAAGACGTCAAGTTCTTCCTGATGCAGCACGCTTCTCCGATGTTGCGAGAAGTCTCGACTCAATGCGTCAGCTGCAGCGGCGACACCCTTGTTCCGTGATGCGACGACAGCGGCTTTGGCGGCGACACTCTTCTCCGACGTTGCGAGACGCTTCCGCTCGATGCGACAACTGCAGCGGCGACACCCTTGTTTCGTGATGCGACGGCAGCAGCTCCGATGGCGGCACGCTTCTCCGTGGATGCGAGGCACTTCTCTTGATGCGGTGCAATGCGACAGCTACAGCGGCGACATCTACGATGGGACGGCAGCGACGGTGACACGCTTCTTCCTCGTTGCGAGACTCTTCTCCTGATGCGGTGCAATGCGACAGCTACAGCGGCGACATCTACGATGCGACGGCAGCGGCGACACGCTTCTTCGGGGTTGCGGGACGTTTCTCGAGATGCGGTGCAATGCGACAGCTACAGCGGCGTCATCTCCGTGATGCGACGGCTGCGGCGGCGACGACGCTTCTCCCTCTTGAGTCGCGCTTCCAGCTCCTTGCGACACGCAGTCCCTTCAGAAGGCCCAAAACAGCAGCAGGCACTTCCAAAGGATTCTTGGGGAGCTGGTGGTTGAAGTCTGTTGTCCCTGAGACTTCAGCAGGAGGCAAGCTCTTTTCTCAAGCCCTTGGAGATCCTTTACAAGTTGAATAAAGTGCACACAAAGTCCTTTCTCCTTCCTTTGGCAGTCAGGCAACCACTGCAGGCAGATCCCTCTAGCTTAGGGATAGTCTTCTCCTCAGTTTCTTCTTGGTTCCGCTCCTCAGCAAAGGTTTCTTCTTGTTTCCCAAAGTGATCTAATTTCCTAGAGGTCTGGGTCCCCTTTTTATACACCTTTTTTCTTTGTTCTCTGAAGGCAGAGAGGCCTCTGCCTAGTCCAAAACCAGTTCTGGTCAGTCCTGGAGCACTTTGTTTTTCTGACTCCTTCTTTCCTTTCAGAATGTGGGGCAGAGTGCTCAGCCGCCCGGCAGGAGGTGGAGCCATCATTGTGGAAGGCAGGCACAGCCCTATTCAGACCCAGGTGCAACGCTACTCCTCCACTCTGGATGCAGATCTTTCTATTCAGCCCTGTGCTGACTCACCCTGTCTCCTGTAGCCACCCCCAGCCCCTGTCACTCAATCTCCAGACAAGGAATACACAACCTAGCAGAGGCAGGCTTGGAAGTTTAGGCAAGAAAATACCCACTTTCTAAAAGTGGTATTTTCAAACACAGAATGTTAAAACCAACTTCACTAAAAGATGTATTTTATCATTCTGAGTTCAGGCATACTAAATTCGTTTTTCTACCATGTTCCCTGGGTCAGTTCTGACTATAAGGTGTAATAGTCAGTCTGCCCATTCTGGCCTATGGGGAGCAGGTAGCCTTGCAATAGTGAAAAACGAAAATGGCTGTAATTCACTATTAGGACATGCCACACACACCAGGGCATGTCCTACCTTATACTTACAATGCACCCTGCCCTAGGGCCTACTCTAGGGGTGACCAACATGCAGTAAAGGGAAGGTTGGGGGACTGGTAAGTGGGTGTACTCACCAAGTCGACATGGCAGCCCTAGGCTGCACACAGGCTCTGCAATGGCAGGCCTGAGACACATTTTACAAGCCGCTTCTGTGGGTGGCACAACCAGTGCTGCAAGCCCACCAGCGGCATTGGATTTACAAGCCATGGGCACACTGAGTGCACTGTACTAGGGACTGACAAGTAAACTAATCATCCAATCATGGAGTCACTAATCCATCAGACAATTTATCATAGGGAGCACTTGCACTGTGGCACTGAATAGCAGTGGCACAGTGCCCAAAGCATCTAACACCAGCAAAAACAGATCAATAACATAGGAGGCATCATAACAAAATGGAAGGGAGACCCACGCCAAGGATGCCAGGTCTAACAAGGACCAAGCGCATAGTGGAATGCCAAGTGACACTGATCAGGGTACTCACGAACAAGATAAAAGCCTACCAGTTTTATCTCCCGTCAAGCGTTACTCACCGCAATCAATGGTCACTCCGCTATGTAATCCTCCAGTTAAAATGAAAAAGAAGGCAAAACAATCGGAGCCTCCACAGGTCGTAAGGACCAGACCCAGGAATCAGTACCGGAAGTGTTTACTGGCACAATGCAAGCAGCACCATCTGTGACAGACTTAGACTTGCCATCCCCTAATCCTATAGGCCTATCCCCGCAAATTATTGAAACTCTAATGACACGCTTGGAAAAAATATTATCTAAAAATTTCCTGCCCATTTTGGACAGGCTTGATAAATTGGAGATAAGTGTGGGATCAATCCAAAAATCTCTTACTAATTTAATGACTGGGGAAGGGGCAAAAATGATAAATCATGAAGTGGGGGCGTTTTTCTATGGGGTATCACATACAGGTGAGGGGAATCATAGTAGGAACGCAGAATTACCACCCTGCATCCCCACCACTGAAAAAAATAGGAGTGACCTGAGGGCAGTATCACAGAAACCAACGGAACCCATGCATGTTAGTCACTTGGGGAGGGAAAGGCTGCCCCCTAGTAACATCGGGCCCACTGCATGCAGTACTACTCTCACCGGGAGCATAACTGAATACAGTAAACAGACTTCCCCTGAAATGAATGACTATAATTATAGGAACGACCAGGCCAATGAGGTGACATTACACCTTCCCCCAGAGTGCTGCCCATATGTGGCAATTCTAACTAGTGTCCCCCCAGTCCAGGATAACTATAAAGAAACACTCAACCAGCTGAAAAATAAAGTTTGCCTCTGGCTATCCCATAACACGAATTTTTCAAATATTAACTACCATGACATCCTGTTTGTAAGGCGTGTAAGCTGGGTTGGCCCGCTGTGCAAGACTTCTACTGGAGACTGCGTAGTTATAAACTGCAGGACACCAATGCTTGCAGGACAGTTGCTTAGAAGGGGAAAGATTTCATCAAACCAGGGTCCTAGACAAGGGATTGACATTGTGCCACTTGGGTTTGTTTATAGGCACCTCAAATGCGTAGGCCCAAACGTCCCACCCAATATGTTTAATGCTGAGAAACCAAAGATGAGACAGGAGCTTTTTCATCTGGAAACTAGAAACAGATACCAAGCCCTTACTGATCTGGACTCTCCTGATTGACTAATCCCCGAAATCACTGAATCGTTAATGACACATGAGGCAATTCCCGCTATTCAGTTAGAAGGTGCTACTAACATTAATAACTCTAGTGAAACTGTATTTTGTGGCCCAGTCACTAAGTTATGTCATCAGCCACAATACTCAGATGTAGAGAGAGTAAATTCTACATCAAGATGTCAATCCCAGGAGTGTGTAAAAAATGTTCAGGATTTGAAAATCTTATCTTGGAACATTGCGGGAATAAGGTCAAGGTTAAACGACCCAGAATGGTGTAACTTAGTGGATGGATTCCATAAATGTCTGTTCCAAGAAACATGGGCATTAGAGCAGGTACATAGAATGGGGTTCACTACTTTTAGTATTGAGGCCAGGCACTCTCCAGCTGGTGGCCCAGCTGGTGGTTTATTGATCTGGGTTAAGAACACCCTGGCTTGTAAAATCAAGCTACTGAAATTGGGATCAGAGGAGATACTTGGTTTAGAACTGATATCACTGAAAGAAAATACCCATCTCAGGTTGTTTAATTTATATAATCGCTTTAGTAGCCCCCATAAGCCCTCAGACACGATAACATCACTAACTAACTTCCTCGATACATCTAGGGAAAAGTACCATCTCATAGTCGCTGGTGATTTTAATGCAACATTCGAGCCAGTTGACTATGTACAGGAGATACTGCAGGATGAAGATCAAGCTAGAGGGATCAACAAGCTCCAGACCCCAGTGATTAAGAAATGTACCAAGGTGGGGCAACAGGTATTATCGTTTACCCTTGCCTATGGAGTACGAGCTTGTAATGGTCGGACTCAGAAGCATGTTACACGTTTAAGAGGGGGAAAGCCAAGAGCAGGATCGATTACATTTTGGTTGACCTTGATCTATGGCCAAATGTCAATGACATGATCATATTAAATCGGGAGGATAGCGATCATAACGCTTTGGCATTGACGGTGTCTGGTTTAGCAATCCTGTATGGATGACATCGGCAGATGGTGGTCCCTGTTGTTACCAACAATAACAACAAAAGAGTAAAATGGGCACAGATATTGGCCGATGGTAATCTCCTCCCAAAAATTTATGCAGAGGTAGCACAGATCCTTCCTGTCGTGAGAAATTCTGATGTCAGTGATGAGGTCATTATGGCTTCCTTCCAGCAATTAACTTCTACCCTAAGACCCCTTTTGAATAAACAGTGCAATCTCAACTTAATCCAACGGAGCACTGCCCCGTGGTATAATGAGGCTTGCAGGAAAGCTAGAGATGAATTAATTGAGGCGGTTAAGAAAGAAATGCGGATAGACATTAAAAACAGAAGGAAACTGTACAAAAAGGCACAGGCTGAGGCAAAAAGGGATTGGGAGTCAGAGAATTGGCGCACACTTGTAGAAGCGTCAAGGTTGAAGGACTGCCAATTATTCTGACACCTCCTGTCGAAAGGGACACCCAAGCAGAAAACTGAAACAGACTTCTACATACAGCCCCATGTTTGGGAGGAGTATTTCACGATTCTCTATACAGGCAAATTGGACGACTTTGATCTAGATCCACAGATGAGTAGTACAGATCTAGTACAAGCTGATGAAATTAGTTTCACAATAGAGGAAACCATCAAAGCTATTAGTTCTTTGCAGAATGGGAAAGCCCCGGGTTTGGACAAGCTACCGGGAGATTTGTTCAAAGCGGAGCCTACTATATGGGGACCCCTGCTACAAACCATTTTTAATGCCATCCTGTGAGGTGGAGATATTCCCGCGACCTGGAGAGGTGCGGAAATAAGCCCGATATTCAAAAAGGGAGATAAGGGGTCATCTGCGAATTATAGGCCAATTAGCCTTATAGATGTCTCTCAAAATGTTTTTAGCAAGATAATTTTAACTCGGATCCAAGATTGGATCGAGGAGAATAATATATTATCTAACTTGCAGGCAGGATTCAGGGCTTTTACGAGCACTCTAGACCAGGTATTTAGATTCCTCCTGCTTATATGGAAAGAAGTGACTATAGGGAGGGGTCACTTGTATGTTGTGTTCATTGATCTCAAAACGGCTTTTGATTCCATAGACCATACCCACCTCTGGACTGCCCTTTAAGACTTAGGACTCCCTACTTACTTACTCAAAATCTTGATTCACCTGCACCAAGATAATTATGCCAAAGTCAGGTGGAACCTAGATGGTAGTTTATCCAATGACATTTTGGTTTGTAAGGGAGTACGACAGGGCTGTGTTCTAGCCCCAACCCTATTTACCCTGTACATAAACGGCCTTATAGGAGAGTTGTATGATTGTGGAGGTGACCCCCGAAATTAGCAGGTAGCCCTGTGCCCTCCCTGCTATTCGCAGATACAATGCTCATATCAAAAACGCCAATGCGGATCCAGAACGTCCTTAACAAATTTGCAAAAGCATGTAAGGACAGGGGCTTAGAAATGAATTGCTCCAAAACAAAATACATGGCGTTTAACTCCTATAAATTCACCAAGGGTACACTGAGGTTGGACACCCAAGTCTTAGAGCAGGTCAAGGTATTTGACTACTTGGGAGTCCGAATCAGCGACAGTTTGGCTTGGACACCCCAATAGGACACATGTCGAGTGTGCAATAGCTGGGAGGGTCAGGGGTTCTGCTTTTCTACCCTCTTCTCCAATTCTGGAATTACATAGGGCAAAAGGGCTAGGAGCGGCCCTATATGGGGCTGAGCTATGGGGGTTGGAGAGCCTAAAGCACTTAGAACTTGCTGAGAACAAATTCCTAAGGGCGATTCTAAATCTACCAGTGAACACCCCCCTTATGCCGTTAAGACTTGACCTTGGCCTTAAACCCATTAATTACTTTGCTATCCTCAAGGCACTCTTGTTCTGAGTAAGATTATGGACTAGTAGTACACAGGTCCCGGTAAAGGAGGTTTTGGAAGAGCTATTAATTTTACAAAAACGATCAGGACGTCTTGCCTGGTTAAATAAGGTCAAGGATTGGTTCACAAAATTGGGGCTGGGGTTCATGGGGGGGGACCCTGGGTCCATCACGAAAAAAATGGTTCCCCTGCTCAAAAAAAGGTACTGGGAGTATATTGATTTACAATACACTGATGTTAATGCACATGGCACTTTAACTTCCAGTTTTATGAATGTTAAGGGTTGGTGTGGTTTTGAAATGTTCATGGATGATATTGAACCTCCGCAGGCACGAGCACTTTATATCCAATTTAGGTACGGGGTTCTCCCTCTAAATGCCAGGAAAAGTACCTGGGCCAACGCCTCTGTAACATCTCTGTGCCCGACCTGCCACTCTTCTCCTGAGACTCTAGAACACTTTGGGCCATATTATCAAGAACGGCGCAAACATTATCGCCGCTTTAGCGGCAGGAAACTGCCGCTAAAGCGGCGATAAGAGATTGATAATATGCCCTAGAGAATTCCAATAGAAGCCCAGGTTTGATGTCCTTGACACCAGAACCTGGGCTTCTATTGGAATTCTTTAGGGGATATTATCAAGCCCCTTATCGCCGCTTTAGCGGCAGTTTCCTGCCGCTAAAGCGGCGATAATGTTTGCGCCGTTCTTGATAATATGGTCCTTTGTTTTTTTCTGTTCCTCCTATGCTAATCTCAGGAAAACCTGGGTAATTCCTGCCTGTCGTTTGCTCTCTCTCACATTCTTCCAATGCCCTACGTATTTTTAGGTCCGACACTGCAGGGTGGCTCGTATTCACAATCTCGAGATACCTGCTCCATGCCTGGTGGACGAGATTAAAAATGATAAATAATTACTCTGAAAAAGATAAATGTCCAACTAAGTAACTTGGTCTTAGGGTCACCAGTGGATTATTGGGGTTTAGAACTTTTGAACTTTTATAACCTAGACTTGATGTAAATGTGGAATTCTCCTCTTTTAAATGCATATGAAATTTTAAAATGTTATACATTTTTTAAACTGTTGGAGGGATGCGATAATCTGTTATATTTTAAATCTGATTTTTATGACGTAATGAATTTTTATATGGTTGTGATATTTGCTGATGTAAATGATCATGTTATTGATCGAATAAACTTATACTAGTAACATGTGCCAAGCCTGCCATTGCAGGCCTCTGTGCGCACAATTGCACTTATGCTCAGGTTGGCCTTTCTAAACCACTGGAAATCCTGAGGTAACCTTTCACTACCGCTAGGACACTCCTGCGATAAGTCTTAAGGGGTGAAGCAAGTAGTAGCTGGAAGGTAGGGCAGGTACACATGTGTGTTCCCTGGCCAGGTAGTGAAGAATACCCATGTGTGTTTTCACTTCCTATGAGGCTTGCTCTTCTCACAGGTTAACATGAGGGAAGGGTTGAAATTACTTCAAGCTGCAGTAGTGGCTTACAGTGTAGCAGCCTCATAATGTTTCCCATCATTGGAATCACACTGACAAACCCTCTCCTGTGTAAAGAGGATTTGTCATTCTTATCTTAGAAATGTCCCTTCTAGAAAGTGCAATAAGAACAGCAAGTGGTCCTAACGGATCTACTTGGACAGGCCAACGAGATTATGACTCTTAATATTAATTAGCTGAGTCACTCAAAACATTTTCCATGTAATTGTTGCACAAGAGAGAACCATATACTCTTCAAAAAGCACCAGAGAGAAAAAAAAACCAACTGTATTTTAAAGACAAAATCTTGTTCATATTCTCAAGTTATGAAAATAGCAAAGTCATCGCAACACATGACAGTATATCAATAAACGGTCGCAGACAGTTCATGTCAGCTGCCGTCGAGAGAGGATCGTGTTTGTTGCGACTGAGCCGTATAAGTGAGATAACTCTGGCGACTTGGTCCTCTTCGTGAATCGGCATCACAACCATGATGGATGCCTTAATGAACTTTTAATCCTCTCCTCCCCACATGAAGCCTCGCATTCACCACGCATTAACGCGGTGGTAACCTTAGGTGATTTGGCCACCTTTGTCGGCACCACATCTTTCTGAATGCCTTTTTGAATATTGTACTCCGCATTCTGTGGGGACCACTTCATTTTGGGAGCTGTGACCTGGTCTGCCATATTGGGTCCTAACGTATGCTGGAATGCACACCCGTATTCTTCCTTATTTAACCATATTTTATAGCCGCTCCAAGGCTAGATCTCGGGCGTGCAGGGATTGACTCATGCTTTGTCCCAAACGCGCGGGGCGATAATCTCTATGAAAGCTGCTACGCCGTCACATCCAGCTTCAAGCCGCACAGCCATTCACATGCGCTATGGCATCAATGAATCGTAAATACCAGTAAACCATGTTCATTCATAATAATCTTGTTTATTCCAAAGTTCATCCTTACGTTCATCATAAAGGCAGTGTGATTCTCAACTTAAGATGCAGAATCTCAACCTAAATGCAGAAGGAATGCCCATCCAGGCCTTATCCTGCGGCATGTCAGAATCTGCTCTTTTTCCCAGGAAACCATGCTCTTGTTCACCCAATGCATTTCGGGCAATCCGCCCTTTGTCAGGGGTAACTAAAATATGAGAACCAGCCATCAGTAAATTTCATAATACTCAATGAATATGCAAATATATGTACATCACAACACTTATAATCATGCAACTTAATACCCAAAAATCGTGCTACAACAAACTTATAAGCAGTAACCCCTGTGCCTCATATTTACTCCAAAAAGAACATGTTAAAACAAGACTCAGAACGTGCCATTAAAGTGAAACAATCAGTAACGTGCATACCGTATTCTCCCATGCCGAATACGTACTAACCCCGAAAACGAAAAATTAAAAGAAAAATAAATGTACACTTACAGTGTAACAGATGTGATCCCCACTGTACCCGTCATCGTGACTCCTTTTTTAAAACCGGAAATGCGCTAAACGGAAACCGTTCCTAATTTAACTCCCCTCTGTGCTCCACGTGCAGCCAATCCCCTGAGAGTACACCAGTGAGTGACAAGACGGCATTCCCGAGGATCGACCCCTGGCACTTGCGAGATCCGACATTAAGTGACAAAATCCGAGAGTGCTCGGAGCTGTATTTTCAGGAAAAGAAGGGGACAGTGGACTCGCACATAACTTTGTGGGAGGCCTACAAGACAGTGCTGAGGGGGCAAGTGCAGGCTTCAATTGGAGCCAAAAAGAAGGAAGACACTATACAAATTAGATCGTTAGAACAGGAGATAACTCAGTTGGAGACAGAGGCGGTGGCTGACAGCACTAGTGATCTACTCCACAGACTGGCGTTGCGCCAGCGTGACTTACGAGCAATGGACCGAAAATGAGGCGAGAGCGTATGCTCTGGCAACTCAGCATCACCTATACGATGTCGGGGACAAAGCATCCAGACTCCTAGCGTGGTTGGAAAAGCGCGGCAGGGAACGATTATGGGTGACTGAGGTGCGAGATAAGGAAGGGGCACTGAAAACAACAAGTACAGATATTGCGGAAGCCTTTGCGGCACACCTAGAGGAGGTTTATGCACCCATATGCACTAGATCTGAGAGTGACTGCGAGGAACTACTGAGAGACTTTTCCCTACCCACGCTAACTAAAGAAGCGAGTGAGACCCTTGAGGCGGACCTCTCGGATGAGGAATTAAGGAGGCTCTGGGTCTTCTCCATTCAGGGAAGGCAGTGGGCGGAAGTGGACTCCCGGTCGAGATCTACAAATGTCAGGCATCTATAATAATACCACCGCTACGAGACATGTTACTTGAGGCGCGAGAACAAGGACAGCTGCCGCCAGATCACCGGGCGGCCACAGTGGTGGTGTTACACAAGGAAGGGAGGCCACCGGACCAGTGTGCCTCCTACCGCCCAATTTCATTGATCAATGTAGAGGCGAATGTGCTAGCCAAGGTTCTAGCGAACAGGCTGGTGCCGTTCATCTCGCAGATTATACATGTGGACCAATCGGGCTTCATGCCAAGTAGAAGCACTCGCCACAATCTCCGGAGGTTGTATGGTGTGCTCCATATGACACAAGACCCCGATTTTCAACAGACCGCATTAATGGTGCTTGACGCGTCCATGGCGTTTGATAGTATAGAGTGGCCCTACTTGTTCATGGTACTGCGTAGGCTGGGCTTCAGCCCTAACTTCTGTAGCTGGGTAAGGCTGCTATATAGGGAACCGCTGGCCCAAGTGCGTGTTAATGGGACGTTGTCCAGATCCTTCCAGCTGCGGAGGGGCACGAGACAGGGCTGCCCTGTGTCCCCTCTGCTGTTTGCCCTTGCTCTGGAGCTGCTGGCACACTGGATCCTGGGGGACCCAATGATTTGGGGTATAAAGGCGCCAGGGGGTGGGAGGAGCGAATTTCGCTTTATGCGGATGACATCCTTCTATACCTAGCACGGCCGTGCCACTCCATGGCTAGAGTCCTTCACATCTTTGAGTTGTTTGGCAGTTACTCAGGGTATAAGATCAACTGATCCAAATCGGTGGTCTTTCCGCTGTCAGGCCCTTCGTCGAGGATACCGACACGATGTGCGGCCCCAGTGGTGGAGGAGGGATTTAAGTATCTCGGTATATATATTGTGAGAGATCACTGAATGTTCTTGAAGAAGAACCTTGAACCCCAGATAGACCGTCTGAGTGCCAGCGTTCGCCATTGGCGTAGTCTCCCACTGTCTCTAATGGATAGAACGTCCCTCTTCAAAATGATGGCTCTGCCGCGCCTTCTATATGTTTTACAAAATACTCCATGTCTTTTCCCCCAGATGTTTTTAAAAAGATAGCGCAGGAAGTCAGAACACTGTTGTGGCAGGGTGGCTCTCCCAGAATAGCGCTCCATAAACTACAGAAGGGAGTGTATGATGGAGGTCTGGCGGTCCCTGACGTAAGTTGCTTGTCATAAATGGCTGGGTGTACGCAGATACGCATTAGCCGGCCTACAGAATGGATAGAGCCAGTATGCCAAGTGGAAACTGCAAACTACTCCTGTATTCCCGGAAAGCCCGTTCGGAATGGCCGGCACACACGGGTGCAGTGGTGGGGTGCTGGAGAGAAGCAAATAGATTTCTAGGCTGGGCAGAGAAATTGACGGGTAGAACTCCACTGTGGTTTGGGGACGCATTGAAAGAAGTTGCCGCCCTCATGGGCTTCAGAGGGTGGAAATTGATATGAACCGAATATCTGGGAGACGTATGGAGGGGAGTGGCTCCTATCGCCTTTGATGATCTAAGGAAGGAATATAGTTTAAGTCAGTCACAGAGCTATCACTACCTTCGACTGATGCACGCCTTGTGGCGACACATTAAACAGGGTACCCCCGTTCCAGACCATTCCCCCCTGAAAGATCGATTGTTGCTAGACCCCATCCCAGAAAAAGCAACATCCACGATATATCCTAAATCAATAAACAACGTGCCAGATCCCCTGGTTACCCTGCATGCGTCATGGACTCAGGACCTTGGGAGTATAGACGATGAAGATTGGCTAGAGGCCATAAAAAGCCCAAGAGAAATTGCAATCCGGACGAGATTCAGGCTAGTGCAACTTAAGATCCTGCATCGTACCTACTACCCACGCACACATCTATATAAGTGGGGTAAAGCACACACAGCGCTTTGTGTGAGGGGCTGTCAACAGGAGGGGACCTTCTTCCATATTCTATGGGAATGCCAAGAGATTGCCCGATTTTGGCAGAAGGCCACGGAAGTGATGTCTAGGGTATCGGGAGTGACGGTCCCGATGGATGCTAAATGGCTCCTCCTGATGATTAAGGGGGATCTTGACTGGCCTAGGCACGTGGGAGTATGGCTAGCCTTGGCAGCGGGGATTGCTAAAAGAAATATTGCAAGGAGGTGGGGCGCATCTTCACCACCATCGCTGAGGGAGTGGGATACGGATCTAGATTGGTGCCAACGAGCTGAGGAAACAGTGTACAAAAGCAGGGGATGTGTTAAAAAGTCGGAGAAAATATGGCAGTCATGGCGACAATACAGAGGAATGTTGGGGGAGGGGCAGGATGTATAAGTTATGTTTTAGTACTACAATGTAAGGAATTGTTTGACGGGGTACTTTACCTTTGACTAATTGATGTTGTTGGTGGTCAACCTACACTTTCACAGCTACTGTAAGCACGCGAATCCCTGCCTATCACTCATGTAAATGGTAATAATTTCAGTGAAGTACCAAGGAAGACTGTAAGTGATTGATGTAAAACATGGTCTTTTTCTTTTGTTTGAGAAATGTTAATAAAAAGATCTTTAAAAAGAAAAGGAAATTTAGGGGAGACATCTGTGGTTCAAAGGGAAACACTCTGAGCTACCCCCACCGTTAAAGGCACACTACAGTATAACTACTGGTGCCATACTTCAGCAGGGGAGAGATATACTTGTGGGGATGTGGGATCTGAGATCCTGGAAGTGCGTGGTGCACACTGCAAGAGGAAACTGTTGTGCACAAGGAGGATTACTGCCATTGGAAGGGACCAGTTAGACCTGGCATCCTTGGCATGGTTTCCCGACTTTTTGCCTCTACCTCCTGTATTTTTGCTGTGTGCTGGACGTTGTTTTTGCTGGTTTAGGTATTCTGGGCACTTTGCCACTGCTGATTAGTGCCAAAGTGCAAGTTCTCCCTGTGTAAATTGTGATTATGGTTGGTTATCCATAATTGGCATATTTGATTTACTGGTACCTAGTCAAGTGAACTGAGTGTTCCAGGCCCTGTAAATCAAATGCTACTAGTGGGCTTTCAGCACTGATTGTGCCACCCACCTGAGTAGCCATGTGCATGTGTCTCAGACCTGCCACAGCAGTGTGCTCATGCACAGTTTTAAACTGCCATGTCGACCTGGCAAGTGCACACACTTGCCAGGCCCTAACCTTCCCTTTTCTTGCTTGTAAGACATCCCTAAGGTAGGCCTAACGTCGCCCCATGGGCAGGGTTCAGTGTCTGTGAAAGGTAGGACATGGGCTGGCGTGTGTTAAATGTCCTGATAGTGAAATACTGAGTATTTCGTTTTTCACTATTGAAAGGCTGTCAGTCCCATCGGTTAACATGGGAGCTGCATTGTAACATCCTACAAGTGTAAATTTCCTTTGGGACAAGATAGATAATTCGGGTTCAAGCTCTCTAAACTCGGAATGTAATAACACATCTTTTAGTAAAGGTGGTTTTTAAATTGTGTGTTTGAAAATGACACTTTTGGAAAGTGGGCATTTTCTTGCTTTACCATTCTGTGTGCCTCTGCCTGTTTGTGTATTCACCATCTGGTTTTGGAGTGACAGGAGCTGGGGATGTGCATTCACTCTAGACAATCACTAGGAGGGTGGAGGTGTGTCCTGCCTTTCCTGAGTGACTCATAGCCAGACTGAATAGACCTTGCTGAATTTAGAGTGGTGGGAGGAGTTTCCACTAGCACCTGAATAAACAGTGTCTGCTCTGTACAGTGCTGTCTCCACCTCCTGTAGTGAAGCTGGATCAGGGAGGACAGAACTGGTTTTACTGAGCTCAGAATCTCTTAGAATAAAGACTACAGAGAGAAAATGGGGTATAAATATTAGACCTAAGGCCCCAGAACTTTAGATCACTTCTGGAATCAAGAGGAACCACTGCCAAGCAGAAGAGCTGAAGAGCTGTGAGGAGGAGTCTGCTCCTTTGCTGTGTGTTGCTTTGCTGGGTTGGCCTGCAGTTGCTGCTTCTGCCAAGGAGAGGACAAAGACTGGACTTTGCAGTGAACCTGCTTGAGAAGAATCTCCAAGGGCTTGTGTCTGCAGGCCTCCTGTTCTGAAGTCTCAGGGACACAAAGACTTCACCCACAGCTTCCTTGAAATCTGCTGCTGGGAGTTCCAACCTGCCAGGAGGTGCCTATTCTAGTTCTGGGCCTCTGGAGGTTGTTACAGCTACAGGAAGCTACCAAGAACTGAAGATCTGAAGAAAATCGATGCTTCGCCCTCCTTGCGGCTGAATGTTCCGACGCAGCACCGACTTACAGGAGAAATTCCCAACACACCACCCGTGCAGCCGAAAAATCGATGCAGCCCTTGCCAGCAGCCCGAGAGACTTCTGCATGCCAAGTCACGTGCACCTATCTCTGACGCCAAAAATCACCACACCGACTCCGACGAAGACCCGGCTGGGTGGCAAGAAGAATCGACGCATCATTTGGTTTGCACGTCTGGATTTTCTATGCATCGCACCTGTGCACCGAAGCTACAACAATGCTGGGGCCGCAGTAAGAAACCAACACATCACCTCCCCAAACAGTAAGAAACTGATGCATTACCTCCTCTCCAGTAAGGAACCGATGCATCGCCCCCTGCGTGGCAGTAAAGAACTGACGCATCACCTCCCCTGAAGCAAGGAACCAAAGCATCCCCTTCCCTGCACGTAAGAAACCAACGCATCCCTGGTACTTTGTGGTGCAAGTGACGCATCCATAGTTTCCTATGGACAGGACTGTTTTTGCCTTTTAAAAGTCATAGTTTGATATCTGTATGTTGGATTTTTTGTTGTTTTGGTACTGTTTGGTTTAGATAAAGAT
Source organism: Calotriton arnoldi (assembly GCA_963921515.1). Classification (NCBI taxonomy): domain Eukaryota; kingdom Metazoa; phylum Chordata; class Amphibia; order Caudata; family Salamandridae; genus Calotriton; species Calotriton arnoldi. The sequence goes on from CAWUFW010011105.1 coordinate 620,400, forward strand.
ACTTTATTTTTCTAAACTGGTGTGGTGTCCATTTGTGGTGTTTTCACTGTGTTATTGTGGGTTCTATACAAATGGTTTACACATTGCCATAGTTTAGCCTGACTGCTCTGTGCCAAGCTACCAAAGGGTGAGCACAGGCAAATTTAGGTGTGTACTTTACTCATCCTGACTAGAAGAAAGGGTCCCTACTTGGACAGGGTGCAAGCCACTCCCAACTAGAGACCCCCATTTCTAACATTGGGGGCCAGTGGTTAGGATTAGGACTTGCATTTGTACTTGAAATACAGCGATTGGTGTACACCAGTACTGAGTGCAGACCACTACATAACCACATACTATTTTTCTTCCTTTGACTGTTTTTGCATTTTAGGTATTTTTACCAAGTATTGGACTACCAATTTCATCATGTCTTAGGCAGCTTCAGTTTTTTCTATGGATTTCGAATTTGAGGAGGATAGAGTGGATTCCTACACTGTACCACAGTTGAAACAAATCTGCAAAAAGTTTAAAGTCCCAGTGAAAGGCCTCACCAGGAAGGATGAGCTTCAGAAGGTGCTGAGGGCCTGGTTAGAAGCTAGGAATGCTAGTGGGCATTCAGTAGAGCCTGAGGAGGAGGCTGAGGATTTAAACATACAGCAGGATGGGCTCTTGGGCATGGACCTGCCCAGAAAGTGGGTGAGCTCTAGGGCAGGCAACAGTGTCTCTTCAAAGGGGTTGTTTCCAGAGGAGTTGGAATGCAGATAAAGGAACAGAGTTGGAGCTTGAGAAGCTCAGGATGGAATTGGAACAGCAAAAACCAACAATGGAGTTAAAGAAAATGCTGTTAGAGCATGAGAGAGGGTTGAAGGAGTTGAACATCAAGGCTAAGAGTGCAGAGTCCAGCTCAAATGGTGTCAGCATGTCTTCGGTGCCTACAGAGGGGAGAATACATATACCCAAAGAAGTGAGAAAAAATTTCTTTGAGGGGGGTGACATTGGTCAATGGTTTAAGGCATATGAGATAGCTATGTTGTCCACAGGATTCCTGAGAAATATTGGGCAGTGGGATTGTGGAGCTGCTTAACCGCTGATGGGAGGGACACTTTGCTAGCTTTGCTTGAAGAGGACAAGATGAGGTATTCCCCTATGAAGAAGGCTCTGGTTGGAAGGTATGGGTTAACCTCAGAAATGTACAGACATAAGTTCAGGGCCTGCAAGAAAACTGGGTCAAAGATATGGGTTGAGTATGTTGCTTTGTTCTGCAGGGCACTGGATGATTGGGTGAAGGGCCGCAAGGTAACTGACTATCGGGGTTTATGATTTAATTGCATGGGGGCACTTGTCTAATAGTAGTTTTCCAGAGCTGCGCCAGCACTTGATTGACAGTAGGCTTACTGACCCCAGGAAGTCTGCTGTGGAGGCGGACCACTAGTTCAGCACCAGGGTCCAGAAGGGGTATGTGGGAGACTCCACCAAGGGGGCAGGGTGCCCAGTAGACGACTGGGGGGCAAGGGTAAAGAGAAGGAGCTCTCAAAAAGGTCCCAATCTACTTCCCAGGGTAAGGATCCCCATCCCCCAGGTGATGAGAAACCATTGAACCCTGCCAGGAAGCCTGCAGGGGGCTCCCGCAAGTGTTTTGCATGTGATCAGGAGGTTCACATAAGAGGGGACCCCAAGTGTCCCAAGTCCACACCGGCACCCACTGGTGCACAGTCACGGGGTTGGCTGGTGTAGCACTTGGGGAGGAATTGGTTCCAAGTGAAAGGTGGGAGCCAGTTGAGATGACCCTTGTTTCACTAGGGGACAGTGAGATGGTCGAGGGAACATCTCTGCCCGAGAACACTAAGAAATACAGGGAGTGGGTGACCATCAATGGGCTGAGGGTGTAGGCTCTGAGAGACACTGGAGCCAGTGTGACATCTGTCATGTGTCAGCTGGTGTCTGAAGAGCAGGTAATCCTCAATATATTTCACCAAGTAGTTGCTGCATACAACTCAGTGCGCCTGTGTAAGTTGGTGGAGGTTCTCCTTTGAATGGGGGTGGATCTCCGGTTCCATGAAGGTAGCTCTGACTCCAAACATGCCTGTTGACTGTCTGTTAGGGAAAGACCTGGAGGATTCCCCATGGAAGGAGGTGGAGCACCTGTCAAACTTAGAGATGGTGGTTCTACCAGAGTAGGCGTGTGACCACTCAGTCAATGGCAGCCAGTAAGGGTGATCAAGAGGACCTGGAGTCTGAAAGAGTGGCCTGCCAGATAGAGAAGGAGCAGGAGCATGGGAAACCCACCCCAGAAGTTCCCACAGGAGGAGGCAGACCTTGAGGGGGATGCCCTGGAGCCTACAGGGGAACAAGTGACTAAACTGGGGGACTTGACTGAGCTGACCCATTGGCAGCCGGAAGGGGTCCCACCAGGGAGCAGCAGGGATGCCCTTCTCTTGTCGGTTTTCGGCAGCAGGCTGCAGACCAGACAGCTGGTGATCAGTCTCGATCACATTGGATCTACTGGGAGAATGGTCTCCTGTATAGTGAGCCTCAGGTTGCTGAACTTGGGTCAGCCTGTGTGCTGGTGGTACCCCAGAAGTTCAGAACCTTCCTACGGAGCTGGCTCATGATGTGCCTTTTGCAGGACATTTGGGGCAGGACAAAACCTTTGAAAGGATTTTCACCCACTTCTAGCCCCAAATGTGAAGGCATTCTGATGCACGTTGTAGGTATTGCCAAACTTGCCAGGCAAGTGGTAAGAGTGGGAGGAGCCAGACTGCCCCTCTCCAACCTTTCCCTGTGCTCAGCACCCGTTTTAAGAGGGTGGGAATTGATATTGTGGGGTTTCTGGATCCCAAGACAATTATGGGCAACAGGTATATCCTGGTCTTGGTGGACCATGCCACCCGGTTCCCGGAGGCCATCCCTCTGAGGACAACAACAGCTTCCGTGGTGAGCCAGGCATTGATGGGGATCTTTACCTGCGTGGGGTTCCCCAAAGAGGTGGTGTCCGACCAGGATACCAACTTCATATCCAAGTATATGAAGTCTCTGTGGCAGGCGTGTGGTGTAACCTACAAGTTCACCACTCCTTACCACCCCAAGGTAATGGTTTGGTGGAGAGATTCAACTGAACCTTGAAAGGCATGATTGAGGGTCTGTCAGACTCCAAGAGATGTAAGTGGAACGTCTTCTTGCCATGCCTCCTCTTTGCTTACAGTGTGGTACCGCAGGAATCCTTAGGGTTCAGCCCCTTTGAATTGCTGTGTGGGCATGCTGTAAGAGGACCTCTTAGACTGGTGAAAGAAGGCTGGGAGAAGGTTCCTAGTAAGACTCCCCAGGATGTATCTAGCTACATGCTGGCCTTTAGAAACCAGACTGTGTGCTTCAGGAAGCTCACTCTGGCGAACCTGCGAGAAAGCCAGGAGGACATGAAATGTTGGTTTGACCAGAATGCCACTCTGGTAGAGTTTCAGCCTCGCCAGAAAGTGTGGGTCATGGCCCCAGTAGAGTCTTGCGCTCTCCAGGACAAATAGACTGGGCCTTTTGAGGTGGTGGAGCGGAAGAATGATGTCACTTATCTGGTGAACTTGCAGACTCCCAGGAAACCTTTGATGGTCCTGCATGTGAACCGCCTCAAACCTCACTTTGAGAGGTCTGATGTGAACATGCCACTGGTAAGAGATGATGAAAGTGAGTAGGAAAGTGAGCCTCTTCCTGACATCCTGTCTGCCCAGGAGCATGATGGGTGTGTGGAGGGTGTGAGCCTCTCACCAACACTGACCACAGAGCAGCAGAGGGCCTGTTGCCATTTGTTGGGGCAGTTCACCTCACTGTTCTCCTTGACCCCAGGAGTCACCCAGTGGTGTACCCATGATGTGGATTCTGGGGATAGTCTACCTGTGAAGCACAAGATTTACAAGCTGACTGACAAGGTCAAAGCCAGCATCAAGGAAGAGGTTTCCAAGATGCTGGTTCTTAGGGTGATAGAGCCCTCCAGCAGTCCTTGGGCCAGCCCAGTTGTCTTGGTCCCAAAGGTTAGTTCCACACCTGAACTTCGGTTTTATGTGGGTTACCATGGGCTCAATGCCATCACCAGGACTTACACACACCCCATCCCCACAGCTGATTAGCTCATAGATCAGCTGGGAGCTGCCAAGGTCTTCAGCATATTTGATTTAACATCTGGGTACAGGCAGATTGCCTTGACTGATGGGGCCAATGAGAGGTCGGTGTTCTCAACACCAGATGGGCACTGCCAGTTCCGGGTGATGCCCTTTGGGTTGAAGATTGCCCCTGCCACCTTTCAGAGGTTGATCAACAAAGTGTTGGCTGGACTGGAGGATTTCAGCACCACCAACCTGGATGACATTGCAGGATTCAGCTCCAGCTGAGAGGATCACTTGCAACACCTTTGGGAAGTGTTGAATGCTCTGCAGAAGGCAGGCCTCATGATCAAGGCCAGTAAGTGCCAGGCCCTCATCGTTCAACTGTGAGAGTACTGCTCCCACTCCATGCTCTGAAGCATCTGTCTGTACCAAAAATTCTTGGCAGAAGTTGGGTGCCTTGAGCACGGACGCCATGCACATGGAAGCTTTCAGAGTATCAAAAGCAGTCTGGCAGGCATCAGTCCAGATCACCTTTTTTGGCTGCTTCCTGGAAGCCAGCTCAGTCAAGGGGGCAACAATGGTGCCACAGCCCTTGATAAACCTCCTGTATTAGCCAGTGTGACCTAAAAAGGCTCTCACATCTGTCTGGGTCTTTGCGGGCTCCCAAGCCAGAATGGTGTCAATCTTAAGTTGTAGGGGCGCAACCTGGCTGCTTTCTACCTGGTACCCTAAGTACACCACAGACCCCTGCCCGATCTGGCACTTACTGGCCTTGATCATGAGGCCTACCTTCTCCAGAACCTTCCACACTTCCCAAAGGAGGAGCTGATTCATGTTCCATTGTGCCCGGATTGCCTGGGCAATACTTTGATCAATGTGTGTCTGACGTGGTGCCTCCTTCTTTCAAGAGGCTCCCCTGCTTCATTCCCCATTCATCGATTGTTCCTTTTGTGCCCTCAGCTCAGCGGACCAACTGCCCTCTCCTCACACGGCCCTATGAATTTGTGTTGCCAGGCAGTATTGCCAAACTCGGACCTGGTTGGTGGGAGTAAGTGACTGGGCTAAGGAAAGCTTCCGAAAGTGATCGGAAGTGGGTCAAGAGACTGCGTGACACCCCCCCCGTCCTTCACAGAACTGGGCTGGGACTGTAAGGCAAAGTGTGGAATCCTGTGATTGAATGACTACCGCCCTCAACCCTCCTCTGCTCCGCATACCGTGGGTAAACTTCCAGAGTAGTGGCCAAACCCGCATTTGTCGACTACAGCCTAATTAGCCCTGCTACCTATCCCACCTTCTCCCCTTGGTCCCTGACTAAGTATGACTATGATTGAAAACACTACGATGGGTAGAGGGTCTCAGGGAAAAGTTTAAAGACCTGCACGGATAAATTCCCCAGTACAATTACATAGAAAACAGAAGATCCGCGGGTCTATAGAGCTCAAAACAGAGCTCTAGAGCACCATGGGGCATATTATCAAGAACGGCGTTAAAATTATCGCCGCTTTAGCGGCAGGAAACTGACGCTAAAGCGGCGATAATGGGCTTGATAATATGCCCTTGAGAATTCAATAGAAGCCCATGTTCTGGTGTGAACCTGGGCTTCTATTGGAATTCTCAAGGGCATATTATCAAGCCCATTATCGCTGCTTTAGCGGCAGTTTCCTGCCGCTAAAGCGGCGATAATTTTAACGCCGTTCTTGATAATATGCCCCCATCAGTACAAGCTTTTACCTCCTACTCAAACATAAGGGGTGTCCTATTAAAAGGACAGAGTCCCATCACCCACCGAGGTGGCATGCTTCATCATCTGGGATCTCCTCTTGGTCACAAAACCTAGTGCAACCAAGGGCTACAACCCCCTCACTGTGAGGGAGGAGCACAGGGATGTTTTATTGATCAGTTGATCGGATATCCTAAAATCCGTTTGATGTGAAGCATAAAGATGTAAAGGGTGATGGTTGCAGTGCAGATAGTGGTGATGTGATAAGTGATATAAAATTGGCTACCAAGAGAAAAAGGAAGAATGTATTGAATTAACTCTTGGTGTCAAGGTTAAAAAACAGTGCAAACGCAGTCTGAAATTTTTTGGACTGCGATGATCTAAACAACAGGTCTACATGTTTCAGCCATAGTGATCAATACTTGATCGTGGCATTCCTCAGGACCTATAAAATGATTGCTACTGCATACTCTATGTGACAAATTAAGAAAACGATACTGTATTCAGAGATACACCCTACAGAACCTGTGTTCTCGTTTTTGTAGAATCCACAGGACATCTGTTGTCACCTGTGGAAAAAAGAACACAATGGCAGAAAAAATACATAATAAAGTGGAGAAAAACATTTAAAAGCAAGCTTGTACTGAACAAAGTGCTCAATGTGGATCATTATCCTTTTTATAATTCCTTACGTGTATGTAGTTTTTTTAGAAATTTTTAATTAATTGTATCCTTACCCGTAGGTGTACGGGTGGACGCCTCGCCTCACCTGGCAACAGCTCAGGACGTGAGGCACCGCTCTGTTTAAAAGGAAAGACTGTGATTATAGACACTGCAAGTATTCCATAAACCAGTTATCCAAAAGATTTTACTTGTCAACTCAGTCGTCTCATGTAAAACACCCATTCATGAAATGAGAACCAAATTCTATGGGCTTTGTTGGATCTAAACGCATTGTCTCAAGATACATATTAAAGCATTGTTTGGAAAGCATGCTAAAAGGACCCGTGGTCATAACTCTTTGGCCATAGACTGCCATTATGAGTAGAGAGAGAGAAAAAGAAAGATCACATTCTCAACTCTACTCTGGATATGTTAAAAGCTAATGTCTGAGTTTCAGATTAAGCAAAACAGAAGAAGAAAGCAAAGGGGATCCACCCATAAGCTGGATCGTATTGAAGCCATTTGGTCAATGACTAGCGGAAAAATCAACCCCTTGTTTATAGGTTGCTGCGTGATCTTGTCAAGAATTAAAGATGCCATGTAAAGAATATTGTATGCCCAGAAACACTGACATCTCTATGATTAAAAAAAGTCTCTTCTTAACTAATCATTAAGGCGCTAAACCTCCCCACACTCGCATTTAACAAAACAGTACGCGCTGCACTCACCTCTCCGTCGGTACCCCGGACCTTCAACAGGCTGCCACCGGAGGTAACTGATGGTAGGGAGTGTGCCTTTTATATCTGTTTTGAGTGGTTAATTGGAACCTACTGTGTCTCGTTTAGACTGGCAGTATGTCGCATGCTGATTACATCATATATTAAAAAGACTACAAAAACGGGCCAGTAATCATGGGTATTGTAGTCAGTGAAGGGCTGACACTAACAAGACTACAAAAACGGGCCAATAATCATGGGAAGTGTAGTCTTAATAAGAAGCAAGACGTTGCCCAACTACACAGCGCTCAAAAGAGCTGGGAAATATAGTTTGCAGGCAGCGCGTGTTCATTTTTTATGACTAGTGTGTCTCTTTAGAATGGCAGTATGTCGCATGCTAATTACATCATAAATTATGAGGACTACAAAAACGGGCCAATAATCATGGGTAATGTAGTCAGTAAAGGGCTGGCACTTACAAGACTACAAAAACGGGCCGATAATCATGGGAAGTATAGTCTTTATAAGAAGCAAGACATTTGCCGAACTACACAGCGCTCAAGAAAGCTGGGAAGTGTAGTTTGCAGGCAGCGCGTATTAATTTTGATGCAAAAGAAGGAACTCTGTTACGTGTGTTATAAGCCCTCTTGGCCTATTATCAATTATATTCCGTTATTTGTTGTCTGTCAGCATCATATAGGGAACAAATGACTTCAGGTTCAATTTATAAATAGGGTTTCAACTTTGTATTTCTTCCGACCAGGAGTTGGCAATTTGTAAGGATGAAGAAATAGGAAACCCTTTTAAACTTGTGCACTGGCCGGCTGTTCATACAGAACATGTCAATTTGAAGGGATAAGAAGGTGCAAAGCCATGCTGAACAAATGACTCATAGCCTTGAGAATGTCATTTGTGGAATCAAGATGCAGCAGATTCTTGCCATATATTAAAATGAAAAGTTCCTTTCAAGTTTTTGACAGGCAAAGTGGGACTATAGCAGAGTCCACGGAATGTCGTCGTTCAGTCCCAGGGTATCACTTCTCAATTTAAAAACCCATCTTTGTTCCTTCTGGAACAGAAATTTCGTTATGTCTGTAACGTGAGGGGGAACAAAGGGTTGTTCGAGAACTGTCCATGTTATCTCTTCAGCTTTGTGTTTCATAGTTAAGAAGTGATTTGTAAGTCTTGTGGACTGTTTATTACAACGGATAGTGCTTTTATGTTCATGTATCCGTTGTTTCACCTTCCGGGTGGTCATTCTGACGTATTTGAGTTGGCACAGGCATGTTATCAGATAAATGACCTTCTCGCTGTTGCAATTTGTGTGTTTCATCTGCCTCCAAGGTCTAACAGTACCTATATCCACTGTCGTTGTATGTTTGGTTTGAGGACAAGCTGCACAGATATAAAAAGGCACACTCCCCTACCGTCAGTTACCTCCGGTGGCAGCCTGTTGAAGGTCCGGGGTACCGACGGAGAGGTGAGTGCAGCGCGTACTGTTTTGTTAAATGCGAGTGTGGGGAGGTTTAGCGCCTTAATGATTAGTTAAGAAGAGACATTTTTTTATCGTAGAGATGTCAGTGTTTCTGGGCATACAATATTCTTTACATTCCATCTTTAATTCTTGACAAGATCACGCAGCAATCTATAAACAAGGGGTTGATTTTTCCGCTAGTCATTGACCAAATGGCTTCAATACGATCCAGCTTATGGGTGGATCCCCCTTGCTTTCTTCTTCTGTTTTGCTTAATCTGAAACTCAGACATTAGCTTTTAACATATCCAGAGTAGAGTTGAGAATGTGATCTTTTCTTTTTCTCTCTCTCTACTCATAATGGCAGTCTATGGCCAAAGAGTTATGACCACGGGTCCTTTTAGCATGCTTTCCAAACAATGCTTTAATATGTATCTTGAGACAATGCGTTTAGATCCAACAAAGCCCATAGAATTTGGTTCTCATTTCATGAATGGGTGTTTTACATGAGACGACTGAGTTGACAAGTAAAATCTTTTGGTTAACTGGTTTATGGAATACTTGCAGTGTCTATAATCACAGTCTTTCCTTTTAAACAGAGCGGTGCCTCACGTCCTGAGCTGTTGCCAGGTGAGGCGAGGCGAGGCGTCCACCCGTACACCTACGGGTAAGGATACAATTAATTAAAAATTTCTAAAAAACTACATACAGGTAAGGTATTATAAAAAGGATAATGATCCACATTGAGCACTTTGTTCAGTACAAGCTTGTTTTTAAATGTTTTTCTCCACTTTATTATGTATTTTTTCTGCCATTGTGTTCTTTTTTCCACAGGTGACAACAGATGTCCTGTGGATTCTACAAAAACGAGAACACAGGTTCTGTAGGGTGTATCTCTGAATACCGTATCGTTTTCTTAATTTGTCACATAGAGTATGCAGTAGCAATCATTTTATAGGTCCTGAGGAATGCCACGATCAAGTATTGATCACTATGGCTGAAACATGTAGACCTGTTGTTTAGATCATCGCAGTCAAAAGAAATTCAGACTGCGTTTGCACTGTTTTTTAACCTTGACACCAAGAGTTAATTCAATAAATTCTTCCTTTTTCTCTTGGTAGCCAATTTTATATCACTTATCACATCACCACTATCTGCACTGCAACCATCACCCTTTACATCTTTATGCTTCACATCAAACGGATTTTAGGATATCCGATCAACTGATCAATAAAACATCCCTGTGCTCCTCCCTCACAGTGAGGGGGTTGTAGCCCTTGGTTGCACTAGGTTTTGTGACCAAGAGGAGATCCCAGATGATGAAGCATGCCACCTCAGTGGGTGATGGGACTCCGTCCTTTTAATAGGACTCCCCTTATGTTTGAGTAGGAGGTATAAGCTTGTACTGATGGTGCTCTAGAGCTCTGTTTTGAGCTCTATAGATGTTTTGTGCTCTATAGACCCGCGGATCTTCTGTTTTCTATGTAAGTATGACTATGGCCACGATCGACTAGTAGCAAAGGGAAGGATTTCTTTATCTCCAACCCATGGGTGTAGGTTAGTCAGGGTTAGCTGAATGGTGGAGGAGAGCTTGGGCCTCGGGGTCTGCATGTGCATTATCAACTGGCCTGCAAGATATCAGTTGCACTGCACTACAGTGCTGTGTGCGTGTCTGTACGAGTGCGCCGGGGCACCGCGTATTGGTGCTGAGTGAGTGTGTGGGAGTGATTGCCTGTTATTAATTACACAGCACGGCGGTGTTGCTTTACACATTGATTCCTTGCCAAAAGAATACTGCGTTTGACATTGGTTTTTACCCGTGCGGCCTTGGCCCACTCTGCTGTTTAAAAGTTTTATAATTATCTGTGTGTACACATTTCTGATATTGTTGTGATCTGGAGTGAACCCTATAACTGCGTGGTATTGAATTAAAATAATTACCAGGGTGGGCCTCATTCTGATGTTATAATATTGTCTGTAGAATTCCACACCATCCAACACAAAAATAATGAATACTGCAATACCTTTAGCTCATGTTGGGGCCTATTTACAAACTGCATTTTGTAGTACGTTCAGTTTTACGCCAATAGTACTCGTGAAGTAGTAAAAATGGTATTCACCTTTTCCTCTCCTATCTTTCTGTTTGTGGAGTTCTGCACCCCAACTGTGGAGTCTCAGCACACATAAGAATACATTTTAGTAGTAAATGTGGGCGGGACAGGGAGGAGTGCTGGAAAACGGGAATGCTCACTACTAAAGTGCAGGGGTTAAAGGAAGAGTAAGGAGGATTTAAGGGAGGGTTATGGAGGGGTTTAGGCAGAAAAGGGCATCGACCCACAAAAGAGTAAGCCCATTCCTATTGACACACTACACTTCTAAAGTTAAAAGAGCCAAAAAGTACCCAAAACAGTTTCAAATGTCCCTAGTGGAAGAGATCTCCCTATGGTAAATTACAGGAAAAAGATAAACATTTATTAAACTTGAAGAAAATGTCTAAAAATACTTTTTAATAAACTGTATTATTTTTTTATTTTTATTTTATATTATAAATATGGAAGAAAATAAATGAAATGTTACAGCATTAATAGCTTAATTAAAATACTTTACCATGGGAAGATCTCTGCCCTGGTGGTGGAGATCTCCGCCTAAGTGTGAAAAGTTACACCTAGTAACTTTCCACTTGTAAAGTAGGCTCATTCTTCTGAATTCAGGGGTGGGGATGTGTGAGTGTACACTTTTGAGTAAGTTTTCACTAGTAAATGGTGAATAGCCAAACGAAGTGAAGTTACTCAAAAGTTTAAGAGTAAACCTATATGTGTAGATCACTGGTGTTAAGGTCCTGAGTAATCACCGCTATTATAGGAGGGTGTTATCCAGAAGCTTTAACCAATTCCAAAGTAATTTTTTTGTTTGTGCTGTGTTCCTGGCATAAGATAATTAGCATATGCAAAAACGTGGTTTGAAATATTTGCAGTCCTTTGATGTGCACTTAATTGTTTTTTGCCGGTACAAACTGACACTATCAACGTTGAGGAATGAAAACAGTGAGACTGTGTGAGGGGCTAATGTAAAGCGACACATACAATGAGAAGGGATAGGTGGGCTTGTCCTACGGCATTACACAAATGGAAAGTTTTAGAAATTCTTGATATGGGTTGCTTCTTGGCAGTTACTGGTTGAATGTTTGTCTTTTTGGGATTAAATAAAGATATGGAGACTGAGGAAAAAGGGCGCAGTGACTCTCTTGAATTTCAGTCTTACCCTTACATCACTATCGACGAGTTCATCATTCACACGAGCGTCTTCACTCCTTTCGCCCTAGAAAACTAAATACACCAGAACAATGATGAATTAATTATAGTTTGCGATAGCATCATGTGAAAACGAAATACAAACAATGGATAGAATTTTTTTATCCAAGGACAACTACATGCAAGGCACAAAGCAAAAAGCAAAGAAACATGCCTTGTAAAGAGCAAATCAGTTCTCTCAACACTGTAAAGACTCGAAATCGGACATAAACTTTAAAAATGAGCAACTCACTACAGAAAACAATTTCAAATTAAAATGTGCCAAAGAATTTGGGTATATATGTTTGACTGTGTAATTGTAACATACCAGACTAAAATCGGAGGGTATGGTTAGATCTGCAAAGATGTTTTTGAGGGAATGAAGCAATATTGTATTGTGAATAAAATAACCCAATCTTCGGGACTAGATGTTATTAACACCGACCTCTAAACACCTCTTATCCGATATTTATTACCAGGTTATTAAACTGTCCTCTCATTTCGCAGATAATGGTGCTTTAGAGAACACAACTGTGAGGCCTTAGTTCAACTGGAAACCAAGATCAGTCCTGGCAAAAATGTTTAAGCTGTTCTGGCCTGTCACTGGGACTTTGCATAGACCCTACCTCCGTATGGTTCTCCCTCCTACAGGGGCTCGATTCTTTGTTGTGGGGTAACTCACGCACTCTGTCTACACTTCCCATATCCTCACCCTCCCAACGGGATCTGCCATCATCTGGCCCTGCCTCGCAGTATAGATGCTTTTTCCTTCCCAGAGTACTGTCCCTTCTTCAACGACTGCTTTGTAACGCACATGGTTTCCCTCCAGGTGTCTTCCTTGGCCGACTTTTCTTTTCTCTCTTTTTTTAGGCATTGTTTATGTTGCGTCCTTCTCCTCCCTCTCTTTCCTCTCCCTTCTTCTGTTCCTCTCCTCTCCTCTTCCTCTCTGTTGCTTTCCTCTCTTCCTCTTTTCTCCTTTCTCATGATTACTCGATTGTTGTATTGTTTCCTTTGTTCCTTTTGATTTGTTCTTTCAATAAAACAGATTTGAAACAAAAATGTTTAAGCCAGCCCACACTGTACTGCGAGGACAATGGAGCCAGTGATGTATGGTTGGTTCATGGCGGTCCATCCTGCTTCAAAAGGACTTCCCTAGCCTGCAGCCTATTGCGGAAGTGCTAGAGTGGCAGAAGGTCCAGTAAGGCCTTGGCTGATGTTGACGGACACTGGCCCCAAAGCTATGGTTGGAGCTTCTAAGGCATAAAACATTTGTCTAGGTTCTCTTATATTCATCGGCACGGTATTTGCCAAAGGCTAACCATTAGAGAGATTACTGTGCTGTGTAGTTAGGGAGATCAATAGGGTTTTATGAGGGGCCGAGTTGCTTCCTTGAATATATGATTGTTTTGTAGTGTGTGCGGCGATACAGGAGGCTGGAGGGACTCTAGAGAAGCCATACACACAGCCTTGGAAACCGAGAAGGGCTTAGATAGGAGGGAGAGCCTGTTCACATGTTAGCCCTGTGGTGGAATGCCAAAGGTGCAATATTTTACTTCATGGTCGGGCAATTTACGTAAATGATCCTAAAGTTGTGCGTAGAAATAAATCAAGCCTTCCACCCTTTTGTTCTTGTTGGCAAGTCCTACAACTCATTAGACGTGATACACATGTCAAGGGCATCCTTTGGGTTGAGAACATTCTAGGCCTCTGCATAGGTAGATGACATTGCTATATATCTGCACAACCATTAACCTTTACTGCTGCCAAGTTTAGAGGTAATTAAGAGGTACTCAACTATCTCTGGCCACAAGATGAATATGAATTAGATTTAACCGATGTCACTCAAGGCTAATATTGAACAAACAGTCAAATTAAAAGCACCAGGATGGATTGCAATGCAATATGGGGAGATGCACTTTGCTATCACAGCGGACAAATCTAATAAAATCAACTCTAAATAAAATATTAAGATGATGATGAAATGTGTAGGGAATCCTGGAAGCTACAGCTGATTTAGAGAGGATTCTCTCAACATGAGGACCACAGCCCTGATTCGGTCCCTATTGTGCGCTTTCTTTCTCCCCTCATCAGACATTACTTGTAACTGTTTAGAAATATTTGGATTACAAAAACACCAATGTGGCATTTGCACATAAAAAGTGACATAAAATAGAGAGTGGATTAAGTTTACCATTTCCAGTTGTTACCACCATGGTTTGAATCTTTGTAGGCTAGCCCGTAGATTAAAAAGAGATGGAAATGCAGTAGGCCGTTGTGGATTTGTCTGGAACAGTGACAGTTATTCACCTACTAACTTGATGTTGATTGCTGAACTGTTCTGTTAGCAATAAAATTGTTAAATCTATTAATGAAACTATTGGATGGAGAAAACAGTGTTTTTATTTCTTCCATCCTACTGCTCTTTGGCTCATCAGATATATTGAAACTGGTGTTCAGGTTGTATTCGTAGGGCCATGAACAATGGCAGGTTAGTATCCCATCTACTTGTTGGGGCCAACATATTGCTTAAGGTAGGTGAGGACTAGTTTGTTGCCTCCTCGAAATAGTCAAAACTATCAAATGTGCAATGGGGAGGGTATTGGGAGTTATGTCTAGGAAAAGTTTCTTTAATGCGTAGGTTAACACCAAAAGATAAAGATTAATTCTGAAAGGAGGTTTTCAGGCACAGCAAAACCAATGACAAAAGGAATGTGGCTTTTTATCTACTTTGTCTCATCAACGAGATATTTGGGAAAGATAGTTCGGAAGGCTGAGTTAGGGGTGTTTATTTGAAACTTTGTATTTTAATTAACATATTGGGGCCAATTACGATGTCGGATGGAATTGCTTCCACTCGACACCTTCTCGAAAAAGGTACTGACCGACCTCCGGTCCGCGGTTCCAACCGCCTGATTTGGATGTGATGAACACTGTTCGGTCACATTCCAGTACATGCTGCCATAGGGAAATGGGAGGTGGTGTTAATCTCTGCACCCTGTGGCAGGCACTTCAAGTTGCCTGCCACGGGGTAGGGATTAACAGAGGGGCACCCTTGGTGCCCCCTTGGCCCTACACCGGTGGCCGCACACACAAGCGGGCCCTGCTAGTGGCCCCCGAACACGCTTTCCGACATGGTTTCCTTGTCAGAAAGGTCGGCATGGCAACCCTGCTGGAAACCGTGCATCATAATCCCAAGGGCGTAAAGACCGCCCTTTGGGATTACGGGCCGACCTCCAACTGGTTGACTGACTCCTTGAGCCTGTCGGAAGCCAGCCGAAATGACCGGACGGTTAAATTTCCGACCGGCTGATTCATAATCGGAATTGAAACTGACGATGGCGGTCGGAACGCCTCCGACCGAATGAAGGTTGGAGGCTTTCCGACCACCATCGTAATAGGCCCCATAATGTTCATTACAGCCAAGATTCTTAATAGGTCAATTTAAAAGACCATCCGGGGTGTTGTTCATGTGATCAAAGGTCATTTCTTTCAGTTAAATGGTATTTCAATGTCCTTTTCTCTGTGAGATCCCAATTCTCGGATCCAGTTTGCAATGTAGAATTATTCTATAATGCCAATTCTAGGAATTCTCGCTTAACCACACAAATGTCCACTCATTAACCTGCTTTTTCAATTGCATATTTGACAGTGAAATTTGACTGGAAAGACGTAGTCCAAAATAGCTTTCCTTTGGATGAAACCACCTTTCTTAAATTCAAAACACTGAGAAAGGTGCTTCCTCTCCTCATAAAGTATTTAATACCTATTTCAGTAAGTGGGAGCCCAGCTCAATTAGCTTTGCAGGTAAATAGGGGTTATTTTACTAAAAGGATCCCTCTTCATGTAATAAGCTAGAAGAGGAAGACAAAGTCAGAACTCCCCCCAACCTAAGTGCTAATCAGCTTATTTTGCTTTAAAGTTTGTAAAGGAATCACTCTACTAGGGTCAAGAATTTACAGTATTAGTAGATCTGACCAATACATTTTGTTTATATAATCTATTGGGTATGATCCACCAAATCTGATGTAATAGAAAGTGCCTACTCCATACCCTTTAATGTCCCAACACCCCCTTCAAATCTTCCATGTGCCCACCTCACTGGTGTAACGAAACTTGAGGGGGCCCCCTGCAAGGTCTGTAGAGGGTCTCCCTTCAGACTTAATCAGGAGCTCTCTGGCCAGAGTATTGTGCGGAGGGGGCCCCTGGAGCTTGGAGGCCCCCGCTCTGCAGGAGCTGCGGGGGCCTGTGTTACGCCACTGGCCCACCTTCAGTTTCCTTCCATAAAAATATGTATGGTCGTATGTGGATTTTTCAGTTTAAACTAGGAGAAGCAAATCTTTCTATTTCTGTGAATCTAACTTTATTGGGAGATTCTAATAATAGGAATGTGGCATCCCCTTTTTCAATTTTAGTCGGCGCACCACATTCAATCAAAATATGTAGTTTTTACAAAACAGGACTGAAAATCTTATTTTTGCTTTCTTATCAATTCATAAATTCATGGATTCTCCTCGGGGTCCTCAGGAACCAACTTTGGTAGTCAATCCAGGTAATAAAGGTGAAAAACAATTCAGAAATGTAAGCATTTAACATGACCATATATCTTTTTTCATGTATGGATTTAATTTTATCAACAAATAAATCTACTGGAAGAACAAAAGTCAACAGTCATAACATCATCTGTCAAAAATGAAAATCAATTATAATATTGCTACAAATTATTTTGAGGAAACAAAACCAAGGTAGTTGAAGATGTGCATTCATTAATCATTAAATATAAACAAGACTAGGCATTTGGTAAACATTAAATGCTCACAAAATTAAAGATGTAGGGCCGAATTTTGAGTATAAGTGCTATTTATTGCACCTGATAAATAACAATACCGCACGGAACATTATTTATCCTGTGCGATAAATATCACCTATGCAGTTTCTGGGGAATAAGATGTGGATTTTGGTGGTTAACACACCAAAATCTGCATGGTAGTGTAAATACTGTATGCTACAAAAATATTTGTATATCTGGAAGACTCGGTTCAAGAGTCCCTCGAACCGAATTACAAAAAATAGATCCTTCTGATTGTCCCAGGGGGCTTATTTACCCTTAGGCCATGAGAGCTTTGATTGGCTGGCTGCAACATCATCAGCGCCCTGGTTCGCTGGATGCAACATCTTAGAAAAAGCTGCAGCAGTCATTACAGGACTCTGGCAACTTAGTATCCAGTCCTAAATATAGTTTAAAAAGCAGCATATCATACTCCCTAAGCCTTTTGTGGGCTTCCAGAGGGATCCCCCTCTCCCGGGGCTGAAACAATTTTTATTTATATAAAAGAAATGCCACAATCCCACAGGATTCCCTGTGGGAGTCGTGGCTTTTGTTTCTTTTGTTTTATAGTAAGGAACGCCTGCCAGCATTTTAATTATTACTAAATTAGATCACCAGGGTGGGCCAATGCCTGGGGGCCTTCCTATTTATTTTTTTGTGGAGGGTGTGGGTGGGGCCCTCCACCGTGAGCCACTCAGGGCCCTTGGGACCCCATCCCCAGGGGCAAAATGCAAGTTTAATGGGAGGGGCATGCATCCCCTCCCTGAGCCACTTATGGACCGCATCCCACAAGATAAAATGTAATAGCAAAAGGGAGGGGGTCGCTGACCCCCCTCCCTTGGTCTCTACTGGGCTCTGGGGCACTGGGCCCCATCCCCAGGGGATCAAAACAATTATAGAAAGTGGAGGGGGCCACTCACTCCCCTCCCTGTGGTGGTATCTGCCCCGGGGACCCTAACCCATGAGGCAAGATACAACACAGAGTCCCGGGGGCCCACCCCAGGACACAGTGGTTCCCTGACCAGAAGAGTGCAGGAATACCCTGCCCACACTCTCTCAGGCACAGAGTTCCACTTTGCTCCTGACCTGCGGGAGAAGCTGGAAGATGCTGCTCCCGCCCGGGTGGGTGCAAAGGAAAGGTGCTGTATTCCACAAGCACACAGTATGATGCTGGCTAGGAAGCTAGCTGGAGCCAGGGGCCCTTGGGCCCCCCTCAACCCCAATTTAGTAGACTGTGTGTGCACCGGGTGGGCACTGGGGCACCCACTAGAGGCCCTAGGGGATGGGGTCCCTGGGGCCATATGTCTCAGGTAGGGGGTTGCATGCCCTCTCCCTTTATTTGAATAAAAAGGCCCTGGGGGATAGGGTCCTTAGGGCCATGGGTGGCTCAGGAAGTGGGGATGGCAGCCCTCTTCCCTTATATTAATAAAAGGCCCCAGGTGATGGGGTCCCCAGAGCACCTTGTGGCTTGAGGATGGGGCTGAGTGCCCTTCCCCATATTAAAATAATACGGCCCCAGGGGATGGGGTCCATGGGGCCTGGAAAGGCTTGAGGAGGGGGCCACATGGTCCCATCCCTTAATAAATTGGATACTTGTGTCTTGGCTGGGCACCAGGACACACAAAGTAAATTTATATTTGAAAAGTAAATAAATGAGCTGCAGGAGCCATTCATTTTTATTTACTGCTTCTTTCAAGGAGTACCTCATAATGACCTACAAGGGCCTTTTTTAGGTCTCGCCTGAGCCAGCGCATGCGCTGGTCTGGCCGAGACATTTAGTAAGTGGGCTTTTAAAAGTCCGACCACACGCTTTGCTGGCCTCAGCTTGCGGTTACGCGCGCGGGCACGCGCACAGCCGCCATCTGGCTTTCCTCGCGGCACCCTTACGTACCGCAAGTTAGCACTCTAGTCTTTTCTATTAACGTGGAGTTGAATAAGAGCATGGAGGAACCTGGGTTTTCTAATTATCGGCTGCCTACCCTCGCTTGTGCTGCCTTCAAACTTCTTCCGCGCTTCCGGCGGCATCCACCGTCGCTTGGTCTTCATTTTAGGCTTCTGAACCGATCCCCTCCCGTGAGATGCAGGACCGTCACGCAGCCTCTTCCCCGTTGCGCTCACTGGCGCCATTGTTGTGAACGAAAACAGCCTGGTTGCTTTTTTTGTTTCTCTCTTCTGCCCGTTGTCCCTTTAATCTACCTGTGCCTCCTTGTTTCTTTCCCAAACCCCTGTATTTTCAGATGGCTGGGCCTTACTTTTGTCTCTTTCTCCCACAATTGCATGCCTGCGTTCTCTTTAATCTGAATTTTTCCTTTTTCCTCTGCCCGGCAGCTGCCATTTTCTTCTGCTTGCTGGCTCATTACTCTGCCTGTGCCTAAGAAGGGCTGCTATTGTTATTACACTTCCCTGCTGCTGATTCTTTCACCTACCTGGCTGCAGTTTCTTTCCCTGCCTTCTGTTTCTGTATAGATATTGTCCTTTTTCCACCAGCCCTTCCACCAGGATATGTTGTTTTAATCGTGGCTAAGTTATTTACTTTCTATATATGCTAATCTTCAGTATCAGCTAGAACCATTGGGGCGCATACTCATTTTCCGAGCTCATGCACCAAGCTCCGTATTAATAACTGGGCCTTAAGATAGATATATTATTCCTTTTGGTACTTCTGAGTTTTTGCCTCTAACAGCTGTCTTTGCCTCCTGGCAATCATCCGTTCTTTCTGCCTGTCTGAAGTTTTTTTACTCGCCATGCCTGGCTACTGTCTTTCTTCTGGTGGTTGTTTCATTTCCCCTGCCTCAGCCCAGCTGCTGTCCTTTATCTCTGCATGGAAGTCGCTCTATTTCTTTTGCAGGACTGTAGTCAATTTCCTCTGATTTGGTTATATTTCCTTCTTTGCGTGCATCTCTCACTGCTGTGTTCTCCACTTGCCTGTGCCTTAATGTGGTCTCCTTCCTGTGCCTGGTTGTTGTCTGTGTCCCTGCATGGCTATTGTCTCTTTTTCCTGTCCTGCCTGACTGCTCTCTGTTTTCTCTGTGTGACTGCTGCATACTTTTTAGGTCGAATCTACTAGACAGGGCAGCCTTTTAGTTGCAAAAGACCTATTCTGGGCTTACAGTCCTCTCATTGTTTATCTAGTTTGGCTTTATTGTCACTCTTATTTTTTTGCTTCTCATTCAATGGCTTTCCTTGTCTCAGCTTGTCAAACTTGTGTTTGTCTCTCCACAGGAGCATATCCTCTTTACCACCCATCTGATTGGCTGGCTTCAATCCCACCACTGCTGACTTTTTGGGAATTGCTTTTTTCTTTTTGGCCCTGTATAAGCGTTAATGTGTTTTCCAGCTCTCTCTTTTCTCTTTCTTTGCTTCTCCCCCCAAGTACCTGCCCTCGTTCTTTCTCTTGCAAAATCCCCGTTCTCCATGGTGGTTTCTCCCTTGTGTGCTTCTCCCGCTGTCCGTGTTGCTTCTCTTCTGTGAGCACATTATATATATATATTTTTATGGGGCCAGGCAACATATTGCTGCTGCCTCCTCCTCCTTAAAGAAGCAAGTGCTGC